>CM060379.1:65072261-66272261 GCA_030545235.1 Helianthus tuberosus | reverse complement strand
CGTTATTTATCGTTGGGGAAATGCACAGGAATCAGCATTTCAGCACTTAAAGAATAGACTTTGTAGTGCACCTATTCTTTCATTGCCAGAGGGCACAGACGATTTCGTGGTTTATTGTGACGCGTCAATTCAGGGTCTTGGTTGTGTTTTGATGCAACGGGATAAAGTCATTGCTTACGCCTCGCGCCAACTTAAAATTCACGAAAGGAATTACACTACACACGATTTAGAGCTGGGAGATGTTGTTTTCGCACTCAAGATATGGAGACATTACCTGTATGGTACCAAGTGCACCATCTACACCGATCACAGGAGTCTCGAGCATATCTTCAAGCAAAAGGAATTGAACATGCGACAACGTCGATGGGTCGAGCTATTGAATGATTACGAGTGTGCCATCAAGTACCATCCGGGCAAGGCAAATGTTGTGGCTGACGCCCTCAGTCGAAAGGATACTACACCTAGACGCGTACGTGCTTTACAACTCACCATCCAATCTTGTCTTCCTGCACAGATACGAGATGCTCAGGTAAAAGCATTGAAACTAGAAAATGTCAGGGCTGAAGCCCTACGCGGCTCAAGGCAACGGTTAGAACAAAAGGAAGACGGTGCCTATTACGTAACAGGACACATCTGGGTCCCACACTATGGAAACTTACGCGAGCTTGTGATGGATGAAGCGCATAAGTCTCGCTACTTAGTACATCCTGGTTCGGATAAAATGTACCACGATCTCAGAACTACGTATTGGTGGCCTAGCATGAAAGCTCACATAGCAACTTACGTTAGCAAATGTTTGACTTGTGCGAGAGTCAAGACCGAATACCAGAAACCATCAGGCCTGCTCCAACAACCAGAGATTCCACAATGGAAATGGGAGCAAATTTCCATGGATTTTGTTACTGGCCTGCCTAGATCTCAACGTGGGAATGATACTATTTGGGTAATCGTGGATCGACTCACAAAGTCTGCACACTTTTTGGCTATTAAGGAAACGGATAAGTTCTCCACTCTAGCAGACGTCTACCTTAAGGAAGTTGTCTCGAGGCACGGGGTGCCAACCTCTATTATCTCGGATCGTGATGCACGATTTACTTCAGAACTGTGGCATGCAATGCACAAATCTTTTGGCTCACGATTAGACATGAGCACAGCTTACCATCCGCAAACAGATGGGCAGTCGGAACACACCATCCAAACTCTAGAAGACATGCTTCGTGCATATGTAATCGATTTCGGCAACGGCTGGGAAAAACATCTCCCGTTAGTGGAGTTTTCGTATAACAACAGTTACCACACCAGCATACAAGCCGCTCCATTTGAGGCATTGTACGGGCATAAATGCCGATCACCTCTTTGTTGGGCAGAGATGGGTGATAGTCAGATCACAGGTCCAGAACTTGTAGTAGACGCAACAGAAAGAATTGCTCAGATACGACAATGAATGGAGACGCAACAGAAAGAATTGCTCAGATACGACAATGAATGGCGGCAGCTCGCGACCGTCAGAAAGCCTACGCAAACAAGCGCCGGAAACCACTCGAGTTCCAGGTTTGGGATCGAGTGCTACTCAAAGTTTCACCCTGGAAGGGTGTGGTCCGTTTTGGCAAACCGGGCAAGCTCAATCCGCGATATGTCGGACCGTTCGAAATCATTGAGAAAATAGGCAGGGTGGCATACAAACTAAATCTGCCCGCAGAACTCAGTGCAGTTCACAACGTTTTTCACGTGTCGAATCTGAAGAAGTGTCTGTCAGATGAGACCCTCATAGTTCCTTTGAAGGAGCTCACTATCGACGATCAGTTGCGATTCGTCGAGGAACCAGTTGAAATCACGGACCGGGACGTTAAGGCCCTCAAGCACACCAGAATACCTCGTGTTCGAGTTCGTTGGAACTCCCGTCGTGGCCCAGAGTTTACCTGGGAACGAGAAAATCAAATGAAACTCAAGTATCCCTAGTTGTTCGGAAACAGTGCAACCACTACTGAGGCTGAAGCTACTACAGAATTTCGGGACGAAATTCCAAATCAACGGGGGGATGATGTGACACCCCAGGAAAACCAGTAAACAACACAACACAACTAGCTTCCTCAGTAACCACGTGCTAAATTTCGGGACGAAATTTCTTTCAAGTTGGGGATAATGTAACAACCCGAGTTTTTAAGGTCTCTATCCGATTTAACTTCGTATGTACTTGCTAAGTGTGTTTAATAATCATTTGAGGTACTAAATAATGTTATTTGTGATATGTGTAATATGTGTGTATGTGTTATACATATTTGAATTGTTTAATTATTTAAAACATGTGGAACTTTGCCTAACACCCCTAGCCGAAAACCCACACCTTACGAAATCAACCCATGTCCGAAAACACCCCAAGTGGCGAAAACACTAAGTGTTTTCGTCCACATTATGGCTAACGAAATCCAGTGGGCCTTTGGTCCAGTAACGAGGTGTTATATGTCTTGGTCGATCTTTACGTGAATGTTTACGAACAGAAAACCCTAGAGCACCTCTCTAACTGTGACGGCAACTACAAGCCTACGAAACCTCCCTGTGCCATCAATCCATTAGTTTTCTATCTCGGTTAGTGTTCAATCTGCATGTGATTGACTGTTTGTTGCCATCGTTAATGTGTAATTGGAATCATGATTATGTGATACTATATAATGTTTGATTTCATATTGAATTGATTTATATGTAATGCTAGGTTCAATGGTTTTCAAGTAATCACATGAATATCAGTTGCATCGATTTTAGAAAGTCAATTTCATCAATTTGGTGTGCATCAGTGCATGTAATCAGACTTTTAATCGGCCCAATCATGCTATTGCATTCAATAGAATTGTAATAGGTTGTCAGATCCACTATCTCGGTTCAATAGAATTGTAATAGGTTGGTGTTTGGTCAAATAGCAACATGAAATCAATCTACACTTGTCGGCCATGATTGATTATTTTAATGATGATTTTATGAATAGATCTAAGGAGTTTAGACCACTGATCATATTAGTTGATGATTGATGAGCATGTTAATCGAGTGTTGTGTGGTTTGGTGATTACCGCTTTGTATATTGATGATTCGATTTAATGATCTCGTGATGATTGATCATGTAATTATTAGTGAGGATTAGGGTTTCTTGTTGTAACTGTTAATGAAGATGAACCAGACGAAAACACAAGGACCAACAAAATCACAAGACCAGACGAAAACACAAGTGTTTTCGTCATACCCCACACCCGACGAAAACCCTTGGATTTCGTCACCTAGGGTTTTCGTCCATAGTGATTTCGCCGTACATGTGATTTTGTCGATGCTTTGCACAGTAAACTCTGTTAAGTTTAACTCTGATGGTTATTATTCCTGTTAAGTATGTTAATTATGTGTATTCTGTTAACTTGGTTAAGTATGTTAACTTGATTAAACCTGTTAACTCTATCGAGTTTATAAACTCTGTTAAACTTACTAACTCCGTTAATATATGTATGTAACTCTGTTTAGCATATAACACCGTTAGTGTGTTAACTCTGTAAAGTCATTTAACTCTGTTAAGTCGTTAACTCTGTTAAACCTGTTAATTGATTTAACTGCTTACGTGATACATGATGTTAACTGCCAAGCACTTTGTGACATAGATTACATGTGAATCTTTACGAACTTGAACTGACTGAGTATACGTGCATACTTTAGGCTTTGATTGATTGTTTGCGAGCACATAATTTAGCATACCGAGCAAACCAAGGTGAGTTCACACTCTAGCCAAGGCATGGGATTCCCAAGGGTTGGGAATGGGTTAAAGAACTGAACGATAACTACAAACTTGCGTATTCCCCATACAACAGGATACGTACTACCATAAGACCATCAACTCTATCATTTGAAGTCCCTCATTTATCGACTTAATCGCCGAGGCCTATGGCGAGCGGGTCATTAGTAGATAGCGCTATTAGGGTTTAACAAACCTCACACCGTGCCAGTCGGACGAGCGTGTACTAATGGACTATGGGCAAAGGGTCAATGCTGATAGACATTGACTTAGGGCACCTCTTACATTTTCGTAGCCGTCGATACGCGTGGTCTAATAACACATGGGAAGCCCCCACTAATCTTCGCAAACATGTCTGGGAGACCGCGATACGAATTAATACGATACATGGTTTACAAAACGAACATACGATTTACGAAACGAATGCTATAACCAAACAACCAACTGTGAACTCGCTCAACTTTGTTGTTGATTCGTTGCTACATGCCTTGTAGGTCGTTAGGTGCTCATGGAGCTTGCACAGGGAGGCGCAATCATTGTGGGACATGGCAGTGTGTGCTATGCTAAAAACATTTCTTTATTTCGTAGTTAATACTTATATTGGGTTTTTACAATTATGCTTCCGCTAAACACTTAACTACGTTTTGGTTTGAAACACCTTTCATATTGTGTGGTTGAATTTTACGTATTACTTGTTATGTTCAATATGATTGGTGGCTTGATCCTGGTCAGTCACGCCTCCAAGCGGTGATACTCCGCGTGTGGATTTTGGGGGTGTGACATCTTCCTCCCCGCATCACACAGTTTTTCTGCTTTGATCGTTTCATACGACCAAATTTCCCATTTTACTTTTCTTCATCGTCTAGGCACATCGGAAGTGTCGGTTCATCATCATCTTTTGGTTCGACCAAGAGTGTCTCATTTTCCTTGGTTTTCTTGGTTGGGCATTCCTAGGCATAGTGCCCAAGTTTCTCACATCTGTAGCAAGTGATTTTTGACTTATCTCTTATAGCCGGTATTTCTTGCTTGCTATCATCCCTTTGTGGTTTTTCGGTTCCTTCTGACTCGTAAGAGGTGTGTCTTTCACCCCTACGTTGATAATTGCCTCTCACTCGGCCTCGTGACGGACGGAATCTCACTCGTCCACAATTTCCAACATGTTGTCCATAACCCGCATACAAGAGTTCTTCTTGATTGTTCATGGGGCTTTCTTTTTCTTCAACTTTAACCTTTCTTCATAAGTTTTTAATCTACCAATAGCTTCGTCTAGAGTCATCATGTCTAGATCAGAGTATTGCTCGATCAATGCAACTATTTGAATAAATCTATCTGGCACGACGTTCAGAATTTTTCGTACCAGAGATGATTGATTAAACAATGTTCCAAATTCACTTGCCCTTGTAACAATGTTGTTTATCCTTCCAGGGAACGAATCTATAGTACGTCTTCTCCCATCTGTGACAACTCGAACTCTGACATGAGTGTATGCAAACACGCCTTTTGCACTTGGTCTACACCAACATGTCTCGTCTTCGATGTGTTCCATTTCTCTTTTGCTGTTTTGCAATTTGCCACTTGTAAAACCATATCTTCTGGTATCGCCTGGAACAAATATGCAATCTGCCAATCGCTGCTTTATCTTTTTTCACATCATGTTACGTTGATTATGTGGGTTCTATCATCTCCCAGAGTCCATTTGCTTCTAGTATGGTTTTGTTGCGTATTGCCCATACCTTATAATTTGTAGGTTTTAACATTGGACATTGGTAGTGAGTCAGAGATCCCACATCCTTGTGAATTACAATTTGTTGACCCGAATCGCTCGGTGTATCAGACATGTTTCCGAACGATTTTGACTTTCACAAAATTTGCAAACAAACAACCTTACTTTCTTGTATCTTATAGTTTCCTGACCACCAATACGAACCAACGGTACTGGTAAAATTCAATTTTCTTGAATTCAATAAACTTTCAAATGTTTAACCCGCGAATAACCACAACGCGTAATAACCGAATTCCTGACTATCTAATTTGCACTATAACCCCGAAATCAAAAGCTAGATTTCTAACCCTGGTTCGATAACCTTGAACCGAAAAAACTAAAACTTGCAAATTGAAAATTAGAATGATGAAACCTGATCGCGAATGACTTCCTGCGATTTGTTGCCTTGCGATTCCCAATGCCTAGAGCCTGGTGCACTGATACCAATTGTTGGCCCCAATCGATCTTAGATCTCTAGAACATAAATCGAATATAACAAAATGAACTTGAATATAACTTGAATATCCGAATACATGCATGTTTTACAATTGAAATCTAAAGCCCTATTTATAAGTAATTAAAATGTGCGATTGTAGAGACGTGTCTCTTCACGAACGGGTGCGTCTCTTGATCTTATGGATGTGATTATTTTGGAAGAGGTGCGTTCCTTTTCTCCTCCTTTGAAGCCGTCGATCAAAGGGTGTGTCCAGGGGACACATCTATTCCTTTAGGGAGTTGGTCATCAACTTCTGTTTTGTCACATCTAGTCCTCGTACTTCATAACTACCCTAATACTATCTTTATACTATATACATAATAACCCTTGAAATTTAGGATGTGTAGGGATTGATGATTTTATTTTGCACACATTTTTTTTTTGTAGATTACATGACGTAATTCAGCTTTTCACTGTAAGAATACCTACTTAAACATGCAGTGCATATTTATCCGCATCAGAGTCAACTCTTTCTCTACCGAATCAATTCTTTACAATAAAACAATGAATACTAATAACTATTTATAGAATAGTTAAAGACTTCTTTTTTTCAGCTAAAACAACTTAAAAGATTAAACAACTTGTTCCACCATATATAATAGTTTAATACACAAACAATTAAAATATAATGGGAGACATAAATTACTACACCTACTGTCTTGACAACTGTTTTTAATTTCTTTAATCTATTTAATCACATATACGCCATTAATGTGGCCCCTCTAGGTGTAAAAGGACATTATAAAATCAAACAACACTGTGAGAGCCTGATATTACTCACACCTTTCATGGGTAAATATGTCCATGTGATATTGGTCAAATGATCCACCGGATCCGGAATTGTTATATTATATGAAGAGTCCTCTTACAACACACATCTTGTATTTCCGGTGATTCTAGATTGCCTATGTGTATGGAAGTAGGCTGTTCTTTGTGTAGAAAATCCGAGCCGACGGGGTTTCAGATTTGAGTTTCTTGCTGCTTCTTTTGACGATCTTTCGTATATTTATTCCAACAAAAAATGGCGGTAATTAAAGAGTCAGATCACCTCAGAATACCATTTCAAGATATTGAAAAAGCCACTGATAAATTCTCAACCCTCATTGGAAGGGGTGGCTTTGGCTCTGTTTATAGAGGACAAGTCTCACTCTCTGGGGAACTTACTACTGTGGCTGTAAAGAAACTTGATAACCTTTCTAGACAAGGGCTTAAAGAGTTTTTAACAGAGATCCGAATGCTCTCTCGTTATAAACATCAAAACCTTGTTTCCCTTGTCGGTTTCTCAGAAGAACAGAATGAAAAGTATCTTATCTATGGGTACGCAGAGCGTGGAAGCCTCGATAGTTACCTAAAACCAACTAAACCATGGTGTCCACTAACATGGAAGCAACGGATTAATATATGCGTTGATGCAGCCAGGGGTTTGGATCATCTCCATAACCATGTTGCAGAACATGAGAGAGTTATCCACAGGGATATTAAAAGTGCAAACATTCTCATAGATCACAGCTGGAAAGCTATGATTGCCGATTTTGGGCTTTCCAAAATTGGTCGCACAAATGAGGACGACACGTATCTTATTACTAATGCCTGTGGAACACCGGGTTATTGGGATCCAGCATATTTCAATACAGGGATCCTCACCAAAGAGTCGGATATTTATTCATTTGGGGTCGTATTGATTGAAGTCCTATGTGGGAGGCTGTGCATCATAAATGCAAACAATGTTAAAAAAGAAGAACGATTTCTAACCCCATTGGCCCAGCGCTACTACAAAGAAGAAAAACTAGATCTAATTGTGGATCGTTGTCTGAAGTACTACGTGAAGTCAGATTCCATGAAAGTCTTTTTGGAGATTGCGTTTCAATGCTTGCAGGATGTGCGGGAACAACGACCTTCAATGGATTTGGTGTTACAGGAACTTGAGAATCCAGAGTACAGAAAAGGAACAAAGTGGAGCTCAGTATAAAGTAGAAACACTTTCAGAATCCTAAAGCTGTAGAATTTGCTAACAGGGAGTTCGTACCGGAGGTGTTTCGGGGTTGTCATTCAAACAGGTGCTGGTGGGTGGTTCTTCATGGAACTATCTTCCCTATGTTTTAAGCAGTCACAGGATACAAGATAACTCGTCTCGAATGAGGAAGTTGAACAAGGTCTCCCTGATCAGTGAGGCGTACAATATAATCAAGTTGAAAGGGGTCAGATCTATGCTTAGAGGAGCGGGGGATTTGGGAAGAGTACAACTAAGATATCTCGAAGGACTAGGTGAGGGTTCTTATTTATTTTGATTAAGGTAGTTTGGTTTCCAACTTTTTAGACGACAATAAGGAGACGTGGGATGAAGTTTTATCCTTCCTTAGTTTCTAGGAAGGACACTTATCGATTTTCCATGGGTAGACTAGATTAAGGTTCATGGTGTCTCTCCTAACTTGTGGAATTTCATGGTTTCGATTAGATCGACACCAAATATGGAAGAAATTCACAAGTCAGAAGCAGATTTGTCAGATGGTGACCTTTCAGTGATCACTTTGTTGTTCTAGTGAGGACGGGAGAGTCCATTCGTCATTCCTTTCAGTGGTTTGGAAAGATCTTTCAGTGTCACTAGTGACTGATGCCTGATCAACTAAGTCTTGATCTACAATCTTTCAATTTTGACACCTTCAGCCCTTCACTTTCAAGCTGTGGTATATAATGCTCTCAAAAGTTCCGACAAGACTTCATTCTCCCCTCTTCAGTTTTGACAAAAGATGGAGGACCAATCTTGCCACCTCAACGAATCCCTAAAACTCTCCCTTAACCTTATTGATTTCATTCTTCGGGAAAATTTATTTACCAGTTCCTTCAAATACTCCCACTTTAATATCTCAAAGTCTTTAACACTTTCAGTCTTCCTTCAGCGGATTGCATTAGCAGTAAATGAGTGAGTTGCAAACCTAACAACTTGATTACTCAGGGCCTAAGAGAATTGATTTTCAATGTGAAGATTGCGCTTTGCAATGAAGTAGGTGCTTAGCAGGTGGGGTGGTAAAAACACTTTTCAATTCAAGTAATAACAATTTTTATATACATTTATAATTAATTTTTATATATTTACAATTAAAAAAAATTATATATCATTATATATAATATAATAATAATTATTATTATATAGAAACGAGATCAGGAGAAAATGCGCAAAAGTGTGAGAACGGTGAGAACGCTTCCTGGCCCAACACGTGTCACGCCGCTTAGAAAAGGGCGGACGGGATTTTTTGTCTTTTCATCTTCTGCTTTTCCAGTTCCGTGTTTCCCAATATTGTTTTAATTTTGGGTTTTTAAGATTTTTGGCGTTAACCAAATTCAATAATTAATGGCGTTTAATGGTTTCATTGTATTAACATTTTGGCGTTTATGGCGTTTATTCAAATCGTATGCCATTGGAACCCAGGGGGTCAGGAAATCTATTTGAATGGCGTTTTCCAAGGCGTTTTAAATAAGATGGCCCATTGTTCTATTATTTTTTATAAACATTTTGGCGTTTGTGTTATCTTGGCGTTTTACTATTGTTAGATTATATTTCAACCACAGGAAAAAAAATACAAAGGAAGAAAATAAATTAAAAATCCTAATCGGATCTCTCTTCACAATCTTCACTGTCATCAGTCTCTCTCTTCTTTAATAGTACAAGAACTGTCACCAAATATATGGAGTTTTATGTAAAACTTTACAAACCCATTGGTTTGATTATTTTTCATGCTCGTCTGTTGAAACGGCTTTTTTGTGAATGTTTGGGGACGTAGATCTATGACGTGTGAGTGGATTTTTCGCTTTTTCTTTATCTTGATCTTGATCTTCATCTTTATAACCAACCCACTCTTTAGTGTCATTGATCTCTTCTCCTCATCCAAACTTTCTTCAAGAACAAAAAAAAAGCCATATGACTGCCATCAGTATCTTTTTCTTGAATTTTTGTCCATCTCATGCAGCAAAATCTTTCTGAGTTACTCCCTTCTGATAACAATTCATTCAGTGAAATTTCACAAAAAACAATTATGAATATCCAAGAAAGCATATTAGCCATCTTTGATTTTTTTATTTTTTAGCGTTTTATAGTGAGTGATATTTAGTAGTATTGGCGTTTGTTTTTTTTGTTTGATCAAATGAAAGTTGCTGAGACGTATCATTTTATAGGATGTCTTTTTGGCGCCTAAGTTAGACAGTGCATTATTATAATAAAGTATTCGTCTTTTCAGTTACAGTTTGTAATTATTATTTTTGATAAGCTTTATCTCTGAAGTCTGTAACACGTCCCATCTTTCAAGTTTGGCGTTTTAGATTCTAATGTAATAAATTTTCACTATCTTCAGTATTACTACTGATTTGTATTTACTATTTCTAGTTACATTTTCAAGTTTGCTTTTTATTTTTTATTTATTTATTTTTTGGGTTTTTTATAATACTTTTTCAAAGTAATTTTATTATTGTTTGGGAGTTTTTGGGGGCGTTTAACGGGATGATATCGTTTAAACAAACATTTTGGTTGTTTTGGCTTTTTTATTATATATGGCGTTTTTATTATATAACAATCAACTGAAAAAGAAAATAAAAAAAAAAGAATACATAAACAATTGATCTTCCAAATCTTCACTATCACCAGTCTTTTTTTTTTTGAATCATGTTAACTGGCTGGTTCGACTTTCGTATGATTCATTTTGTTTTTTTTTTGTTTTTCAAGTAGTTTTTTTGTGGCTGTTTGGAAGCACACAGTCTAACATCAGCATCTTTTTCTTGAAGATTTGTCCATCTCATGCAGCAAAATGTTATTGAGTTTAGACCTTTCAGCTAACAATCTTGAATCTCACAATGAACGATGTTTGATTTTTTAACTTTTTTGGCGTTTTACCGATAAAAAGAACGCCACGAAATAAGAGCACCTTAAACCTCAAAATTTGATCATGCTAAAATCAATAATGTTTTGCTGTATGAGATGGACAACATTGTTAATCCTCGGTTAAGAAAGATAACTGACAATGTTATCCACCCCATACAACTAAACTTTATTGACAACAAACCTCAATAATGTTTTTGTATGTTCTGGCGTTATAAATTGGATGGAAATTGAGGATAATTCAATAAGATTTTACTTAATGAAATGGACAATATCCTCACTTAAGGATTTTGTCCATTTCATTGAGCGAAATCTTACAGACAACCAAACTGAATTTCAAAAAAACGTTTTGGGTTAGAAGATATTTGATGTTTGGGTTTTTTGGCGTTTCTAAGGCGAATGGAATATATCAAATATGGTGTTTGGGTTTTTGTGTGTGTTTTTAATTGAAGGTCTGAGATGTTGTATATATAGGATTTTTTTGGCGGGATTTTACTATAATTAAGTTTGGCGTTTTATATCTAATGGCGTTTTTACTTAGAATGTTCTGTGATTTTTGTTTTTGGCGTTTTATTTCATGAGATGGCGTTTTGTGTAGAGAAGTCAAAAGATCCTTTTACCCTTAATGAAGAGCGTCCACGTAATAAAATTGATATTATTTACGAAAACGGCACCGCGCCTATCTAGTCCATAGATTGTTTTGATCGGATGATCGATAAGCGTTCTCACCGTTCTCACACTTTCTACCGTTTTCTCTAAATCCCGACCCTTATTATATATACATATACAATAATAATAATAAAAGAAAACATTTGAGGAACACTTGTTACCATTCTAAATCATCTATTTTTTTATTTTCTCGCGTCTCTCTTCTACTTAATTATGAATACCTATTATTTAATCATTGATAGTTATTATATTATATAACAACTAGATTTAGCATGAAATTAATTATGATTTTCTAAACAAACTTATTTTTTTACTTAAAAACTCTTATGTAAATCTCCATATATTAAATATTACTAAGTAGGAAGAATAATGATAATAAATTATGTTCGTTAAAATATTATAAAATAAGAAGTATAATGATAATAATTGTTTTTGTTGGTGATTTCAAAATAATTCAAATATTTAATGTGATTGGATGACGAAAATTGTAAAGAATATATCTAATAACATTACATTTATTAACCTGTGTCATACACGGGATTATAACTTATTGTGTGTGTGTGTGTATATAATAGAAATTAGACGCTCGTTTAGAATCACAAGCTGGCTTGAGCTCAATAAGTGAAGTCCGGTCTCATTTATATAACCACGCTTGTTTAAGGCTCGACCTCGGGCTTGAGTTTATTTAAGCTTGGACCAGTTCAAGCTTTTAGATAAGCTTATCTCGAGTAGCCTTGAGTGGCTTATAGCTTGTTTACACCTAGTTCATATTAGTTTGTCTGTTATGGCAGGCATTTGCTAATACGGTGGAGAATAAGAAATGGAAGAAGAAACAGTTGTCACCTCAAGATGCAACCATGTTGCTACAGAGAAAATTTAGAGCATATCTAATAAGGAAGTCTCGCGTTCTTTGTGCTCTTCGTGAGTTGGGTATTGTTAAGGGGAAGCTTAAGGAGCTCATGGCTCTGCTCAACGATTCCTCTTATCGTCGTAGGGTGGCTCGTGATGCAGATGAAAGACATAAGTTTTCTGAGAAGATCATTGTGCTGTTTCTGACTCTTGATGCCATTGAGGTAAATACATGGTCGTTTTATGTTGCCTCTTATGCAGGTTATCCTATGAAACCATTGAAATGGATATATGTTTGTGATTCAAGTTCTTGTATCATCATGTTAATTAGCTAAGAAAAAGGTTTGGATAGTAGATTAACTATATCTCTTACTGAATGTCAAATTTTCTATCCAAAGTAGTCTTACCATCTCTCTTCCGATAGCATGATAAGAGTCATATATTGTTGATTAAGTCGCTTATATTATTTTTTATAATTTCAACATCATGCTTTTGGCTTTTCTTTCATGTTATGTATAGACTACCAATTTCTTCCAAAGATTTTAACTTTCGTGAGCTTGATACTTAATTATTGATGTGAACTTTAACTCATCTTGCTAGTTCTTTTTTTTTTTTTTTTTTTTTTTTTGTTGTAATTTCATCATGTTTTGGGCCCATTTAAGCTAACTTTTGGCTTCATCTTATGTCTCTTGGATATTAATTACAATTCCATACTTGATAATTTACTTCTCATGTTAAGGTGACTGGATTTTAAAAGGCTCTAACTATTTGCACACCTTGGCAGACTATCTACACACTTAGGGTTTACAAACACTGCGTAGAGACCTATACGCAGCGTATAGGGTTACCTTTATATGCTGCGTATAGGTCTCTACGTAGCGTATGTAAGGGGCAGGTACACGACCAGACAGTCAAACCTAGTACCATGTCAAATCAGTCTAGGCACGTGAATAAAAGCAATACGGGGAGTAGAGAGCTATACGCTGCGTATTTCAGTAAATTTGAAAGTCTATTTATCCATGCATCTCTGCTTCCCTACGACTTCATTTGTTCTTTCTTTTCATTTTCTTCTTCACTAACAATTTATACCCAAACCAAAATCATTTGTTCTGTTTTTTGTTCAATATTGTTTCGGTAATCGCTATTCCAACGACACATGGGGAGCAAATGATGCCAATGAGGAGGAGGAGGTTGTATCTGGAGTCCCTGTTGATCAAAAATAACAGTTGCCAGACTTGAACGAGACTCCCACTCCACCTGTTGATGAACCAAATTACCCGGCGCATTAAGTGTATCCGGATTACGCAACGTATATAAACCTTGTTTTCTGTGCAATGATTGGTTATTAGACACTGAGATCCATGGTTTATCTACGCAGCGTATAGGTCAATACGCAGTGTAGAGGGTTAACCCTATACGCAGCGTAGAGGGTTAACCCTATACGCTGCGTAGATAAATCTTAGTTTTGCTAGGGTTTTGTGTGCCAATAGGCACACTTTTTTAAAATGTGCTGCCTTCATCAAATCTACTCATGAATATTGTATCAAACAAGTTTGTAAATGCTTATATGAATATCAGAAACCATGAAGAATATTGTTAAATTGTAAATTTTGAGCAATTCACATTTAGAGTTTAAGGAATATTTTCCAAACAGGGTGCTAATATCATGGCGAGGGCTGTAAAAAGGTCGATGGTGGATGATCTGGAAGCAATGCTGGACATTGTGGACACTCAACCAAGAGGGGGTAATTCTCTATCCTTGAATATGAGGATAATCAACATGCTAGCCGGTGTGATCCAAAAGGAAGTAGTAGAAGGCGTGGCTCAGGTATGTCCAAAATCAATAATGAATACTATTAGTATGGTGGGATCCAAAGAATTAGACTTGGCGAAACGACATCAAATAAGTAATTAAATATTTCAACACCAAAGTGACAAGATTTTAAAATAAATTATTAGTTGAGTAATTTATTCAAGTTAAGGGTTTTGTTTATAATTAAAAGAAGAGGTTATTAATTAAAGAGTTTATTAATATTATTTATTTATTAAGTTAGTTGACAAAAAATCAAATTAATACAAATAACTTTAACGTACAAAACGTACGAACTGGAGGTTTTGTTGAAAAAACGTGGTGGCATTTTCGTAATTATTAGTAATTATCAAAATTACTCTACAAATGATCCTGTAGAATAATTTTGTAAAATGTTCTTTTAGAGTAATTTTTATCTTGTATGTTAATTATCAAAATTACTCTACAAGTGTATCTTGTAGAGTAATTTTGATCTTGTATTTTAATTATCAAAATTACTTTACAAAATTGTATCAAAATTACTCTACATCAAAATTACTCTGCAAGTTTATCAAACAACATACAATTCAAAATTACTCTACAAAATCATTTATAGAGTAATTGTGATACTCTACAAAATTACTTTACAACATTAAAATTACCATACAAGATTACATGTAGAGTAATTATGATACTCTACAAGATCAAAATTCCCTACAAGAACATTTTACAAAATTAAACAATATTTGTATAGTAATTTTGATAATTACTCTACGAGTCCATAATTATAAAAATGTCACCGCGTTTTTTTTTTGTTTTTTCTTGCCTTTGGTATGTTTTGTATGATAAGACAATTTGTACGTGAACTTAACTCTAAGTTAGTTGTTAACTAATAAATTATTAATATTAATAATATGAGATAAGTACGGGATTCAAATTTAAAAGTAATATTCTTTGGGATATGCCTTTTGATTTCTAAATAAGGATGGTAATGGGTCGAGTATAGATCGTGTATGGCTAATCCCATACTCATACCTGATTATAAAATTTTGTCACATACTCTGCCCATTACCCGTTAGGTATTTGGCAGGTATCTACCCATTGTGTATCCGGTATATTTTGCCCATTACCCGTTGGGTATTTGGTAGGTAACTACCCATTGTGTATCGGGTATACCCGTTGCGATTTTCATGTGTATATATTTTTTACTTTCGTTTCTAATTTTATGTTTTAAAAATTTATATAAATATATTAAATTATGATTAATAACATACACATTATCATCAGCACATTAATATTTGATATATTTAAAAATGTAAATATATTATAATATTAATCTCAAAAATAATTTTGTACTTCATACATGGTTGTAAAACAAGGTTTCCAATCCCGAGTACTCTCCGTGTAGTCGCTACAAGGTCGGTTGCCGAGACGACTTTCTTCGAGTCCGCCTAATTACTCGGAATCGATCAAATGCGGCCAACCTCGGCCATAATCAGATCTTGTAGGTCAACTTGGGTCAAGTTTGACTTAAAAAAAAATAAAACATAATTTCTATGCCTATCATATTAAAGAAAAGAAATTACTATCATTTTCACGTATATTGGTTTACATATTAGTAAATTTATATTATTTGATATATATTTAATTTCTGAAAACTAATTTCTTTACAATTTAACATATCACCGGTCGACCGACTAGGGAGCGTCTAGCGACTTTTGCAACCATGATTTCATAGCATATAAATATGAATAATGTCATCAATACACACACACACACACACATATATATATATATATAATGAAAAGTTTAATCTTTTAAATAATAAAGCCACAATAATGGTTGAAACATTACTAAACTATAGTTAAAGAAAAATAAATATAAAACTTAAAGTTTTTGGGTAGTATTTCGGGTAAACTGGTTTATAGTTTCGGGAATCGGGTCGCGTATCATCTAATCTCATACCCGTCCCATACTCGCAAAATAATTTTTTCCATACCTATACCTGGCCAATAACTGTCGTGTATCGGGTTTACCCGTCCCAAATGCTTTAGGTTTCGGGTATACCCTCTTAAATCACGGAAGCTTTACGGATCGATACATACAACTTCCACTGCACTTGAACAAGACATGAAACCCAAGAACATAAAAGATATAGTAGAAGATATAGAAGAAACTCATTCATTTCATTTCAATCAACACATATTTAAATACCGAATAGAGTATACATCTCCTACAAGCTAATTTAGATCACAAAGATCTAAATTCTAGCTTTCTCTCTCTAACTCTCTCTATCTAGAATGTGCACATAGAACTTTCTATAAAGGCTCTCCAAGGATTGCCCTAATCTAACCTATTTAACACACACACACAAATATATATATATATATATATATATATATATATATATATATATATATATATATATTTATAGGTTAGGCTAGAGCCCAAACCCGGACAAAACATATTGTCCAGGATACAATACAAGAAATACAGAATAACTAATATTCTGGACTATTATATATACAAAGACACAAACTCGGAATAATAATCCGGAACTACATAAGTATCCGTATTTCATCACTTTTCTGGATTAAATAAAATTTGGACAGTTCAAAAACTCGGAACCCATAGTTCTGAGATATTCATGTAATACGAACCCAGCTAATCCAGAATCCTGTCATGCTTCATCATCTTTGACTTCTTTGATTTGGAATTTTGCTTTGGATGACCAGAACTGATAAAGCCACAGTTACTTGGCAGGTTACTGCACTTATAGACCCACCTTAACTGTTGCTATCAGTTTTGTTTGACACTGATAATCTTTAGTCACTAGATACTGCACTTACAAACTCCATTTGACTGCTGACATCATGTCTACTTTCCACGTTGGCAAGGACTTACTCTTTTCGTAGAGCACAACGAACTTCAACCCTTTTAATGAAAGACATGATACTTAAATGGTCGTTTTGAGAAACCCGAAGAATAGAACATCAAGCACTGTCGATCCTTCCCCTCAAACTACCCCCAAATCAAGTTAACGTGAACCGACCTACAACCAAATGTAAGAACATTGCTCGTTCCTTGATCTTCAAACTTAACCGACAGAAGAACGAAACGTCAGATTTCCAATGTCCAACATTGAACACTTCAAATTATGCAAAGACATGAAGTTTAGTTCGATAAGTTAATAATAAACTAAACTCCGAAAATGTACATTCACCATCTTGATCCAATCTCGTATCTTCATGAATCCAACAATTACCCGATGATTTTCGTCTCCGATCTCCCCCTAAATGTAAGAACATCCAAATTATTTCGAGAATCTGACTAGTCACTAACTTGGAAGTGGGACCAAGAAAACTAATCTTCTTTACTCTAACCGGCATATGATGAATGCTCAATCTTCAACTAATCGCCAAACAAAAAATTAGCTTCAACACGGACACACTTGATCAAAAACCTCGAACAAACTTGACGAAACTCAATCACACACTAGCTCTAAAGAGTATAATGGTTGTAAAAACTAACTTGGTTCACTGTCGCACCACGAGCTTTTAGAAATTTACAAAGAATATAGGATATATGGAATTTTCAACTCCTCCTACTTCTTTGTAAACTTTCAAAGTCCAAGCCACTTCACCTTCATTTCATCTCAATTGTACGATAAAACACCTAGAATCTAGTAAACAACCATGGTCCACCATTACCGTACCAAAATTTTGAAAAAAATTCTATTACCATTTTTTTTACCTCACCTATTTCGAACAGGTATCAAGTAACCTGGAATAAATCCAATAATCACAAATCCGGAACTAGCCACTAACTTTACAAACTCGAAATTAAACAAACTGGTAAACTCGGAATATATTAAACTCATACAAACTCGGATCCTCATTACACCTTAACTAACAAAATCGGAAGAAATGCTAAACAACAAACTCAAAATAAGCAAATTGACAAACCCGGAACAATTCTTGTATACTTGGAACTTGGACAAATTCTGAATTCAAAAGAAATCCCGAACATAAATTCGAAACCTTGTATACTTGGAACATGAACAAATTCGGAATTCCAAAGAATGCAACAGAGTGAACCCTCTTTGTATCCCAATAATCAAACCGGTCTGTCTAAACCCGACAACAATAACTGAAAAAAAAAACAGAGCGAGATGAAACAATCTCACCAAAGCGTTTAACTCCCTCCAGTAATAAGAGACTGTAACCTTCACTTAGGGTTACAAGCACCTGATAAGAAGTCCAATATCTAGTTCTATTGGTTTACCCTAAAAATAGAGACCAACGAGAACCTCGCAGATAAACACCAAACCCTAGAAATTAGGGTTTCAATCTCCAAGAACAGCACGAACCCCAAAAGGCCAATAACCACCAGATCTGGAATCGGCAGAACCCACAGAACTACTAAGACTCCAAAGATCACAAGAAATCAACCAAGATCTAACTAGATCTGTGAGAGAAAACCCTTGAAACACAGCGGAAGAAAATAACCCAAAGAGCACCTAGTGCTCTGATACCATGTCAAGAACATAGTATCAAGATGAACAATCACTTTATTAACTCACCAATCAGTACAGATTATACTAAAACAACTAAAGAATCAGTCCGGACAGATTGCCAACTTAAAAACTCAAACTCTCAACCTATGTAGATCAGCAACGTGATGATCTGCTCTAAAAAAGATTATCAAAATAATCAGTCAAACACACAAACTCACAAAGCTTGAAGAAACCCAAGAATGTACAGGAAGATTCTAGAGAAAGAAAGTGAGATTAGAGAAGATAAGAGGATGAATGAATTCTCTAATCTCTATGCCCTTTTTATAACACTTAACCAGGCCAAAGGCCAAGGGTTAAGGCCCAACTTGAATGTCTTCAAATAAGCCCAACTCCAAGTGGCCCAATAGCGGTACAACAACAACACTTAACCAGCACCGGAAGCCCACTCATCCAGGAGCCCATTTTTTAAGAAACAAGACCCAACACGCAAAAAACATAAGAATTTATAAAATGTATAAAAACATTATATAAAATATTGAATTGACAATCGAATATAAACCTTGTATTTCAACATTTTTCTTCATTTCATTGCCTACTCAGGGTCTATGAGAGCTTGGTCTCTTGATTTTCTACGTGAAAGATGTGCTTTTCTAAAATAGTAAGTGCTTGGGTAGGTGGGGCGGTAGCAACAATTTCTAAGCGTACTGGGATTGTTTATTTTTTTATTAATTTTTTATATAAAGTTTATAATTATTTTTTATCTTCTTACAATCAAAATATTTATATATAATTTAATATTTTTATCATATTTTAATCAAAATATTTATATATAATTTAATAACTTTTATCATAATTGTATATGTGATAATATTTATTATATATTTATATAAACTTTATAGGCTTGTTTATAATCGCGACTTGGCTCGAGCTCAATAAGTGAAGCTGGGGCTCATTTATTTAACAAGCTTGTTTTAGGATCGAGCTCGTAAGCTTAGACCAGTTCAAGCTTTTAGATGTATCTTGAGTAGCTCACGAGTGGCTTGACTCGTTTAAACCCCTCGTCGTTAAAATGAGTTTGTATATTATGGCAGGCGTTTGCTAAGAGGGCGGAGAAGAACAAAGGGAACAAGAAGGAGTTATCACCTGAAGATGCAGCCATGATGATACAGATTAGTTATAGAGTATATTTGATAAGGAGGGGTCAGGCTTTACGTGCCCTTCGTGAGTTGGCTATTGCTAAGGGGAAGCTTAAGGAGCTCAAGGCTTTGTTTAACAATCCCACTTATCATGGTCGGTTGGCTCATGATGAAGAGGAGAGACAAAAGTTTTCTGAGCGTGTCATTGTGCTTCTTCTTACTGTGGATTCCACTGAGGTAGATACATGGTCTTTTTATGTTGCCTCTTATGCAGGTTATGCTATGAATTGGATATATGTTTGTGATTCATGTTATTGTATCATCCTGTGGCTAAGAAAAAGGTTTGAATAGTAGATTGATTATATACCTCTAGTTGAATGTCAACATTTCTATTTATTCTGTAAAATTTGATAGCATGGTAATATTGTTGATTTAGTCGCGTATATTACTTGTCAACCATAATCCCAACATCTTGCTTTAAGCTGTGACATTCTGTCAAAAATAAGTATAGACTATCATTTTCTTTGAAAGATTTCGACTTTAGTGAGCTTGATACTTGATGATTGATATGAACTTCAATTCATCATGCTACTTCATATTTCTTGCTTGATTTCGTTGCCCCTTTGTTCCAAATTAGATGTGAGACTTTTAGCATTACAGTCTTGGGCCCAATTAAGCTAACATTTGGCTTCATCTTATGTCTCTTGGATAGAGTAGCTACCATTCCATACTTGATAATTTTCTTCTCATGTTAACGTGACTGGATTTTGAAATGTGCCGCCTTCATCAAATCTACGCATAAATTTTGTATCAGACGACATTGTAAATGGTTATATGAATATCAGAAACCATGAATAATGGTGTTAAATTGCAAATTTTGAGCAAATGACCTTTTGAGTTTAGAGATTGCTAATGGTTGTTTGCAAAAGCAGGGTGCTAATATCCTGGTGAGGCATTCAAAAAGGTCGATGTTGGATGAAGTAGAAGCAATGCTAGACATTGTGGACCCACAATCAAGACGTGTTAAATCTCTAACCTTGAAGAGGAGGACATCCAACCTACCAGATGGTGGTGTGATCCAAAAAGAAGTAGCGGAAGGTGTGACTCAGGTTGTCCACATGATAGAACTGGACGGCAGTTTTGACACCTTCAAGGTTAGTAAGTCCATGACTATGAAACCCGTGTTGAGGTTGTCTTAGTTTGCCAGTGTTTTTCGGGTTTTACGTAGGTTTAAACAGTTCGTTATTGCTACAATTCTGTATCTTTCTCTGCTTGTGCAACAATGGGTTCTGAACTAATGTGTTTAAAAGTAAGTTAATGTTTTTGTGTGTTTGTTTTAATTTTGTAAATTACTTTTTTTTTTTGTTTAAACGCCAAAGGCAGACACCCCTAAATCTACTCCTAAGTTAAACCCGGAAAACACCAGCAAACTAAGACGACCTCAACACGGGATTCATAGTTATGGCTTGTCTATGTTTTTGTTTAGATACATTTTACAGTTAAAATTTTTATATGCAACATTATATATAATTTAATTATTTTTATCATAATTTTATATATGATTATAGTTATTATAAATATATCTATATATATGTGTGCATATATATATATATATATATATATATATATATATAGAATATCAATTAAAATTACAGGCTCATTTATAAACACAAGCCAGCTCGAGTTCAATAAGTGAAGTTGGATTCCTTTACTTAACACACATGTTTTAGGCTTGAGCTCATTTCATCGTTAATATGACTTTGCATATTATGGCAGAGGATGTGGGAGAAGAACAAAATGAAGAAGAAGAAGGAGGAGTTGTCTCCTCAAGATGCAGCCACGATGATACAGATAATGTTTAGAGCATATCTGATAAGGAAGTCTATGGCTCTTCGTGCCCTTCGTGAGTTGGCTATTGCTAAGGGGAAGCTTAAGGAGGTCAAGGCTTTGTTTAACAGTTACTCTTATAGTCGTTGGTTGACTCATGATGAAGAGGAGAGACAAAAGTTTTCTGAGCGTATCATTGTGCTTCTTCTAACTGTGGATGCCACTGAGGTAAATACATGGTCTTTTTGTGTTGCCTCTTATGCAGGTTATGCTATGAAATGGATATATTTTTGTTATTCATGTTATTGTATAATCCTGTGGCTAAGAAAAAGGTTTGAATGGTAGATTGATTATATAGCTCTTGTCGAATGTCAAAATTTCTATTTAAAGTAGCGTTATCAATTATGTAAAAATTTGATAACTTGGTAAGAGTCATATATTGTTGATTCAGTCACTTATACTATTTGTCATAATCCCAACATCTTGCGTTTGGTTTTGATTTTCTCTCAACTTAAGTATACACTATCATTTTCTTCCAAAGATTTCGACTTTTGTGAGCTTGATACTTGGTGATTGATTTGAACCCTTTAATTCATCATCCTAGTTCTTATTTCTTTCTTGATTTCGTTGCCCCTTTGTTCTAAATTCGATGTGAGCCTTTTAACTATATAGTTTAGGACCCAATTAAGCTAATCTTTTGGTTTCATTGTATGTCTCTTGGATATTAACTGCCATTCCATACTTGATAATTTTCTTCTCATGTTAAAGTGAATGGATTTTGAAATGTGTTGCCTTCATCAAATCTATTCATTTATTTTGTATCAAACTTTGTAAATGGATATATGAATATCAGAAACCATGAAGAATGTTAAATTTTAAATTTTGAGCAATTGACATTTAGAGTTTAAGGAATATTAATTGTTGCTTTCCAAACAGGGTGCTAATATCATGGCAAGGGCTGTAAAAAGGTTGATGGTGGATGAACTGGAAGCAATGCTGGACATTGTGGACCCTCAACCAAGGGGGGGTAATTCTCTATCCTTGAATAGGAGGATCATCGACATGCTAGCCGGTGTGATCCAAAAGGAAGCAGTAGAAGGTGTGGCTCAGGTATGTCCAAAATCAATAATGAACACTATTAGTATGATGGGATCCAAAGAATTAGACTTGGCGAAACGACATCAAAGCATATTTAAGTAATTAAATATTCCAACACAAAAGTGACGATATTTTAAAAAAATTATTATTTGAATAATTTATTCAAGTTGAGGGTTTTGTTTATAATTAAACAGACTCTAGGTTATTAATTAAAGAGTTTATTAAAGTTGTTATTTGTTAATTAATAAATTATTAATAATATGAGATAAGTATGGGATTCAAATTTTAAGGGCGTATTCTTTGATACATTGTAGGTCCACTTAGAGGATTAAGAAACCTACTTTCTTGTTGTTAGAACACACTAACAAGTGCGGAATCCTTGTAAGAATCCAACCAAAGCAAAGTATAACACACACAAGTAAGCAAAGATTCACTATATTGATTAAGTGGAAAAGAACAATTACAAACAGATACACACAGTGTTTACAGACTCCCACAAAGATCTCTTATATCTTTCTGTTACAAGTGCTGCTTAAATAGACTAACACCCAGCAAACCTACGAAAGATCTATTCGGCCCAATAAGAAGCCCATGAAAGACTAAGGTCCACGAAGAACAGGGGTTCTTCGTCAGAACCTTCCTGTGAAAAACCAAGAGTCCACGAATCATTCAATCCACGAAATACCTTGTATTCTTCGTTGCTTATGCTTTGTGGTCTTCATGTGCATGGTTCTCAATGGATTAAGGTCCAATAGTTTGACCAGGCCCAATAGGTATGAGAGTCACGTTGTCACGCATGGCAGTGTTTATTAGATTTCATTGTTGCATGCATTTTGGTCAAAGGTCATCACATCATCATCATGGTGATGTCATGGTGATGACGGTTCGCGGTTCTTCGTGCTTCGTATGACGGTCTCTGGAGCGCACGACGGAGGAATGTCGAGACGTCGGCCTTGAGCCGAACCGAACCGAACCGAGCCACATCCACACAAAAGTGTATCAACATACATCCTTTTGATTTCTAAATAAGGATGGTAATGGGTCAGGTATGGATCGTGTATGGATCGTGTATGGCTAATCCCATATTCATACCCAATTGTAAAATTTTGTCCCGTACTCGGCCCATTAACCCTCGGGTATTTGACAAGTATTTACCTGTTTTGTATCGGGTATACTCGTTTTGATTTTCATGTATATATATTTTTTACTTTCCTATATAATTTTATGTTTTAAAAATTTATATAAATATATTAAATTATGATAAATAACATACAAATTATCATCACTATAATAATATTTGATATATTTAAAAAATAATATATTATAATACTAATCTCAAAAATATTTTGTATTTCATAGCATATAAATATGAATAATGTCATCAAAATATATATATTTAAAATGAAAAGTTAATAAAGCTACAAGAATGGTTAAAACATTACTAAACTATAGTTAAAGGAAAATAAATATAAAACTTAAAAGGTTTGGGTAATATTTCGGGTAAACGAGTATATAGTTTCGGGAATCGGGAATCGGGTCGCGTATCATCTAATCTCATACCCATTCCATACCTGTCACACCCCGACCACGTAGAACATACAAAACGTGGCGGAAACATCGGGGAGTGTTGTAACAGAATTAATCGTTTCAAATCCATGGCAATTAAAGTTTCTTTTTATTGATTAAAAGTGTTACAATGTCTTAACAAACAAGGAAATACAACATAATTAACTAGTCTTGCATCTTTTATTGTCACTAAAGCCCAAGTCTGCCTATGTGTATCTCGATCATCTTATGCAACAGTTCCTGAAAAACACATGTGAAAATATGGTACGTCAGCATAAAAATGCCTGTGAGATACATAGGTTTTGTGAAAATAAGATTCATGACTTATGTTTGAGAAAATGTTTAGTCATGAACCTTTTAATTTGCTTTGTTTTGTAAATCATTTGAAAAACAATAAGTTCAGATGATAAGTATAAATAATAGAGTAATGCATGGTTAAATGAGTAACCATGTAAAATGATTTTGTAAAAGATAAGTTGTTTTGTAAAACAATGTCTTGTAAAAAGTATGTTATTTGTATAAAATGTTATATGTATCAAACTGAAATGATTCCAATAACGTTACGACATGTAATACCATACAAACACTTATATATAGGAAGTACCAGCGGCGTATCCACCATGCTTGTATCATATTACACACGCATCGTTACTTAATCACTTAATCAAACCAAACCAAACAATGTAAAATGTTCATGTCAAGATGTAAATCATGTCAAAATGTCTATGTCAAATATCCATGTCAAATGTCTATGTCAAGTATCCATGTCAAATGTCTATGTCAAATATCCAAGTCAAATGTCTATGTCAAATATCCAAAAGTAGTCAAGAAATGTATAACCAAAATGATATGTATGGTAAGTAAAATTTAGACTACTTAAACCATAAGTAAAAAAATGTACAAAACAAGGTATTGAAGTAAAACTTGGTTTAAATCAAAGTTATGTTTTGTAAGATATATGCATGCTATACTGAATATGAACATTTATGCGGTGTTGTGAAAATTCATACATCCAAGCCTTGAGACAGACGGATAACTATGTAAAAGTGAGTTATCAAGAGAATATGTATTCGGATTCGGTCATTCCTTTCATCCCCTTTCCCTGGGATGTCCGGAACGGGATTTGTCAAGTCCTATGGTACCACTACCTACTACCGAGCGGCATGATCGGTGTTAATGAATGTATAGTATAGTTTAAACAAACCAAATGTCATACCAAAATGTAAGCATGTGATGAAGATAATGTACCTAGTATGCTAGAGTAAACATACAAGGTAGAGCTGTAAAACAATGTGTCCATATGTTACTGGAACATATGCAACAGAGATGCAATGTAAAATGATGTACTAAGTATGCTAAGTTAACATACAAAGTAGAAAAGTCATGTAAATCAATGTGCTTAGCATGTTATCAGTCAACATACATAGCAGAAAAGTAATGAAATCATGTACTATAATGTACTAACAAACATAGTCGATATATGATGTAAAAACAGGAAAGCATGAATGTAACAAGTAGGCACATGTGTTTCACCCCAAAACAGTTTGGAAAACAGTAAAAGAGGGGTCTATGTACTCACTTGAGATTGCTCAGGAGTCCTAAGATAACCACCAAGCAACGCTAGAGATCACGGAAATCAAACGGCACCTAATATAGGTAACTATGTTAATTAACCGGACCTAGATCGGAAGATCGGGTAGCATTAGGGTTTGTAAACCAAACGAGTGTGGAGACTCGTGTGATATGGTTTAACAAAGCCTACATACTAAATGAAACCTAACATAACTGTTTACGACCCATTACGACTCGTTTAGGTAGCTTATGCTACTTTAACGCGTCGTTCGCGTGAAACGCGTTCGGACCGCCTAACTAGTCCTATGACAAGTGTTATATGCCTAAAACATGTTACATAATCAGTTATGTGACAAAAGTTTAGGTTACATATGCTTAATTACCAATTATACATGAAAAGGGTATTCTGGTAATTTACCTAAGGCATATAAACTACCTATCATACAACTACTTAAACGATGTGACCATAGGGTATAACCTCGGAAGGTTATTCCCTACCTACTATGGTCACCTAATGTATTTGGTCGGATCCTAATGATCGACCAAACTGGGTCGGGTTCGAAGGTATAGGCGATTTATTAGATCGCCTACCCTACGACCCTAGACAACGTGGTAATCAGTAGGCATAGTCCCAAGGGACTATGACCAACGTGATTACACTCACGTTGCGAAGTTCAAACGAACTTCGCATTGACCATTACTGGTCAACGCTGAAAGTCAAACGAAGTTTGACTTTCCGACTCGAAAAGCAGTAAAAAAAATAAGGAAAAGAACGAAAGAATACTTACGAAGGGTCCCCGAATGCTAAACTCAATCAGATTTGTGGGTTTTGGGGTTGAGGGTGGATGGGTATTTATAGAATTCGGGTAACCGTTGAGATCGTTTCTTGGAAAAGGGGAAAAGATCTAGCCCGTACACTTGTCGGAACCTTATGGTAACTAAAATTCCATCCTTATCATATGACTAGATAATTAGGAACTTGTGGTTGTGGTTAAATCTGCTGAAAACAGGCTGTTTAAACATTGCACCTGGTCTGGAGACCCCATACGCATCGTATGGTATATATACCATACGCATCGTATGGTGCAAGTTTGGCAGAATTACAGTTTTGGTCCCTGAACTGTATTTAGGCCATTTTTGACACGTTTAAGGCCCGTTAACCCCATTTCAAAGCTCTAAAATGAAGTTAAAGTATAGGGAACTTACAACATGCTCAAAAATATCTCGGATGTCGGTTCGTTTAGCCGTACGAACGCGATGTTCGCTTAATTACGACGGAATGCGCATAAGCGCGAAAAACGATCCAAATGACGCGACGAATGGATTTTTCTTAAGGCGAACACTAAAATATAATGTAGTCATGCTTACATAAATTTTTGGAAGTCCGGATGTATTCAGAACGTAAGTTACGCGTAAAAATGCAAACTTGTGCACTTTTTGACGCTTTTAGTCCCTGAATGACACAAAAGTTTATTTTAGCATACCGAACACCTCAAAGCCTATTTCTAAGCTATGTAAAGGATATTTATGGTATGTTTAACTTATGTTCATGTCCCGGAAGGTCAGTTACAGTTCAAATTGGCATACTTTCGCAGTTTGTCAACTTTAGTCCCTGTAAGCGATTAAACTTTGATTTCACCACACCAAACCTTCCAAAACTTATATCTAAGTTATGTAAAGGTCATTTAAGGTATGTTAAACCTATTTCACTATTCCGGAGTGTTTGTTGCATTAAACTGGTTATATTTACGCATTAGAGCGCGTATAACCTTCCAGAAAGCGATTTAGAGTTTGAAATCGAACAAGAGTTGATATGTGCAAAAGATACACATATTTATACAAGTCCAAAGTATGAAATACAATATTTCATTGGTTTGGCATTTGTTTGATGGTTGAAATGACACAGGTGTTACAGTCTCCCCTACTTTAGGAAATTTCGTCCCGAAATTTATTTAGAGGAAACTTGTAAGAGTTTAAAACATGAAGTTGAAAAGATCGAACAATATTGGCTAGATTTCTGAACTTCTAGTAACTTTAATAATCATCATGATTTCAACGTAAGAGGGATACCTATATATACAAGTATATAAAGCATCATTGGTGCGTCCACCGTACCTCAATTACATCGTCCTCATTTTGTTATTGTTGTCGCTATCGGTTCTTTCACATAATAAATCTTACTGGATTTCTGTGCACTAAATTTCATAATTATGTGCGCATACATAATTAGAGAATTCCTTGCACAGTTCACACAGTCTATTTTATAATGTGTAGGGTAAAACCAAATGAACAATCCTGTGATGAGCGTGACTTAGACCGCCATAGAATCCTTTAGACTAAATCAATAAATGATTTAAATAGACTATCAAGGAGTCTGTTCAGCTACATCACTAGATGTCATTTTTTTTAAACCAAATTGTGAATCAATCTTTTTTTTTTTTTTTTTACTAGACCACTAAAGGGTCTCCTGTAAAACATGGAGTGGTACTATATAATCCAAGGGTCTTAACTATTACATAGAAGCCCATTTAAGGATTAAAGGTAGTACCTTTTGAATATCCTGCTACGAATCCCTCATATGAAGATATGAAAGATCCCGCAAGGATTTGGATATAGAATATCCAGAGTAGTAAAAACACCAAAAATGCATAAAAGAAAACATAAGATGCATAAACACATAGTCACATAACCACAAAATTGTTTGTTAATTTGTCTTGTAAATTGCGTACATGCATTTAAAGCACACTAGGAATCCATTCCGTGGATTTCATTTGGTACTTTAAACGTTTATCAAGAATCCAACTATAAAGATAGAAAGATTCAAAAAGAAAATTCGATTTCGATTATTAGGAACCGAAGTGTTCGAATTAAGGTACATAAGGAATCCAATTAAGGACTCTGATTTGAACGATGATTATCCACAAGGGTCTAATTGTGGAGATAAAAAGATCCCATATGGATTTTAGAAGTTGAAGATGTTTTGAAATCTTGCACGGGATGTGCTTAAGTCAAAACATGAAGTAAGAATGCTTATGAAGTTGAGATGCTGGATATGTCATGGCGACATATGAAGCAGAATTTTGAAGGTTAAGTCAATGTATGAGGAAAATATTTTTGAAAACTATGCATGGGGTTCTTTTAAGAAAAATGTGTTTAACGTTTTTGAAACCTTATATATAATACTTTTTGAAATCATAAAGTAGGTGTAATAGGTAGATATATTTACAAAAATGTTTTAAAATCATGCGAAATGAATTTTGAAATTATGTATAAGGTTTTTGAAAGACATGAATGATGCTTTTCGAAATCATGCACTTGATCAGAAAATGTATTGTGTTAATATTGTCTTCAGACTATATGAAATATTTTGAAATTAGAAAGGTTGGTTTTGATAACATGGCCAATGTTTTTGAAATAACATAGACAATGCATCTAGAAAAAAATTGTTTTCAAACTATATGAAATGTTTTGAGATCATGAAGATTGTTTTGAAATACTGGTACTGTGTATGTTGAAAAATTAAAACGTAATGGGTATGAGATTTGAAAACACCCTTAGTTATCTAACCAAGGATTCAAAGGCACTGATGTGCAGAAGCATGATCACTCATAATGTCACTTTATCTTCTGTACTTTGTTTCTTAGAATGAAACGAGTACTTAAAATGTTCGAGGGAATCACGAGCGATCATTTGAAAGAGAGAATCACAAGAGTAGTTTGTAAGGAACATAGTTCCTTGATGTAGGTATCATAGGAAAATCCTACACATATGTAACTACAATTGTACATCAGAATCTGTGAACAACTACTTTTATTTATGAACGAGACAGATTGTTTCACAATCAAGAAAACGAAAGAAACAAAAGCATAAGATAGCAACATCTTCTACTCGGCCAACTGCTCATCCGTGGGTCAGATTTGCCTTAGCAAGCTTTGGGCAATCCCTTAGGAAATGGCCCATCTCGCCACAGTTGTAGCAAGGCCCTCGTGAGAAACGAGCTTGAGTAGGGTTGACTTGAAGTTGGGTAGCAGCAAGATTTGCAACAGCTTTGTTCTGGATAGTAAAGCGGCATGTGATAATCAAATGTCCCAACCGTCCACAGTAGGTGCATTTGGAGCAGGGTATGAGGTTTGAATGATGACCGTTACATCGCTCGCACCTAGGAGCAGTTCCTAAGTACGGCCTCCTAGCTGGTGGCCTTGCCACATGGCTAGGTCCTGCTTGATTAGATGTAACCGCTGCGGGTTTCCTTGAAACCTTACGCTTCCTTGACTTTGGTGCAGTCTTGACTTCTGCTTCCTTCAGTGGCTCTTGAGTGGCTTCATTGTCGAGACGAGAGACTTCATTATTGAGACGAGCCATGGCAATACCTAAATCCACAGTCCTCTGAATCACTTCGCCAATTTGCTGGACAAATTTGGCTGTTCGCTCAGGCATTTGACCAGTGCCAAGAGGAATAGACATTCTAGAAGAAAGTGAAGGACAGAGGAAGAAGCAAGTGAAAGGTTATTGGATAATCAATACAGAATGGTAACGGATGAAAATTGTGATCATTTGTTTGTTACCTAAGGCAAACAAATGAGATGGTGACTGATCAAAGTAAATGGGTCAAAAATAATGTATCGCGAAGACATGCTCGCCTATAAGTGAACACTCATCCCAAGAATTCCCAGGTAAGCACAACTGGTCTCGCGTCTGATGAGATGTATACGAAGTGCTTGCCTAGACAGAAAACCCAGAATACAGGCATTCACCCTTCCAGTTTGCACGTGTTCACATTATTAAAAACCCAAAACCTTGACGAGATTTTGAAAACTCAAAGGGGTTCAAAACCATATAATAGAGAGTTCAAAACCTTACAATGAATCATCCTAGAACAGATGATTAGTTTTCAAAGCGGTTTTGAAATTTATGTTCTTGTTGTGATAGTCGCCTAAGGATAGGTGACGGTATTGTTTTATGACTAAACGCAAGTAAACTCGCGTTAGGGTCCTAAGAAGGTTATAGACTAGGTCAAAGCATTACTAATAACCTAATTCCCTATAACCATTGGCTCTGATACCATCTTTTCTGTCACACCCAGACCACGTAGAACATACAAAACGTGGCGGAAACATCGGGGAGTGTTGTAACAGAATTAATCGTTTCAAATCCATGGCAATTAAAGTTTCTTTTTATTGATTAAAAGTGTTACAATGTCTTAACAAACAAGGAAATACAACATAATTAACTAGTCTTGCATCTTTTATTGTCACTAAAGCCCAAGTCTGCCTATGTGTATCTCGATCATCTTATGCAACAGTTCCTGAAAAACACATGTGAAAATATGGTACGTCAGCATAAAAATGCCTGTGAGATACATAGGTTTTGTGAAAATAAGATTCATGACTTATGTTTGAGAAAATGTTTAGTCATGAACCTTTTAATTTGCTTTGTTTTGTAAATCATTTGAAAAACAATAAGTTCAGATGATAAGTATAAATAATAGAGTAATGCATGGTTAAATGAGTAACCATGTAAAATGATTTTGTAAAAGATAAGTTGTTTTGTAAAACAATGTCTTGTAAAAAGTATGTTATTTGTATAAAATGTTATATGTATCAAACTGAAATGATTCCAATAACGTTACGACATGTAATACCATACAAACACTTATATATAGGAAGTACCAGCGGCGTATCCACCATGCTTGTATCATATTACACACGCATCGTTACTTAATCACTTAATCAAACCAAACCAAACAATGTAAAATGTTCATGTCAAGATGTAAATCATGTCAAAATGTCTATGTCAAATATCCATGTCAAATGTCTATGTCAAGTATCCATGTCAAATGTCTATGTCAAATATCCAAGTCAAATGTCTATGTCAAATATCCAAAAGTAGTCAAGAAATGTATAACCAAAATGATATGTATGGTAAGTAAAATTTAGACTACTTAAACCATAAGTAAAAAAATGTACAAAACAAGGTATTGAAGTAAAACTTGGTTTAAATCAAAGTTATGTTTTGTAAGATATATGCATGCTATACTGAATATGAACATTTATGCGGTGTTGTGAAAATTCATACATCCAAGCCTTGAGACAGACGGATAACTATGTAAAAGTGAGTTATCAAGAGAATATGTATTCGGATTCGGTCATTCCTTTCATCCCCTTTCCCTGGGATGTCCGGAACGGGATTTGTCAAGTCCTATGGTACCACTACCTACTACCGAGCGGCATGATCGGTGTTAATGAATGTATAGTATAGTTTAAACAAACCAAATGTCATACCAAAATGTAAGCATGTGATGAAGATAATGTACCTAGTATGCTAGAGTAAACATACAAGGTAGAGCTGTAAAACAATGTGTCCATATGTTACTGGAACATATGCAACAGAGATGCAATGTAAAATGATGTACTAAGTATGCTAAGTTAACATACAAAGTAGAAAAGTCATGTAAATCAATGTGCTTAGCATGTTATCAGTCAACATACATAGCAGAAAAGTAATGAAATCATGTACTATAATGTACTAACAAACATAGTCGATATATGATGTAAAAACAGGAAAGCATGAATGTAACAAGTAGGCACATGTGTTTCACCCCAAAATAGTTTGGAAAACAGTAAAAGAGGGGTCTATGTACTCACTTGAGATTGCTCAGGAGTCCTAAGATAACCACCAAGCAACGCTAGAGATCACGGAAATCAAACGGCACCTAATATAGGTAACTATGTTAATTAACCGGACCTAGATCGGAAGATCGGGTAGCATTAGGGTTTGTAAACCAAACGAGTGTGGAGACTCGTGTGATATGGTTTAACAAAGCCTACATACTAAATGAAACCTAACATAACTGTTTACGACCCATTACGACTCGTTTAGGTAGCTTATGCTACTTTAACGCGTCGTTCGCGTGAAACGCGTTCGGACCGCCTAACTAGTCCTATGACAAGTGTTATATGCCTAAAACATGTTACATAATCAGTTATGTGACAAAAGTTTAGGTTACATATGCTTAATTACCAATTATACATGAAAAGGGTATTCTGGTAATTTACCTAAGGCATATAAACTACCTATCATACAACTACTTAAACGATGTGACCATAGGGTATAACCTCGGAAGGTTATTCCCTACCTACTATGGTCACCTAATGTATTTGGTCGGATCCTAATGATCGACCAAACTGGGTCGGGTTCGAAGGTATAGGCGATTTATTAGATCGCCTACCCTACGACCCTAGACAACGTGGTAATCAGTAGGCATAGTCCCAAGGGACTATGACCAACGTGATTACACTCACGTTGCGAAGTTCAAACGAACTTTGCATTGACCATTACTGGTCAACGCTGAAAGTCAAACGAAGTTTGACTTTCCGACTCGAAAAGCAGTAAAAAAAATAAGGAAAAGAACGAAAGAATACTTACGAAGGGTCCCCGAATGCTAAACTCAATCAGATTTGTGGGTTTTGGGGTTGAGGGTGGATGGGTATTTATAGAATTCGGGTAACCGTTGAGATCGTTTCTTGGAAAAGGGGAAAAGATCTAGCCCGTACACTTGTCGGAACCTTATGGTAACTAAAATTCCATCCTTATCATATGACTAGATAATTAGGAACTTGTGGTTGTGGTTAAATCTGCTGAAAACAGGCTGTTTAAACATTGCACCTGGTCTGGAGACCCCATACGCATCGTATGGTATATATACCATACGCATCGTATGGTGCAAGTTTGGCAGAATTACAGTTTTGGTCCCTGAACTGTATTTAGGCCATTTTTGACACGTTTAAGGCCCGTTAACCCCATTTCAAAGCTCTAAAATGAAGTTAAAGTATAGGGAACTTACAACATGCTCAAAAATATCTCGGATGTCGGTTCGTTTAGCCGTACGAACGCGATGTTCGCTTAATTACGACGGAATGCGCATAAGCGCGAAAAACGATCCAAATGACGCGACGAATGGATTTTTCTTAAGGCGAACACTAAAATATAATGTAGTCATGCTTACATAAATTTTTGGAAGTCCGGATGTATTCAGAACGTAAGTTACGCGTAAAAATGCAAACTTGTGCACTTTTTGACGCTTTTAGTCCCTGAATGACACAAAAGTTTATTTTAGCATACCGAACACCTCAAAGCCTATTTCTAAGCTATGTAAAGGATATTTATGGTATGTTTAACTTATGTTCATGTCCCGGAAGGTCAGTTACAGTTCAAATTGGCATACTTTCGCAGTTTGTCAACTTTAGTCCCTGTAAGCGATTAAACTTTGATTTCACCACACCAAACCTTCCAAAACTTATATCTAAGTTATGTAAAGGTCATTTAAGGTATGTTAAACCTATTTCACTATTCCGGAGTGTTTGTTGCATTAAACTGGTTATATTTACGCATTAGAGCGCGTATAACCTTCCAGAAAGCGATTTAGAGTTTGAAATCGAACAAGAGTTGATATGTGCAAAAGATACACATATTTATACAAGTCCAAAGTATGAAATACAATATTTCATTGGTTTGGCATTTGTTTGATGGTTGAAATGACACAGGTGTTACAATACCCGCAAAATAATTTTTGCCATACCTATACCCGGCCCACTAACTGTCGCGTATCGGGTATACCCGTCTCAAATGATTTGGGTTTCAAGTATACCCTGTTAAATCACCGAAGCTTTACTGATCGATACATACAACATCTATTGCACTTAAACAAGCCATGAAACCCAAGAACATAGAAGATAGAGTAGAAGATACAGAAGGAACTCATTCATTTCATTTCAGTCATCACAGATTTATGTACCAAATAGAGTATACATCTCCTACAAGCAAAGATCTAAACCCTAGCTTTTTCTCTCAAACTTTCTCTCTCTAGAATGTGCACACATAACTTTCTACAAAGGTTCTCCAAGGATTGCCCTAATCTAACTTATTCAACACATATATATAGGCTAGACTAGAGCCCAAACCCGGACAAAACATATTATTCGGGATACAATACAAGAAATACGAAATAACTAATATTCCGGACTATTATATATACAAAGATACAAAATCGGAATAATAATCCGAAATTACATAAGTATCCCCTTAACTGTTGCTTTCAGTTTTGTTTAACACTGATAATCTTCAGTCACCGGATACTTCAGTTACAGACTCCCCATTGACTAATGATATCATGTCTGCTTTCAACTTTGGTAGAACTTGATCTTCCCGATAGAGCACAGCGAACTTCAACCCTTCTAATGAAAGACTACTGACGATCACTTAAATGGCCGCTTTGAGAAACCCGAAGAATCCAACATCAAGCACTATGGATCCTTCCCATCAAACTATTCCCGAATTAAGTTAACGCGAACCGACTACAACCAAATGTAAGAACATCGCTTAGAATTCCAATGTCCAACATTGAACACTTCAAATGTTCAAACTTAACCGACGAAGAACGAAACGTGAGAATTTCAATGTCCAACATTGAACACTTCAATTTCCGCAAAGACATGAAGTTTAGTTCGATAAGTTAGTAACAAACTAAAGTCCGAAAATGTACATCCACCATCTTGATCCTAGTCTTCAACCGAGTGTCTGAAATCATTTTGTCTCTAATCTTCAAGATCACATCTCGTATTTTTAAGAATCCACCAATACTCGATGGCTTTCGTCTCTGATCTCTCTCAATGTAAGAACCTCCAAATTATATCGAGAATCCGACTAACTTGGTAGAACCTTCTCTACTCTAAACCGCATATGATAAAGCCTCAATCTTCAACTAATCGCCAAACGAACAATTTGCTTCAACACGAACACACTTGAGCAAACCTCGAACAAACTTGACGAAACTCAATCACACACTAGCTCTAAACTGTATCATGTTTTAAACTTTTTTGCACCGGCAAGATTAAACCTCATTTAATCTCAAGATTGTAAACACAAACTTGTTTCACTGTCGCACCACGAACTTTTAGAAATTTACAAAGAAACTAGCATACATGAAATTTTTACTCCCCCTTTCTTCAAGATGAATAAGGTAAAGTCGATTGCACCATGAGAGAAACCATTTGCAAGTAAGTGCTTTGAAAGCGTCTTGTACCAGGCACGTGGAGACTGATGGAGACCATATAGACCCTTATCCAGCAAATATACCGTGTTTGTCGAATCTGGAGCTTCAAAACCTGGCGGTTGAGAGACGTACATAGTTTCATCCAACTTCCAATAGAGGTACACACTTTTGACGTCTAACTGATAGACTTTGATATGCATGTGAGCAGTAAAGGCAAGAAATAGACGAATTGCTTCAAGCTGAGCCACTTGAGCATAAACATCAGTGTAGTCTATCCCTTCTTCTTGACTAAAGCCTTGTATAACCAAACGTGCCTTGTTTCTGACGACCACACCTTTATCGTATTTCTTACACTTAAAGACCCATTTAGTATTGATTGCATGTTGGCCTTTCGGAAGATCGACCAAGTTCCAAACCTTCAGTTTGTCAAACTGAGCTAACTCTTCCTACATTGCTTCACACCACGAACTATCCTTCAGAGCCATATGGTAATTCTTCAGCTTGATTTGCGAGATGAAGAATTCATACAAGCTTAAGCCGTAGATCTCTTGTTGTTTAATCTTGGTGAACAGACACTCCATATCGTTAAGGCTTTTGCTTCTTGTCATCACACCCACACTTGGATCTCCGATAATATTATCAAATGGATGAATAATATTCATTCGAGTAGTGGGAGCAGCAAGTACTTGCATATTTGTAACGAGATTTGACCGGATCTCCCATCAACATGTGCATTTCCAGACTCCGCTGCATTTCCAAACGAAGTATCAGCAGAACATCTTCATTATCTACTTCAGAATCAATGGAATCTGCTGCGTCATCAGGGATAAGAGCAGGAACAATATCATTTAGATTTGACGTGTTAGCGCCAAAATCTTCTGAATTGACACTTGCAGACACGTTTGTAGGGATGCTTGTTCTCCAACCTGCATCCACTTCATCCTTACTAACACTGGAAGACACGTTGGAATCGGGTATAACAGTCCCAAATGCTTCGGGATTTGGGTATACCCGTTGGACTTGGGTTGTTTTATCATCCCTATTTCTAAACGCTAATTTCGATCCTCACTTCTGTTGTTTTCCACCACTAATCGTCGCCATGTGACAGTGACGGTTCTAAAGAGCTGCAATTTCTTGAATCGAACTGTTGCAACTTGGTTAGCCGAAAGGGTATTTTTGTTTAACACCATATGGCTGTTGTTTTGTTGCCGTTCTATTTGGTTTTGAATCTGGAATCCTTGTGGACAATCCAAAGTTTGGATTGGATTTGTTCATGCACACGCTTCCGCTATTCTTGATTGAAGTTTTTTTTTTAAACACGTCTATGAAACCCTACGGCCATATTAGAGAGCGAACAAATAGAACATGTTCATTTATTTACTACAACTGTAATCCAATTTTACTTTGTCAAAACTTTAGTTTGACAAAAGATTGCACCATTTACGTTATGATGATCGTGTTCTTTAGGGATGAGCATTTTGAGTACCGGTACCGTACCGCTCATTTTTTGTACCGGTACCAATTTTTCCCGTTTTTCAGGACCGGTATTCGTATTTTAGTTGATTTACCGGTAAATACCGGTACCTATATCGTACTGGTACCGATATCGTACCGGTACAGATACCTACTTTTCCCGTTTTTCGGCACCGGTACTAGTCATGTACCATGATCATCCATGGTGTTGTTTGGAAATTAAGCCGTAGACATTGGGGTTGGGTTTTATTTTCAGTTTTATGTGATAGGTTCAAATTTTGTATTAATTTTTGGTTGTTTTTGGAAGCCCATTGTAAAAGAATAGGTTTTCTATTTTATTTTGTTTAATTGTTACATCAACAAAGACAAGATTTGAAGAATCAAAAACTAATAGACGACCTAGGATCAGAAGATGGAGATCTTGTAGCCGGTGTGAGTTTTCATAGACCCAAATGTTAATTTTGGTTTATGTCCTGTTGTGACCTATTTGGTTTTGCTATTTAGATCTAGCGCACCAAACAACTTTAGTGGCTTGATTTATTTTATATGTTTGTTTGTTTGCAATATTTAGATTTAAATATTTTTATTCATTAAGTCACACGGTGCGTTTTTTTAGCCGTATCCGTACTAACATTAAACTACATCCCAACTTAATTGATAAGTCTGTGCCACCCTTGTTGGGATCGGACTCTCACACACGAACTCGGACCACAAACACACTCTGATCTCACACACTCTGCCACTTTCAAGAACACAAGGATTTACGTGGTTCGGTCTAAACTGACCTACGTCCACGGGTAACTAGGAGTTTATATTTCTGGAGAGGTACCAGGTTTACAATACAAATGAATCTCTTATATAGAGATTGAAGAAAGAGAAGAATGTCCCAAAACATTATCCTGTGAAATGGGTTACATGCATTATTGGTTCACCCCTGTCCCCTTATCCTCTTATCAACTTGATCTGCATTGTGACCTCAACTGAACAAGTTGTCAAGTGGTTTGGCTTCACACTCAACAATCTCCCACTTGAAGCCACGGGATAATCTTCACCAGTGCTTCAACTGTGCATCTGCATTTCTGAAAAAAAAACCTTTTGATCTTAGCTCCTTCCTAGTTACCCGGCCTTCTCTTCAGTTATCCTGAAGGCACGTTGAAGCTTCCATTAGCTCCAACACATCAGTCATGGCTAAGTCTGCCACTGACTCATTCTCTGTTCCTATCGGCTCCCACTGACACGAACTGCCCGATCCTGGAACATCCTGAGAACAAACACTCTCTGAATAAAGCAGATTATCAACTGGAGAGACTTTTACAGCTGGAATACTGGTTCTCTTAACCCACCGCCGTCTGGTAACTCTGACTGAAGCACGTCCCATGCTCCCACTGCCACAAATGCCCCTGACTGGTTTTACTGAACCTTTTCCAGCACGTTCATCCTGAATCTGACCTGTGGCTCTGGGTTTGCCATCTGCAAAGCAAACCTTCTTCTGCCCACGAGATTCTGTGAACCGGATCTTGGTCTTCTTCTGAACTGGGACGGTTACTCCCTCAGATGGTAAACTGACCATATACAGCGAACCCCATTTCTTTCCTCGAGCTACGACTAGATTTTCCTTTAGAACCTTCCACTGCCCGTTCTTGAACTTAACCTCGTGCCTCTGTTCATCCAACTGCCCAACAGAAATCAACTATTTCTTCAGACTTGGAATTACTCAGACATCCTTTAAAGTCCATAAACCGACTGGAGTCTTCAGATCTAAGTCACCCATGCTCGTCACACCAAGAACCTCATCGTTCGCCAGTCTTACCTTACCAAAATCACCTTCTTTCAGATTTCACAGTGCTTCACTGCTGTGGTAGCGTGAAATGAAGCACCCGAATCCATAACCCAGGAATCCACACTGCTCTCCACACTACAGATCAAAACATCATCATCTGAGTGGGCTACTGCAGCGTTAACTTCTTTCTTCTCATTTGGACATTGATTCCTAAAATGTCCTACCTCTTTGCAGTTCCAACAGGTTACATCACCTCGAGCCCTAGATCGACTCATATTTCTGTTCCTGCTCCGACTATCTCTGTTATTCTTCCTTCCCCTGCCAACATTCAGTAATTCACTCGATGATCCACTCGAACTTCTTCTTCTAACGTCCTTGCTCAGAATAAGATCACGAATCCCTTCAAAAGTGAATCCGCTGGTACCTGATGAACTGGAAATCGCTGTAACAGTTCCGGACCAACTGTCTGGCAAAGAAGATAACAGTAGCAAAGCTTGAACTTCATCTTCGAATTTGATGCCCACTGACGCAAGTCTGGCCAAAATCGAATTCAACTTGTTGATGTGCTCTGTGCCTGAACTGCTTTCCCTCATCCTAGTATTCACCAGCTCTCGAATCAGAAAAACCTTATTAGCTGCCGAAGGCTTCTCGTACATGTTAGATAGGGCTAACATCATGCCACTTGTTGTGGTTTCCTTCATGATGTTGAATGCCACAGTCTTTGATAAAGCCAATGTAACAACTGCCCTGGCTTTCCTGTCTTTTGATTCCCAATCTGCTGGTTCCACCATTTCTGGTCTAACTCCTGATAACACAATATCAATATATTTTTGAACCAATAATGCCTCAATCTGCATCTTCCACCAGCTAAAATCTGTACCGTTAAACTTGTCGATTTGCACCTTCCCGTCTTCTGTCATGATAACTCAAACACGACTAAACGAAACAGAAATAGAAAAAATAAACCGAAAATCAAACTGAAACAACCGAAACAAGCACTGGTCTACGGTTTTGTTTCTTCGATCTTCAACGAAACGATACTCTAAAAATTTGCTGGTTTAACCGGTCAGAAAACTGATCTTGAAATTTTAAACCTTCTGCCTAATGCCCAAAAAAACTTAGTTCTTTTGACAAATAAAAGTTTGGCTACTACTGCCAAAGGATTAAATAAAAAAAAACTAAACCCAATTTTTTCTTCTTTGTTTAAAGTTGAGGGGCTCCTTGGTCAAAATTGAGAAACTTCAATTTTCCACCAAAATAGAGACATAAAGCACGGTGCGTGCTTCTTCTTCCCCACAGAACAAAACAAATCTGCTCTCCTTCTTCTCTTCTCCTCTTCTGGATGCAATCAACACCTAGAAAAGGCAAGGATCGAAAACCCTAGGTAACGGCGGCTACTGGGTCAGCAAACCCTAGTCGCGTGGGTGAAGAGTACGAAGGTGGTGGCGGTTCTGGCGGTTTCTGATGGCGGTGGAGGCGATTCTGACGGAACCCGGCGGTGTGGGCGGCAGCGGCTTCGAACAGAAAATGGCTGACGTGAACAATCTGGTAGAAACTGATGCAAATCGGAACCCTAGTTCAGATTTCTGCACCTTCAGGTATCTTCTTCTTCTACACCTTAGTTTCTGTTCGGTTTCTGTTCATTCTGATTGGTTTCTGTTCGGTTCAACAACACGAGCCTGAGCTCTGATACCAGTTGTTGGGATCAGACTCTCACACACGAACTCGGACCACAAACACACTCTGATCTCACACACTCTGCCACTTTCAAGAACACAAGGATTTACGTGGTTCGGTTTAAACTGACATACCAGGTTTACAATACAAATGAATCTCTTATATAGAGATTGAAGAAAGAGAAGAATGTCCCAAAACATTATCCTGTGAAATGGGTTACAAGCATTATTGGTTCACCCCTGCCCCTTATTCTCTTATCAACTTGATCAGCATTGTGACCTCAGCTGAACAAGTTGTCAAGTGGTTTGGCTTCACACTCAACAACCCTTTTATTGGAACTCAGAACGATATAACCTAAACCCAGATGTATTGTGCTTTAGCCTTGCATTAAGGCCTATAAGTGTCTAGATAACGCGGGATCGCGATATCCAAGTCACTTAGGCCGATTCTGTAGTCATTGATTGAAGGATGACCTATCACTTTGTCATCTTGCGACCCCATAACATCTCTGGAAATTGTGTAGTTGACACAATTGGTAAGCGTTACCTACCTATATAGTCTTTTTTCAGTGGAGAGTGTTTGAGCTATCACGGAATTTGATGAACAATGGATCTCAATACTTAAAGAAAATAATGTTTTTGAAATTGGTTATTATTTATTATGGTTTATTAAATATTAAAATATTGAAAATCAAAAGTTTGTTTTATAGTTATCTTCCAACAATCGCGTTCCTCCTTATCCTGCACATCGGTCCATTTTGCACCGAAGTAAACTCCATAACAAAAACATCTTAGAATGGTGTTGTAACCTAAGAAAAGTTCTTAGTGATGAAGAGAGGTTATATGTTTTGAAAATTCCATTTCCCTAGTTCCTCCTACAAATGGCCCGAATAAGGTTTGGAATCGACATGTTGATAATTCTATTCTAAGACCATATCATGTATGGTGGGGCATTATGATAATGCTCCTACCTTGGAGGTTATGTGACATGTGGCATCAAGCTCTCCTTTCAAGATCAAGCCCTTACCAGGCGTTTTCACAATCACGCCAACACCCATTTTCTGAAGATCACGCCCCAGGGGAGGTGTACTGGGCATTATGGGGCGTTATCTTTGCCATGTGCGCAGAACTTAAAGCCCAATCACATTACCACTACACATGGTCTAATTAGTAGAATGTGATGTTTAGGATCATAGATTCTCCATAGTTGGTGGTCTCACATTGGTCTTCACCCTCGAATTGTGAAACAAAATGAAAATTCATGTTCCAATCGTTTTTTAACCTTGGTTAGACATTATCTCATCCAACCTCCTCGTTCTCAAATACTCCAATGACATGTGGTGGTAAGATCTTGATTCATGGGCAGCTGGAGAGTGAGTAGTAGTGCCTTGTCTGATATATTTTTATAGCTAATGTGTATGAGCTTGGCTTTGGGCAATAATAGGATATATCAGACCTGGCATGTTGGCCTTCTCGAATAGTTAGGACATCTATTTGATGTAGAACTAGTTACGATGTTCATTTAAGGAGTTGTTCTTCTTTTTCTTCATTTCATTGCCTACTCAGGGCCTATGAGACTGATGTGCGGTAAGTGTCGTATATATTACGTGTATATTTCAAGCCCTTTTTAACACTTATTTTAGCCAAGTTTTAAATTTATAAAACAAGGTATTTTACTAACACTAAACACACATATGGGCAAGTGCACCCATCGTTGAGTGTAGTATAGCGTTGGTAAGATACCGAGGTCGTCCAAGGACACAAGAGCTTTTAATACCGGTTTATCCTCAACGTCTAACCAAAATAAAAGTTTAGAAAAAATGTTTTAAACTAAGAAAAATAAAACTAACTAAAATGCTGAAAATAAAAAATAAAAATAAAAACAGATAGACAAGATGAATCACTTGGTCCCGACTCGTATCTAGTATAACCTTTGATTATTTCCGCACTTTTGCACATAATTAAGAGATTATCTTAGTTATTGTAGTAGGCCCCTCTTTTGAAGGTGACGTTACCCTCACCCCAGTAGTTTGAGTCAGCAGGGATACAATCCTAAAGGGGTGGATTATTGGAAGATAATGAATTAAGTTATTAATGCAGTATTGTGGTAGGCCCCGCTTTTGGCGGTGACGTTACCCTCGGCTAAGTAGTCTGAGTCAGCAGGGATACAGTCCTAAATAGCCGGGTTATAGTATTAATAGTAGTTAACTTATGAGGGGATCAAAGAGTTTGGACCCCCGCCATCCAATACCGTGAAGTATTGAAGGAGGTCCTACTAAATTTGACCCAGGTCCATTGCAGGACCTCTAAACGCTGAACAATGGCAAGACCTTTACCAAACCGTTCCCTTAACCCCCTACCAGGTAGCCAACATACCTCCATATAGACCGTGGAGATATGAATGGTGAAAATCCTTTATTTTATATAGACAGTAAAATAATGCCAAGACACCACGGACAAACGATAAGGAAAGATCACCTTCAACATAAGTAACTAGTTATTAAAGTCATTAATACAAAACCAAATAAAAAGTGCAAAAGATTAGAAATAAAAAGTATTATACTAGACACTTTGTCTTCACCAAGTGATGTAAGAGACTTAGGCAAACATGGCCTTGATTGTCAAGAACTCTTACGATCAATCTTGGATCCCGAGACGACTCACACACTCTATGATGGACAATGGATGATGGTGGTGGATGATGGTGTTGTGATGGTGGTGGGTGGTGGATGAAGTGTGAGAGAGGTGGTGTGCCAAGGGATGAGATGAAATGAATCCAAGCACTCCTATTTATAGGCTGAACAGAGAGCTGGACACGGCCCCGTGTCCGCTGGACACGGCCCCGTGTCCGTCTGACACTCTCTCTCCTCATTAATTGTAATTCGCAATTACAATAAATGTGCCTGCTGTACTTTCGACACGCCCCCGTGTCCGCTGAGCACGGCCCCGTGATGGGCAATAGAAGCTTCTATAGGTTTGTCTTTTCTGCTGCTTCTTGGGCACGGCCCCGTGCTGGCTGAGCACGGGGCGTGTTCAGCCTTCTGTTTTCTCTATTTTGCTTTGGAAGGTGCCGTTGAGGGTTCGGGCAGTCCACTAATGTTCCTTTTCTTGTATTTATGTTGGATTTAGCTGTCTTTTTTCTTCTTTTGCGTTTTTGAGCTCATTTCATCCTGAAAATACAAAAGGAAGACAAAAACACTCTTTTTCCAATATTAGTACTAAAAAGGGTTAGTTTTATGCCTCATTTGATGTAATTTATATGTTGCATTTTACACACATCAAATACCCCCACACTTGAACTTTTGCTTGTCCTCAAGCAAAACTCTTTAATATGTGGCTTACACTCCCAAATGGAATAGGTAGAAGAGAAGGTTTTGGGCTTGTCATAGAGTGTCGGGATTTCCAAGATCTTTTTTGGGTTTTATGTTTATTTATTTACACTCCTATTCGTAATGATTTATTTAGAACTGTTCATAAAAGAAATTACTTATTTGGGCATAACATTCCTTTTTTAAAATTCTATTTATATACAAGTTCACATACCTCGCGGGGAAATCACTCACACTCGGCCGAAGGTGTATTTTTAGTGAATCACTCGAGAGCGGCACGGAACTTATTCCTGTAGGTCCGTTTTTCCGGTGGATCGATTACGAACCGAATCTCTTGTTTATAGTAAACACGGTTACGTGTGCGGAATCCACGTAACTATGCCAAATCAAACATATATAGCATAAATAACAACGGATTAATCAATGAAACACAATCTATTGATTAACGGGATGAGAACCGATTACAACTGATACAAACACAGTTCAGACGGAATTTTGACAGAGTTTCTTTACAAGTATTTTCTTATTTCTCTGCACTCATCTCTCTGCACTCATCTCTGTTTCAAAGTGAAACAGAGAGCTGTATTTATACTAAGATACAGACACATGACTTACGAAACAAACAAAGTCGACGAAACACTCAGTTTCGTCGACAAACATATAATTCCTATTCTTGTTTCGTCTTTTGGTGTAGGAGCCCAATCCAAGACAATAGCCCACTTCAAGATTCGGCCCACATGTGAAGTTAAGGCCCGGACAAGGTTCTGTTATAAACTTCTACTAATTCAACATATGAGACAAATGAAGTGACATCATCATGACATCACTAAGGTGATGTCATGGTGATGTGTTTTGCGGGAATGGCTTCCGGCGTTCCGTGCCTCGCGTGTCGAACTCTGGGGCGCACGACAGAGGAATGTCGTGACGTCGGGCAGGAGCCGGACCTAACCGAGTCGAAACCAAGTCGAAATGAGCCGAGTCGAACCGAGCCGAGTCGCGTCCACATAAAGTGTACCAACAATCTCCCCCTTGGACGCTACTCGTGAGGTTCGTCTTTTGTGATTGTTCGTCTTCTGTGTCTTTCATGTCGGAGGATCTTCAAAGTCTTCACGCTTCGTAAGTAGAAAGTGTATCAACAAACTCCCTTTTCATTTAGGTAGTGTGTTAACAAACTCCCCCTTAAAATGAACTCTCCATTGAGTTATGCTCGTGAATCTTTTGACTTGTCAAATCTTCAGATCCTTGTGGTGTTGATGAAGGGTCAGCGGCAACTCGATCATTTTATCCTTTGAGTGCCTCCACTTCGTGTCTTCATTCCAAAGCTTGTCATCGAACATGTTCTCCTCGCCTTTAGCATCTGCACATTCAAGAAAGCTAAACGCATAATGAGAATAACCGCTTGGAATATAGTTAACATTTAAACAGACGACACATATGAGATGAAATCTCAATCAAACACCGACCGACAACAGTTTGAAAGTTTACAAAATGATCAATTTTAATTCTTTAACTTTCAAAACTTGTTAACTTCGACTGTTTATGAAGGTGCAATTGTTTTCCGGCTTACGATCAGGATTTTGGGTAGGATAGACTCGAGTTCCAACATCAGTCAATCAAAAATAAACTAGAAGCAAAATCTTTTTGGATTTTATAAAGTTTTTCAAATGTAAAGACGGAAAGCAATAAATAAATATATACAAAGATGTAGAAACTGAAAGCAGTAAATAAATATTTACAGACATTCTTTTTGCGAGTTTCGAGGGTAAGAGAATCATATCAGTGTACGGTCACGCCAAAACGCTCTTTTTGTTCAATTAGTTAACATTTAGATAAGCATCCTATAACAATTATCGGTATTGTTGTCCACTTAAGCTCAACTTATCAGATGTAATCATGTTTAGGGGATACGTTAAGGTATGATTTATACTTACCGACCGGTGATCATCCACACACGACACATTCCCGTATCAAGGCATGCGCGAGAATTCATCTTACCGGTGAGTATACCGATTATCATCTGTTTGACCGTATAAAAGATGTGAGAAACTCACTTATTTTGATTGAAAACAAGCCCTATGTGATAAAATCACTTATTGATGAGGAACTTGATTTTGATATGCATGAGGGCACAGGAGCAAGTCCGTGAACAGGTCAGTACTTTCGTACAGCAGAGAGACGAACTTGACTCCCGCAAAGAATCTGTGATATAAAATCACTTATTTTGTTTGGACATGTGATTGTTGATCACTTATTGAGGTCGAATGCAGTATGCACACGTATGTATAGTATCATGGAAGATCTTAGACTTCGTCTCCGTTATTTTTACGGTTTGATACAACCATGATACCCAGATGATAAGCAGCATAAAGACCGAATATTTCAGATCTCGGCAATCTCTCAAACGAGATTTCGGTACTAAGACCATATGCCAATGTGCGGTTCCCACCTGGTCTTCAGTCGATTAAGGTTTATATCACCCTGCACACTTTAATATGATTGTGAGCCTACCGATACATCTTATATAGAGCTGCTTAACATTTTTCATTTTGCATTCCAGTTTTAAAGAGGTTTAGACAGACCACTGATCTACTATCATTTTCTCTTTTTCTCGCCAGGAAACTCATTTTTGTTTTCAATGTTTTTGAGTTTTGAAATTTTTCACTGTTTTTGAATTTTTCAAATTTGGATTTACTCCCCCTAAAATCAACAAACTAAGATAAATTTAAAAAGACACAAAGATATATACAAAAACGATTTCCCGATGTCGGTTAACTCATGTTTTACCTCAATGCCATTTACCAAAATTAATTTAATCAGAAATGATTTATCGAATTTTGGAAAAATCAGTTGGCACGTCGGTAAGCGGTGTGGACCATGACAACATTGTCTGGCCAAAAAGTGCTACAAGAGGATAACAATTCATAAAGCAGCTTAAATATCGACAAGTATAGGAGAGATTAGAAATTTAAAACCGTATCCTGCAACTGCTTCGTGCATTGCAAGGAATCTGAGCGCTCTCCCAAACTGGATATCCACCCGGTGTGGATTTCAAAGTCGATTTTGTAGCTACTGAGAAATCTCTTCACAGCAACAAGATCATAAACCTTTGGGTCCGGCTGATCTTCCACATTGCACCAGCGAAGGTTTTTGTCTTTCTCTTGAGAAGTAGTGTGCGGTTGTTCAATCCATGCCAAGGCGTCCGCACACCCGGTTGGTTTGTTCAACAAACACATTTTCTTCAATCACAATTTTGATTTGAATCTACCCTGGGGACCCGATCAAAGCCTTGAACAACCAAACTCTTGAAATGATTTTCATTTTGTCGAAGCTTTTCAAATTCTTTCGACAGACAATTCTGTCTTCTCTTCTTTTTCTCTCCATCAAAGGCAACCACTCCTAGAAATATCAATATCTTGGAGCTTTGAGTCGCCTATCTTGTGCATGGACACTCCACTATCAACAATCCGATGACTATCGATAGTTCCTCCTGGAACATCCTACACACTCACTCAGAGATTAGTTGGAGAGGGGGACCCAAGCCTTCACAGACTTGGGTCGTCCGTCATCATCGAGGATTGTGACATCCATTTCCCGATGATTCGGAATAGAATGAGCTCCCCCTGAAACATTTACCGATTTTGGTCTCCAAATCTGTTTTTGTTTTTCATTTTTAATTTCTAACTTAACAGACTTTGTTTGGACAACCTCCGGTTTTAACGCCTTTTCAAGCTTTTTGACGTTTTGACGTCGTTGTTTTGTTTCTTGTTCTTTAACAGTTCTTTTATCATGTTTTGGTGAAACAGGACGACGTTGTGGGTGAACCTTTTCAGGTGGTGCTCTTTCTACAAAATTTGGTTTGGGCGAGTTTGTGCAGTCTTTAATGATGTGCCCAAACTTCCCACACTTGAAACAAGTTCTCCTTTCAACAAACTTAAGAGAATTTGATCGACGGCCTGACGTTGAAGTTGTAGACCCAGAGGTACTAGCTTCACACCCATTTGTGTGTTGAGTGTAATTGTTATCATTATTACGTTTCAAAATGTTAACCTTTTGAACAAAATCGGTATTTGACTTATTTCCAAAAGTCTCCACTTTATCAGTACCTTTGGACGCCACAAACTTCACGTCTTTGCATTTCTTCTTGAAACGAGCTCCTTTTGTTTCAGCCTTTGGTTGTGTAACCTTAGGTTTTTGAGCTCGTTGTTGTTGTTTACCCTTAAAAGCGATAGGTTGTTGCTTTGTTGGTGATTTTTGATTTCCAAATTTTCTTCTAACTTCAGCTTTTGGAATCGGATCACACTGAGTTACTGAAACTCTCGGGATCCCCTTTTCCAAAAACTTACTGGTAGTATCTTCAAACACTTTATCAATCAAAGATTGATTGACATTTTTAATTGGAAAAGTTGTATTTGAATAAATTTTGTCATCACCAACTAAAGTGTACAACACGTTATCACTTTTAACAGTAGACACTGTTTTAGTGATAGGATCTATCTCTTGTTTCGCATCAGTTGATTGCACAACAGGAGTAGGAGGATCACACAGAATGTGATTCTCAAAAGGCACTTCTACTCCTTTGTTCTTTTTAAGAGATTTATCCTCATCACTCACATCTGGTTCATCATCTGACGAATCATAGTCCTCAACTGTGGGAGGACTTTGTTCCGTACCAACAGATGCTGAATTTTCGGTTATGCCAGATGAGCCCTCCGAGGAACTGTCCGGTTTGAACCCTAATCCTGTAGTAACTTCCTCATAATCGAGAGGCACACTTGGTTCGAACCGAGGCATATCCTCTTCATCGGGCATATAAGCATAATTATGTCTCAAAGGGGGCGGACACTTCTTATACCCAACACCTTTCTTGTTTCCCTTTAGTTGTTGAACATCAATAATGTGATCGAGCACAAATCGGGAATTAGAGTAACTCTCCAATTTTTGCTTGATTGCATCATGCTCACATTTGGCAATGGCTAGTTCCTTTTTAGTTTCCTCAACAATGTTAATGTAATCATTTATACTAACTTGTTTATGATAAACAGTTTTTGTCACTTCGGAAACATTTTTCTTTAGAGTTTCAATCATAGATTTAAATTCTTTCTCGTTTCGAACTAAAGCCATATTCGCTTCTTTGCATTTAGCCATTTCAACAACTAAACTCTGATTGTGAATATGAATCGAATCACATTCAAGTTTTATTCTATCAAATTCATTTTTCATATACTCACAATCTCTACAGTTGATAAGAATTTCAGATTTTACCTGACTTGTAGAAGCTGAGACATTTGCCATAAAGGCAGTCTGAGAAGAGAAAGATCCATCTTCAGTGAGAATCTTCTCCATTTCTTTTGATGTCGCATCAGCTTTCTTGATCAAGTCAGATTTCTCGTTAGCATCATTCGACAAATTATCAGCTTCAGAATCCATTCCCTCCTTGACGACTGATTCTGAACTGTAATAGCTTCCTGAAGATTCACCATCACTGACATTCTTGACAACTTCAGCATAAAGCGCAGTTCTTGTTTGATCACTGTTTCCTAACGGTATGGCCGGACCACAATCGACAGTAGGTTTAGGAAAATAGGCACTTGGATCGAAAACAGGAGGTGGAGCTGATTGAGGAAACGGAGAAGAGTTTGTATTTGATACAAACGCCGTTTGTAACTTTGGTTGTCGCAGACTAGCTGACGGGTCAAAACCTCCTCCAGAATAAGCCTGAGGTTGAGTAGTAGAAACTGGAGGTATAAAAGGAATAAAACCTCCTCCAGAATAAGTCTGAGCTGAACTGGAACTAGCTAACGGGCTAAAACCTCCTCCAGAATACATTTCACAAAAAAAAAACTGGTCACACACTTGAAACAGACTGTTATCACACTTTTGGAAGTCCTCTGTTAAAAATTTACAAGTATCGACGAAACAGGTGTGAGACCCTATCGACGAAACAGAATTTGTTGATGTGTCGACGAAACTGATTGAGCCTTATAATCGACGAAACTGATTATATTTGTTTGAAGTTGTTACTCGACGAAACAGTTTGTTAATTGAATGATCGACGAATCTGATTGTTTGTCTTGTTCAACGAAACAGAACTGAAATGCAGTGACGAAACAGATTTTGATTGTGAGAGACGAAACAGATGTTTTGTGTTGTAAATGATTGACGAAACAGAAATTGGACTGGACAACGAAACTGTTGAAGCCCAAATGGTGAAGCCCAATTCAGTCCACGAAGAAACTGAATATTGTTTTAAAATATGACGTAACTTCTGTTGTTGTTTAATGAATGACTAAACTCTTGAATTAAATTTAATGTGACAAAAATAAAAAGATAAGATCACAGTGAATTTTTGGTGAGATATTTCAAGCAACCTTATCCCTTCTGACACATTGTACACCAAATTCAACTCTACAGCATACTTATCTTACAAAAACGAACAACCCACCATGCCTTTTCAATACATTTTTCAAACCAAATATAATTTTTAATTCACAAACAAGTTGTACAGTTACTTCACAAATGATCAAAAGTTGATATTATGAAGAACACGATGAAGGTTTGATGAACTTCATAAATTTCCGGTAAACTTACGAGTTTTCCGGTCACCGGAAAAATTAGCGAATACGATTTTGCTTAAAATTTCAATAAAAACCAAACTCTAAACATGAACACATGTAATTTAACAAGGTTTTCACTAAAACTATAGCAAAACAACACGATTTTGAACACTGATTTTAGCCACTGTTTCCAGAAAAATATATAAAAGTTTTTTTTTTTTAAGAACACAAATCTGGAAAAAAAAATTCACAATAAGACACTTGATAAAAAAAAAAAAAAAAAAACCAAACTTGTTTGGTTTTAAACAAGGATTAGAGCCAATGCTCTGATACCAATTGTAGGTCCGTTTTTCCGGTGGATCGATTACGAACCGAATCTCTTGTTTATAGTAAACACGGTTACGTGTGCGGAATCCACGTAACTATGCCAAATCAAACATATATAGCATAAATAACAACGGATTAATCAATGAAACACAATCTATTGATTAACGGGATGAGAACCGATTACAACTGATACAAACACAGTTCAGACGGAATTTTGACAGAGTTTCTTTACAAGTATTTTCTTATTTCTCTGCACTCATCTCTCTGCACTCATCTCTGTTTCAAAGTGAAACAGAGAGCTGTATTTATACTAAGATACAGACACATGACTTACGAAACAAAAACCTGAACTCAGCGAAACAAACAAAGTCGACGAAACACTCAGTTTCGTCGACAAACATATAATTCCTATTCTTGTTTCGTCTTTTGGTGTAGGAGCCCAATCCAAGACAATAGCCCACTTCAAGATTCGGCCCACATGTGAAGTTAAGGCCCGGACAAGGTTCTGTTATAAACTTCTACTAATTCAACATATGAGACAAATGAAGTGACATCGTCATGACATCACTAAGGTGATGTCATGGTGATGTGTTTTGCGGGAATGGCTTCCGGCGTTCCGTGCCTCGCGTGTCGAACTCTGGGGCGCACGACAGAGGAATGTCGTGACGTCGGGCAGGAGCCGGACCTAACCGAGTCGAAACCAAGTCGAAATGAGCCGAGTCGAACCGAGCCGAGTCGCGTCCACATAAAGTGTACCAACAATTCCTACCATAGGCTTGCCAAGAAATCAATCCTCCTCCTTTTTAACTTTTATACCTTTGTAGATATCAAGAGGACTTTGTGGGTTAAGGGTTGGCTAGGGTTAAAGGTAGGTGGTTGGGTTAGTGGTTAGTAGAAAAAGGGCTAAAAGCGTAACAAGTGTCGGTTTTCGTATTTTTGCAACTTTTTATTTTTGATGAAGCTTTTATTCAAACAAAGCTATTTTTGATTACTTTGTTTGTTTATTTTCTTTTTGCTTCATCGTTATAAAATTATTATTATTATTTTTTTTTTTCGAAGAACCGAACTTGTTACTAAAATAAAGGGTTAAAAATGAAAAAGGTTTTGGTGGATGAAAGTGTTTTTTTTTTTTTTTTTGGGTGATGAAACGAAAAGGTTTAGGCTCAAAGGGGCTAACTAGGGGGATTTTTGGGTAGGTGGTCAAAGAAAAAGAAAAATAATGGTGTAGAAATGAAAAATGTTAGTCCTAATGCCTCCATCATTTACTTACTCGGGTTTAAGTTGATAAGGACCAGGAATGTATTGTCATGGCAAGTTCTAGAGTCGTAAGAACCAAGCAGCTATCACACAAGAAACGAAAAATGAGCATTTAGTCAAATGATATGTAATTGTGTGCTCAATAAAGGCTCAAAACTCACTTTTGTGGGAATGGGTTTTTATGTGATCAAGTATGTATAATCAGATTTTAAATAAGTTTGTCATGCCTTTTCATAATTTTCTTATGTTGGTTCTTTTTATCACTACGCTATCGGTTGTAAATTCGTAAAAATATAACCTTTTTGAGATCTTGAATTTCCCGAGTTAAACCTAGACAAGTAAAAAAATGAAATTTTTGAAAATTTTTTTTGGGGTGATTAGCGGTTCCAATAGAGTTTTGTGTAAGGCTTGTATTTAGGACTTGCAAAATCCAAGGTTTTAGCATCCCCCCACACTTAAATTACACATTGTCCTCAATGTGTCCCAAAAATAAATTTTTAGGTTGATTAGATGTGTAAAATAGTGTTTAAAAAGCAAAAAATTTGTGTTACTGGGCACTGAACACGGCCCCGTGTTGAGTGGGCACGACCCCGTGTTCAGGTGCCAGTAACAAGAACTTACAGAAGGTGGACACGGCCCCGTGTTCACTGAACACGGCCCCGTGTCTGACTAAATTCTGTTGAACAGAAGCCAAACAGCAGGTCTGGGAGGTGAGCACGGGGGCGTGTTGGCTGGACACGTCCCCGTGTGGACAGTTTGAGAGCCTGAAAAACAGGTTTCTTCCTCCGGTTTTTCCATCCTAGCCCTATAAGTGCTGAGGCTTAACACCCTAAGCCTTGGTTTGTACCTGTTTCAACACTTAATACCACACCAAGCAATACAAACATCCTACATTACCAAAGTTAATTGTTCCAAGCATAAAGTAAAAAAATAAAACGGAAAATAAAAGTGTTTAAGGAAAGTAAATTGTTCAACTTCTGGCACGCAGGCCACCAATCGTTCGTTAGATAAAGGGACTTAAACCTGTGGGCTCGCCATCAACCCGCTCCTGCTCCTCCAGACCCTCTAATCCATATCTTCATCGCTATCCTCACCTCCATCCCCGTGCCCCGCCATGTACTCCTGGATGCTGCCGATATCGTGTCGTATATCGCTGATGTTGCGTTCAATAGCTCCGACCCGTTGGTAAGTGTTGTTGGCGAGGTTGTAGGCGTTCCTGGTGCACATGAGGTTTTCCTGCATAAGATCATGTAAGCTTTGAAAATTAGGAAAACCGCCTCCTTGTGAGGAGGATTGACCCGGATCACCATGGGGTGGATACTGGTGGTGGGGAGGTGGTGCGTGAAGAACTAGGGCCTCCTGTGGGTTCCATGCATAGCCTTGCGTTCTTTGGAAACTCACTGTTCCGTCTTCCGCCTCATAGAGTAAGTTCATGGCTCGGCAAATGTGGTAGTCAACTCGTCCCGACCATGGGCTTCTTTCAAATGCTCTTGGAATTCGCGTGTAATGCTTAAAAAGACGGTACACCCATCCTCCGTAGAAGATAGGCGTTGGAGCTCTAGCAAGGCGGTTGAGATGCATGTTTTTCAACAGGAGATACGGAACATCAAGAGGCTTTTGGTTGTGGATACATTGGAGGACAACTAAATCTTTCAATCCTACAACACCACTACTGTCATGTCGTTGGTTCAGAGAGTACGTGAGGATCCTGTGGATGTAGCGATAGAGCGGATCCCTCAGCTTTGTACTCTTGGTGCTACGAGGGTCGTAGATTCCTTCACCGATTTGGGCCCATGCGGCTTGTCTTTCATTCACCTCCAAGTCTCGTAATCCCCCGGTATTTTCTTCGTTTCCCGATTCCTCTTCTTGATATAGACCTAGTATGGCTCCAAACTGTGCCATGGAGATCGAGTACGTTGTACCTCCACACCGAAATACAACCCCAGTCTCGTCAAATGGGTCACACCTTGAATCGAAGTTGAAGGTGCTGTAGAACTCCATGGTACATTGGTGTACTGATTGAAGCCTAGTGTTTAATGCAACAGCAAGTGGTCCCGTAACAATGTTGTTGAATCGGTGCAGCTGGTTTACTAAGGTTAACAGCTCCGTGCAAGCTCTCCTGGGGTACTCTTCGGGTCTTGTTTGAAGAACCTCATACCTTGCCCTTGCATCAAGCTCACTTGCATTGAACCTTGTGAACTTTGCCATCTGAAAGAATATACCAAAAATTAGCACGAAACAGAAGTGTTTTCGGACAAAAACTGCAAACAGCGGGCTGGACACGGCCCCGTGTCCAGCGGACACGGCCCCGTGTTCAGGGGTCTGTTACTCAAAAACTTCAATTTTCGACCCGGTTTCGAAAACTTGAAAATTTTTGGTCCAATAGGTGCGGTTTCCCCCGAAAATGAAACCCTAAACACCGTTTTTCCCAAAATATCTCGTTTACCCTATCAATTTTGTCTTTTTCGGTTCAAGAACAAGGGTTTTGGGGTTTTTGTAAGAAATCGGGTGAATCTATGAACAATCTAAGTTTATTCACTTCCCCTAACACTAATCTAACTAAATGCAAGCAGATTTAGGCAAAAATTTTAGGTTCGATCCGGATGAATATCAAGAACCCTAGATTTTTCCCCAAATTTGTGGTGTATTAACTACATGCAAGTAACTAATCTAACTAATAAGAGTGATAGAATCATACCTTGACGTTGTTAGATCGGTAAGAGACGTTGGAATTTCGCGAAAAATCGCCTAGAACCAGAGCTTTTGTGGGGAAACGGGGCGTGTGGAATGAAGAAACTGTTTTGAAAAAGGGGTTTTATCCCGTCTGCAGCGCGAACACGGCCCCGTGCCGAGCTTTTTTTTTTTTTTTTTTATAGTTTTAGTTTTTCGTGCGCGTGTGAGTGCCCTTTTTTTCCCATAAGCTATGGTTTAGAAAACTTACCGCCTTATTTTGCCGTCTCAATCGTTCGTAACTTACCAGGCATGATGTTTTTATTCTTCCACGTTTTGAAGCGAGATCTCTTCTTCCTCATCCTCAATAAATCCTTGATAGAGTTTCAGCCGTTGGCCATTGACTTTAAATGGTGGCCCATTTCGAGGTTTAATTTCTACTGCACCGTGTGGAAAAATATGGGTGACGGAAAAAGGTCCTGACCACCTAGACTTTAATTTACCAGGAAACAATCGAAGTCGTGAATTAAACAAAAGAACTAAATCTCCTACCCGAAATTCATTAGGTTTAATATGTTTGTCATGCCAATTTTTCATTCTTTCCTTATAAATTTCAGAGTTTGAGTATGCATAATTCCTAAGCTCGTCTAATTCATTTATTTGACAAAATCGATTTTTACCAGCAAATTCTAGATCTAAGTTTACATTTTTGATTGCCCAGTAAGCTTTGTGTGCAATTTCTACTGGCAAGTGACAACTTTTTCCATAGACTAGCTTATATGGGGTTGTACCTATCGTTGTTTTATAAGCAGTTCTAAAAGCCCATAAAGCATCATCTAATTTATCAGCCCATTCCTTTCTATTTAACCCTACGGTTTTTTCGAGTATTCGTTTTAACCCTCTATTGGTCACTTCGGCTTGTCCGTTTGTTTGAGGGTGATAAGCTGTCGAAACCCGGTGATAGACCCCATATCTTGTTAAAATTTTTTCAAGTTGATGGTTACAAAAATGGGTACCTCTATCACTTATTAAAGCTTTAGGTGTGCCAAAACGAGAGAATAATTTTTTCAGAAATCTTACCACTACTCTTCCATCATTTGTTGGAAGTGCCTCGGCCTCGGCCCATTTAGACAAGTAATCTACTGCCACAAGTATGTATTTGTTTCCTTTTGATGGTGGGAAAGGTCCCATAAAGTCGAGTCCCCATACATCAAAAATTTCACAAACAAGAATGCCATTTTGTGGCATTTCGTTTTTGGAAGGAATATTACCTGTTCTTTGGCAAGCATCACATGTCTTTACAAGATTTTGGGCATCTTTGTAAATGGTTGGCCAATAGAATCCTGAATCAAATACCTTTCGTGCGGTACTGGCAGCACCATGATGTCCTCCGTATGGACCTTCGTGACAATGGCGGAGAATTCTTCGTGCTTCACTACCATGTACGCATCGTCTGACGAGTTGGTCGGCACACATTTTGAAAAGATATGGATCTTCCCAAAAATAGTGTTTCACATGGGCAAAGAATTTTTTTCTTTGATGATGTGGCCATCCTTTTGCGACTATTCCGCTAGCTAGGTAGTTAGCAAAGTCGGCGTACCATGGTTCTTCCTTAAATTCCACCATTTCCAGGGATTCAGTTGGAAATTTTTCGTTGATTTGCTCGTCCCTGGTTGCCTCCAAAGCTGGGTCTTCTAAGCGCGAAAGATGATCTGCTGCGGTATTTTCTGCTCCTCTTTTGTCTTTGATTTCAATGTCGAATTCTTGGAGGAGTAAAATCCACCTAATCAAACGTGGTTTTGCGTCTTGCTTCTTGAAGAGATATCGAATGGCTGCATGGTCTGTATAGACTATAGTTTTAGAAAGAACAAGATAAGAACGAAATTTATCAAAAGCAAATACCACAGCTAGTAACTCTTTTTCAGTTGTTGTGTAGTTTTCTTGTGCATCGTTAAGTGTTTTACTAGCATAATAGATTGGGTGGAAATGCTTTTCTTTTCTCTGTCCCAAGACAGCTCCAACTGCAAAGTCACTAGCATCACACATGATTTCGAAAGGAAATTTCCAATCAAGTGCTATCATAATAGGTGCATTGACTAGCATTTCCTTTAGGGTTAGAAATGCTTGATTGCAATCCTTGTCAAAGATGAAAGGAGCATCTTTTTCAAGTAATTTCGTTAGAGGCCTTGAAATCTTTGAAAAGTCTTGGATAAACCGTCTGTAAAATCCGGCATGCCCTAGGAAACTTCTAATAGCTCTCACGGAGGACGGAGGAGGTAATCTAGAAATGGTATCTATTTTGGCTCGATCTACCTCCATTCCTTCGCTGGAGATTTTATGACCGAGTACTATTCCCTCCGTTACCATGAAATGGCATTTTTCCCAATTAAGGGCGAGGTTAGTTTCCTCACATCGGGATAGCATTCGTTCAAGGTTATCGAGGCATTGGTCGTATGAATCCCCAAAGATAGAAAAGTCGTCCATGAAGACTTCCATTGTCTTTTCTATCATATCATGGAAAATGGCTACCATGCAACGTTGGAATGTTGCGGGGGCATTACATAGACCGAACGGCATGCGTCGATAAGCAAAAGTTCCATAGGGACATGTGAAAGTTGTCTTTTCTTGGTCTTCGGGTGCTATCGGGATTTGAAAGTAACCTGAAAAACCATCCAAGAAACAGTAAAATTTATGACCGGATAATCTTTCTAACATTTGATCAATGAAGGGCAAAGGAAAATGATCCTTTCTTGTTGCTTCATTTAATCATCTATAATCTATACATAGTCTCCATCCTGTGACGGTTCTTGTTGGTATTAATTCATTCTTTTCGTTAGTAATTACCGTCATACCTCCTTTCTTTGGAACTACTTGGACGGGACTTACCCAAGGACTATCGGAAATAGGAAAGATAAGTCCGGCGTCAAGTAATTTGATGACTTCGTTTTTAACCACTTCTTGAACATTTGGATTTACGCGCCGTTGTGGTTGTATGACTGATTTGTAGTCATCATTCATCAAAATTTTGTGTGTGCACATAGAAGGACTAATTCCTTTTATGTCAACAAGTTTCCAAGCTATTGCATTTTTGTGTTTTTTCAAAAGACTAATTAGTTTTTCTTTTTCTAGGTTATCTAATTTAGACGATATAATTACAGGTAACTTACCATCTTTGTCTAGAAAAGCATATTCCAAACCTTTTGGAAGTTCTTTGAGCTCAAGTGGTGGGTCTTTAGGAGACTCCTTATTTGGTTGCTCGTTTCGTTCAAGAACTTTAAAAGTTTGTTCTATGGCGACATCTTCTTCAACAAAGTGGTCAATTTCTTCACTTGTATCGGGTGGTTCATCTTCATCTTCAATTAGGGGGTCATTATTGCCGAATGGATATTTCATTGATCGTTCGAGATCGACACTTCTTTTAAATGCCCCTAATTGAAGAGGTAAATTGTTGAACTTCCGGTTTTTCAAAGCTTCGTAAGTTTTTACAAATGGTCGTCCCAACACAAGAGGAGCGTCATCGAGGATGACAAAGTCGGTTGGGATTACCATTTGATTTGTTTGAACCAAGACATCTTCAACTATACCGATTGATTTTATTACTTTCCGATTGGATAGAAAAATGGGTATTTGAAGTGGAGAAAAATCACTAATACTTAACTTTTCGAAAAGGTAGTTAGGCATTATGTTAACACAAAGATCTTTATCGATTGTGACATTACTAATAAACGAATTTTGAAAGAAACATGGAACCGGTGTGATGTTAATTTCAAATGGGTCTTCTTTTATTAGTGAGGTTTGATCATTAGTTAACTTAACACTTACCGTTTCGTCAATTTTAGTGTTAGTGTTTAACTCTTTTAAAAACTTAGCATGAGTGGGTACTAAACAATGATTTTCGAAAGAAGGTGTCAAGAGATTAATTTCTTCAAAATTAGACTCTTCTTGGATTTTAACGTTATTGGACTCACCTTTTTCGTTGTTTAACTCATGTGTCGGTTTTTCACTTATTTGTTCTTCCATTTTTTCATTTTTAGTTATCTCTTCCTTTTTTAATTCTTCTCTTGCGCGGGACTCCTCTTCCCTTGCGCGAGCTTCTTTTATACATCGATCGATAACTCTAATGTGTTCTAATATCCTATCGGTCACTTCGGTTATAGAAAAAGAATCATTATTTTCTAAGCTTGAATCCGGTTGTTCGACCCTTTGTTCCTCATAATACCCATATGAAGTTGATGGTTCACACCATGGTCCTTCATTGTGAGCATATGATGGATAAGGTTCGTAATTTTGTTCTTCATAATACTCATATGAGGTGGGTTGTTCATGCCAAGGTTCCTCATAATAAGCATATGAAGGTGGTGGCTCATATCTTGGTTCCCCAAAGTATGAGTAAGAAGGCTCATACCTTGGTTCATCAAAATACGAGTATGAGGGAGGAGGTTCATACCTTTGGTCTTCATAGGATGTGTATGAAGTTGATGGTTCGTACCTGGGCTCCTCATAGTAAGTGTATGAATTGGATGGTTGATACGAGTGATTATTTTGAATCGAACGTGTATTACGACAATTTGTGCAATAATTACCCCTATAATCATCCTCATCATAGGTGTAGTTGTAACCTCCTGAGTATTGATCCATAAGAATCACTCAGCAGACCACAACTGAGTCTCGGGACCAGAAAATGAAACGAAGATTGAAACAGAAGGCTGGACACGGCCCCGTGTCTGGTGAACACGGCCCCGTGTACAGGATCTGTATCTGGGCGTTTTAATTAAAGTCACTGGTCACGTTGAGCACGGGGGCGTGTTCAGCGAGCACGGCCCCGTGTTCAGACTCTGTATCTGGGTATCTAACTAAAAATATGCAGCATGGGGGCGTGTTCAATGAGCACGGCCCCGTGTTCAGGCTACTGTAAATGCAAACTAAACTAAAATGCAGAAAAATGTGCGCGCGTTTTGAAAAAGTTTTGAAAAACTGATTAGGCCATCGATTTTAAACTTTCTCAAAATCCTTGTGTCCCCGGCAACGGCGCCAAAAACTTGATGTGCGGTAAGTGTCGTATATATTAGGTGTATATTTCAAGCCCTTTTTAACACTTATTTTAGCCAAGTTTTAAATTTATAAAACAAGATATTTTACTAACACTAAACACACATATGGGCAAGTGCACCCATCGTTGAGTGTAGTATAGCGTTGGTAAGATACCGAGGTCGTCCAAGGACACAAGAGCTTTTAATACCGGTTTATCCTCAACGTCTAACCAAAATAAAAGTTTAGAAAAAATGTTTTAAACTAAGAAAAATAAAACTAACTAAAATGCTGAGAATAAAAAATAAAAATAAAAACAGATAGACAAGATGAATCACTTGGTTCCGACTCGTATCTAGTATAACCTTTGATTATTTTCGCACTTTTGCACATAATTAAGAGATTATCTTAGTTATTGTAGTAGGCCCCTCTTTTGAAGGTGACGTTACCCTCACCCCAGTAGTTTGAGTCAACAGGGATACAATCCTAAAGGGGTGGATTATTGGAAGATAATGAATTAAGTTATTAATGCAGTATTGTGGTAGGCCCCACTTTTGGCGGTGACGTTACCCTCGGCTAAGTAGTCTGAGTCAGCAGGGATACAGTCCTAAATAGCCGGGTTATAGTATTAATAGTAGTTAACTTATGAGGGGATCAAAGAGTTTGGACCCCCGCCATCCAATACCGTGAAGTATTGAAGGAGGTCCTACTAAATTTGACCCAGGTCCATTGCAGGACCTCTAAACGTTGAACAATGGCAAGACCTTTACCAAACCGTTCCCTTAACCCCCTACCAGGTAGCCAACATACCTCCATATAGACCGTGGAGATATGAATGGTGAAAATCCTTTATTTTATATAGACAGTAAAATAATGCCAAGACACCACGGACAAACGATAAGGAAAGATCACCTTCAACATAAGTAACTAGTTATTAAAGTCATTAATACAAAACCAAATAAAAAGTGCAAAAGATTAGAAATAAAAAGTATTATACTAGACACTTTGTCTTCACCAAGTGATGTAAGAGACTTAGGCAAACATGACCTTGATTGTCAAGAACTCTTACGATCAATCTTGGATCCCGAGACGACTCACACACTCTATGATGGACAATGGATGATGGTGGTGGATGATGGTGTTGTGATGGTGGTGGGTGGTGGATGAAGTGTGAGAGAGGTGGTGTGCCAAGGGATGAGATGAAATGAATCCAAGCACTCCTATTTATAGGCTGAACAGAGAGCTGGACACGGCCCCGTGTCCGCTGGACACGGCCCCGTGTCCGTCTGACACTCTCTCTCCTCATTAATTGTAATTCGCAATTACAATAAATGTGCCTGCTGTACTTTCGACACGCCCCCGTGTCCGCTGAGCACGGCCCCGTGATGGGCAATAGAAGCTTCTATAGGTTTGTCTTTTCTGCTGCTTCTTGGGCACGGCCCCGTGCTGGCTGAGCACGGGGCGTGTTCAGCCTTCTGTTTTCTCTATTTTGCTTTGGAAGGTGCCGTTGAGGGTTCGGGCAGTCCACTAATGTTCCTTTTCTTGTATTTATGTTGGATTTAGCTGTCTTTTTGCTTCTTTTGCGTTTTTGAGCTCATTTCATCCTGAAAATACAAAAGGAAGACAAAAACACTCTTTTTCCAATATTAGTACTAAAAAGGGTTAGTTTTATGCCTCATTTGATGTAATTTATATGTTGCATTTTACACACATCAGAGACCTTGGTCTCTGATTTTCTACGTGAAAGATTGCTTTGCTAAAATAGGAAGTGCTTGGGCAGGTGAGGCGGTAACAACAATTTCTAAGGGAGGTGGGGGTGGTCACTAGTGATAGAATTCCATCACTCACAAGCACCCAATCAAGTTCCGCCATGTCATCAACCATTTTTCCATCACTCACAACCTTTTTTTGTGCCAATGGTCATCACTCACCACCACACCCAACAATTTCCCCCCAACCAACAATTACCATCACAACACACAAACCATCACGCGTTGAAGAAATCACGCGTTGATTATTCACGCGTTAAACTTCTATGGTGGCGGTGGGAATCACGGAACTTCAACGCATTGAAAATGGCCATCACGGTGCTATAACTGACCGCCCCCACCGCCCTAAGCGTATTGGACTTGTTTATTTTTTTATTAATTATTTATATAAAGATTATAATTACTTTTTATCTTCTTACAATCAAAATATTATATATAATATAATATTTTTATCATAATTTTATATGTGATAATAGTTATTATATATTTCTATGAACTTTATAAGCTCGTTTATAATCGCGACTTGGCTCGAGCTCAATAAGTGAAGTTGGGGCTCATTTATTTAACAAGCTTATTTTAGGATCAAGCTCGTTTAAGCTCAGATCAGTTCAAGTAATTAGATAGCCTATCTTGAGTAGCTCACAAGTGGCTTGACTCGTTTAAACCCCTCGTTAATATGAGTTTGTATATTATGGCAGGCATTTACGAAGAGGGTGGAGAAAAACAAAGGGAAGAAGAAGGAGTTGCATTATCAAGATGCAGCCATGATGATACAGATTAGTTTTAGACTATATTTGATAAGGAGGAGTCAGGCTTTACGTGCCCTTTGTGAGTTGGCTATTGCTAAGGGGAAGCTTAAGGAGCTCAAGGCTTTGTTTAACAATCCCACGTATCATGGTCGGTTGGCTCATGATGAAGATGAGAGACAAAAGTTTTCTGAGCGTATCATTGTGCTTCTTCTCAGTGTGGATGCCATTGAGGTAAATACATGGTCCTTTTTTGTTGCGTCTTATGCAGGTTAGGCTATGAATTGGATATATTTTGTGATTCATGTTATTGTATCATCCTTTGGCTGAGAAAAACGTTTGAATAGTAGATTTCTTATATAGCTCTTGTTGAATGTCAACATTTCTATTTATTCTGTAAAATCTGATAGCCTGGTAAGAGTAATATTGTTGATTTAGTCACGTATATTATTTGTCAGTCATAATCCTAACATCTTGCTTTTAGCAGTGACTTTCTGTCCAAAATAAGTATAGACTATCATTTTCTTTGAAAGATTTCGACTTTAGTGAGCTTGATACTTGATGATTGATATGAACTTCAATTCATCATGCTACTTCAATTCATATTTCTTGCTTGATTTCGTTGCCCCTTTGTTCCAAATTAGATGTGAGACTTATAGCATTACAGTTTTGGGCCCAATTAAGCTAACATTTGGATTCGTCTTATGTCTCTTGGATAGAGTAGTTATCATTCCATACTTGATAATTTTCTTCTCATGTTAACGTGAATGGGTTGTGAAATGTGCTGCCTTCATCAAATCTACGCATAAATTTTGTATCAAACAACATTGTAAATTTTGAGCAAATGACCTTTTGAGTTTAAAGATTGCTAATTGTTTGCAAAAGCAGGGTGCTAATATCCTACTGAGGCACGCAAAGAGGCCGATGTTGGATGAACTAGAAGCAATGCTAAACATTGTGGACCCACAATCAAGATGCGTTAAATCTCTAACCTTGAAGAGGACATCCAACATGCCAGATGGCGGTGTGATCCAAAAAGAAGTTGCGGAAGATGTGACTCAGGTTGTCGACGTGATAGGACAGGACGGGGGTTCTGAAACCTTTGATGAGCTTGTTAGTAAGTCCATGACTATGAAACCCATGTTGAGGTTGTCTTAGTTTGCCAGTGTTTTTCGGGTTTTAAGTAGGTTTAAACAGTTCTTTATTGCTACAATTCTGTATCTTTCTCTGCTTGTGCAACAATGGGTTCTGAAACTAATGTGTTTAAAAGTAAGTTAATGTTTTTGTGTGTTTGTATTAATTTTGCCAATTACTTTTTTTTTGTTTAAACGCCAAACGCAGACACCCCTAAATCTACTCCTAAGTTACACCCGAAAAACAGCAGCAAACTAAGACAAACTCAACACGGGATTTCATAGTTATGGCTTGTCTATTTTTTCGTTTAGATACATTTTACAATTAAATTTTTTATATGTATTATATATATAATTTAATTATTTTTATCATAATTTTATATATGATTATAGTTATTACAAATATATCTATATATATGTGTGCGTATATATATATATAATATCAATTAAAAATTACAGGCTCATTTATAATCACAAGTGTTGGCCCAAACTTGGATCTTTGATCTCTAGAACGTGATAAACAAACTTGAATAACTTGAATAATAACCGAATGTATACAATATCGAATTGAGAGTATATACAATTGATTTCGAATGTAATGAACAAGTACAAATGAATCTAACTATCCCTATTTATAGTTTTCTAAGGGTACGAGTGAATAGACGCGTCTCTTCGTGAAAAGTCATGTCTCTTGGATGTGTGGTTGAGATTGGATCTTGAAGAGGTGTGTTGATTCTCGTCCGCATGATCAACAGTCGCGTCCCTTTGTTCTTTTGCCTTGCACCGATTCGAAATGGTGTGTGTGTAGAGACACACCCATTCGGTTAGTGAGGGTAGTTTCAAACTTCCATCTTGTCAACTTTGGTCCTCGTACTTTGTAACCGCTACTCTTCTCTTTAATTACCATAAAACCCTTGTAGTTTAGGATGTGTAGTGATTATAACTTTCATTCACCCCCCTAATCACGAACATCCTTGAGTTGTAGATCTTGAACTCCAAGCAATTTTATCTTCTCGAATCTCTTCGGTATCTAACACTTCACATGTATCTTCTTATTTACGAACCTTGCTTCTCACGAACCTTGTTTTACTTGAACTTGCTTCACACGAACTTGCTTCACACTTGTCTTGACCGTACTTGATTTGTATCACACGAATCTTTTCTTGTGTAGTTGTCTCAACACGAACTCCACCGGTCTTGATTAACTTGCCCACTATCATATCACATGACTTGCATCCATCTCGCATAGGTTTTGGATAATCTAACTCACTTAGATTTCTCTTGCGGTTGTATCACACAACAATTTCTTCTTCTGACCCAGTCACAGGATACGCGTGTCTTCTTCTTGATCTATCACAGATTAAATATCTTCTTCACGGTTGTCTCTCACAACGGGTTCTTCATCATTGATTGCTTCCCTCACGGATTCTTCGCTTTGATCCGATCCACTTACTGGACTGTTTTGTTATACCTTTCACAGATTATCTTCCTCCGCATCACACGATTCTTCCCCTTCGACTACTCACAAATCGACTACACTTTTCCACACGGTTTCGAATCACACAAACCCTTTTTTTTTTGATGTCTCACCAATAGTATTCATTGTTTCAATAACTTCAACTTTTTCTGCATTCACTACACTTAATTTTTTCTACACTCACTGCAACAATTTTCTCTTCTTGTTTCCTACATTCACTGCATCACTTTTCACTATCCTGCATCCGTTGCATCATCGTGTTTCTTTGCATAGTACTTTGTTTCTTCATGAGCCTTCTATCGCTTCACTCGACATTCATTTGGTTCATCACGAAAAAAGCACCAGTTTCTTTCCAAATAACGATCACCGCTTTTCGTCGAATCACTCGAATGCTTTTCTTAACATATCATAATCACAATTCCCTTGCGATTTGCTAGTCTTCAATTTCGATGATAACACTCCAAACGAAAAACACAACAACCCTTGTTTTGCGCTCCTGTACTCGGTTCAATACACTCACAAACCCTAGTCTGATTGCTAACTTAGAATTCTCACAACCCTTAGTTTCTTGTTTCTAAAATTTCCTTGCCACCAATACGAACCATTGTACTGGTAAATTCAATTCCATTGAATTTCAACAAATTCTCAAATCTTTAACCCGCGTATAACCACAATGCCTAATAATCAAACAATCAACCAATCTAATTCGCACTAAAACCCCGGAATCAAACAAACCCTAGATTCCTAACCAATAACCCGGTTCAACCGTATCACCCTAGAACCGAACCCTTAAACAAAATTCTGAATTGAAACTTGCGAATTGAAAAATTAGAATGATGAAACCTGATCGCGAATGACTTCCCGCCGATTCGTTGCCTTGCGATTCCCACGCCTAGAGCCTGACGCTCTGATACCAATTGTTGGCCCAAACTTGGATCTTTGATCTCTAGAACGTGATAAACAAACTTGAATAACTTGAATAATAACCGAATGTATACAATATCGAATTGAGAGTATATACAATTGATTTCGAATGTAATGAACAAGTACAAATGAATCTAACTATCCCTATTTATAGTTTTCTAAGGGTACGAGTGAATAGACGCGTCTCTTCGTGAAAAGTCATGTCTCTTGGATGTGTGGTTGAGATTGGATCTTGAAGAGGTGTGTTGATTCTCGTCCGCATGATCAACAGTCGCGTCCCTTTGTTCTTTTGCCTTGCACCGATTCGAAATGGTGTGTGTGTAGAGACACACCCATTCGGTTAGTGAGGGTAGTTTCAAACTTCCATCTTGTCAACTTTGGTCCTCGTACTTTGTAACCGCTACTCTTCTCTTTAATTACCATAAAACCCTTGTAGTTTAGGATGTGTAGTGATTATAACTTTCATTCGGAAGGAATTGTGATCAATGTTGGTATCATCGTCATCGGAAACCCAGGACCATTCGGAACGGATGGTATTGTGACCACATACACAATCATTCACGTACAAACCACAACACTCACACGAATTCATGATAACGAATTGAAACGAGAATGATTTGCAGAAACAATGAACTAACCGAATGAATAAACTTGATTGACTGAACTTTGAATATGATAACTAACTTGATAATACACACGTTCGAATACACTGATAACTACCGGTTTGATAGGGAAGTTTGGCAGCGGCTTTATAGGGATCAAGAGGCATGTCTCCAACAGTCACGTTGTTTCAAAAGAGATGTGACGATTCTGAATAACCGCCATTCGGTTATGGAGACACACCGGTTCGCTACTTGGCCCAACTTCCTCATCAATAACCGGCTGTTTAATGGACTGGACATACAAATCGTTCGACCCAAACTGGTGGCCTACGGCCCAAACTAAATACATAACATAACCAATGTTTTGACCCAATACTTATAAACATAAAATAAATAAACATAAAACAGGCCCGAGGCCCAAACATGTAACTCGGATGATCTTGATTACCATAACGATCTTCATTCTCCCCCTTAAGCAAGAACATCCGAGCCCTTCGATCACGATCACTCCTTACGATTTTTGGTGACCTCGATCTTGACCACCATGTCATCGTCGCTTGAATCGTCGATCCATCCGCAATTGCTTGAGCTTTCGGCCATGCCAACTTTCTCTCTTGCACGCTCCTTCTTGATGTAATCAAAGTACCATTCGACCAACTCTAGATAATAAACGTAGGCGACCTTCATCTCGTAAGCGTCATCCTTGTCGTAGCCATACTTCTCCGATATCTCGCCCCATTTGTCTTTTGCCATTATCTCATCAAACCCACCATTGTGCCTTACGATGCGGTGTAATAGAATGAGGCTAACATCACGTCCATCAATCAACTCCGGTGGCATTGCTTTCTCACAAACAATCCCTAGAAAATTCGTGATGAACCAAACTAAGATTTCTTCAAACGGTGCGTCGAAGAATCTTGGGTGCTTCTTGATTTCTTCGTGTAGTGTGATAAGATCCCCTGGTTCAACGCAACTTTCCATGATTAACCCCCTTTCAACAACGTCCTCCTCGAGTTGAGAGAGAGTTATTGCCCGTTCCCGAAGCATTTGCTTTGATTGGCGTGGATTATCCTTCTCGCCTTCAATGTAGATCAATAAAGCCTTCTTTGCTTTCTTCGAGTACACGACTTTCCTTGCACTTGGGTGTTCGTCATACACTTTCTTTTTATTTTTTGACTTTTCAAATTCCCGCTCATAGTAATCGCCCAAACATTCTTGAAACTCTTCTTTCTCTTTCTTGTACCCATTGTCGACCCCAAGATTATCATAAAAGGCGTCAAGATAATCTTGTTCCAAGTCGGTTTCCGACTTGTCTTCGTATATGTCGAACCCTTTTGATCGACAACCGAACATCTTCTTCAATACGCACTTCTCACCCATAGTAACCGTCTCGATTCCTTGAAACAGGAGTTGTTCCAAACTTAGAACATTCCTGTCAAGTTTTGGTGCGTAACTAACACACGGAATTGTCTTGTTCTTGCCGTCCACCGGCACCCTTACTTCACCAATTCCATGAACGAACGAAACATCCTTCTTGCTTTCATTCTTTACAACCCCAAAGTGTCTTTTAAAACACTTGAACAAATTACGGTTTCCCGTCATGTGCGTCTTAAACGTAGGATCCACAACCCAGATTGAATCCCATTTACCCCCGCAAGTATCCTTTACAATATAATCACACTCGATTGGTAATGGTGATAATATAATATACTTACTAGGGCAAATCGACGCGATGTGGCCAAACTTCTTGCACTTGAAACACCGAACCCCCGGTTTTCTTGGCCTACCCACTGGTGCATTAGGTTTCTTCCCGGACTTCTTCACGAAACCCTTTTGAAACACTTTCTTTGGAAACTTTTCCATTGGTGATACCCCGGTCCGCATGGTTGGCTTCCCCTGCGCGTACTCATCCGCTTCCGCCGCCCGGCCGCACTCTCCACTACGAACAAACACATCATCACCATAATCGGTCATAACCGATTTTCCTTTGTTTCCACCGATTCGGTTTTCTCCTTGATCACAATTCCTTCCGGTTCCTGTTAAACCTTTGGCTCTGATACCAATGTTGGTATCATCGTCATCGGAAACCCAGGACCATTCGGAACGGATGGTATTGTGACCACATACACAATCATTCACGTACAAACCACAACACTCACACGAATTCATGATAACGAATTGAAACGAGAATGATTTGCAGAAACAATGAACTAACCGAATGAATAAACTTGATTGACTGAACTTTGAATATGATAACTAACTTGATAATACACACGTTCGAATACACTGATAACTACCGGTTTGATAGGGAAGTTTGGCAGCGGCTTTATAGGGATCAAGAGGCATGTCTCCAACAGTCACGTTGTTTCAAAAGAGATGTGACGATTCTGAATAACCGCCATTCGGTTATGGAGACACACCGGTTCGCTACTTGGCCCAACTTCCTCATCAATAACCGGCTGTTTAATGGACTGGACATACAAATCGTTCGACCCAAACTGGTGGCCTACGGCCCAAACTAAATACATAACATAACCAATGTTTTGACCCAATACTTATAAACATAAAATAAATAAACATAAAACAGGCCCGAGGCCCAAACATGTAACTCGGATGATCTTGATTACCATAACGATCTTCAACAAGCCAGCTCGAGTTCAATAAGTGAAGTTGGACTCCTTTACTTAACACACATGTTTTAGGCTTGAGCTCATTTCATCGGTTCAAGCTTTTAGATAGCCTATCTCGAGTAGCTCACGAGCACCTTGGCTCGTTTACAACCCTCGTTAATATGAGTTTGCATATTATAGCAGGCGTTTGCTAAGATATGGGAGAAGAACAAAGTGAAGAAGAAGAAGAAGGAGTTGTCACCTGAAGATGCAGCCTTAATGATACAGATAAAGTTTAGAGCATATCTGAAAAGGAAGTCTATGGCTCTTCGTGCCCTTCGTGAGTTGGCTGTAGCTAATGGGAAGCTTAAGGAGGTCAAGGCTTTGTTTAACAATCCCACTTATCGTCGTCGGTTGACTCTTGATGAAGAGGAGAGACAAAAGTTTTCTGAGCGTATCATTGTGCTTCTTCTCACTGTGGATGCCATTGAGGTAAATACATGGTCCTTTTATGTTGCCTCTTTTGCAGGTCATGCTAAATTGGAAATATTTTTGTGATTTATGTTACTGTATCATCCTGTGGCGGAGAAAAAGGTTTGAAAAATAGATTGATTATATAGCTCTTGTTGAATGTCAACTTTTCTATTTATTCTGTAAAATCTGATAGCATGGTAAGATTAATATTGTTGATTTAGTCGCGTAAATTATTTGTCAATCATAATCCCAACATCTTGCTTTTAGCAGTGACTTTCTGTCCAAAATAAGTATAGACTATCATTTTCTTTGAAAGATTTACTTGATGATTGATATGAACTTCAATTCATCATGCTACTTCATATTTCATGCTTGATTTCATTGCCCCTTTGTTCCAAATTAGATGTGAGACTTTTAGCATTACAGTTTTGGGCTCAATTAAGCTAACATTTGGCTTCATCTTATGTCTCTTGGATAGAGTAGCTACCATTTCGTACTTGATAATTTTCTTCTCATGTTAACGTGACTGGATTTTGAAATGAGCTGCCTTCATCAAATCTACGCATAAATTTTGTATCAAACAACATTTTAAATGGTTATATGAATATCAGGAACCATGAAGAATGGTGTTAAATTGCAAATTTTCTGCAAATGACCTTTTGAGTTTAGAGATTGCTAATAGTTGTTTGCAAAAGCAGGGTGCTAATATCCTACTGAGGCATGCAAAAAGGCTGATGTTGGATGAACTAGAAGCAATGCTAGACATTGTGGACCCACAATCAAGATGCGTTAAATCTCTAAACTTGAAGAGGAGGACATCCAACATGCCAGATGGTGGTGTGATCCAAAAAGAAGTAGCGGACAGTGTGACTCAGGTTGTCCACGTGATAGGACAGGGCGGCGGTTCTGAAACCTTTGAATGAGCTTGTTAGTAAGTCCATTACTATGAAACCCGTGTTGAGGTTTTGAGGTTGTCTTAGTTTGCCAGTGTTTTTCGGGTTTAAAGTAGGTTTAAACGGTTCGTTATTGCTACAATTCTGTATCTTTCTCTGCTTGTGCAACAATGGGTTCGGAAACTAATGTGTTTAAAAGTAAGTTAATGTTTTTGTGTGTTTGTTTTAATTTTGTAAATTACTTTTTTTTGTTTAAACGCCAAACGCAGACACCCCTAAATCTACTCCTAAGTTACACCCGAAAAACACCAGCAAACTAAGACAAACTCAACACAGGATTCATAGTTATGGCTTGTCTATTTTTTTGTTTAGATACATTTTACAATTAAAATTTTTATATGTAATATAATTTAATTATTTTAATCATAATTTTATATATGATCATAGTTATTACAAATATATCTATATATATGTGGGCATATATATAGAATATCAATTAAAAATTACAGGCTTGTTTATAATCACAAGCTAGCTCAAGTTCAATAAGTGAAGTTGGACTCCTTTACATAACACACATGTTTTAGGCTTGAGCTCATTTCACCGGTTCAAGCTTTTAGATAGCCTATCTCGAGTAGCTCACGAGCAACCTTGGCTCGTTTACAGCCCTCGTTAATATGAGTTTGCATATTATGGCAGGCGTTTGCTAAGATTTGGGAGAAGAACAAAGTGAAGAAGAAGAAGAAGGAATTGTCACCTCAAGATGCAGCCATGATGATACAGATAATGTTTAGAGCATATCTGAGAAGGAATTCTATGGCTTTTCGTGCCCTTCGTGAGTTGGCTGTTGCTAAGGGGATGTTTAAGGAGGTCAAGGCTTTGTTTAACAATTACTCTTATCGTCGTCGATTGACTCGTGATAAAGAGGAGAGACAAAAGTTTTCTGAGCGTATCATTGTGCTTCTACTAACTGTGGATGCCATTGAGGTAAGTACATGGTCTTTTTATGTTGCCTCTTATGCAGGTTATGCTATGAAATGTATATATTTTTGTGATTCATGTTATTGTATCATCCTGTGGCTAAGAAAAAGGTTTGAATAGTAGATTGATTATATAGCTCTTGTTGAATGTCAAAATTTCTATTCAAAGTAGCGTTATCAATTATGTAAATATTTGATAACTTGGTAAGTCATATATTGTGATTCAGTCGCTTATACAATTTGTCATAATCCCAACATCTTGCGTTTGGTTGTCATTTTCTCTCCACTTAAGTATACACTATCATTTTCTTCCAAAGATTTCGACTTTTGTGAGCTTTATACTGTGTGATTGATTTGAACCCTTTAATTCATCATCCTAGTTCATATTTCATGCTTGCTTTCGTTGCCCCTTTGTTCCAAATTAGATGTGAGCCTTTTAACTTTATAGTTTAGGACCCAATTAAGCTAATCTTTTGGTTTGATATTAACTACCATTCCATACTTGATAATTCTCTTCTCATGTTAAAGTGAATGGATTTTGAAATGTGTGGCCTTCATCAAATCTAATCATTAATTTTGTATCAAACTTTGTAAATGGTTACATGAATATCAGAAACCATGAAGAATGTTGTTAAATCATAAATTTCAAGCAAATGACCTATAGAGTTTAATGGAAGTTATTTGTTTGCAAAAGCAGGGTGTTAATATCCAAGTGAGGGTTGCAAAAAGGCCGATGGTGGATGAACTGGAAGCGATGCTGGATGTTGTGGACCCACAACCAGGAAGTGGCGAATCTCTATCTTTGAGGAGGAGATTCGACATACCAGATGGTGTGAACCAAAAGGAAATGGAAGTAGGTGTGGCACAGGTTATCCGCATGTTAGAATATGAGGATGGTTCTGAAACGTTTGGATGAGCTTGTTAGTAAGTCCATGACTGAAACCGGTGTTTTTGTTAGTTGTTAGTGTTTTTTTGCTGTTACGTAGGTTTAATCTGTGTTTTATTGCTACAGTTCTGTATGTTTCTCTGCTAGTGAGTTCTGTAACTGGCAGATTGTACTGTGTTTAAATTAAGTTCCTGTTTTATTTTAGTGTTTGTTTTAATCTTGTAAGTTACTTTTTTTGTTTGAACGATAAACACACACATCCTAAACCTACTCCTAAGTTACACCATTTGCTTATAATGGGTGTGTATATATCAACTATTGATTTCATTGAATAAAAACTAGATACAAGGAAAGAATATATAGATAAGATACTTACATCTAGACACCTAAAGAATAACACAATTACAACATGAATTAATATTATATAAACGTAAATATTATCTAACACCCTGTGCAACCTGAACGGTGGTGGACCAATGTGAAACATGTGTCCAAAGATGTTGAACTACGAACTAGGAAGAGTCTTTGTGAAAATGTCAGCAACCTAAAGCTTGGTTGGAACAAACATAATAATTAATTTTTCAGCATTTACTAATTCCCGCAAAAAAAATGATAATCAAAATCTATGCGTTTGGCCCGCTATGTGCAATAGGATTTTGAGTAAGAAAGATGGTACTTTGATTATCACAAAGAATAGTTGGTCTTTCTGGGAAGCGCATGACGAGTTATCCCAACAATTTTTGTAGCAGTGTTATCCATAGCTCGATACTCGGATTCACAACTAGATCTGGCAGCAATCAATTGCTTCTTAATACTCCAAGAAATCAGATTCCCGCCCAAAAATATAGAATAACCATAAGTAGAACGATGAGTCTCCAAGCAACGCACAAAGGCCGAAGTACAAGTTGCTCTAGAACTGAACACTTTTACTCGAACTTCAATTGTGCAAACACTGAGAACACCCAAATTAGTATTAAAGGCCTAGTGGTCCGGCACACAACCATGTTCAAGTATTAAGGCTCCTTTGTTAAGAGTGACAGGTAACAAATAGTAATGAAACCACCACATTAAGGCTTGTTGCTCAAAGTAGAGAGAAACCACATTAGTATATTGTGACAAGAGGTTCCTAACAAGATTTAAAGTGGAAATTTTATATGGTTACACTTCGACCTACTATGTGATGACGTGTATTCTAGTAGTGATTTTTATGTGATACTTTGAACACTTTATCAAGGTTTCTAATAAAATGATTATTATTTTCAACTAAACTGAACATCATAGGCAAGAAGACCTGTCATAGAGTAGTATAGTTTAGATAAAGAATCAAGAATCAAACCAAAGACATGGCTTCCCCTACTCAACCCTTGTTGTTGTTTGACTAACTGTACTATAATAAAATGGAGGTTTATTGTTGGTGCATTTATGTGTCTGTAACTTTGTCTTGTTTACGTTGTATGTTATTTAGTCTTTTGTAATCGAGTCTGTAAGTTCCGTCAAGTCTACCTAGTCGGATATCCTCCTATCCTACTTGGTATGACATTTTGTCTCTGTATTTGTAAGGTTTGTTAAACACATGCTTGTGTGCATTGTGTTTAACAGTTAAGGTATGAGAGCATAGAGAGACTACTGCTGAGAGTTTATCGTTCAAGCATTGTGTGTATATGTTTGATGTTGTTCTCGTCCTTTTAATCTAAAGTGAATCTTTGGTTATCTGTTGTGTTGCTTGCATTACTTTGTTTGGTTTGCACTGTCACGTGGATTCCGCACTCGTGACCGTGTTCGTGATAAACAGGATTAGGTTTCATAATAGATCCTCTGAGAAAAACGGACCTACAAGTGGTATCAGAGCTATGGCTCTTATCCTTGTTTAAAACCAAACATTGTTGTGTTTTTAAAACAAGTTATTTTAACTGTTTTTCAGATTGTTGTTCTTGAAAAATTACATTTTCTGAATAAGTCTTAAAATCAGTGAAAATCTTCATCTTTTGCTATAAGTTTTATCAGAAACCTTGCTACATTGCATGTCTACATGATAAAAATTGGTTTTTCTTGAAAGTTTAAGCAAAATTTGTGTTTCAGAATATTCAAGTTTTTCTTGATATTCAAAGTGTTCTTCAAAGTGTTCTTAGGGATATTCATACTTTTCCTGAGATTTGATCTATAATTCTGTTTAGATAAGTTGTTTGTATTTAAAATATCATTGTATGACAAATTGGTACATGTAATGATGGTTAGGTAAATCATCTTAACTTATGTCACAGCAACTTGTTTAAAGATTGAAAAGGGAGTCAGCAACTTGTTAGCTTTGAAAATTCGTCACCTACTTGTCTGCAAGAATTTAATTGCTTTTGCAAAAATATCTTATCCTGTGTCAGCGAAGATTGTGTTGGACAAACCATCAAAATTGTTTCGTCAAAATTGTTTAAGACGAAGATTCAAACACTCTCCATCCTTCGTCAAAAGAGTGTGGTGGACGAAGATTCAGAACTTTGTCGTTAACAACACTTCGTCGTTCACACTGTGAATCATACTTCGTCATTTTATACTTCGTCATTTGAACTGTCATTTGTTAACAGAGGCTTTGCAAAACTGTCTCAACCTTTTCTTTTCAAGTGTTTGATCAGGTACACTAATACATACATCAATCATGAGTACTAATCCCTGGGATTGGAGCAGTAGCTCAGGTACTGCTCCAGATCCGACCTCTGCAGAGACGTGGGTTAAGAATATGATGCCACAACAACAACCAATTTTTGCAAGTCAGTGGGCATGTGTAGCAAATCAAAATCAAAGTATTCAAAATTTGCTAATGAGCGAAAGTGAAACGGGTAGCAACAATCGACCGCCAAAGCTGAATCATATGAATGAATATCCATCTTGGAGAGGCCGTTTTCATACTTGCATTCTAGGGTAAAATACCGAGCTATGGTTATGTTTCACTACACCATACAACACAACTCTTGAAGAAGTAGGTTCAAATGCAGCCACATTGGCAACTATGTTTGAAACAGATAAGAAAGCGTACGATCTTGAAAAGAAGGCATTTGCTATGTTGACACAAGCTCTCCACAAATAATTATATCATTAGTTCTCTTATTGTAAGACAACAAAAGCATTTTGGGACATCCTAGTTACAAGAGGAGAAGGGAATGCGGTGACAAGGAAGACTCGACACGACTTGTTGAAAAAGGAGTTTGACGCATTTTTGTTTATAGAAAATGAAACTTTAACTGAAATGGCAACTCGTTATTATCATTTGATAAGTGAACTGTTTGCTCACGGGGTTACTACAACTCCACAGGAAATGGTGTCAAAGTTTGCTGATGCCCTACCACCGAAGTGGAGCCCCTTTATTGAGCTACTAAAGCATAAAGGTGTATTAGATACTATCAGTATCTATGATTTTGTTCAAAAGCTGGAAAATAAAAATGAAGAAGAAATCCAGAAGGCGAAACGAATCTCAATGCCTCAGAATCCAGAAATGTACTTTGGAGGGATTAACCCTGCTGCTAGCTCAAGTCAGCAACCAAAACTTCAAACGGCGTTCATGTCAAATTCTCAAGTGACTAATGTAAATCCCTTTGGATTTGTACCCGAGCCACCTCAACCTAAACCTCATTTCGATACTAGTGCTTGGTTCCCTCCACCTCAACCTCAAGTTACTCAACCTCCATTTGACTCTAGCGCTTGGTTCCCGAAACCACAAGTTGTTACCCCTTCACCTCAACAAGCATTCTATTGTGACAATTTCACTCCACCGCAAAATTCCAATACAACCAGACTTGATACTTCAAACCTTCCAAAAGTCAATGTAGAAGTTGCCAAGGAACACATGGAACTTCTTAGCACAATGGTCAATGCTTATTGTGGGTTGGTTGCATGTCAGATTGGAAACATAAATCTGACCAATGAAGATTATCAACAGATTGATAGGGATGGAATGGAGTTAATGGATATCAAGTGGGCTTTTGCAAGCGCGGTTAGACGAGCTAAAGACTTCATGAGTAGAACTGGGAAGACTACTTTGGAAAGCAAAAGGGATACACAGTACTGTTTCGACAAAGATGCTGTCACCTGTTTTAACTGCGGAGAAAAGGGTCACTTCAAGCGTGAGTGCACTCGTCCGAGCAGACAAACAAGTCAAAATCCCTTCAGGAATCAAACAAGTACTTCCAACCAGAGTCAAGCTAACCCAGAAAGAAGGAGAGTAGCTGTCAACAACCAGAGTAACACCACCAACGCAAACTAATCGGGTCCTTCTAACACCAACCGTGCATTAATTGTTCAAGCTGATGAAAATTGTAATTGGTCCGTACAGTTTGGAGGTGGCGATCAAGGAGGAACCGCATGCTATGCTAAGATCATCAATCATATCAAGCATGCGCATAAGGAAGAATTCTCTGAAAGCGATGATAGCTCGGGTTATACTGGCAGTTAAGATGAGGAAAGCTTGAACATTGGAGATTATTGTTCAGAATCAGATGTAAAGGAGGGAAGTGATTCTTATATTGATAGTTTGTTGATGAAAGCTGAGGAGTTAAAGTGTCAGAAAGGCTAATGTTGCATCAAAGGAGATGTAAAAGTTCTTTTCTGAAGAAGGATCTTTCTCTTATCAGACTGCCTTTATGGTTAATGTCGCAGCCTCTTCGAGTCAGGTAAATTCTGATACTCCTACTCCTAGCATATGTAGTAATTGTGCAGATCTTAAAATTGAATGCTCTAAATTAAAACTTGAATCTGAAACAGTTCATGGTCACAACCAGAGTTTAGTTATTGAACTGTCAAAATGTAAAGAGGCAAACATGGCCTTGGCTCGCAATGAAAAAGATTTCAAATCAGTCATTGAAACTTTAAAGAAAAGTGTTTCCGAAGTGTCTAAAACTGTTCTTGGCAAACAAATTGGTATTAATAACTACATTAATATTATTGAGGAAACAAAGAAGGAGCTAGCAATGGCTAAATGTGAGCATGAAGCGATCAAGCTCAAATTGGATAGTTATTCTAACTCCCGATATGTGCTTGATCACATCATTGAAGTTCAACAACTGAAAGGAAACGTGAAAGGAGTTGGGTATAAGTCGTGTCCACCTCCTTTGAGTCACAACTATACCAAAATGCCCGATGAGGAAGAAATGCCTCGGTTTGAACCTAGTGTACCTCTTAATTATGAGGAGTATACAACTGGATTAGGGTTCAAATCGGACAGTTCCTCAGAGGGTTCAGCTGAAACAAAGGAAAATTCAACATCCACGGAACAAAGTGCTCCAACTGTTGAGGACTATGAATCGTCGGATGATGAATCGGTTGTGAGTGATCATGATACATCTGTTGATGATAAGAAAGGGGTAGACATTCCTATTGAGAATCACATTTTGTTTGATCCTCCTACTCCTGTTGTGCACTCTATTGTCAAGCAAGAGATGGATCCTATCACTGAGACAGTGTCTGCTATTAAAAGTGATAACATGTTGTATACTTTGGTCGAGGATAGTAAAATATATTCAAACAAAGATTTTCCAATTAAAAATTTCAATCAATCTCTGATTGATAAAGTGTTTGAAGATACTACTTGTAAGTTTTTGGGAAAAGCGATCCCGAGAGTTTATGTAACTCAGTGCGATCCTATTCCAAAAGCTGAAATTAGGAAACAATTTAGAAACAAACGATTACCGACAAAGCAACAACCTATCCTTTTTAAAGGCAAACAGAAGGAATAGCGAGCTTCAAAACCTAAGGTCTCACTGTGACGACTCGTATTTCAGGACCTTTCGTTGTACCTTGATGTAACCTGTATGTACGTTATGTGATTAACTAATGTGATTATCTGCAATAGAATGTATTGTGTTGAATATGTTATGTGTTATGAAATTGTAATGTGAATATGTATTCTTTCGTTGCACAACATAAACCTAGTCACACAAGAGGTGGCCGATTGCACAAACTTGGTTAGGCCATACACTTCACCTCTTGTCACTATATCTCGGCCCACTCTTCTTGAATCGAGACCAAAGGGCAACCCAATGATAGGTTCAGCCCATTCCACTTATGCGCATATCAGCAAGGGAATTGTGTATACCCCTCATAATTTAGAAAACAAGAAACTCACATCAAACCCTAACTCTCTCTAACTCTCTCCTTCTCCTCTCTTCCTCTTGGTCGACAGCTGTTCATCCATTCAGAGTTCCCATCTCGGTTGAAGTTAATCTCACTTGTACACCTCCGGTTAGTGTTCATAGTCATGGTTTGATATCATTCTATTATGTGATTATTAGGGTTTCATGCTAGTAAACATGTTGCTACAACTATAATCATGATTTGAATCCATGTGCTTGATCCCGGTATATATGTACATGTGATGAGGTGTGATCGAATCAATAGTCTAGGGTTGATTGTTGTTCACTGAATCAAATGTTTGATTATTCGGCTATTATGAATTGTATTCGGATGATTAATTATGTTGCCATGTTAGTGTGTATGTAAGTAATAGGAATCATCGACCTGTTAATGTGATTGAAGGTTTTGATAAGTTGTTGTTCATGACTATGATTAATTAGGGTTTATGTGAATTAGTTGTATCAATCTTGTTTTGATCGAATAAAGGCATTATTGGAACCTGTTGGTATAGATTGAGTAAAAATTATAAATTTGGGAAACCGATTTGCTAAAATTACGGGATCTTATAACTGATTTCATAAAGTTTCCAAACACACAAGTCAACCGCACAAGCTTATGGGATCGCACAATACAGTCTCACAAGCTAGAGTGCAACGGATAAGAGCACAGGGTACAAATAGGATATGCATGATCGCATAAGATTTGTGGATCGCACAAGACAGTGCCGATCGAACAAGCCTTGGGCCATACACAACCGTTTAAATCTTATTATGACTTTGGGCCTTAAAGCCCAAAGCTCAATCGCACAAGTCCATTTGGACCGCACAAGATTAATTGGTTGTTTAATTGTTTGGGCTAAATGGGTATTGGGTTGCATGCTTTGGGCCGGGTATGTTTCTGAGTCGTACAACCCGTTGTGAGTCGCACAAGGTTGTGCTGGACACACGACAGGTTGGGCCGGTTATCTTTTGGGCTTCATCTTTTGGATCGTACAAGAGGATTGGGCTTGCACAACCATAACAGTCCAATCACTTAAAGTCACACAAGTTTGGGTTATGCCTATGTGAATTGTATGCCACTGATATATATTAGATGTGTTTGCCATGCTCGTGATGTGTTATAACTTGTTAGCTTATGTGTAAACCTGCGTGCACTACTTGAACCTAGACCTGACTTGTATGGTAACCATGTTAGGACGTGGTTGACCACTAGCAGCTTGATTGACCTCTTTGTGTATCTGCCGAGCAAACCGAGGTGAGTTCACACTTTCTACAAGGCATGGGATTCCCGGTGGTTAGGGAATGGGTTAAGAAACTAATAGAACCTGCATATTCTCCTTGGGTAGAATATGTACCTCCACTCCTCCATAGGAAGGACGACAACACTGAACCTGCGTAATCTCCTTGGGTAGATTACGTACCTCCGCTCCTCCATAGGAAGGACGACAACATTAAACTTACTAGACAAAACTCTATCATGAAGTCCCTCATTTTTATATCGACTTAATCGTCGGGCCAATGGCGAGCGGGTCATTAGTTAATAGCGCTATTAGGGTTGACAAGCCTCACACCGTGCCGGTCGGACGAGCGTGTACTAATGGATCTGGGCACTTAGTCAATGATGATAGACATTGACGTAGGGCACAACTTATTGTTCGTCAGCTGTCGATATGGTAACGGTCTAGTGGCTCACATGGGGAAGCCCCCACTGATTATGGGTATGGTTTGGGAAACAAGATACTGGTTAACTTGTGGTTTACGAAACAACTTATGGTTTTCAAAACAAACTGGTAAAACTAAACTACCAACTGTGAACTCGCTCAACTTTGTTGTTGATTCATTGTTACATGCCTTGTAGGCCTTTAGGTGCATATCATTGGAACTTGCTGTCTGGGAAGCTGGAGTGGTCATGGGTCGAGACACATGGAAACACAAAACAAGACTAATGACTTTTACATGTGGTTTATAAACACTTAACGAATGATTTATGCTTCCGCTGTACACTGTGAATTATAATGTAACGTTGTAACATTTTATGTAATAAATGAAATCTTTATTTAAATATAACAATGAGTTCAATGTGATTGGTGGCTAGATCCTGGTACGTCACACGCCCCGTGGTAATTCAGCATGTGGTATTTTGGGGGTGTGACAGATTGGTATCAGAGCCATTGGTTATAGTGAACTTGGTTTTAAAAAGGGGGAAAAAGTTTTTGTAAAACCAGACTATAACCGAACAGTTCTGAAAACGTGATTATGACCATGGCACTCAGCTCCAAATTGCAAGGTTCGTCTCTTGTATACTCATTATACTGCCTGACTAGTGAACACTTACGTATGTTACTGCATGTGATTGCACGTTTAGCACAACAATATGAATTAGTGTATTACTTGCATGTGTTACGTTACTGGTAGGGTGGTATTTCCCTAAACCCTCATGACTTACGCTTTGTGATGCTCTTTGGTTGCTACTTGAGTATGAGGAACCATTTGGCATGAGTTAAGAGGAGCTGAGATGAGCACGCAAATCACAATATTATTGTGGGTGCACACATAATAATAATGTGGGGTGCATGCGACTCCCAGTGAGCCTTAACAAGTGGAAATTGGGTTCCATTCCGTTATTTGATCAATGTGAAACATAACAAACCTATAGGGGTCATAGCAGTGATTGTCCCCTACTTGAACATGAACTTTTCATTCATCTCTGGATCCTTTCGAATCTCAATGCTATCGAGTATTACCTGCACACCCATCTGAAAGCCTAGGGAACTGTGTAGAATGTTAGGTCCTTATATGAGCGTCTCTGAGATGGATGTCTCCGCGTCAAATGACTGGTCTATACCTTCCTCGCCTAGCTTTGTTTGCTAGAATCTAGCGCGATAACGTCTTAGACTCCGAAGTGCGATCACTTCTGCAACGCTCTGGAGGCATATCGTGTAATACCCAGCCAACTTGCAACATCAATGGATAGGAGGATGAGCGTAGTACTTTACCGACCACAGTACTATGACGACCCTGATTACCAGCAACGAGTACCAGCGAATTTGTCTCAAGCGAATTCTTAACCCTAGTCAGTGGCTTATGGGAGCCAACTCCTACGAATTAATCGGGACATAAGCGATGACAACCGACCATGGTGCGAAAATGTGTAACGGCCAACACGATGAATAACGCCATAAGACGTGGCGTGAAATTGAAAAGATGGACTTTGACGGTGAAGAATTGTAAGGGCTTCATTTCGAGTAACGACATTGGGAGCAGCAGTCACAGCAACAACAAGGTGTTCGTAACCCTAGCCGACAGTATGGAAATAAAGGTGCCTACAGCATGGATTGGCAATGGTTAAGCTAAGAGGACAATGACTAAAGGAACAACGATAATATTTGAAATCCTTGTAATGAAAATGACAACATGATGCTCATGGAAGGGCACTTGGGGCTGGCATGGGCAACGCCAGGACTACAACATGGTGGCCAGCACGTTCTTGGAAGCTAATCGTTTCATCCCTATTCTGTTCAACCCTGATACTTCCTGAGACCAGACCAGTTATGGAATCGGCTGATGGCAAGACAATTGAAGCCTCGTATGTTTATAAGGATGCAAATTCAACCGTGTGGGACAAGTTTTCGACATTGATCTTCCTTCCCTATCCATGATGGTTTGAAGCAGTAGTTAGAATGGATTAGTAATCCATACATCGCGCATATATGCCCTGTGAGGAGAAAACTTCGCGTATCCCTCTTCCTGGTGGAGAATCGTCATCTGTTTCAAAGTACCGAAATTGTGCAAAGGTTGGCGTCAATTTTGCAATGAAAGCTTGGAAGTGTCCATGGAAGGATTATCCCGCTATGTTAGCACTTATTATTGATGTTAAGGCTGAGGAAAAGAGGATCGAGGATCCACCCTTTGTTCATGATTCTACCTATGTGCTACCAGAAGAACTATCCGGGGTACCCTCACATTGTCCGGAGGAACATCAGACCAGTATCAGGACCGGGATAGCCCTGATTACTCGTACTCTTACCGTCCTACACCAGGAGGGTTGCAAGAACTGTGTTAATCAACTACAGGATTATTGAACAGGAGTTTTGTTGAACCCAGCTTTTCGCTTTGGGGAACCCCAGTTAGATCCATGAATTTTCGTATGTGTACTGATTATCGAGAACTTAGTAAGGTGACGGTTAGGAACCGCTTGTCTCGACCATGTATTGGCCACCTGTCGACCAGTTGCAAGGAACAAGTTCCCATTCGAGGATTGGCTAGCGAATGAACGAACTATCATCAGATGGAATTCCAAGAAGAGAATGCCTTTAGAATAGCATGTCGAGCGTATTGCAGCCATTTCAACTTTGTACACCATGATCATTGAGTCGATCAACACCAGAGCAGCTTCAGGGATCACATGAATTGACTGTATTTATTGATGACGTTCTGAATCATGACCAGGAGAAAGGAACCCTCTGGGTGGCATATGTATTCTATTTCAGCGCTTCTGGAGGAGGAGCCATTACGTGCGAAGTCATGCATTTTGATTAGCTAACCAACGGAGTGGGAATACTCGTGGATCTCGCTGAGGTGCATCTTATTAGAAACTGATCGACACCGAAGATTCCTTCGGGGATGCAAAAAAATCCTAGGTTCCTCTAGATACTATCGCAGCTTAACCACAGGATTTTTGAAGATCGCCAAAACCAATGGGGGAAGGATGTGACACCCCAGGAAAACCATGCAACTTAACTAGTTTCCTTAGTAGCTACGTACTAAATTTTGGGACGAAATTTCTTTCAACTTGGGGATGATGTGACAACTCGTATTTCAGGACCTTTCGTTGTACCATGATGTAACCTGTATGTACGTTATGTGATTAACTAATGTGATTATCTACAATAGAATGTATTGTGTTGAATATGTTATGTGTTATGAAATTGTAATGTGAATATGTATTCTTTCGTTGCACAACATAAACCTAGTCGCACAAGAGGTGGCCGATTGCACAAAATTGGTTAGGCCATACACTTCACCTCTTGTCACTATATCTCGGCCCACTCTTCTTGAATCGAGACCAAAGAGCAACCCAATGATGGGTTCGGCCCATTCCACTTAGGCGCATATCAGCAGGGGAATTGTGTATATGCTCATAATTTAGAAAACAAGAAACTCACATCAAACCCTAACTCTCTCTAACTTTCTCCTTCTCCTCTCTTCCTCTTGGTCGACGGCTGTTCATCCATTCGGAGTTCCCATCTCGGTTGAAGTTAATCTCACTTGTGCACCTCCGGTTAGTGTTCTTAGTCATGTTTTGATATCGTTCTATTATGTGATTATTAGGGTTTCATGCTAGTAAACATGTTGCTACAACTATAATCATGATTTGAATCCATGTGCTTGATCCCGGTATATATGTACATGTGATGAGGTGTGATCGAATCAATAGTCTAGGGTTGGTTGTTGTTCACTGAATCAAATGTTTGATTATTCAGCTATTATGAATTGTATTCGGATGATTAATTTTGTTGCCATGTTAGTGTGTATGTTAGTAATAGGAATCATCGACCTTTTAATGCGATTGAAGGTTTTGATAAGTTGTTGTTCATGACTATGATTAATTAGGGTTTATGTGAATTAGTTGTATCAATCTTGTTTTGATCGAATAAAGGCATAATTGGAACCTGTTGGTATAGATTGAGTAAAAATATAAATTTGTGAAACCGATTTGCTAAAATTACTGGATCTTATAACTGATTTCATAAAGTTTCCAAACACACAAGTTAACCGCACAAGCTTATGGTATCGCACAAGATCCACCCCTGATCGCACAAGGGTTGGACCGCACAATACATGTGACAACTGGCCCAAACCGGTAGTTTCCGTACACATTAATTATTGCTTAATGACTGCAATTATGTGCTTAATTGTCAGCAATACCTGATTTCGTACTAAACAAGTGAATTCATGCACGTTGTATACTACAAAATATTGCTCTATGCATAAACGAGAGCGTTGCGTCAAAAATACTAGTAAACTCACCGGTAAGACACACTGTGTCAACAGAACTGCAGAAAGCAGTCAGACAATAAAATTGGAGCCTAGGTGTAGGTCCGACAACAAGAATGCATTAAAACCCAAGAGTACATACAAGGGTTTAATATATATGCAATGCGAAAGCAAAATTTAGCACTAAAAAGCACCCGAAACGCACTTTAAGTGCAGAATTTATAAAAATCAGCAATAATTCAGCATTTAGACACATGAATATTTTGCAGAAATGTCGTTTTATTATCCAGAATATTTCCCTAAGTGTTGGGAATCGATAGTATTATAAAAAGGTACTTATTAAACACTAAAAGGTGCAATTTAGCACTTTAGCGAATCGGTATGCAACCGAACAACCGGACTTTACCCGAAACATGAAAATATTGTTATTTTCATTATTTATCTTTTTCTGAGCCAGTTAGGGTCCCTGAATACCCTAACATCCTTTGTAACGCATGACACACCACTAACCAGGTTAAGCACTTAACTAACTTACTTAACCTAACTAATACCCAACTAATTAGTTGGAATCGGACTAGAACCCCCCCCCCCCCTCTAACCGTCCCCAACTAGAGGGGACACCCTTGTCCTTGTGAAGATTATTTTAATCTTCTTTGCTTAGTATCAAGAAGACATATGGACTATTGGTTAATGCCCTTGAGAATTGTCTATAAGTTGCAAGATTAACCCACCATAACCTTCACTTAACACACACACTCTCTCCCTCTCCTAGAGCTCTCGGCCGAACACACCCACCCCCCATCCATCATTTTCGAGTTTTGATCTTGCCTTTCCAAGCTCATACAAGTGTTAAGGATCGCGTATAAGGAACCTTGGAGCAAACGGAAGACAAAGGACCTCTCTACTTTGCTTTTATCCACGCATTTTTCGCTTAGAATCTTCCCTAGCCTTGAGCTAGTAGTAAGTTGCTTAAATCACCTTCTTGAACTATTTTGAAGTGGTTAAAATGATTTGTAACGGTTAAAACTCGTAAACATGCAAGTTGAAGCACAAAAGTCTACTTAAAACACTAAAATGTTGGTTAATAGCTCATATGTTGTGTAAATCATGTAGTATTTGATTTGTGTGATTATTTGGACCCGATCTATGTTGTGGTAGCTCGGATCATCATTTAATCCGGTTTAGTCATGATCTTGGATTATGACATAAAGCTTGTTTTAGTGTAACAAGGGTTAGAAGATGAAACTCTACCACACACGAATCATGAACTTGTGTAAAAGTGTTTTAACTTGTAAAATAGTGATTAAAACTAGTAGATCTACGGATCTACAAGCGGTACTTTCAAAGGACCAAGTGTCCAAGAAATCATATTTTCTAAAGCCGGATCTTACATGAAAAAGAATGATTTTAGCAAACACACGAGTGTGTAAACACTTGTGTAACACAAGGTTTCGACAAAATAACTATTTTTGTAAATGTGACCGGAAGTTGTAAAGATGTAACTTCGTTAAAAGCAAGACTTTCAAGAAACAAAGTTGATCTATACAAAGATCCGCTAAAAATAATGGAAGGATACTACCCATTTTGGAAAAACCACAAGTTCATGTATTTCTGCGATTATATCTATTTTAAACTAGTTGCATATTGTTTATTGTTGAATGAGGAAATTGTTGACGATTTAAAAGAAAATAAACACATGTTTTGAAAACATGGGAAACCTCCATTTTTAGGGGAAACTCTGTCAAAATTTTTATAAAATTTGACACTTAGAAAAATATGAGTTTTTGAGAAACTTATTCCCTAAAAATGTGTTTAAAAGTATTACCAAGGTTTCCCTAATTTTTGGTGATAAGAAATGAGGATTTCTTCAAGAATAAAAATGGACATGAGTATGTATATTTTTGAGAGAAAAATATATATTATTTTATCACCAACTTATGTGCTAAGTGTATATAGTATGTGTTATACGTACTAGTGTATTAAGACTTAAAAATACACTAAATACTCGTGAAGAGTATAAACATAAAAATACACATACAAAATACAAGATACATAATTCGGGTGCGAAGTGCAAAACACAAAAGACTTATATTTATTTTAGAGGAAATAATATAAGGAAGATACGTAGTTAAAAATATGAAATATTTTTAACACAACAATACAAATACAAAAGAGAGTGACTGTACTTGTGCGATACAAGTCTAGTGACTAACGTTAAGAAAACGCGTATAGGTTACGACGTTAAGTAAGCAAATCCGGTGAAGTTTACGACGCACAGGAACGCAAAGTTGTGAGTTCATGCTCCCCCTTTTCTCTTAATTGTTTTCAGTTTTATAACTTCGGGGGTGAAATACATGTTACAAATATTACAATGTTTACAAATGGTATGATGGATACAAGAATGATACGAGAAATCGTGTCACGAATAGGGTACCATAAGCACCATTAATCGTGTACATACTTAGACCGCAGAACAAAAGGTTAGATCTAATGGGTTCCGGGCAGCCCCACTCTTGGCCACTCTTTTACCAAGCAGTGTTTTTGTGTCTCAGTCGTAAATCGACTACAGAAAAATGCCTATGGTTTGGTGACTTCCTATGTCGTGTCACATGTTAATGGCTTTGCAACCCATTAACACTTGATACATACAGAAATATTTGATTCATACATGAGTACGTGGTGTACACAAAAGACTTGATTTATACAAAATACAAATTATGTTTTCATACAAAGTATACAAACGTGAAATACAAAAATTGCATGAATTCACACCAACTTTATGTTGACGTTTTTCCAAAACTCACATGTATTTCAGGTAACTAGGATGGATGTGCGCGTGGTCTTACTCATGCTCGTGGATGTCGCTTTGTTTATCTTTAAATAAAGTCGTGACTTTTAAGACAATATGTTATCTCGTGTTGTAAACACTTGACATATGTTTTCAGTAATGTAATATTTGAAGGTATTTTTGAGCATGTAGTATGTTTACTCTTCGTATGCAATGAGAACCTTTCATGATCACACCTCGTGCTTCCGCCGTAGAAAGGGGTGTGACAGATTGGTATCAGAGCTGCGATTGTAGTGAACCAGGATTCCTTCTCGAGTCTAGTCTACAATCTCTAGGATCCTTTCACGAAAACAATTTTCAAAGAGTTTTCATTGCATAAAACGTCCCGCGACATCCACTGCCTGAAACTGTCTACATGAGTCTAGAAAAGACACTACGAGACTTAGAGTGCACTTGAGTAGCACTTGTCGTTGACTAGAAATTACTTGCAATTATGTGTGATAATTAGCATGTACTAGAAGTGGAATGTCACAAGTATATGTGACTTTACCTGAAAGCAATGGCCTACCTGAAGGAAGAGACACGAGGATGAAACGAACTGTGCGGACTGTGCAAGGAGTTACGTAATTATGGATGCATACATAATTATGGAATTCAGTGCATAGAAACCACAGCAAGTCTTGTCACGTATAAATTCCCTCAGTGCAAGCCTACTAAGTACTCTGCTAGAGTAATAATTGTTTGATGTCACTTATGTGATATATACCTGTGAATATATATATACTACTACTGCCTAGTAGGACGATATCAAACAAATGTGTAACCCTGTTGTGTTATGTTCTGTCAGAACATGGCACCCAGGAAAGCTGTGAATGCTCGCAATGACGATCAACCTCCTCCTCCCCCACTGCCAAGAACTGCTGATGAGCTGAACGCTCTACTGGAGGTAAGGATCTCCGCTGCTATCGCCCAGTACGAGGCGAACCGAACTCAAGACAGTGGAGGACCAAGCAACGCTAGGCGTAATGGGAATGGAGATTCGTCTGGAGACAACGCAGCTCAAGGTAACCTTAAAACAATTTACTAAGCAAGAAGAGATCTATGAACGGTCCTTGTTTCATTATTTCTTCGATTGCTCATAAGTGAATTGGTTAGGTTAATTCCAGGCTGCACTTTCAAGCAGTTCCTCGACTGCAAGCCAATGAACTATGATGGCACAGGAGGTGCAGTAGCATTTGTGCGCTGGACGGAGAAGACTGAAGCTACCTTCCGCATGAGTAAGTGTACCGCGGATCAACAAGTCACCTTTGCTACTGGGTTGTTTGTCGATGAAGCTCTGACTTGGTGGAACCTGCAAGTCCAAACCTTGGGCGATGATGCCGCTTATGGCTTAACTTGGGAGGAACTGAAGGAAAGAATGAGAGAGAAGTACTTCTCTCGTGCTGAACTCCAAAGGCTGGAGACGGAGTTCTGGCACTTGACCATGGAAGGTGCTGACATTAATGGTTATACTCGAAGGTTCCACGACCTGTCCAGAGTGCTTCCCTACATGGTGACTCCCGAATTCAAGCGTGTTGAACGCTACATTTGGGGACTGGCCTCAGAGTTTCGTGGCATGGTGACGTCGACCAAACCACAAACAATCACCGAGGCTGTAACTCTGGCTGTCAGCCTTACTGAAGACTGTGTTCGGATGAAGAAGTTATCACTGAACCCAACAGAAAATGCCGAGACGCATGCTGAGTCGTCTGGCGACAAGAAAAGGAAATATGCAAACTTGAATCAAGCAACTCGTAACAATAAAGGTTCCAACAAGAAGCGTGACCCTAACCCGCCTCAAGGGGCGAAATCTCTTGCAGCTATGAACGACGCACCAGCAAGGGGATACCGGGGCAACTTGCCCAAATGCCATCGGTGTAAACACCATCACGAGGGAGCTTGTCATATCCCAAAGTGTGACAAGTGTGGAAAGTTGGGTCACCGCACGAAAGACTGCTGGAGTAAGAGGAATGGGAATGGAAATCGTAATGGGGCTAATGATAGGAACAATGGTGGAAATGGAAACGGTGCTGGCAACGAGAATGGGCGAAACCAAGGATGCTTCAGATGTGGAAGCAAAGATCATTTCATGAAGGACTGCCCAGAGAGAAACAATGCTCAGGCCCGAGCATTTGTGATTGGAGCAAGGGACGCACGCGAGGACCCTAATGTGGTCAACGGTACGTTCCTCATTAACAATCACTTTGCATCCATATTATTCGACACTGGCGCCGATTATAGCTTCATGTCTGTGGAATTTAAACGCATACTCGGAATAGAATCTAGTAAATTAGAAATTCCTTATTCCATAGAACTAGCCAATGGTAAACTTGTTGAATCAAGCGAAGTTGTCAGAGGCTGCACACTAGAACTTGGCGAACGAAATTTTAGCATCGACCTCTTACCTATTCAATTGGGTAGCTTCGATGTAGTAGTCGGAATGGACTGGTTGTCCAAGAACAAAGCTGAAGTTATTTGTCATGAGAAAATCATTCGCATCCCTTTAGCGAATGGTGAAACTCTCATCGTGCATGGAGAAAGACGAAACACGCCTCTACGAATCATCAGTTGTATGAAGGCACAGAAGTGCTTAAGGAAAGGATGTGTTGCTTTCCTAGCACACGTTGTAGATAAGAAGGCTGTGGAGCCAAAACTCGAAGACATTCCTGTGGTGAAGGAATTTCCTGATGTGTTCCCTGAAGATCTGCCAGGACTACCTCCGCAACGACAAGTCGAATTCCACATAGACTTGGTTCCAGGAGCCGCTCCTGTAGCCAAGGCTCCATATCGACTTGCGCCATCCGAAATGCAAGAATTATCTACACAGCTTCAGGAGTTGTTGGATAAAGGATTCATAAGGCCAAGCTTCTCGCCATGGGGAGCTCCAGTATTATTCGTGAAGAAGAAGGATGGATCACTGCGGATGTGTATCGATTACAGGGAACTGAACAAGCTCACAATCAAGAATCGGTATCCGCTACCGAGGATTGATGACTTGTTTGATCAACTGCAAGGATCAAGCTACTATTCCAAGATCGACCTTCGATCTGGATACCATCAGCTGAGAATCCAAGATGAAAGCATGCCAAAGACTGCATTCAGAACGCGCTATGGGCACTACGAATTTCTTGTGATGCCATTTGGGTTGACGAACGCGCCAGCGGTCTTTATGGACCTAATGAGCCGCGTATGCAAACCATATCTCGATAAATTTGTGATTGTATTTATCGATGATATCCTGATTTACTCGCGAACGAAAGAAGAGCACGAGCAACATCGTAGAACCATCTTGGAACTACTGAAGAAAGAGAAGCTTTATGCAAAATTCTCGAAGTGCGAATTCTGGATTCGCGAAGTACAATTTCTTGGTCACGTGGTGAATGAGAAGGGCATTCATGTAGACCCGTCCAAGATAGAAGCGATAAAGAACTGGGAAGCTCCCAAGACCCCAACCGAAGTTCGTCAATTTTTTGGCTTAGCGGACTATTATCGGTGATTCATCGAGAATTTCTCAAAAATAGCTCAACCGCTAACGACCCTTACCCAAAAAGACAAGAAATACGACTGGGGTCACAAACAAGAAGAAGCCTTTCAGCTACTTAAGAACAAGCTCTGCGATGCACCAATACTATCATTACCCGAAGGCACTGAAGACTTCGTGGTATACTGCGACGCCTCACGACAAGGCTTGGGTTGTGTGCTCATGCAACGCCAAAAAGTCATCGCTTATGCTTCAAGACAACTGAAGGTTCACGAGAGAAATTATACCACTCACGACCTGGAGCTGGGCGCAGTGGTATTCGCCTTGAAGATTTGGCGACATTATTTATATGGTACTCGATGTACAATCTTCACAGATCACAAAAGCTTACAACACATATTTGATCAGAAGGAATTGAATATGCGCCAACGACGTTGGGTTGAGCTGCTAAATGATTATGACTGTGAGATTAAGTACCATCCTGGAAAGGCGAACGTTGTAGCGGACGCGTTGAGCCGAAAAGAAAGGGTTAAGACCCTAAGGGTTCGAGCATTGGAAATGACGATTCGAACGAACCTCACTGCACGTATTTGAGATGCACAACAAGAGGCTCTTAAAGGAGAGAACCGTAAAGCTGAATACCTACGGGGTATGCTTAAATACATGGCGCCAAATGAAGAGGGAGCCTTATACTTTAAAAAGCGTATTTGGGTTCCACTCTATGGTGGCCTGCGAGAAGTCATCCTTGATGAAGCACACAAGTCAAGATACTCGATCCACCCAGGGTCGGACAAGATGTATCAAGACTTGAAAGAATATTATTGGTGGCCGAGACTCAAGAGCGACGTTGTTGTCTATGTTGGAAAATGCCTAACCTGTGCTAAGGTTAAGGCAGAATATCAGAAACCGTCCGGCCTACTACAACAACCAGAGATTCCCGTATGGAAGTGGGAACAAATCTCGATGGACTTCATAACGAAATTACCCAGGACCCCGAGAGGGCACGATATGATATGGGTAATAGTTGATCGATTGACGAAGTCTGCGCATTTCCTACCAATCCGAGAGAAGGATAGCACTGGAAAGCTTGCTGAAATATACTTAAGAGAAATTGTGGCACGACATGGAGTGCCAATCTCAATCATTTCAGACAGAGATGGACGCTTTGTCTCAAGAATCTAGCAATCATTTCAGGAAGCCTTTGGATCTCAGTTAGATCTAAGCACGGCATTCCATCCGCAAACAGACGGCCAGAGCGAACGGACTATACAAACGTTAGAAGATATGCTTCGCGCATGTGTCATGGATCTAGGCGGCAGCTGGGATACTCATTTACCTTTAGTTGAGTTTTCCTACAATAACAGTTATCATACGAGCATAAAAGCCGCGCCGTTCGAAGCTCTGTATGGTCACAAATGCCGATTGCCCTTATGTTGGGCAGATGCCGGAGATAAACGTATGGTTGGTCCTGAACTTGTACAAGAGACAACCGACAAGATTGCGCAGATCCGAGAGCGCATTAAGGCGGCTCGAGAGCGACAAAAGAGCTACGCTGATCCGAATAGAAAATCGGTAGAATTCAAGGTGGGAGACAAAGTGTTGTTAAAAGTCTCACCATGGAAGGGCGTAGTCAGGTTTGGAAAGCGTGGAAAGCTGAATCCACGATACATCGGACCATTCAGAATTTTGAAGAGAATTGGTACCGTGGCATACAAGTTGGAGTTACCGGAAGAACTTAATGGAGTACATGATACGTTTCATGTATCCAACCTGAAGAAGAGTCCAACACAAGAAAACGTGATCATCCCGATGGATGAAGTGCATATTGATGAAGCCCTCCGATTTACAGAGCAACCCGTTGAGGTTACCGACTGGAAAGTCAACAAGACTAGGAGGAGCAATGTGAAGCTTGTCAAAGTACGTTGGAGCTCTAAGCACGGACCCGAGTACACATGGGAACGTGAAGACCAGTTCAAGAAAAAGTATCCCCACCTATTCAAGAAGACTCCAGCGAGAGTGAGTTTAGCCTGAATTTCGGGACGAAATTCTTTTAACGGGGGGAGACTGTGACAACTGGCCCAAACCGGTAATTTCCGTACACATTAATTATTGCTTAATGACTGCAATTATGTGCTTAATTGTCAGCAATACCTGATTTCGTACTAAACAAGTGAATTCATGCACGTTGTATACTACAAAATATTGCTCTATGCATAAACGAGAGCGTTGCGTCAAAAATACTAGTAAACTCACCGGTAAGACACACTGTGTCAACAGAACTGCAGAAAGCAGTCAGACAATAAAATTGGAGCCTAGGTGTAGGTCCGACAACAAGAATGCATTAAAACCCAAGAGTACATACAAGGGTTTAATATATATGCAATGCGAAAGCAAAATTTAGCACTAAAAAGCACCCGAAACGCACTTTAAGTGCAGAATTTATAAAAATCAGCAATAATTCAGCATTTAGACACATGAATATTTTGCAGAAATGTCGTTTTATTATCCAGAATATTTCCCTAAGTGTTGGGAATCGATAGTATTATAAAAAGGTACTTATTAAACACTAAAAGGTGCAATTTAGCACTTTAACGAATCGGTATGCAACCGACAGTATGGAAATAAAGGTGCCTACAGCATGGATTGGCAATGGTTAAGCTAAGAGGACAATGACTAAAGGAACAACGATAATATTTGAAATCCTTGTAATGAAAATGACAACATGATGCTCATGGAAGGGCACTTGGGGCTGGCATGGGCAACGCCAGGACTACAACATGGTGGCCAGCACGTTCTTGGAAGCTAATCGTTTCATCCCTATTCTGTTCAACCCTGATACTTCCTGAGACCAGACCAGTTATGGAATCGGCTGATGGCAAGACAATTGAAGCCTCGTATGTTTATAAGGATGCAAATTCAACCGTGTGGGACAAGTTTTCGACATTGATCTTCCTTCCCTATCCATGATGGTTTGAAGCAGTAGTTAGAATGGATTGGTAATCCATACATCGCGCATATATGCCCTGTGAGGAGAAAACTTCGCGTATCGCTCTTCCTGGTGGAGAATCGTCATCTGTTTCAAAGTACCGAAATTGTGCAAAGGTTGGCGTCAATTTTGCAATGAAAGCTTGGAAGTGTCCATGGAAGGATTATCCCGCTATGTTAGCACTTATTATTGATGTTAAGGCTGAGGAAAAGAGGATCGAGGATCCACCCTTTGTTCATGATTCTACCTATGTGCTACCAGAAGAACTATCCGGGGTACCCTCACATTGTCCGGAGGAACATCAGACCAGTATCAGGACCGGGATAGCCCTGATTACTCGTACTCTTACCGTCCTACACCAGGAGGGTTGCAAGAACTGTGTTAATCAACTACAGGATTATTGAACAGGAGTTTTGTTGAACCTAGCTTTTCGCTTTGGGGAACCCCAGTTAGATCCATGAATTTTCGTATGTGTACTGATTATCGAGAACTTAGTAAGGTGACGGTTAGGAACCGCTTGTCTCGACCATGTATTGGCCACCTGTCGACCAGTTGCAAGGAACAAGTTCCCATTCGAGGATTGGCTAGCGAATGAACGAACTATCATCAGATGGAATTCCAAGAAGAGAATGCCTTTAGAATAGCATGTCGAGCGTATTGCAGCCATTTCAACTTTGTACACCATGATCATTGAGTCGATCAACACCAGAGCAGCTTCAGGGATCACATGAATTGACTGTATTTATTGATGACGTTCTGAATCATGACCAGGAGAAAGGAACCCTCTGGGTGGCATATGTATTCTATTTCAGCGCTTCTGGAGGAGGAGCCATTACGTGCGAAGTCATGCATTTTGATTAGCTAACCAACGGAGTGGGAATACTCGTGGATCTCGCTGAGGTGCATCTTATTAGAAACTGATCGACACCGAAGATTCCTTCGGGGATGCAAAAAATCCTAGGTTCCTCTAGATACTATCGCAGCTTAACCACAGGATTTTTGAAGATCGCCAAAACCAATGGGGGAAGGATGTGACACCCCAGGAAAACCATGCAACTTAACTAGTTTCCTTAGTAGCTACGTACTAAATTTTGGGACGAAATTTCTTTCAACTTGGGGATGATGTGACAACTCGTATTTCAGGACCTTTCGTTGTACCATGATGTAACCTGTATGTACGTTATGTGATTAACTAATGTGATTATCTACAATAGAATGTATTGTGTTGAATATGTTATGTGTTATGAAATTGTAATGTGAATATGTATTCTTTCGTTGCACAACATAAACCTAGTCGCACAAGAGGTGGCCGATTGCACAAAATTGGTTAGGCCATACACTTCACCTCTTGTCACTATATCTCGGCCCACTCTTCTTGAATCGAGACCAAAGAGCAACCCAATGATGGGTTCGGCCCATTCCACTTAGGCGCATATCAGCAGGGGAATTGTGTATATGCTCATAATTTAGAAAACAAGAAACTCACATCAAACCCTAACTCTCTCTAACTTTCTCCTTCTCCTCTCTTCCTCTTGGTCGACGGCTGTTCATCCATTCGGAGTTCCCATCTCGGTTGAAGTTAATCTCACTTGTGCACCTCCGGTTAGTGTTCTTAGTCATGTTTTGATATCGTTCTATTATGTGATTATTAGGGTTTCATGCTAGTAAACATGTTGCTACAACTATAATCATGATTTGAATCCATGTGCTTGATCCCGGTATATATGTACATGTGATGAGGTGTGATCGAATCAATAGTCTAGGGTTGGTTGTTGTTCACTGAATCAAATGTTTGATTATTCAGCTATTATGAATTGTATTCGGATGATTAATTTTGTTGCCATGTTAGTGTGTATGTTAGTAATAGGAATCATCGACCTTTTAATGCGATTGAAGGTTTTGATAAGTTGTTGTTCATGACTATGATTAATTAGGGTTTATGTGAATTAGTTGTATCAATCTTGTTTTGATCGAATAAAGGCATAATTGGAACCTGTTGGTATAGATTGAGTAAAAATATAAATTTGTGAAACCGATTTGCTAAAATTACTGGATCTTATAACTGATTTCATAAAGTTTCCAAACACACAAGTTAACCGCACAAGCTTATGGTATCGCACAAGATCCACCCCTGATCGCACAAGGGTTGGACCGCACAATACATGTGACAACTGGCCCAAACCGGTAGTTTCCGTACACATTAATTATTGCTTAATGACTGCAATTATGTGCTTAATTGTCAGCAATACCTGATTTCGTACTAAACAAGTGAATTCATGCACGTTGTATACTACAAAATATTGCTCTATGCATAAACGAGAGCGTTGCGTCAAAAATACTAGTAAACTCACCGGTAAGACACACTGTGTCAACAGAACTGCAGAAAGCAGTCAGACAATAAAATTGGAGCCTAGGTGTAGGTCCGACAACAAGAATGCATTAAAACCCAAGAGTACATACAAGGGTTTAATATATATGCAATGCGAAAGCAAAATTTAGCACTAAAAAGCACCCGAAACGCACTTTAAGTGCAGAATTTATAAAAATCAGCAATAATTCAGCATTTAGACACATGAATATTTTGCAGAAATGTCGTTTTATTATCCAGAATATTTCCCTAAGTGTTGGGAATCGATAGTATTATAAAAAGGTACTTATTAAACACTAAAAGGTGCAATTTAGCACTTTAACGAATCGGTATGCAACCGAACAACCGGACTTTACCCGAAACATGAAAATATTGTTATTTTCATTATTTATCTTTTTCTGAGCCAGTTAGGGTCCCTGAATACCCTAACATCCTTTGTAACGCATGACACACCACTAACCAGGTTAAGCACTTAACTAACTTACTTAACCTAACTAATACCCAACTAATTAGTTGGAATCGGACTAGAACCCCCCCCCCCTCTAACCGTCCCCAACTAGAGGGGACACCCTTGTCCTTGTGAAGATTATTTTAATCTTCTTTGCTTAGTATCAAGAAGACATATGGACTATTGGTTAATGCCCTTGAGAATTGTCTATAAGTTGCAAGATTAACCCACCATAACCTTCACTTAACACACACCACAACACACACACTCTCTCCCTCTCCTAGAGCTCTCGGCCGAACACACCCACCCCCCCATCCATCATTTTCGAGTTTTGATCTTGCCTTTCCAAGCTCATACAAGTGTTAAGGATCGCGTATAAGGAACCTTGGAGCAAACGGAAGATGAAGGACCTCTCTACTTTGCTTTTATCCACGCATTTTTCGCTTAGAATTTTCCCTAGCCTTGAGCTAGTAGTAAGTTGCTTAAATCACCTTCTTGAACTATTTTGAAGTGGTTAAAATGATTTGTAACGGTTAAAACTCGTAAACATGCAAGTTGAAGCACAAAAGTCTACTTAAAACACTAAAATGTTGGTTAATAGCTCATATGTTGTGTAAATCATGTAGTATTTGATTTGTGTGATTATTTGGACCCGATCTATGTTGTGGTAGCTCGGATCATCATTTAATCCGGTTTAGTCATGATCTTGGATTATGACATAAAGCTTGTTTTAGTGTAACAAGGGTTAGAAGATGAAACTCTACCACACACGAATCATGAACTTGTGTAAAAGTGTTTTAACTTGTAAAATAGTGATTAAAACTAGTAGATCTACGGATCTACAAGCGGTACTTTCAAAGGACCAAGTGTCCAAGAAATCATATTTTCTAAAGCCGGATCTTACATGAAAAAGAATGATTTTAGCAAACACACGAGTGTGTAAACACTTGTGTAACACAAGGTTTCGACAAAATAACTATTTTTGTAAATGTGACCGGAAGTTGTAAAGATGTAACTTCGTTAAAAGCAAGACTTTCAAGAAACAAAGTTGATCTATACAAAGATCCACTAAAAATAATGGAAGGATACTACCCATTTTGGAAAAACCACAAGTTCATGTATTTCTGCGATTATATCTATTTTAAACTAGTTGCATATTGTTTATTGTTGAATGAGGAAATTGTTGACGATTTAAAAGAAAATAAACACATGTTTTGAAAACATGGGAAACCTCCATTTTTAGGGGAAACTCTGTCAAAATTTTTATCAAATTTAACACTTAGAAAAATATGAGTTTTTGAGAAACTTATTCCCTAAAAATGTGTTTAAAAGTATTACCAAGGTTTCCCTAATTTTTGGTGATAAGAAATGAGGATTTCTTCAAGAATAAAAATGGACATAGGTATGTATATTTTTTAGAGAAAAATATATATTATTTTATCACCAACTTATGTGCTAAGTGTATATAGTATGTGTTATACGTACTAGTGTATTAAGACTTAAAAATACACTAAATACTCGTGAAGAGTATAAACATAAAAATACACATACAAAATACAAGATACATAATTCGGGTGCGAAGTGCAAAACACAAAAGACTTATATTTATTTTAGAGGAAATAATATAAGGAAGATACGTAGTTAAAAATATGAAATATTTTTAACACAACAATACAAATACAAAAGAGAGTGACTGTACTTGTGCGATACAAGTCTAGTGACTAACGTTAAGAAAACGCGTATAGGTTACGACGTTAAGTAAGCAAATCCGGTGAAGTTTACGACGCACAGGAACGCAAAGTTGTGAGTTCATGCTCCCCCTTTTCTCTTAACTGTTTTCAGTTTTATAACTTCGGGGGTGAAATACATGTTACAAATATTACAATGTTTACAAATGGTATGATGGATACAAGAATGATACGAGAAATCGTGTCACGAATAGGGTACCATAAGCACCATTAATCGTGTACATACTTAGACCGCATAACAAAAGGTTAGATCTAATGGGTTCCGGGCAGCCCCACTCTTGGCCACTCTTTTACCAAGCAGTGTTTTTGTGTCTCAGTCGTAAATCGACTACAGAAAAATGCCTATGGTTTGGTGACTTCCTATGTCGTGTCACATGTTAATGGCTTTGCAACCCATTAACACTTGATACATACAGAAATATTTGATTCATACATGAGTACGTGGTGTACACAAAAGACTTGATTTATACAAAATACAAATTATGTTTTCATACAAAGTATACAAACGTGAAATACAAAAATTGCATGAATTCACACCAACTTTATGTTGACGTTTTTCCAAAACTCACATGTATTTCAGGTAACTAGGATGGATGTGCGCGTGGTCTTACTCATGCTCGTGGATGTCGCTTTGTTTATCTTTAAATAAAGTCGTGACTTTTAAGACAATATGTTATCTCGTGTTGTAAACACTTGACATATGTTTTCAGTAATGTAATATTTGAAGGTATTTTTGAGCATGTAGTATGTTTACTCTTCGTATGCAATGAGAACCTTTCATGATCACACCTCGTGCTTCCGCCGCAGAAAGGGGTGTGACAATACAGTCTCACAAGCTAGAGTGCAACGGATTAGAGCACATGGTACAAATAGGATATGCATGATCGCACAAGATTTGTGGATCACACAAGACAGTACCGATCGCACAAGCCTTGGGCCACACACAACCGTTTAAACCTTATTATGACTTTGGGCCTTAAAGCCCAAAGCTCAATCGCACAAGTCCATTTGGACCGCACAAGATTAATTGGTTGTTTAATTATTTGGGCTAAATGGGTATTGGGTTGCATGCTTTGGGCCGGGTATTTTTCTGAGTCGTACAACCCGTTGTGAGTCGCACAAGGTTGTGCTGGACGCACGACAGGTTGGGCCGGTTATCTTTTGGGCTTCATCATTTGGATCACACAAGAGGATTGGGCTTGCACAACCATAACAGTCCAATCACTCAAAGTCGCACAAGTTTGGGTTATGCCTATGTGAATTGTATGCCACTGATATATGATCGATGTGTTTGCCATGCTTGTGATGTGATATAACTTGTTAGCTTATGTGTAAACCTGCGTGCACTACTTGAACCTAGACCTGACTTGTATGGTAACCATGTTTGGACGTGGTTGACCACTAGCAGCTTGATTGATCTCTTTGTGTATCTACCGAGCAAACCGAGGTGAGTTCACACTTTCTACAAGGGATGGGATTCCCGGTTGTTAGGGAATGGGTAAAGAAACTAATAGAACCTGCATATTCTCCTTTGGTAGAATATGTACCTCCGCTCCTCCATAGGAAGGACGACAACACTGAACCTGCGTAATCTCCTTGGGTAGATTACGTACCTCCACTCCTACATAGGAAGGACGACAACATTAAACTTACTAGACAAAACTCTATCATGAAGTCCCTCATTTTTATATCGACTTAATCGCCGGGCCAATGGCGAGCGGGTCATTAGTTAATAGCGCTATTAGGGTTGACAAGCCTCACACCGTGCCGGTCGGAGGGGCGTGTACTAATGGATCTGGGCACTTAGTCAATGATGATAGACATTGAAGTAGGGCACAACTTATTGTTCGTCAGCTGTCGATATGGTAACGGTCTAGTGGTTCACATGGGGAAGCCCCCACTGATTATGGGTATGGTTAGGGAAACAAGATACTGGTTAACTCGTGGTTTACGAAACAACTTATGGTTTTCAAAACGAACTGGTAAAACTAAACAACCAACTGTGAACTCGCTCAACTTTGTTGTTGATTCGTTGTTACATGCCTTGCAGGCCTTTAGGTGCATATCATTGGAACTTGCTGTCTGGGAAGCTGGAGTGGTCATGGGTCGAGACACATGGAAATACAAAACAAGACTAATGACTTTTACATGTGGTTTATAAACACTTAATGAACGATTTATGCTTCCGCTGTACACTGTGAATTATAATGTAACGTTGTAACATTTTATGTAATAAATGAAATCTTTATTTAAATATAACTATGAGTTCAATGTGATTGGTGGCTAGATCCTGGTACGTCACACGCCCCGCGGTAATTCCGCATGTGGTATTTTGGGGGTGTGACACTCACAACCAAAGGTAGAACCAAAAGGAGCTCGTTTCAAAAAGAAGGACAATGATGTTAAATTTGTAGTATCGAAGGGTACTGAAAAGGTGGAAACTTTTGAAAATAAATCAAACACCGATTTTATTCAAAAGGTTAGAATTTTAAAACGTAATAATCAAAATAATTGCACCCAACACACAAACGGGTGTGATGAAGGCACAAGTACCTCTGATTCTACAAATTCGGCATCGAGTCGTCAAGATGGATCTCCTAAGTTTGTTGAAAGGAGATCCTGTTTCAAATGTGGGGAGTTTGGACATATCATCAAAAATTGTAGAAACTCGCCAAAAGCAAAATTTGTTGAGAGAGCCCCTCCTGAAAATGATCACCCTCAAAGTTGTTTAGTTTCCCCAAAACATGATAAACGAACTATTAAAGAACAGGAAACAAAACAACGACGGAAAAATATAAAGGTGATCAAAAGGGCTTTGAAACCAGATGTAAAATCTGATAATCTGGAACCAAGTTCATCTCAACCAATCAAACCAGAAATTTCAAAAACTGTTAATATTACTCAATCTGGTAAATGGGAAACTTGGAAACCTAAGACAGGTGAGGTTTCAGAGGGAGGCTTACCATTTTAGAACCATCAAGAAATTGAAATTACATTTCTTGGTTCTCAGGGAAGACCCAAGACCACTAAGGCTTGGGTCCCCAACTCCAACTGATCCCTAAATGCATTGTGCAGGGTGTTCCAGGAGGAACTATTAATAGTCATTGGATTGTTGATAGTGGAGCATCTAGGCACATGACTGGTGACCTACGACTTCTGTATGATGTGAAAAACATCAGAGGAGGTTATGTCGCGTTTGCTGGAGACAAGGGCGGATACATCACTGGAGAAGGAATGATCTCCAATGGTGTTGTGAGTTTCGATAAGATCAATTATGTTCGACAAATTGATCACAATCTTCTGAGTGTTTCACAAATCTGCGATAAGAAGTTCACCGTGCATTTTGATGATGCCGGTTGTTATGTGCTGAAGCCCGGATTTAAAATTCCAAAAGAATGGATTCTCTTGAAGGCTCCAAGAATTAATAATCTTTATATTCTTGATATGAGCCAGGCGATTACAACTTCTGCACAAGTCACTTGTTTTGTCTCAAAAGCCACAGAGAAGGAGTCAATATCTTGGCACAGACGAATGGGGCATATTCACTTGATAAAAATGAACCATCTTGTGAAAAAAAATCTTCTAAATGGTGTGCCTGTGAAAAATTCCCATCTACAAGATATCTGTGTTTCGTGCTAGAAGGGAAAGCAAACGAAGAAATCCCACCCGATCAAGAAAGTCAACACTATCAGCATGCCTCTTGAACGTCTTCATATGGACCTCTTTGGACCTATGAAACACAGGACAAACTTTGGGGATGCTAATTGTCTGGTAGTTACTAATGACTATTCTAGATTTTCTTGGGTATCGTTTATGGTACACAAGAGTGAAACTCCTGAAATCCTCAAGAATCTTCTTACTCTTCTTGAAAATCTGTATACTTTTAAAGTGAAGAAGATCCGAAGCGACAATGGCACCGAGTTCAAAAACCGTATAATGGATGAGTTCTGTACCACAAAGGGTATTCTTCATGAGTATAGCTCTCGTTACACTCCTTAACAAAACGGTGTCGCAGAGAGGAAGAATCGAACGATAATAGAGACTGCGAGAACGATGTTGGTAGAGTCGGAGCTTCCTGTTTAGTTCTGGGGGGAGGCTGTGGCTACTGCATGCTATACATTAAACATAGTTCTTACGGTCAAAAGGCATGACAAAACATGTTTCGAACTACTACACAAAAGGAAACCGAACATTTCTCACTTAGAACCTTTTGGAGGCCCATGTACTATGATTGATCCAGACGGTAAATTTGGCGCAAAGGCTATTTAGGGATTCTTCCTTGGATATGCTACTCCAAATTTTCACGTGTGGAATTTGACCACCAAAAAGATTGAATTATGGGGTGAATTAAGGGTTCAAAGGTATACTAATTCTGTGAGAGCTCCGGGTGATCCTTGGATGTTCGATTATGATGGACTATTTAACTCCTTTAATCTGCCAACCTTTGATGAAGCAACTGCAACTGCTCAAATGTTATTAGAAAGTGATAATGCAGTTGACTCGTCTTTGGTTCGACCAATTGTTGTTAACCCTAAAGCTTCTACTTCGGTTAACAATATTGCTTAAAATGAGGAAGTTGAAGGTGCCGCTGATTACAATGTTTTGTCAGAAGATGATGCAAATGATACGGCTGAAGGCCCTTCGGCTCCAGCTATTCCTCTTCAAGGTACTTCTGAAGCAACTTCTCATGTGCAGAATGAAGACTCTTTTGAAGGAAATGCTTCCACATCTACGTCTATGCCAGGCGTCGATTTGGTTGTTGATCTTAATCTTAACAATTTGGGTATTGATACTCGTGTTCCTGATCATCCTGAAACAAGAATTCATGATACTCACCCGTAGTAGAACATTATAGGAGATGTCTAAACTGGAGTGCAGACTTGTAATCAGCTGAGAAACAACTAGAATCTTGGTTTGTATTCAGCTATCAGAGAAGTGGGACAACAAAATGATTGGTCCTTCGCGTGTTATGTTTCACAAGAAGAACCAAAATCTTGGAAAGAAGCCTTAAAGGAAAATTCTTGGGTGGAAGCGATGAAAGAAGAACTTCAGCAATTCCAGAAACTGGGTGTCTGGAGACTTGTTGAAAAACCCAACGATTACAAGAAAATTGGTACTCGTTGGGTATACAAATGCAAAAAGGATTATCGTGGAGTGGTCATTCACAACAAGGCGAGATTAGTCGTTCAAGCCTTTCGACAAATTGAAGGAATTGATTACAACGAGGTTTATGCACCTGTTGCACGTCTGGAGGCTATTCGGATCTTTCTAGCTTATGCTTCTTTCAAAGGATTCAAAGTCTATCAGATGGACGTCAAAAGTGCAATCCTTCATGGTATCGTTGAAGAAGAGGTGTATGTCGAACAACCTCCTGGTTTTGAAGATCCTATCCATCCCGATCGGGTTTGGTTGCTCAATAAAGCTCTCTATGGTTTACATCAAGCACCGAGGGCTTGGTACACAACCTTATCAGCTGGAAAATGGTTTTCGACTAGGTCTTATCGACTGTACTCTCTTCATCAAGGAAACAGATAGAGATCTTCTGCTGGTACAGGTTTATGTTGATGATTTCATTTTTGGTTCAACGAACGATGCTTTGTGCAGGCAATTCGAGCGTGTTATGCAAGACAAATTCGAAATAAGTCTGGGATATTCATCCATCAGACTAACTATGTCGGTGACATCTTGAGCCGGTTCCAGATGTCAGAAGCGACGCCCATTGGTACCCCACTTCTGACTAATCACAGGATTATTCCGGACTTGAAGGGTGAAAGTGTCAACTCTTGTTACTATCACGCTATGATCGGATCTTTAATGTATCTCACTGCCTCGAGGCCTGGAATAATGTATCCAACGTGCCTGCTCGCAAGATATCAAGCCAATCCGAAGGCATCTCATATGGCTGCTGTTAAAAGGATTTTTCGCTATTTGAAGGGTTGCCCGGACACCGGTCTCTGGTACCCTAGGGATGATAGCTTTGACTTGGTTGCTTTCAGCGATTCTGATTTTGGTGGCTGTAAAATCGATGGCAAATCAACAACTGCTGGTTGTCAGTTCTTAGGAAATCGCCTGGTCACATGGAAATGCAAGAAGCAAACTTGTGTAGCTACATCAACTTGTAAGGCGGAATACATTGCTGCCTCAAGCTGTTGCTCTCAAGTTCTATGGATTCAACAACAAATGCGCGACTACGGTTTTGAATTCCTATCTACTTCTATTTTTGTTGATAATAATGCAGCTTTACAGATTACTAGAAATCCTGTGCAACACTCCAAGACCAAACACATCGAAATTAAGTATCACTTCATACGTGATTGTTTTGACAAAAGACTTATCAATGTTGTTAAGGTCCACACCGATGAAAAACGAGCAGACCTTTTTACAAAAGCTTTTGACAAGTCTCGTTTTGACTATCTCTTGTTGGTTAACGGCATTAAGGTGAAACAAGAGTAAAACTTTTTTCGGCAGATCGTTTTCGTAAATATTTTCTTTAAAAACTCAAAAATACAAAAAGATTTTCAGTTCATTTATCTTTTCGCATTTTAGGGGGAGAAATTTCAAAAAATACAAAAACATATGAGAAATTCAAAAATCCAAAAATATGTCTTTACTTTCTGTCTTTAAGTTTGAAAATTCTGAAAAATTCAAAAACAATAGAAAATCAAAAATGAGTTTCTTGGATAAACGAAGGGAAAGTGATGATAATCACTGGTGCGGTCTGTCAATATGGTCAAAAATAAAAATTGAAAAATGATAAGTAGCTCTACCAACGATGTATCGGTAGGCTCACAATCAGACTAAAGTGTGCAGGATGATATAAACCTAACAGACTTCAAGTCAAGGTGGGAACCACTCATTGGCATATGGTCTTAGTACCGAAATTTCGTTTGAGAGATTGCCGAGGTTTTGAGATATGCGGTCTTTATGCTGTCTTATCATCCGGGTATCATGGTTGTATCTTTTACCAAAAAATAACGAAGACGAAGTCTAGATCTTCCATGATACTATACATACGTGTACATATTGCATACGACCTCAATAAGTGATCAAAAATCACATGTCCATACAAAATAAGTGATAATATATCATAGATTCTTTGCGGGAGTCAAGTTCATCTCTTTGCTGTACGTTAGTACTGACCTGTTCATGGACTTGCTCCTGTGCCCTCATGCATCTGAAAATCAAGTTCCTCATCAATAAGTGATTCTATCACATAGGGCTTGTTTTCAATCAAAATAAGTGAGTTTGTCACAATCTTTTATACGGTCAAACAGATGATAAGTGGTATACTCACCGGTAAGATGAACTCTCGTGCATACCTTGATACCGGAATGTGTCGTGAGTGGATGAACACCGACAAGTAAGTATAATTCTACCATAAATCATATCTCCTAATTATGATCACATCTGATAATTTGAGCTTATGTGGATAACAATACCGATAATTGTAGTAGGATACTTATCTAAAGCTTTAAACAGAAATTATAAGTCGTTTTGACGAAGACCGTAAGCTGGTAATGATTCTCTTACTTTGAAACTCGCAAAAAAGTTGCTTCTGTATAGTGTCTTAATGCTTTTAGTTAATTTACCACATTTTTAGATTTTGTCTTAGTTTAAATTGTAAAGTTCGTTTTTGATTAGCCGAAGTTGAAACTCGAAATTTTATGCCGGAAAACCCGAAATCGACTTGCTGGTGTATTCACTACTTCATTAAATGTCCTTTTGCATTTGATAAATCAAACACAAGGCAAAATCATGTTTCAAAATGCTTAAAATTCAATCTTCGTCGAGCCCAAACCAACCTTCATCATAGTTTAACTTCATCAAGGGGTCCAGGTAAAAAATAAGGACCCTGTGGACTTTTGGTTTCATTTTTTCAAAAACCCACAACTGTTCATCTTTCTTCTTCGCAAAAATCACTTTTAACCGACATCATAAATACCTTTGATTTATCTGCTTGTTCTCCTAAACCAAGGTATCATAATCGATATTAAACATGATCGAAATCTTTTTAAGACCTCTGTTCATGTCCGATTAACATCCGGGACTTCGTTCATGTCTGTGATTGTTGATAATACATGATATAAATCTGTTTATTTTGATTGTTTATCATAAAATGATTGAATGTAACTGATATTATATGTAGGGTGTTATTTCATAGGTCTTGTTTGGGAACTGATTTAACAGGGGTGTTTGGGGTATTGATGATTTTTTTGTAATTTTGGAGTGTTGAACATTGATGTTGATTGAATAATATTTGGTTAAAATTCTGGGTTCTGGGGTCCTCATATTGGTTATTTGGATGTTGATTGATGTTGAATCAACTGGAATTCAACCTGTTTCGGCGAAGGATCCCGTATGACGAAACCCCCAAATTGAATTTTGGAATGACGAACCCTAAATTGACGAACCCTAAAATGATGAACTTTATAAATTGACGAAGTTTAAACCTTCATCATAACAGTTGACCATAATTGACTTTTGCTGACCAATAAATCTTCGTCAATAAGGAATAAATGTTCGCCAAAGGGACCAATCTTCGTCTGTTCAACACTTAGATATTTTTCATATGTGTCCATGTTTAACACTTTATACAGTATGTATGTCTATACATGATTAATGTTCACAATGTACATTAAAAGTGTATACATGTATGTATTCTATAAGTGTTATGTGTTTTTGTCTTATTGCGGTTATTTGTCATGTACAGAATGGCTTCAAAAGCACAAAAATGCAAGCCGGCCACTAAGAAAACTAACAAATAGGAAGAAGAAATCATGTCCGAACCTCGACACAATATGGCAGCGTTCTTAGATCCTGAAGGAAAGCTTGATAATTATATGGAAATTACTCAATGGCTACGGGAATCAAGGATAAACAAAGCCGTTACATTCTCAACACCGGTGTACAAGCCGTTGATTAAGGGCTTCTGGGAAACTGCTAATATCATCGAAGTTGACGGAAAGGAGCTGATTCGGGGGCAGGTTAATCAATTGAACGTAGATGTGTCTCCGGAGATTTTAAACTCTGTTTTAGAACTTCAAGATGATACAAACGCTCCAGATGCTATTTCGATTATGTGCACGCGTGGCTGTCTACTTAGAATGAAATGCACCGGTGAAATCATCGCCAGTCAGATTAACAAAGCTTGTTTGCCCCTGCGTTACAAATTCCTACTTCATGTACTTGCACAATGTTTAAGCAAAAGCCATGCTGGATATGATATGGCTAGGAATGATCTTGTTGGTTTGATGGTCGCTTTAGTTTTAAACAAGCCGTTTAGCATTTCAAAGTTCATCTTCGCAAACATGAAAGAAAACTTAAGAAGAACAGGTTCTCGTACCTCCGGCAACAAATTCTGGATGTATCCCAGATTCATGCAGATGATTATGAATGTTCGACATCCAGGACTTCCGAAGGCAGATAATGATATTCTAAAAATTGTTGCTATGTTCGAAATGTTGGACTCTGTATGCCCAAGGCACATATTAAATTGATGTGGCTAGTACGTTATGATCCAATTCGAGTCATACCCAATAACAAGCTAGACAAACACTTACAATATTTATTTATGATATGATCAAACAAATAAATATTAACACTTAGAATATTTAGAAATTGGTTTTCTAAATAATTGCACTTGACAAACTAATAAATTATATGAATAATTTGTTTTGAGAGAGTATTTTATTATGTTATTTAATTGGTTAAATAACATAATAAAATAGCATAAGTCTTATAACATATGATGTTATATTTTATAAAAGTTATAAAATATATATATATATATGTAACACTTATATTATTTAAAAGAAAAATTGATTTTTTTTAAATAAAAAGACTAGGCCGCCAACCCCCCCCCCCATGGGGTCTTCCCAAATTTTTTGGTCCAATCACACCACATGCATGTCTTACAAGTTAGATGGGTTGTGATTGGGTGATCTTCCCAAGCAATTTTGTCCAATAGCGTTACATGCAAATGCATGAGTAAGTGGCCACATGATTGGTCAAGATGGGTGACAATTCTCTCTCATGGTTCTATAAATACTTAGATCACAAATGCAAGAAAGTGCAAGACTTATGAACTTGAAAGAAAACCTAGAGAATTTCTTCTCTAAATTTCGGCCAACAAGTGTTGGTTCAAGAGGTTTTCAAGTTTGTAATTCAAGTGCCAAGAACTCTCATATTCCCTAGTGGAATTTTCGGCCAAGGGTTGGCTCCATGAAGGAAGTTTTAGAGTGTTCAAATCCTAGCTAAAACTAAGGTGTTTGTTGGAAGGCTTGGGGTATACAAGCTTGAGGTCTTCTACACTTGAAGGCAACCGTTCAAGAAGCATCATTATCTTCATGTCCTTTACTCCTTGGAAGGTAGTATTCTAAACACTCTATGGTTGTGTTTTATTTTGATCGCATGCATGTTCATATATGGATCCGGGATTGGGATTTACATATAAAATGAAATTTTATATATTGTAAGTAACATGTTTTAAATAATAATTTCCGCTGCGTTTTTATTTTATATGGATAAAATACTTTGATAAACTTGTGAAAATCCCAACAGTGGCATCAGAGCCGCTTATATGAATGCATGCTTCATAGGATATGAAATTTTCGGGTTTCGGGTTTGGTTAAAACCCTATGGCCGAAATTTTATATATGGTTATCCTTTTGTTTTTCAAGATTATTTTAATACATGCATAAAAGTATCTTGAAAAATTATGTCATTTGGATGATTTGTTTGTTTGGACAAAAACCCACTTTTTCAGTTTTTTCATTCTTGACCGAAAAGTAGGTTGTAAAAACAAAACCATTATGCTTCTTGAAATTAATATACATGTATATATTTGGATATATATTTTGGTGCATATGACCTAGCCATGACCTTGTGTTGAATGATTGTGTTGTGATTTATTTTATTTGATTATTTCAATGGGTTGTAATAATTAATTATCTTTGTTCTTCCATTTGTGAAATATGTAATTTATTTATTTTCATTTGGTATGTAAGTAAATAGATTAGGTGCATTTTATTTTTACTAGAAAAATGTATTAGGATATTTTTTTCTAAAAGAAGATGCACACAAAAATGCGATTTTGGTTTTGGCTAATTTCGGGCCAAAAGGACTTCATAGTTCTTAACGGGATTTTAGCCCGATAACCAAAACACATTTTTGAAGTCCAAAGGAGTTTGGACCTGAATATAAAAGACATTTTGAAGCCCAAAGAATGTGAAGAAATCACAACACAAGATGGAGACTTGAAGCATTCGGATGCGGGATCAAGTGGGAGTTCAACGACACATTATTTGTGTCAATATTCACCCTTTAGGAAGGTACTTTTGGCACACTTGTTTTGGCTAACAAGTGTGGTCAAAATAGTTGGCTATGGTTATGCACCTAATGATATGTGTGTTGTGATTGTGTGGTTGTTTATTTTGTTTTTGATGATATTTGGATATGCATGCTTACCAAACTAATAATCAACAAGAAGCTTAAAATTGGTTCTTTAAAAGATCATTAAAATTGGTTAATAAAAGGTTATTAAAAATTAATGATTTTATAATAAAATGAGTTTTATTAAAAAGAACGTTGAAAATTTATTTTCACTAAAGTACCAAGGATTTGAATGCATGCAAATGTATGGTACATAAAGTTTTCTAAACTAGAATTTTGAAAACTCAAAATCCCTTTTATAAAATAAGTCAAACACCATCCTTTTATATGACACTCGAATCACTTGGGAACTCTTTTGTGGGATAAAGGTCACCTAACCATATTTGAGGGAACTTATATATTCGAGGTGGGTTTACCATGTTTATGGGATAAAAGTCACCTAACCACTTATGTGTATAAACTCACACGTGTGTGTAAGTTGGACGACTTGATTTGGAAACCATGAACTTAGGGTCACCGAAGCATGGGGAACAAAGGTGTTGATGGGATTAAACATGCCAACTAAACATAAAGATGTTTAACCGATCCCATATGGCTAGAAGTTGCAAAGAGTTGCAATTGTCAAACGTTGACTACCTTGTTAATTTAAATAGAGGGATAAAGGTCACCTAACTAATATTTAAATGTAACGTTGGATTCTAGATTTTAATTATTTATTGTCTATGAGACACAAAAGGGTATTAATGATTAAAATATAATAATATCGAAAATACTAAAAATGAACCTTGTTAAATTTTGTAGATGGCCGCTAACAATATTACCCAAACCGTCTGTAACCTATCACTAAAAATAATCCTTAATAAGGATCGTTTCAATCAAAACACTTTATGGATTAATATCGAAACTTAAGAATCGTTCTCAAGTAAGAAAAGATATCCTATATGTTGAACGATCCTAATCCCAATGAACATCTTATGGAAGATAAGGATGCCTATAACGATTGGATTAAGTATATTGAGGATACTATGCAAGTTGTCTCATGTTAGGAATTATGATTCCCGAAATTCAAAAGGGTTTTGAACATCATGGGCATACGACATGATTGAAGGAAATGTTCCTACAATATGCAAGGATAGAACTGTAGGATCGCAATCTGACCCGAACGAGTCGTTCAGAGGTGTTCAACTTCGTTTCAGGTGCGGAATAACAAGAAACGGAGGTAGAAATAGCTGATTCTTCACTAAAACTGCTAATTGTATTGATTAACACTTGATTACACGCAGTTCTTCACACCGGCAGCACTTCGGTATGGAATACAAGGAATGCTCTCTTATGATTTCGCTCAAATGAACACCTATATATAGTTGCTGAGGTTTCGCTTATACGTACATGACCACATAAGCGAAACCATCAGGTGACAAATAAGCAAAACCTTCAGTCTATGTCTCTATGAGCGAAACCTGCTCACTAAACACTATACACTTCCTGTTTTCTCGTAAAACGTGCCCTAATCTATACAATTCAATGTAAGACTCGATACAAGACAAAGTCGACACTCAGATGTTGACGAGTCGACTATCGAGTCACGACAATACTGTGTCTTCACTTCTTCAGTCTTGATCAGTCTCTGGGCTTTTCTCTCTTTCTTTTCATCAACAAACTCCCCTTAATTTGAAAAACTTCAGACTCCCCCTAACGATTTGCTGGCATTCCTTTGTTCTTCAGTAATATCTGCTTCAGGATCTTTGTCTGGCTTTCTTTGTCTTCAGGATCCGAAATTTGGCACTCTATCTTCAGATTCAGAATTGAAACTTGGATATTCCTGCACATTCTTAACCCAGAAATAAGTTTTATGAATTTAACAAATTAAGTGCACTAACACTAATTCTCTTTCATAAACATGTGCACCAACAACGACTCTCCCTCTAACTAGTTTCTTTATGATGAACCACTTGTTGATTGTCAAAACACATTTGATGATTAAGACACACTCCCCCTCACAACAATGTCATCATGTCTAGCACTTGGAATTTTGAAGATCAGCTTTCCAACATCAGTTGTCGAAAATCTTTTTGACTTTTTCAAAACTTTATGCTAAAACACACTCAAAAACTTTTTGGATTTTTGAATATAAAGAAATGCAGTAAACAAATATATACAAACAAAATTTTTGTGAGTTCGTGTAAGAGGATCATATCAGTTTATGACAAATCATGAGTACCGTTGAGCTTAGTTACACATTAAGAATTAAACAATTCACTTAGATTGCCAATATACTGATCCACTTAAATTCTCACACAAATTTCAACTTATTCAGGATATGAGTTAGGTGTTTTAAAGACTTAAACTCATTCATGTGTCCCACCTCTTGAATATACTCCCGTATCCATATCCCAATATTCAGTCTTACAGGTGAGTATACCACAGATGATATCTGTAAGGGGTTAAATTGCGATGGCCGTGAGAGCTCAGGTTGATCTTTCGATACGCAGAGAGATGACGGCTTCGACTTTTGGTGGGTCCCCTTTAGAGGATCTTTTGTATTACAACAGCAATGACTATCAATTTTATTGTTTCATTAATTTGCTGAGGGCTGCGCTATATTTCAAGCATGCGGAAAGTATTATGCGAGGACTAGGTCAGAAATTTCTTTCAGCAGAAGTCCCGGGATAATACCCCAGATATCACTGAGCATAAAGACCTAGTATCTCAGAAAGAGGGACCTTTCAAACGAGATTTCAGGGGTTACCTATATATCCAAGTAGTGTTCCCCACGAAATAAGCAAGTTTGAATTTTAATTTATATCCCGAAAAAGCTTACTAAATGTGTAAAAACCTATCGGCATATCATCAGTGAGACCGTTTAATCACTATTTAAACATTACATTTCTTTAGCATACTGTGACCGTCTACTGATGTACTATCATTTCCTCTTCTTTGACACAAAAACTCATTTTTGATTTTATCATGTTTTTGCCTTTTTCAAATTTTCTAATGTTTTTGGATTTTCAGAAATTTTCTACTCCCCCTAAAATGCAAACACATTTTAGGAAATTTGAAAACTACTAGACTCTTGACCCACTTGAAACATAAAATGAACTATACAAAAACTTGACAACTGACATCGAATTGCATCAAATCACCATTCACTATGCGTAAACCATCAGAACTCCCCCTATTACAAACCATTTTCTCATATAGATATCAAAACACTTAAATTTGTTTTAATCAAAATGATTTTTCTGGAAAATGAATTTGTTTTTACCACCTGTTAAGCATGGGGATATGGTTCATCATCTTGTCAGTTTTTATCAAAATTAGTAAATCAAGTACAATTTAATGTCCCTGATTTACCGTTTGCAATTAAGCAACCTCTGTACCAATTGTAAGAATTACCACTTTTAGGATCACAATCAATACCAATTGTAGGTATGACTAACCAATACCAACTGTAGGAATGTTACGTCTACATGCATCATTTTATCAATCAGGATGCCGATTCCTGCTTCGCACTTACCAACCTGGAAGCTCCGGCAATTCACGCTTATCCTGTAAAAATTTAAACTTTATAAGATTCATTCACAATCATCAATTTTCAAGAAAGATGCCGATTCCTGATCCACGATTACAAACTTGGGATCTCCGGTATAGTCCTAAGACTTCAAGGGAAACAGACTTCCATCCAAGTCTTTTCAGACTTGATGGCTTTCAACTCTTGCGCAGTAGGGTTGTAAGTTGCCTTTTTAGTTGCATAAAAATCTTTAACCCCCTTAGCTTTCCCATTCAACATTTTCCCAAAAAAATTCTTAACACTCCCATTGAATGTTTTCTCGACATCAAGCTTAGTTTTCTCTGTGTAAAACTGATTCGAGATATCAACCTTGCCAACTTTCTGTTTAACTTCTTCAAATTTCAGTGATGGAAACTCATCATCATTCACTGAAATTTTCATCTCAACCTGTGGCTCTTCTGGCTTTTTGGAACCAGATTCATCGCCGACTTTTTCATCAACTTTCTTAACAACCCACACTTGGTTGTCTTTCTCTTTCTTTTTATAAAAATTCTTTTTAGAACACTCACCAACCTCATAAGTTGAGTTTTCAAAAAATTTAAGTTTTTCGGTTGGTGGTTCAATATCAACAACTTTTCCTTTCAACTTGTTAGAAACTCCCTGTTTTGACTTGACATTTTTCGAACAGTTCCATGCAATGTGACCAACTTCATTGCATTTGTAACAGGTTCTAGTTTCTTTTGAGTGACAAACTTCAGTTCCATTCTTCTTCTTTTCAGCAAGAAACTCTTGATTTGACTGTCTCCAGAATGGTTTCTTCTGTTCCTCTTCTTCACTTCCACCTGACACAAATTCTGTTTTTGTTTTAGAATTTTTCAAAATTTTATGATTTTCTGGTGGAATAAATCCAAGACCTTTCTTTTTGTAGCTACGATTTTGATTTAGTTTCTTTTGAAAACCAGAACCAGAATTGTAACCCTTTTTCTTGTTTAGACGTTGTTGAACTCTTGAAATGTACTTTTTAGGTTTTTTAGTAAGATTTAAATCTTTTATTTCAGAAATATTAATTTCTGTCATTTTGAAAACCTTTTTGATCATGTCAAAACAAACACTTCTTATTGGAAATTCTTTGTCAGAGTATAATTTGTCCGAATAATTTAAAGTGTATGCAACTTCAAATGCTTCATCATCCAAATTTGCTTTTGATAACAAAAATTCTTTACTGTAAGACCGTTTGACCGACGACTTTGGACTGTTGACCAACGAACTTGAAATTTTGACTGACGAACTTGAACACCCAGACTCAGACTTTGACTCGGACTCCTCATCAGTATCCAACACTTGATCGACCACCTTTTTGATTAACTCAGACTCATGATCAGTGTCAGACGAGGTAAACGTGACGTCAATGTTTTCTGGTAATTCATCAGTTGTGTCGGTTTTTAGCTTTATATTGACTGCTTTTTCAAGTTGCTCCTCGTTTGGTTTTCTAGGAGAGTATCCTTCCCAAATTGGAGGCGGACACTTGTTATAGCTAACAGTCATTTTCTTACCAGTATCTTTCTTTTTCTTCGGCTTCTCGTCTTGAAAAGCTTCCATACCTGCAACAGTTGGGTAAATACGATCAATGAGATAATCAGAACTAGAATAACTTTGTAATAAACGTCTAATTCTCTCATTCTCGATCTTTTCTGTCTCTAACTCTTGCTTCCATTTAGCACTCTCTTCGATGTAAAAGTTGATGGCTTTTTGCTTTGTCATCATAACAGCATTCATCATCGTTAGTGCTTGTTCTCTTTCTGAGTTTGTCTTTTGAAGACCAGTCACTGTTTTGTTCAAGACATCATATGATTCTTTTACATAGTTGAGGTTGAACAATAACTGCTCTTTCTTCTTCTCATATTCAGCAATGATGTCGTCTTTTGCAGTACATTCCTTGGATGCTTCCAAACACTTTGTGCAAGGCTTGACAACTTCAACAATCTTTTCTACTTCGATTGTTTTCACAACTTCAACCACCTTTTCTTCTATCTTCACTCGCTCAGTTTCAACCATCTCCTCAGCAACACTTTCAACAATCTCATTCTGAACAACATCTTCAGATTTCTTTAGTTGTTGTTCTTTAGCATCTCGTTTCTCCTTCAGTTTCTCCATGCGATCTGCAAAATAGAAATGAAATCTTTCAGGAGAAAGATGAGATTTAGCAATATCGATATGTTTTTCTTCCTCATCATCACTATTGCTATCATCAACTGGTGACTGATCAAACTGTACAGATTTTTCAGAATCAGCATCTGATAAACCAGAATCTGACGGTGTTTGATCAAATACAACTTCCTTTTCTGAAGAAACATCCTTCTGTACACTCTCATCTGCACTCTGTGAACTTTCATAAACACTTTCTGAACTTTCATCAGAAACAACAGACTTTTCATCCATGCTTTTCACTGTTTCACCAATAGACTTCATCCATGTGGCAAACATGTCTAGTTCTCTGACAATCTTAGCGATGAAAGCTTTAAAATTCCCATTCTTATCTGCAAATATATCCCAGCTGAAGCCTTCAGGTAGTCTCTCATCATCTTGATCGACTATGCATGCTTTGCTATCAGGAGATATATAATTGTTCCAGTCAAAATCCACTGCACACGCTCTTTTTGAATCCTCGAATCTTCTACCATGAGCCGTCTGTGAATCTTGTGATTGACCAACCTGTTGGTAAATGGCTTTCCGGTAGTAATCGTCTTTTCCAAATGGATTCTGAGCACTACTAGCTTCCCTGTTCTTGCATTCCCGTTTGAAATGGCCTTTCTCCCTGCATCGAAAACAAGTAACTTTAGATTTATCAAAACCTAAAGTAGATACATGAGCATCAAGAAAGTCATTTCTCCCAGTAATTGTCTTAAACTTTTCAGCACGTCTAAGAACACTCGCTAGACACCATTTGATATCCATCAGTTCCATCTCTTCGGCGTCTATTTGATCGTAATCCTCCTTTGTGAGCATAGGATTTCCGATTCGACCAGCCACTAAACCTTCATAAGATAACAACACAGATCCAAGTAAAGCCATGTGATCTTTAGCGGTTTCCTCAGAAAAACTTTGACCTTCTGGAAGATTCAAAGCGATGTTACACTGAATCACATAACCATTTCCTGTCTTTGTGCTTTGAGAGTGAAAACTTGTAGTTGACTCTTTCGGATTAACACTCGGAAATGAAGAAAAACCACTATTACTTTTAGGACTTTGATCAACTTTTTCAGATGAATCTCCAGCACTAAATGCAGTTTCAATTTTCGGACTTCTCTCAGCTTCTGGAACCGGAATACTACCCTTGTAATACATCTTTACATCTTGTTGACCACTCGGACTGTTCATCCTAGCGATCTTTTGCTGTTCCAAATCCTGACTCTCGATCTTTTCAATAAACTGAGAAATCGTCAAATCATCATAAACACCCGTATTTTTCAGAATCATCAAATACGTTCCCCACTCTTTCTGTGGTGACGCATCGGCTAGCTTGTCTACCCACTCTTCATGATCTTTTGTAATACTCAACATTGACATTGATCGTACAAGGTGACAGTAACGTTCTATCAGCTTCTTCGTATCCTCTCCCGGTAAGCTACTGAACAGATCAAACTCTTTCTTTAACAACGCCTTCTTGCTTTTAATCATATTCTCGCTACCCTCAAATTTGACTTTAAGTGCATCCCAGATTGACTTTGCAGTTTTGTCATGCTGTAGCAGAATGAAAATGTCTTCCTTGATAGCTTGTTGAAGCAGACTAATCATCATCTTTTCTGCTTTGTACATAACCGTTCTTGATCTGTGAACTCTGATAACTCTTTTAGAACTTGTAAATCTGTTCGAGGCAACACATATTTCTTCAAGATACATTCCCACGACCTAAGATGGTTTGCCTGAACCCAGTTCTCGAATCTATCTTTCCACCCGTAGTATTCTTCGATACTCATCAGTTTCGGGGCCTTTTGGGTGGTTCCCGTCTCATTTTCTAAACTCATAGCTTGAGCAATAGCACCTGGACCAGACGGTGTTGCAAACGCGTTATAGAACTCGGTATCCATGACTTTTCAACACGTATTTCAAAAACTGTGACTAATAAGCGAAATCAGGTGATTTGTGCACTAAGAGCGAAAACCGAAACCCTAATTTGCACTTGGAGCGAAACCTGTGATGACCTTTGGAGCGAAATATGATGTTGTACACAAGAGCGAAATCTCAGAAGTCCACAAAAGCGAAACTAGGGTTTGTCCGTATAAGCGAAACTATGATGTTCAGAAAAGCGGAACTACTGATGTCCTTTGGAGCGAAACCTTGATGAATCTTTGGAGCGAAACTTGTGTTCACAAAAGCGAAACTACAATGCAATTTGGAGCGAAACCTTTCAATTATGTGACACACGAGCGAAACTAGATGGTCAAATAAGCGAAACTATACAAAATCCGTATAAGCGAAACCTAGTCCGAACCAATTTTAGTCCATTTTTAATTTGAATTTCAACACCAAATTCTCAGGGATTTGTCTATGTCCAATTCTCTACAGTCTGTGAAATTTTGATCGAATTTCGACCGGTAAAACTTTCTGAAATGATAACAGAAGGTGTAGAAGTAAGAAATAAAGATGAAATCCAGCTAATCTCTGCAGAACTCCTCCTCCTGAGCTCTGATACCACTTGTAGGATCGCGATCTGACCCGAACGAGTCGTTCAGAGGTGTTCAACTTCGTTTCAGGTGTGGAATAACAAGAAATGGAGGTAGAAATAGCTGATTCTTCACTAAAACTGCTAATTATATTGATTAACACTTGATTACACGCAGTTCTTCACACCGGCAGCACTTCGGTATGGAATACAAGGAATGCTCTCTTATGATTTCGCTCAAATGAACACCTATATATAGTTGCTGAGGTTTCGCTTATACGTACATGACCACATAAGCGAAACCATCAGGTGACAAATAAGCGAAACCTTCAGTCTATGTCTCTATGAGCGAAACCTGCTCACTAAACACTATACACTTCCTGTTTTCTCGTAAAACGTCCCCTAATCTATACAATTCAATGTAAGACTCGATACAAGACAAAGTCGACAGATGTAGTGCACCAACAAGAACGCTTTGGGCGCCTCAAGCATGTCGAATGGAGGAAAACCAATCAGTCTCATCTTATGTCTTTAAGATGAAAAGCCACATTGATCACCTAGAAAGGCTCAATATGGATAAAAGGGTTTTATCTATTCTAACGATCAATGAGGGTGGCAACTAGAAAGGGCATCACCCCGACACCAAAGCAAATGTTGAAAATGGAAACGGGTAATTCAAAGGGAAATGATTAGGAAGACTAAAGCGAAACCACCGAAACCAAAAGAGAAGAAGGCAAAGGTTGCCATGAATGATCCATGCTTTGAGTGTGGTGAGATAGGGCATTTAAATAGGAATTGTCCAACCTATCTCAAAGAGTTGAAAAACAAGAGGGATGCTAGGCAAACCTCATGTACAATCTTGATGATACATATTGAACTTAATGTTATTTCTTCTAACACATGGGTATTAGATACCGGATGTGGAACTCATGTTTGCAATTCGTTGCAAAAGGTTCAAAAGAAATAAACATTACAAGAAAGGAGACTATGTTTTGAAACTTCCAAAATGGTTTGGAAATTGTTTTAAAATGTCTTGAATGCTCCTAGTTTGACTATGAACATTATTTAAGTTTCCCTTTTGAGACAATATGTTTTGATTTAAAGTTTGTAAACAATGACATTTACATTTTGATGAATGACATGTTTTACTTTAAACCTATGCTTTCAAATGGTATTTATGAATTGGTTCATAATACATCATTTGATAGTTCAATGTACCAAGCAATCACCAAGAAACTCAAAATGGATTTGAGTAAGACCTATCTTTGGCATTATCGCCTTGGTCATATAAATAGAATCGCATACAAACACTTCAAAGAATGGTCTTTTGGAAACAAATGAAATTGGTTTATTTGATATATGCGAATCATGTTTAAAAGGTAAAATGACTAAGAAACCCTTAAGTGGGAAAGGGCAAAAGATTTATTAGGTATCATACACTTGGATTTATGTGATCCTTTTAAGACAATGACTAGGAATGGTGAAAGATACTTCATTAATTTTACCGATAACTATAGTAGTTATGGTTATGTGTACTTGCTAAGACACAGAGTTGAAGTTTTGAAATGTTCAAAGTCTTCAAAAGGTGAAGTACAAAATTAACTCAATCAAAGTTCTTCGTTTCGATAGGGGAGGAATCAAACTCTATTTGGATATGGTTCGATCTATGATGGCTAGGAGCGCATCATCTCTATCATATGGGGTTATGCTTTGCTCTCCGTGGTCCGTATATTGAATATGGCCCAAAACCAAGAAAGTGGACATGACACCCTTTTGAAATATGGGATGGAAGGGTTCCATCATTATCATATTTAAAGGTAAGGGGTTGTAAAGCTTATGTTAAGCTATACACCTCAAATAAATTGAAAGTCCGATCCAGTAAGTGTATCTTCGTAGGATATCCTAAAGATGGTATAAGATATTAATTCTACGATCCAACAGAGCAAAAGGTATTTGTTGCTCGAAAGGCTAAGTTCTTGGAAGCTAAGTTCCTTATGGAAGGAGCTAGTAGAACAGTGGAACTTGATGAGGATCAAGAACCACAAGCCGATACACATTTAGTTGATACTAGCGCTCAACAAGAGGTTGTTGAAAATGATCAAGTGGTTGACCATGACACACAAAACGTTCGCAGATCTGGTAGAATAAGTAGTCCACCTGAAAGATATGGATTTTTCATGGATGGATGGTACGTGGTAGATTCGGGTGAACCTACCACATACCATGATGCAATGTCAAAATCCGACTGCGACAAATGGCTTAAGGCTATGAACGTAGAGATGCAATCCATGTATGACAACCAAGTTTGGGAATTGGTTGTGCCACCTCTTAACTCCAAAGTAGTTGGAAGTAAGTGGGTTTTCAGGAAGAAAACAGATATGCATGGTAACTTGGATACTTATAAAGCGAGACTTATAGCAAAAGGTTTCACTCAAACTCAAGGGGTTGATTATGATGAGACTTTTTTGCCTGTGGCGATGCTAAAGTCAATAAGGATATTATTTGCCATACCTTCATAATATGATTATGAGATTTGGCAAATGGATGTCAAAACGGCTTTCCTTAATAGATATCTTGAGGAAGATGTCTATATAGTTAAGCTTGAAGGTTTTGTCGATCCAAAACATCCTGACAAAGTATGCAAGTTAAAGAAATCAATCTATGGATTGAAACAAGCATCTAGAAGTTGAAATCACCGTTTTTGATGAAGAGATTAGGGAATATGGATTCATCAAGAACGTCGATAAATCTTGTGTATATGAAAGCTAGTGGGAGCATTATTACTTTCTTAGTATAGTATGTCGATGACATTCTACTATTTGGAAATGACATTCCAGCCATTGAAAGTGAAAAAGCCTGGCTTGGAAGTTGTTTTTCTATTAAGGATTTTGGTGAAGTCGCCTATATTTTGGAATAAAGATCTATAAGGATAGGTCAAGGCGCTAGATAGGTTTAAACCAAAGTGCATTGACAAAGTCTTGAAAAGGTTCAAGATTGAGAACTCTATGAAAGGTTTGGTACCTATTCAAAGAGGGGACAATATTGAGTGCGTCTCAATGTCCAAGCTCAAAGGATGAGCAAGAAAGAATGAAAGGAATCCCATATGCGTCTGCTATAGGATTCATTATGTATATAATGATATGCACTAGACTGGATAAGTTATGCGCTTTAAGCATGACGAGTAGATACCAATGAATAACGGTCATTAGGTGACTGTTAAAAATATATAATGAAATACCTTAGAAGGACTAAGGATATATTTCTAATATATGGATCTGGTAAAGAGGAACTCGTTGTAAAGGGTTATAGGGGTGCGAGTTTTGGAATTCGTTCTAAAGGGTTACATGGATACGAGTTTCCAAATTGATCGAGATAGTTCTCGATCAAAATCAGGGTAGCATTGTCCACTACAACATCAGAATACATCGCCGCTTCTTTGATTGAGATAATTCATATGGATTTGCCACTTGAATTATTGTCGATCTCGGGGTAGTCCCTACCATTCAGGACCCCTAGAGATCTTTGTGATAACGATGGTACGATTGCTCAAATCAAGGAACCACGTGCACATCAAAAGACTAGGAACATTGAGCGGAGTTTCAACTACATAAGGGATGAAGTTGAAAAAGGAAAAGATATGTATTCGCAATGTTCACACTGATCAAAATATTACGGATCCACTCACGAAGCTCCTTGAACGGGCAAAGCATGAAGGGTCATACTTGTACCTAAGGACTTCGATATTCTAGTGATTGGATTTGTTCTATTTTGTATTTGGATATTGGAACAATTGTTAATGTAACTCTTTATGGTATTTTGAGTTATGTTCCATTTTAGCATGTTTAAATCCGTGAATAAGTTACTTATTCTAAATGTCCGTAGTCGATCATACTTGTGGGAACAAATATGAATGTAAGACTATTATGAACTTGGATTGGTGGATATTCATTTATTATGAATATAGAGCAAAGTGTTGCTGCCAAAGTTCATAGATATTTGTGGGATACAAATATTGGACTGACTCGCTCTCAAATATTACTGCATGGAATCATTTGTGATTGATCATAAGTAAATTTGAGTAAAGGAGAATATCATAGTGTCCTATGACCTGAGATGCATATTGGGTCTTGATACTCACCAAATATTATACCTTGACTTTTTCTTCGCTGTTAGTAATATGACAGTACATAAGGCTAAGCTCAGGTGTTGTACAAGGTGATTGTGAGAGATGTATGTAGTCAAGACGGGATTTGTTCCTCTTATTCGTTGAGAGTAAGATGTCTAAGGCCTGCTAAAGTTAAATCAACAGAGAGTTATCACTCTATGTCTCTGGATTAACATGACATCTGTAATGAAAGGATAAATGATAGATTCACCTAAATCATTTTCAAGTAAGGGACTTGAAGGGGATGATGTAATTGAATGGGACATATAGTCATACGTATTGGGGGTAGTAAACCGTAGTTAGGCGTCATTTACTACTTGCATCAATCTTCTATGTATCTTGTGCAAGTGGGAGATTGTTGGACTCTGTATGCCCAAGACACATATTAAATTAATGTGGCTAGTACGTTATGATCCAAGTCGAGTCATACCCAATAACAAGCTAGACAAACACTTACAATATTTATTTATGATATGATCAAACAAATAAATATTAACACTTAGAATATTTAGAAATTGGTTTTCTAAATAATTGCACTTGACAAACTAATAAATTATATGGATAATTTGTTTTGAGAGAGTATTTTATTTTGTTATTTAGTTGGTTAAATAACATAATAAAAATAGCATAAGTCTTATAACATATGATGTTATATTTTATAAAAGTTATAAAATATATATATATAAGACTTATATTATTTAAAAGAAAAATTGATTTTTTTTAAATAAAAAGACTAGGCCGCCACCCCCCCCCCCCATGGGGTCTTCCCAAAATTGTTGGTCCAATCACACCACATGCATGTCTTACAAGTTAGATGGGTTGTGATTGGGTGATCTTCCCAAGCAATTTTGTCCAATAGCATTACATGCAAATGCATGTGTAAGTGGCCACATGATTGGTCAAGATGGGTGACAATTCTCTCTCATGGTTCTATAAATACTTAGATCACAAATGCAAGAATGTGCAAGACTTATGAACTTGAAAGAAAACCTAGAGAATTTCTTCTCTAAATTTCGGCCAACAAGTGTTGGTTCAAGAGGTTTTCAAGTTTGTAATTCAAGTGCCAAGAACTCTCATATTCCCTAGTGGAATTTTCGGCCAAGGGTTGGCTCCATGAAGGAAGTTTTAGAGTGTTCAAATCCTAGCTAAAACTAAGGTGTTTGTTGGAAGGCTTGGGGTATACAAGCTTGAGGTCTTCTACACTTGAAGGCAACCGTTCAAGAAGCATCATTATCTTCATGTTCTTTACTCCTTGGAAGGTAGTATTCTAAACACTCTACGGTTGTGTTTTATTTTGATAGCATGCATGTTCATATATGGATCCGGGATTGGGATTTACATATAAAATGAAATTTTATATATTGTAAGTAACATGTTTTAAATAATAATTTCCGCTGCGTTTTTATTTTATATGGATAAAATACTTTGATAAACATGTGAAAATCCCAACACGAAAAATCTTTACGAATATTCAAGGGTTTTTCTGCAAAGAGATACACAGAAACTGATTCTCCAAGGAAAATGTTTGGATCCTTATACAACAAAGAGTACGTCGCTCCTGCAAACGATAAATGGCGTCACGACGACAGCCAATTGGACGACGAAGAGCCAAAGTTGAAGAAGATGATGAAAGATAAGTTTTGACACAAGAAGCTGGATCTTTCTGAAAGCGATAGTGACGGTGATGATAACGGTGATGGTGGTGGAGATGCTGGTGCTACAGCAGCTAGTGCACCTGGTACTACTAGTGCATCTGCTGCCGGTACAACTGGTGCTAGTTCAGCTCGAGGTAATACAGAAAGTCTGGATTCTGACGATAAGCCAGAGCCAGGATATGAGTTCAATCTTGAAGATCGTGGTGTAAGGCAAGTAAGAAAGATTAGACAGGAGGAGGATGCCGATTATGTTCCGTCTGATACTGAGGCTGAACTTTTAATTAGAAAGGAAACTGCTGCTCGAAGGAAGAGAGAGAGCAGGAAGTCTATTGGTACTTCATCTGTACAGCCGACTGTGTCACAACAAGAAACTGCTCACAAAGCAGAAATGGATCCAAATCTTGATCTCACAGCCGAAGAAGCTACCGCTATGATATCTTCTCCTTCGCGATCAACTTAACCACCTACTGTGGTTTCTTCAGCTACTGAAACGCCAATTGTCACTCCACAAGCCGAACCTGCACACAAAATGGCATCCACCATTCGAGCAACTACATCTCAGCATACTTCAGAACGCAGACACATAAGATTTTCTGAAATGCAGCCAGACGAAAAGGTAGATTTCTTATTCTCTTAATTACAAGCTGCTGCTGGTCAGATTGATAGGCAATCAGCGCTCATGAACATTACAAAAAGCGACGTTATCAAGCAACAGTTGGAGATAAATACGTTGAAGTCCAATGTTCAAAGACAACAAGCTGAGATTACACGCCAACAAGCTAAAATTGATCAACTTAAAGCTGAGAATGAACGCTTGAAGGCTGCTGATGAAGAAGGGGGACATCAATTACAGCAGATGTGGGCTACTGATAACAATCGTGGTATTGAGATGAATCATTTGAAAGAAAGAATCTCTGTTGTTCAAAGATTGGCCGAAACTCTTAAAGAAAAGCATGATGATATGAAAGAATGGTATAACATTCGTAAAGAAAAGCACTTGAAAGAAAGAATCAGTGATGGTTTCGAGGCTGTTAGAAAGCGTGTTAACATTTTGTGGGGTGACCGATGCAAACAACTGGAAGTCTTGAAGAAACATGATCATGATTCTGAAGATCCGGGTAACCCAGACCCTTCTGCAACATCTGAGCAACCGCTAGCCACTGCATCTACACAGATTGTTCCTTTCAAGCCTCCACAGATTGAATCTACTAAAGGAACCTCCGGTGGAGCTGTAGAAGAAATACAACAGCTAGAGAGCAGCTCTTACGTTGAAAGCTCCTTGGCTGGTACATCCTCTGTTCTTAGCTCTGCTGACCTTGCTTTACTGGTTATACATCCTGTAACTGGAGAAGTTCTGGAAGACGGAGAGTTGGTTGCTAAACTCTCAAATGAGCACTTGCTAGTGTTGAATGCAATGAAAGCAATCGATGATGCTGCTATTGATAATATTCCAAGTGAACCTGAAAATGCCGACATAGAAAAGCTTGATGAACTCATTTTTGAAGGCGAAACAAGGAAGTTAACTTATGTACGTGAAGATGGAACAGAATTCAACCCGTTTGATGAAGACTGGTTGAAAGATCATCTGGATGATATTGACGAAAAACTAAAAGATCGTGAGTCAACACAGGATGCAACCGACTCCTTCAAAGAATGGAGAAAACTGTTCCTTTCCAAGGTTGCAAAGCCTATACCTCCTGAAGCACAAGTTGATTATATGAGGTTTGAAAAGGTTAAGCCTCATGGGAAGATACTCAGCTGGAGTTTCGTGAAAGAAATTCACTGTGTGGCAATCAAGCGCGAACACGGAATCTAGTATTTCAACTCGTTGCTGAGTATTCTATTTCTTCCGTTCTACGATGTGGCACTTTGTCAAAATTGGAGCTGATCAATCATTCAAAAGATGAAGGAGCAATTTTGTTTGCTCGTAAGATAAAGATAAATCGGAGGATAGGAAGGAAAGACGATTTATACAAAACCACAGTTTCCGATGTATCAGCAGATCAAGTATACTTTGGATCCGTCAACCAGCACTGCAAGATACAAGCTTGTTTATCAGCCGGTGAGGGTTATGGATAAAATCCCTCTAATGCCGATGAAGCAGAATTTCTTGGAAAACATGGCGTTGTGGTGTTACGAATCTGATACGTACGAGGTTGTTATTGTATTCAAAGACGATCAAGAGAATTTACGCATGCTAGATCCGATGTGGATGGTGAATATCTCTGCGGCGGACATCAACAAGTTGTTTTGACATGATATCTTTTATGAAGACAAGGACACACCTCAAGCGTTACAATTCCAACGTGTCGCTTGATTCTGTTTTATCGAGGGATACACGCCGGAAGCACCTGGTCGGCACAACACTAAAGACTCAAGACTCGAAGATTGAAGACCAAGTAACAGACAAGGGGGAGTTTGTTGGTGCATTTATGTGTTTGTAACTTTTTCTTGTTTACGTTGTATGTTATTTAGTCTTTTGTAATCGAGTCTGTAAGTTCCGTCAAGTCTACCTAGTCGGATATCCTCCTATCCTACTTGGTATGACATTTTGTCTCTGTATTTGGAAGGTTTGTTAAACACATGCTTGTGTGCATTGTGTTTAACTATACTTAGTCATTTCTTATGTCTTCTATTAACTTAGTCATATCTACTCTCCATGTTTAGTGTTTGACGAAGGTTCTATCTTTATCGAACCCATGCTTGGCGAACCTTCTATCTTCGTCTGTGTTTATGTGTGACGAAGGTTCTATCTTCGTCACACATTAACCTTCGTCAATCAAGGTTCATCTGAGGACAGTATATATAGCTTAGTGTGTTTAACAGTTAAGGTATGAGAGCATAGAAAGACTACTGCTGAGAGTTTATCGTTCAAGCATTGTGTGTATATGTTTGATGTTGTTCTCGTCCTTTTAATCTAAAGTGAATCTTTGGTTATCTGTTGTGTTGCTTGTATTACTTTGTTTGGTTTGCACTGTCACGTGACTGTGTTCGTGATAAACAGGATTAGGTTTCGTAATAGATCCTCTGGGAAAAACGGGCCTACATTTATTTTAACAAAGGAATTAAAAGAGAGATAAAAGGAGGTTCGAAATTTTAAAAAACAAGGGGTTCTCTTGGATTATATTCACTAATTTAATGATAACATTTTTTGAAAAGTTAAATAGTGTAGAAAATTTTCCTGGTTAGCTACTCTTGGTTAGGTTACTCAAGTTGTACAACCCTTTGGAAAGTTTGGGGTATTGAGAACAAATGTCAACCATTGTCGAGTTGTTTATTGAAGCACATGTTTTCTTATTTATCTTTTTGTAATAAAATGAAGAGAGGATCCTAGTCAAGTTACCTCGTTTTCCCACACTAAAACATACCGATAAACGGGTTTGAAGATTTCAGTTTATAGACTCTGCATTGGACCATCCCTAGTGCAATCTCTTGAACTAGTTAATATGAACATTACAGTAAGATTGGTTTGAAAATCATATTTTTATTGTTTTCCTTTTATAACATAACTAGATGGTATCCTCAAGTTAAACTCATGGTCCTAGTTAGGATCGAGGAGAATAACTCAAACTAGTGATATTACCTAATAAACAAAGAAGTCGTCCAGGTTTGTTAGGTACCTAACCCCTTTTATTACAATATAAGCTTGACCCCAAATGCATCTGATGCTTTACCAAAAGCCCCCAAAGGATCTGGTAAACAGAAGCCTCTCACCCGATCCGATATGTTGTACCAAAAACTTGTCACTCGGATATGGTTCAATACAAGAAGCCCCTAGTAGGGTTTGCTTCAATACAAGATGCCTACTTGTAAGATCTGGTTCAATACCATAAGCTTATTGTAAGATCTAGTTCAATATATAAAAGCTTACCACCTGATTTGATTGCAGGCATTACACACTCCAAATACTAGAGTTAAGTTCATTACGTTAATTAGTTAGAGGCTAGCTTTTTTTGTCATAAAAGATAACAAATTAAGATTTAGTATAAAGATAAACACGTGAAATAACTATAAATAAAATACTAAATAAAAAAACGTTCAATAAATCAAAGAGGAAGAGGATACTAGATGGTTACAACCATTTAAAGATGACAACATTTGACTCGTGGTGACTATTAACTCGTGTGATGCTTAAAACTCCAGAGAAGGTGTGTATAAAGTGTTCCCCAACCATAAAAAAAATACATACAAATAAAGAAAGCTACTAGTACCATTTGGGGTAGAACATTGGGATTTTGTTAAAATGGCTCACTTTGGAATGAAATGGAAGCTTTTATTTTTAGGCTAGCGGCACGGGGTGTGAATGGTCATGAACAATTACATGCACGGTCATGCATTATACTATTTGATGGCATAATCTTCAGAGATCATGTTCTTTGTTGAAAATCTTGGTACATGCATGACCGTCCTTGTATGGAGCACGGCCATGCGGCAGACAGAATCTCCTGTTGAAATACTTATTGTCTTTATTTATCTTTTCCTCACTTGTCTTCGTTGCAACACGGTTGTGCCATTGGACGTGCACGATTGTGTCTTTTCTGCAACTAACTTGTTCTGTGTCTTTTTTTCCTTCTAAAAGGTAGTTGGGGTTGCATGGGGGTACTTGGGATCATACATGACCATGCTTGGCCTACTATTTGTTGGACTTCGACTGTTTTTTCGTCTTTTTAACTTTTTTTTGTTTGGGAAGTCCAAAAACCTGCAATTATAAAAGAAGGAACGATTTAGGTAGTTTCCTAATGATAATGCGTCAAAATAGCAAAAAAAACTGGGGGTGATTATGTAAAAATTATGGCACATCACTATGTTATATATATTATCTATTGCTGAACCATTAAGAAGATACAAGAGTGATAGTTGTAGGTAGTAGAGATGAGGATGTTGATGTGGATGGCGACACACAAGGATCAATAGGATGAGAATGAAGTTCTTTGAGAGAAAGATTGAGGTGATTTGGACACGTGAAAAGAAGATAGATCATGTATCTAGAAAGCATCTTGGAAACCTCCACACTCTAGTGTTTCTTTTCACAATTAGCATAAATTTTAGGTTCCTTAGTCTTGACCTTCTTTCAAAGCAACCCACTTTGTCTTTCCTATACATCTTGGGAGGGTTGGATCACTGTTTCTTATCTACTTCACATGTTGGTTCCTCAGTTGTAAGAATATCCCATAGAATACCACTAACTTCCACATCAAACTCAAACGTTTGAGGGGCATTAGCCTTAGTCAATGCTCAAACCTTGGTTAGCAATGCTTCAATGTAGTACTTCATTCTCCTTGAGTCTTTCTTCAGTTTTGACAAGATGGGGACCAATCTTGCCATCTCAATGTACCTAGATGTATATTGACGGTGTCTCATATCCCCAACCTTGAATCCCAAAAACTCTCTTTCGACCTTGTGGAATTCATTCTTCGGGAATATTTTCTTTACTGGTCCCTTAAAATCTTCCCACTTCAATATCTCAAACTCTTTAGAACTTTAGGTTTGTTTAACCGTGTTCCACTAAGGGAATATTTTAGTAGTAAATGAGTGAGCATTTGGAAACATAGTACCTGTAGAAACAGAAGAAACATTGGTGCTTAAAGACGTTAGAGCAGGTTCAGCATCCAACATCTTGGCACGCGTTAAAATGTATTTAGAATGATTTAAGAAAAGACCATTTTGGGTGTAGGTAACCTCCAAAACCAAGAAAGTAGTTGAGTTTTCCAAGATCCTTGATGGCAAATTCCTTACTGAGACATGAAATAAATGAGTTGATGGAAGAAGATACATCATACATGAATCGCGTCTGTAGAGAAATAATGATGGATCGGCTCAACTACATAAGAAACCAATTTTTCGAAGAAACAACCTTAATAGATGAAACCAGGCCCCAGGAGCTTGTTTCAAACCATAAATAGCTTTGTTTAATTTTCAAACACGAGAGGGAAACTAAGCATTAATGAAACCTTTTGGTTTTTCCATTAAAACATTCTCAGATGGATGGTCATGTAAAAAGGTGTTATTCACATCTAGTTGATGAAGATGCCATTTGTTGATAATGCTTAACGCCAAGATGGTACAAACAGTGGTGGCTTTAACAACTCGACTAAATGTATGACAGTATTTGAGGCCCGGAATTTGGCTGAATCCCTGAGCAACATGTAACAACTCTCAAAAGATTCTAAAACAACTCGAAATCGAAATGTACCGACGAAAGCCGAAAACAAAAAGAGCTAAAAACCAATGTCGTGTGGAGCGACTGGACAATCTTGTACTGTCGCGTGACACAACGGTGCCAGATTCTTTGGATGGCCACGTGGTGCCATGTGGCAGGCCAACGAGGCTGATTCATGCCACCTAGCACTAGGTCTCTCCTTCGCGTGACATGACCAGGCAATCTTGGTTCGTCACGTGGCGTAACGAGCATTAGATTCCATTTGGATAAACATGGCTCCCTCGCGTGACTCAATGGGGAAACCATGTCTCGTCATGTGGCGCGACGGCGTCAAATTCCAGCTATAAATAGGAGGTGTCATGAGCTTTCAAACTGCATAATTCGCTTTCGAAAATTCCTATCACACAATCTCGTGTCTAAGTTTCCGTATATTCCCGTGTACAAAACCCTAAGCACTTAAACGATATCCTGTCCGATTGATCGGAAACCCTAGCAGGGAAAAGCTGAAGTTCTGCCTGAATAAGGTGATACTTTATATGTTCCAGTTTTGATCCCGTGATTATCGTTGAAGTGTAATTTAGTTTCTTACAGTACTTCGTGTTAGATTGTGTGTATATCTAGGCACTAGGACTTAAACCTAGGAGGCTGGAAAATCCTAAATTCTGCAATGTGAGTTATTCTCTTTTATCAAATGCTTTCAAAACTCTAAATGTTTTCCAATTGTTACTTATATTACGGTGATGAAGACTTTGTATTCTTACTGGAAAACTGCTATCAGTTTATGGGGTTTGTATATACTACTTGATAAGCTTCACTAGTTGCGAGAATGACCAACAATGATAAGACCATAGTCATAGAAATTGTGAAGTGACAAATTCCTTTGGGTAGTTGTACGATAGGATTAGGTTCATTTGTGAACAACATCTTCATAGTAAACTGTAAACTGTGTGAACTAATTAGGACCATTGATTTCCTTTTTAGTTGTTAAGGGAAGGATTGTAATTATACAATAAATTAGTTTTAAATCTGTATTTTAATCATTGAATTTTAGTTACACTTTTAATTTTGGTAGTTTTCTTAAACTGCATAATTATCTTCTCCATCTCTCTTAATTCAAAATAATGGATTTTTTTAATTGCATATTCATGCAAGAATTGCATATCCATGATTATTCTTCATGTACTTATCATGAATATTGTGTGATAATGTACACTTCTTCTGAACATAGGTGTGATAATGTACATATGTGTACATACGTGTTAAAAATATGACTTGTTAATATACATATATGTATATACGTGTTGAGACTATTATGTACACATATGTACAATGCCGAACAATAATCTCAGATACTTGCTATACACATATGTACTATGTTGAACAACCATATCATTAACTTCTTTTTTAGAAGTATATTATGAATGTACATATGTGCACATTACAAATCGGACATGTACACTTAAAGAAGATGATCGGATAGAACAATATTTGTTAATGTACATATATGTACAGACATTGTGAATATGTATAATACATATATGTACATTCAATTCTATAGTGTTTTTAATGATGTTCTATATGGAACAATATAATTATAAGAAAATGTCTTTTTATACAATTGAATGAACTCACCACTGATCAAATGTTTTCAAACGCGATTTAGGTGATTTATTGTGAACAGAAGGAAAAAGTGCTACGAGGCACTCAAGCATAAATAAGTGGCTATGTCACCTGAATAAAAATGATCTATAATTAAGGTTTTATCCCCATAAAAACCATTTATGTAAATATGGGTTTTATCCCACAAGTTATGATATGAAAATCTCGGTGTTTAAAAACTCTGATGTTTTTCTTGACAACCGGTCCTAGTGAAATTTTGGCTGCGATAATTTTAATGAACACCGGTGCCACTGAAATCTATTCACGGTTCCCATCCGGGGTAGGTTTGGGGGTTATAACACAATAAGGAGAGCTTTGTGACGCTCAATGGATCCATCGGCTCAAAATTTGGTTCGAAAGATCCATTTGGATCCCACGCCATTCGCATGTGCCGGACGAGGAACAAGAGTCCAAGTGTCATTTTTATTGAGAGCATTAAACTCTTCTTCCATGGCATGAATCCATTTGGGATGCTTAGAATGTTGGACCTATAAAGAACAGATGATTACAATAGCCAAAACATGACTTCCTGATCAAGAAATAAGCAACATATCATACTCTATCACACTCTCAAAATCCATCTGCTGAGTTTTACTGCGAGGCGTATGACAAACCAAGATCTAAGAAACCAGCTATATGGAATGACCTTTATATGAGAAAATACGTTTTAAACCAATCAACCAAACTAAGTTAACGAAATGTGGAAGCGTAAATAAACGTAATGTAACGTGTGCGTCAAAACAAACGCCTAAAACCAACAGTATAAATGAATGATGCAATCGTAAAGAAAAATGGTTTGTCCATGTTGTGCACCTAAGCCATGTGTACCTTAGCGACCTGATAAAAACATGTAAGAACAAGTGTCAACAATTATGATGAGTGAGTTCACAGGTTTTAGTTTATTGTTATAAAGTAAGTAGTTTCCCAAAAGTTTCCACTGTTTTAGTTTATAGTTATAAAGAACAAGTGTCAACAATTATGTGAACACTTTATAAAGTTGTAGTGTTTAGCTGTTACTTGTTATATTCGTAGGTAGCTAACCTATGCTACGACACAAAAGAGTTTGAAACCAAAGCTGACTATTGTTGCCTCTGATTGCTAGGTCCATCGTTGATCATGGCGATAAGTTAGGCCAATTCTACACCCGTTGACCATCACCGGTCTAGCTAGCGTGACTAGCTCAAGTGGGGCTTTTTGGACCCAGTAGTACTACTCAAAATTCCCCCGCTATCCACCCAGTACTAACGGTCCTAGATTTGTGAGGACTTTATGTGATAAATGCTACCTTGTGACCATAATGATATAACAAAAACTCTATGGACTAAAAGCGTTATATAACCATAACGTTAAGCATTACATTACCGTAAAGTGACATTACCTTGCAAACTTGGTGAATTGCTCGTCAATGTTTTGCCATAGTAAACGGCAAGGGTAAGTGACCGGTGGTGGTTTGGGTGGTTCGTTATTTTGGGGTTGAGTATTTTCTTGGTTTTTGGCGATGGGTGTGTTTGTGGATTGTGTAGTGTTTTGGGGTGGTGTTGGTTCATCATCGGGTCCTACCTTCCGGTTTCTTATGTTGATAACGTTTACTTGGGCTTTTGGGATTGGTTCAGTATTACTAGGCAAGGCTCCTTGTGGTCTTTCAGAGAAATTTTGGGTGAGATGGCTCACTTGTTTTTCAATATTTTGCATGTAACGCCTCGCTTTTTAGAACTTTCCGTATTTAGAAAGCTCGCCTTGTAATCTATGTTTTTTGGAAACTTATATCCACATCGTATTCATATTTCACTTTCTGCTTCGTATTTTGCAACTTTAATCTTAATAAAATTTGATTATTTATACTTAAGTTAAACATTTACTTCACATCTCCGTTTTACATTTGTTCTATTTGCATAATCGATACAGATGCATCGTTCTCGTGAACACACACTTGACCAACGAACAAACTACCATAATTACACATTTTAGTACACTTTACACGTTCAAATACTTGTTTACGCATTCTTGATAATTATTTATACATTCTTGACACTTGGTTATACATTTATGACACTAAATCTATACTTCTATACTTGTTAAATACTTAAATGTATTTTGAGTATACATTCATAGTTCTCGAAAAAAAAGGTGTTTAATTTGTAAACAACTAACGTGAATACGCGAGTTTAAACGTTTTATACATACAAATGCTTAGTTATGCCTTTACAATACTTAATCCACACTTTCATGCTTGGTTTGTACTTAAACATATGGTTGTTATACTTAAAATACCCTAAAAATGTGTCAATACCAAACAGAAGGGACTAGAATTGCCAAAATTGAAAATCAGCTCAGCTGGCTTGCGCCGCGACACGCGCAAGCTGTGTCCTTCTCTTCCGCGACGCGTGGAAGTGCGCAATCCGCTTCAGTTCATTACCAGGTCGCGTATTGGTCACATTTTGAGTCCATTTTACCAACCAACTTCATTTATATCACTCCCAACTACTAACCCTAATCCCCCACTATATATACAACACTTCTAAACCTCTTTTTCACTTTACAAACCTTCTAAACATTCTCAAATTCACTCCAGAATCCTCTAAATTCACTGATTTTGGCCAGAAAGTTTAAGGGATTCAAAGTGAATTCTAGCTCACTTCCTCAACTATTTCTTTTTGTTTCACATGGAATTTCCCCATTTGAGGTTTTTTTTCCTTTAAGGTTTTTTAGCCTCTTTGGCTCTTTTAAGATATCTAGACTATGGCTAGGTCTGCATACAATCTGGATGCAACCAAAGGACAACCATGATATCCCCGGATGACTCGACAGTATTAAAACCCGAAACCTCAGATGTTGGCTATCTATCAACGCAAGATTTAAGACCATAAAATCATACGTCGATGGTTTGTTACCCACATGGTGCATAGTTCGTTATGTTTATATCACTCAGTATTTCTTATCAGTTTAAGCGTCAAGCCTATCGACATATCACAATAGATCCTAGTCTTTTCAGCTATAGCATCTTACATGTGTTAGTCATACCCTTAAACACGAACATTTATCTCATTTCCCATATATGCACAAATATCCCGCTAAATTTGTGCATAAATCTTATACGCAAATTTACCTTAGAAAGAAAGCTTTATGTATAAAGAGATAAACGAAAGAAAATAAAAATGTTTTTGTTGTTTTTGCTTAACCGTTCTGTCACACCCCGACCACGTAAAACAACAAATCGTGGCGGAAACGTCGGGGAGTGTTGTAACAGAATCATTGTTTCATAACACATGGAAATTTGAAGTTTTGTTTTATTAAGTTACAAGAGGTTACATTGTTTTAAGAACAAGGAAACATAACATAATTAACTAGTCTTGCATCTTTTAATGTCAGTAAAGCCCTCGTCCAATCTTATGTTTGCATCATAATCATCTAACAACAGCACCTGAAACGCATGTGAAAATATGTACATCAGCATAAAAATGTCTGTGAGATACATAGGTTTTATTGATTTAGGATTCATGACTTATAAGTTTAAAGAAAAATGTTTAACAAAAGTTAGTCATGATCCTTGTAAAATGTTTTCTTTTATAAATCATACAAAAGTGATAAGAAATCAGATGATATAAAAGAACAATGCATAATGACATGAATAACCAAGTAAAAAAATGAGTTTGCGTAAAAATTGTTGTTTGTAAAACAATGTTTCATGAAGATATGATATAAGTGTAAAATGTATTATGTCTAACTTGAAATGGTTTAAATAACGCTACGATATGTAATATCATAAAAGCACTTATATATAGGAAGTACCAGCGGCGTATCCACCATCCCTTTATCATATTACACGAGCCTGGTTATTTAAATCACTTACCAAAACAACCCACCAATGTAAAAATGTTCATGTATTAAACAAATGTAATGTATAGTGAAAAAAAGCATTTATTGTTTTAAAAGCATTTACTCAACCCTATAAGAAAGAAATGTACAAAACAATGCATTTGATAAATTATGATCAAAAGTTATGTTTTGTAAAATAATGCATGCTTTACTGATACAAACATCTATGCGGTAATGTTAAACGTCTACATCCAAGCCTTGAGACTGTAGGATAAACCCTAGAACAATGTCAAAGGTCTACCAAAAATTTATTCGGATTCGGTCATTTCTTCCACCCAAATAAACCTAGGATTTCAGAAATAGGAGTTGTCAAGTCCTATGGTACCACTACCTACTAACGAACGGCGTAGCTAATGTTAATGAATGTATTTTTGAGCCATTTAAACAAACCAAATGTCATACCAAAATGTAAGCGTGTTTTAGGAAAACAATGTACTAAGTATGTAACAAATGAACATACATAGCATGAAATGTAATGTAAAACAATGTACTAAGTATGCACTAAATGGACATACATAGCATAAAATGAAATGTAAAACAATGTACTAAGTATGCACTAAATGGACATACATAGCATAAAATGAAATGTAAAACAATGTACTAAGTATGCACTAAATGGACATACATAGCATAAATGAAATGTAAAACAATGTACTAAGTATGCACTAAAAGGACATACATAGCAAAAACATAATGAAATCATGTACTAATAGTGTACTAATGAACCTAGCAAGTATATGATATGAAAACATGGAAAGCACGTAAGTAACAAGTAGGCACATGTGTTTCACCCAAAAACAGTTTGAAAACAGTAAAAGAGGGGACTATGTACTCACATAATCACCTGAAAAACATTTAAAAAGAGGGGGTCTATGTACTCACTTGAGGGTACTTAGAAGTCTTGAATAACAACCAAGCAAAGCTAGATGGATCACGGAATCAAACGGCACCTAATATAGGTAACTATGTTAATAACCGGACCTAAATCGGGAGATTGGATAGAATGAGGTTTCGTAAACCAGATGAGTATAGGAACTCATGAAATATGGTTTAAAAAACCTATATTCTAGAAGGAAACCTATCCTAAGTGCTTACGACCCGTTACGACCCGTTTAGGTAGCTTACGCTACTTTAACGCGTCGTTCGCGTGAAACGCGTTCGGACCGCCTAGCTAATCCTATGACAAGTATTATATGACTTAACAAGTCTAATAATGTTTCCTAGTCAGTTTAGATGTCAAAATTTTGGTTACATATGCTTAAAATGGATTTATGCGCAAAAAGGGCATTTTGGTCATTTTCCTAAGGCATATAAACTACCTATCATACAACTAACTAAACGAAGTGACCATAAGGTATAACCTCGGAAGGTTATTCCATACACAACTATGGTCACCTAATGTGTTTGGTCGGATCCTAGTGATCGACCAAACGGGTCGGGTTCGAAAGTCTAAGCGGTTGTTTAGACCGCTTATCTTACGACCCTATATAAGCACTAAACCTAAAGTGACGAGTTAAACATGTTAAAACATGTTTAACGAAGGTAGAAAACAAGTTTGGTATCAAAACAAAGGGTTTTGATACCCAAGAATAGTTTGGTTGCAAAATACGCATAAACACGTATTTTGACCTAAACTATGATTCGTCACTACACCTAATTAACGTGGTAATCAATAGGTATAGTCACAAGGGACTATAACCATCGTGATTATGCTCATGTTGCGAAGTTCAAACGAACTTTGTGTTAACCAAAAGGAGGTCAAAGCAGAAAGTCAAACTCTGTTTGACTTTCATGCTTGAAATACAAGAACAAGCATGAAGGAAAACTTACAAAAGGTCCAAGACTTGAAGATTTGATCAAGAACAACTCAGGTATGAAGCCTTCATAGATGAGAGCTTCAACTTAGAGTTGAATTTGAATCAAATGTGTGAAGAAGAAGTGAAAATCAAGTGGGTATTTATAGATTTCTCAAAACCGTTAGGATTGTTCCTCGATAATTGAGCTTTAATCTAGACCCTCCATGTGTTACCCATTATTTTACAATGCTATGGGTGTCCAAAACCAGCTCATGGTATTGCAATTGATGGGTTTTGGAAGATTGGACTGGCAATCAAGCAAAAAAATGCAATGCTGGCAGCCCAAACCGTAAGTCCCATTCTACAAACCGTAAGCCACGATCGGGCCAGGCTAGTCACACTCACAAGTTTTCATTTGTTGCAACTTTGGCCCCTTTGACATCCAAACTTGCGTTTTCCACTTCTAACACCCATTTAACCAAATTTTTAGAATCTATAAGGATGTTAAAGCATAGGGGACTTGAAATATGCTTGAAAATATGCCGGATGTCGGTTCGTTTGGTCGTACGATTACGTTGTTCGGTTAATTACGACGAAACACGAACGGACGCGAAAAACGATCCAAATTACACGACGAATGGAATTTTATCATGCCAATCACTAAAATAAAATATTTTAACGATTACATCAATTTTTGGATGTCCGGATATATTCAGAATGTAAGATATGCGCGAAAATGCAAACTTATGCACTTTTTGACGCTTTTAGTCCCTGAATGACCAAAAAGTTTATTTTAGCATACCGAACCCCTCAAAGCCTATTTCTAAGCTATGTAAAGGATATTTAGGGTATGTTTAACTTATGATCAAGTTCCGAAATGTCTGTTACAGTACAACATTGCATACTTTCGCAGTTTGTCGAAATTAGCCCCTGTAAGCGAATAAACTTGATTTTGCCACACCAAAGCCATCAAAACTTATTTCTAAGTTATCTAAATGTTATTTAAGGTATGTTAAGCCCATGTCACTATTCTGGAGTGTTTTTCACGTTAAACTGATTACGTTTACGCATCAGTTTGCGTATAACTTCCTAGAAAGCGATTTAGAGCTCGAAATCGAACAAGAATTGATATGTGCAAATGATACACATATTTATACAAATCCCAAGTATGAAATACAATTTTTCATTGATTTGGTTTTTTTTTGATGGCCGTGGAGGCACAGATGTCACAGTCTCCCCTACTTCAGGAAATTTCGTCCCGAAATTTATTTAGAGGAAACTTGTGAGAGCTTGAAACATGAAGTCGAAAAGATAAAACAACACTGGTTAGGGTTTTGAACTTCTAGTAACTTTGAATAACATCATGCCTGCAATGTAAGAGGGACACTTATATACAAGTATATAAAGCGCCATTGGTGCGTCCACCGTACCTCCATTACATTGTTTACATTTCGTTATCTTTGCCACTATAGGTTCTTACACATGATAAATCTTACTGTGGTTTCCGTGCACTGAATTTCATAATTATGTATGCATCCATAATTATGTAATTCCTTGCATAGTCCACACAGTGCATTTTATAACGTGTAGGGGGAAAACCAAATGAATAAACCTGTGATGAGTGTGACTAGACCATCCTAGGGTCCTTTTTAATTGAATCATTAAATGATCTCTTTAACTAGACCACCAAGGAGTCTTTTCATCTATAGCATCACGTGCCATTCTTAACCAGATTCTGAATCAATCTTTTGACTTAGACCACTCAAGGGGTCTCTTTGAATTATGGAATGGTACTATATAATCTAAGGGTCTTAACTATTACGTAGAAGCCCATTAAGGATTTAAGGTAGTACCTTTGGATATCCTACTATGAATCCCTCATATGAGGATATGGAAGATTCTACGAGGATTTGGATAACGAAAATAAAAACACAAAAGAAACACATAACACATAATCACATAACCACAAAATTTTTTAACTTGATCTTTAATTTGTTATCATTTTTGTTAATTTGTTTTGTTAACTGTGCACATGTATTCAAAGCACACCAGGAATCCAATCCGTGGATTTCATTTGGCACTTTAAACATTTTCAAGAATCTAACTATGCAGACAGGAAGATCTTAGAAAGAAAATTCGATTTCAATTACAAGGAATCGTAACATTCGAATTAAGGTATACAAGGAATCCAATTAAGGACTCCGATTATGAGCAAAAATTATCCACAAGGATCTAAATATGAAGGTAAGAAGATCCCATATGGATTTTGGAATTTGAAAAGCGGGAGGCGTTTCAAAACCTTGCACTAGACATGCTTAAGTCGAAACATGAGGTAAAATGCTCATGAAGTTGAGGTGCTAGATATGCCCAGGCGACATATGAAGCAGAGTTTGAAGGTTAAGTCAATGTATGAGCAAAACAAGGATCTAAATGTGAAGGTAAGAAGATCCCATATGGATTTTGGAATTTGAAAAGCGGGAGGCGTTTCAAAACCTTGCACTAGACATGCTTAAGTCGAAACATGAGGTATAATGCTCATGAAGTTGAGGTGCTAGATATGCCCAGGCGACATATGAAGCAGAGTTTGAAGGTTAAGTCAATGTATGAGCAAAATGTTTTTGAAAACTATGTATGGGGTTCTTTTTGAAATGTGTTTAATATTTTTTTTTGAAACCTTACATAATACTTTAGAAATCATAAAGTAGGTGTATTAGATAAATATATTTATAAAATGTTATGAAATCATGCGAGATGAATTTTGAAATTATGTATAAGGTTTTTGAAAACATGAATGATGCTTTTGAAATCATGCACTTGATATATTAAGTAAATATACTGTGACAACCCTCAAAATTTCAGGTATCCGTACGATTAATTAATATTTAATTTGTGCTTAATGACTATGCTTGATCTCAACTGATGATTAAACTGCTTTCTGATTTCTGTTACATACATACATATGCATTACATTTCATACTGTCACTCCATTTATTACACACAGACTTTAGTGACAAACTTGATGCACAAAGCACAGTTAGCACAGTGAGCGGATAACTCAGACACATGCTGACAATACCAGCACATAGACAGACACTATATTGAGGCCCAGTATGAGCTAGGGACAAAGTACTACACTTGTATGGAGTGTAGGGAACTAAGGACCATAAAACTACGTCACTAGGTGATAGTTTAGGTGCCGGAAAGTGCCTAAAACCCACTCTAAGTGCAGAATTCTGCATTTATTACCAAAATTCAGCATTTAAATATGCTAGTCACTTGCAAAAATATGGCAAAATGGTCCTGTATACTTTCCTAAGTGTCGGGAATTGAAAGTGTCACTAAAAGTTACATAAAGGACGCTATACGACATAACTTAGCACTTTAACGGAACAGTATCAAACCGAACTACCGGACATTACCCGGAACACCAAAATAATGCTAGAAGCATTGTTCTTATTTTTCTGAACTAGTTATGGTCCCCGAACATCATAACACACTATATTAGTTCTTAACATCTAAACACTTAAACTAAAAACTAGAAATCTAACTAAACTAGACTAACTTACCATTGCAAATCAACTAAACCCCCCCCCCCCCCCCAAACCGGTTATGGAACAAGTGGGACACCCCATGATTTTCTTTAATTGTTTAAGTGATTTTTTAAGTACTTTAGAAGACATAAAGACTATTGGTTAATGCATTGTTGGAAGACTTCTTTATAAACCACAAGATAACCACACATATCATCTTCATCTTCCAAACAATAAAACTCTCTCTTCTCTCTTCTCTTTGGCTTCAGCCGAACCCAAGGCACACCACCATCATCATCATTCAAGCATCTTCAACCATTTTACTTGCATACAAAGATGTTAAGGGTCATACAACGAAGCTTGGTGCTCTCGGAAGTGGAAGGACCTTCTCTATTTGCTATTAACCACCTCATTTCTCCTCTTGATCTTCCCTAGCTTAAAAGCTAGTAGTAAGTCTCTTGAATCCTTATTTATGCCATGTTTATGGTGGTTAATAGTCACATTATGATGAAAACTCAAGAACCCTAAAAGATCATAAACAAAGTCTTGAACATAAAGTAACATGATGATGAAATAAGATGAAAACATGATGAAATGAAGTTGTTTTGGTTATGTTGTTGATTACTTGATGTTTATTACTAGCAATATGATGTTTGATCATCATATGAAGCTTGTTAAGTTATGATTAAAAACATGACTTAACAAGTTAGGGATGATTATGTGTACAAAATGATCATCTTCTTGTTAGAGCATGAACTTGATAATAAAAGTGATTTTCTTAGAAAATAATAAACCTAGTGGACTAGTAAACTTGTAAACTCAAGACATGTGTATGAGTTCTTTTAGAAATCCTATTTTAAAAGACGGTTTTTGAAAAAGTATGATTCTTACATATACTTACACCATCTTTGAAATAAACTAAGTATATGGATGCTAGTGAAACACGAAAATATTGTAAATAGATATTTTTTGTAAAATAAGTTCACTAGTTGTGAACATCTAAAAACCCCGAGAGTAAGATTTTACTAAAAGTAAACACACTTTGGAGGGTAACTAAACCCACTAAACACTCAACAAAGTTACTACGCGTTTTTATGAAAAACCAAGTTCATGTTGATATGTAAAGGGCATTGTTTTTGCACTTGACTAGTGTAATGTTGTTTAGTAACTTGTTGTTGGTTGATTGAATGGTTATTGAAAAGAAAATGATATGCTAATAAGCATGGACACCTCCGTTTACAAAGGAAACTCTGGCGAAATTTTCTAAAATTCCAACACTTAGAAAATATTTTTCTGACAAATGTTACAAGTATATTTTACAACTTGTGTTTCGGATATAAACATCGCCATGGGTTTTGTCACAAAAATACAAAGTATCGGAGGTTGATTTTTACAAATAAAATGGATAAATATATATTTAGAATATATATTTAATACTAAGACACTTGTGTGAATATTTGCATATTTTATGAACTAGTTATATTATTTTAGGGTCAAATAATGTAACTTAACAAATACCATGGAAATTACAACTCCCAAAATGATACCAAAAATCACACGGAATAAATATTTAAGTTACGCACTCGATATTGTGAAACCAAACGCTAAAACGTGACTTATGATATATTCCCGAAAATACTGTTACACATATATTTTTGGTAAAATATTATTTTGGAGACTAAAGAAGTAAAATATATTATTTTTGGGAAAAATACATATATTTTGGGAATGCGTTATTTTGGAGAAATAAGTTAAATATATTTTCCTAAGTGGGACTTAAAATATAATTTTCGCGACTACGAATATACATGTATAAAATACTCCCATCCTTGGGAAGGAGATACGCATACAAAATACTTGACAAGTATGAATACAAAATATTGTTTAACAATTATTCCAAAACTAAACATAATTCAAGGTTAAAATAATTATTATTTTAACAAATAATTATAACTTGGAATAATATTCGGAGACACAAGAAATGCAACTCAAAAACACTAAACCCTAAGCCAAGGCACGACCCGTTCGTCTAATAGACATTAGTACGTTGTAGGTCGTCGGGTAGCTGAGCAGGTTTGAGTAGACATTACTATACAGGAGACGCAATACTGTGAGTTCATGTCCCTCTTTTCTCTTAACTGTTTTCAGTTTTATACTTCGGGAGTGGAATACATGTTACAATTACTACAGACGTTTTTATACATGGTATGGTTAGCTTAAGGAGGGTTTAGACGCTTAGATCATGTGAAAGGTGGGTACAACACTTAAGGCCATTAATCCTCATTGTTAGGACCGAGGGACATGAGTGATAGATCTATTTGGGTGTAGCGAGCCCACACCCATGAGGCCAGGGTGGGTGGTGACTGTGTCTTACAGCCGGAGGCCCGGTACAAATTTGCTAGGTCTGAGTACTTTCTGCACTGTTTCACACATACCAGTGGCTTTGCAACCCATTGGTGATCTCTTTTTCCTTAATTGCTATATACCAGGGATTTTTATACATACAGACACATTACAAAGGTTTATACATACTCACTTACACATGAACTCGCTCAACTATTGTTGATTTTTCAAACTACATGTATTTCAGGAAACTAGCGGATCTGGCGGAGTATGCATATGTCTAGCTGCGTTGAATAAGAGATGTCATCCAAGGTAGTAGGTTTAAGAGGTGTAACCCTTACCTGGACGGGTTACATGTCTTTAAACCACGTTTTATTTAAAGTCTTGTGCTGTGTCTCATGAACACGTCGTAAACAAGTATGGTTTGTAACTTATTTTAAATGTCGACATTTTCAAACAATGATGTTATTGTATTTTTAAACTTAACGAATGGATGAACATCTTGTGTTTTTATCATATAGCATGGTTATGATTGTTGCTATGGTATTAAGAAGTCACACCAAAATAAACCACGCTTCCGCAAAAGCCAGTGTGTGATAGCTTGGTATCAGAGCCTCGATCATAGCGAACTAGGATTCCTTCTTGAGTCTAGACTATGATCATCAGGGCTCTCACGAAAATGTTTTCAAACATTTTTACATTTGCATACACTATACGTCCAGATCCAGGGTAGAAACATTTTTACAAACAAAAAGGCACAAATACACATTTCAAAAGGGTATATTTATAATTCAGTCCTAGAGACTGAGGGAGGACCAGTCTTAGAGACTGAGGGAGGTTGGTCTTAAAGACCATGGATTTAGTCTTAGAGACTGGGAAAATTGGTCTTAGAGACCAGGGAGTTGGTCTTAGAGACCAGGGAGTTGGTCTTAGAGGCCAGGGAGTTAGTCTGAGAGACTAGGGAATTTAGTCTGAGAGACTGGGTGGGATAGTATGGGGAAGACTAGGATGATTACTTGCGTACATTGATTGTGACTTACATGCTTATTTGATTACATGTTGATGTATGTGCATATGTATGGTTGAGTTACAGACATCATGCCATCTTCTTCGGATACCAGAGTATCAGACACACTGGATCCTATGGCGATAGTCTCGGACGACGAGATTCTATCTGAGAGGGAGGTTTATACGTCGGATACTACGATCACTGATGAGGATGATTTCCAGCCGTTTGATCTTCCAGATTTTGGGGATGATATTCCTCTAGCTGATGGTCCATTCGACGGGGATCTACCTCTCATTCAGATCCCTGCTCCTTTCCCACTCGCCGTAGTTCCTGTCGAGGATCTGCCACATGACGAGTTAGCTGATGATAACATCGACTTATTCATTGAGGGTCCCCCGGAGGGTGACCAGGATGGTGTGGCCCTTATGGATGACGATGTCCCTCCTGCTGATGTTCCCGTTGATGATCATGTTGTTCTGAGGTTCATGCTGATGTTCCCGTTGATGACCCTGTAGTTCCTATTGTTGAGGTTCCCGCCGCTGACGCTTTTGTCGTGCCACCTGCTGAGGCTCCCGTAGAGGAGGCTCCTTCTAATTCATCTGGTCCAGACTCGTTCGAGTCTGTGGCATCCGCATCTATTCACGACCAGGGTGCAACGCTTCTCTCCTGACGCAGATTCAGACATGGCGATGTCTGTTGCACCCATCTTTCCCCATGCTGTCGACCCAGATCCTGAGTTCAAGTTCGTACCTGCTGAGCCTGTTCCAGTTGGCCCAGAGCCTGTCATTGCTCATGACCCTATTGATATCCCAGCTGTTGCACTTTTGCCTAATCCTTTACCAGAGCTTGATCATGTTGATATACCAGTCTTGGCACCACCCATTGTTGATGCACCAGCCGTTGTACCACCGGTTTCTGATGTTCCTATTGTTGATGCACCACAGCCTGATCCTGTGCCGGTATTTGTTGACCGTGCACCTTTTGCCACACATGCCGATCCCAGACACGCTGACACCTGTAACGGGTGGATAGAGGACGACGATTATCCATCTTTTGTTGTACCAGTCACACCCCCTATTGCACCCGTTTTTGCACCGCTTGATGTTCCCCAGTATCGTCTGCACGTATCTGATGTCCACCGCATAGACTTACCCATCACCTTTCTACAGGAGATCCCTCCTCCCCGTCTAGGGGAAGGACCTTCCACACAGCAGCCTGATCATATGCCCCATTCGACAGCAACTTTTTTCATTTATGCCCTCGTCTACACCTGCCCCACATACTGCTTTTCCTGCTTCAGCACCTATGGGTGAGCCATTTTTGTGGTCATCACCCAATGTTATGCCGCTATCAGACCCGTATCACCCGTTTCATGTCGGATATACCACAGACGACATACTTACATCCATGCAGATACAGCAGGATGCATTGAGCAGACGCATTTTGGAGCTGGAGAGGACTCCGCATCCTCCACCTTGTCACTGTCAGTCTCCTTTTGTTACACCACCAGCTCCTCTTCCACTACCCCCTGATTCTGATATTCGTTTCCTCACCCCTGAGCAGCAGATAGCTTACCTGTTGCACGTTATCCAGGCACTTGAGAAGGACTGGGTGCGTTTACGCCGTTTGATTTTCTTCCCTCCTCCTCCTCCCCCATCAGCAAGAGGAATTTTGGTCTGTTTCAGGTAGCGTTACTTTTGATGAGAAGACAGCGATTGAGCCGACTACACAACATTTTGAAGACCGCATTTTGACATCATGACTTTTGATATTTGATTTTTGGTTGTTGTATATGACTAGATAGTTCAGACAAGGGTGATGTAGCCCTTAGTCGCTTCTGATGTACGATACAGTTATAAAACTTGTCAACATTGTATTGTGGTCTTAATTATATGATAACTCAATCGCAGTGTTCTCATTACATGCATTGTTGATTTATTTGTTTGTGATTATGACATGGGACGTTATGTGTTATTGTGTTGATGGATGTTATTACATACGCATATTACTTACTTACTAAACTTACCATGACCTGACCAATATGATCTTCTTTTAGAAGATGCCTCCACGACGAGACTCACGTTTGCCTACCACTGAGGCAGAACTTCAAGCAAGAATTTCGCAGGCCATTGCTGATTACGAGGCCTCCCGTGCTGAGACCAGCGAGAATACCTCAAGAAACAACAACCAATCAAATGGTAATGTTAAGTCACTCGAGACACGTTACACTACATTTGGACATTTCATGTGCAAATGCTAATGTTTACTATAAATAACATTGCTTGGACAGGCTGCACCTACAAACAATTTCTTGACTGTAAGCCCGTAAACTTTGACGGCACTGGAGGTGCTGTTGCATTTGTCAGATGGGCAGAAAAGACGGATTCTACCTTAAGGATTAGCAAGTGTGCTCCCGAGCAGCAAGTTACATACATCTTAGGGCTTTTTCTTAATGGTGCTTTATCATGGTGGAATTTGCAAGTACAAACCCTGGGAGAGGCGGCGGCATATGCATTGACATGGACTGAGCTGAAGGAGCTCATGAGGAGGAAATATTGTTCACGGGCCGAAATACAAAAGCTGGAAACGGAATTCTGGAATCTTAAAATGGATGGCCCGAATATCGCCGAGTATGTTCAGAGGTTTCATGATCTGTCCCATGTGGACCCTTACATGGTTACGCCTGAATTCAAACGCGTGGAGCGTTTCATCTGGGGGTTGGCACCCCAGATTATGAGCATGGTAACCTCCTCAAAGCCTGCTACCATTACTGAAGCCATCGACCTGAGCGTGTCCTTAACTGAAGAAGCCATCAGGCTAAACAAGTTTTCAAATGCTGACCAGAAAAAGAAGGAGACTCGTGTGGAGTCATCTGGCGAGAACAAAAGAAAGTTCTCCTACTTTAAAAATGGCAACAGCAGCACCGGCAGGAAGAAGGAGGTGAACCTACCAGTTGAGGCTAAAACTGGTACTGAAGTCAAGGGAAAGGGATACATAGGCGCTTTGCCCAAATGTGATATATGCATGTACCATCATTCTGGTCAGTGCAGGTTAAGGAAATGCGAGTCTTGCGGGAAGGAAGGCCATTCGAAGAATACATGCTGGGTTGGTACAGGTACTGGTCGTGGTAACAATGGTCAAAGGGGTTTTGGTAACAACAATCGCGGTGGTAACGGAAATAGGAGCCGCAACGCCGGAAATGGTAATTGGGGAAATGTTGGAAACCAAGCTGGGAACCGGGGAGCAAACAATGCTCAAGGTGGTAATGGTAACGTTCTATGACCGGGATGTTTTAACTGTGGAGACATCGGGCACTTCAAGCGCGAATGCCCAAAACTCAACCAAGCTCGTGGAAGAGTATTCAACATTGGTGCAAGGGAAGCACGCCAGAACCCGAATGTTGTCACCGGTACGTTCCCTATTAATCAACGCTTTGCATCTGTACTATTTGACACCGGTGCCGACTATAGCTTTGTATCACTAGAATTTAAGAAAATGCTTGGGTTAACTGCTAGTAAATTAAACATTCCGTACTCAATTGAACTGGCTAATGGAAAGCTAGTTGAAACAAATGAAGTTATCAGAGGTTACGTAATAGAACTAGGAGAACATGAATTTCCACTGGATCTACTGCCAGTCGAATTAGGGAGCTTCGACGTGGTAGTAGGGATGGATTGGTTGTCCAGCAACAAAGCCGAAATAGTATGTCACGAGAAGACCATTCGCATCCCAATGGCAGATGGAGAAACAATTGTGGTACCCGGGGAGAAACGCGATATGCCTCTAAGGATCATTAGCTGTTTGAAAGCTCGGAAATGTTTGAAGAAGGGATGTGTTGCCTTCTTGGCACACATCGTCAATAAAGAAGCCGCTGAGCCGAAACTAGAAGACATTCCTGTTGTGAAGGAATATCCTGAAGTCTTTCCAGAAGACTTGCCAGGATTGCCGCCACAGCGACAAGTCGAGTTTCACATTGACTTGGTTCCAGGCGCCACGCCTGTAGCCAAGGCACCTTATCGACTTGCTCCGTCAGAAATGCAGGAGTTGTCGATGCAACTTCAGGAGTTACTAGACAAGGGATTTATCAGACCAAGCTTCTCGCCCTGGGGAGCTCCAGTTTTGTTCGTAAAAAAGAAGGATGGTAGTTTTCGCATGTGTATCGACTACCGGGAACTGAACAAGTTGACAATCAAGAATAGATATCCTCTGCCAAGAATTGATGACTTGTTCGATCAGTTACAAGGTTCAAGTTTTTACTCCAAGATCGACCTTCGATCGGGATATCACCAGTTGAGAATTCAAGAGGAAAGTATTCCCAAGACTGCTTTTAGGACTCGCTATGGACATTACGAGTTCCTGGTCATGCCGTTTGGATTGAAAAACGCGCCAGCGGTGTTTATGGATCTGATGAACAGAGTCTGCAAGCCGTACCTGGATAAGTTTGTGATTGTGTTCATTGATGACATTCTGATTTACTCAAAGACGAAGGACGAGCACGAACAGCACTTAAGAGCTATTCTAGAGCTACTTAAAAATGAGAAGTTATACGCTAAGTTCTCGAAGTGCGAGTTCTGGCTGCGTGAAGTTCAGTTTCTTGGTCACGTGGTTAACGGAAATGGAATCCATGTGGATCCCACAAAGATCGAAGCAATCAAGAATTGGGAAACTCCTAAGACACCAACCGAGATTCGACAGTTACTAGGTTTGGCTGGTTATTACCGTAGGTTCATTGAGGATTTCTCGAAAATTACTCAACCTTTAACCACTCTCACACAGAAAGACAAGAAGTTTGATTGGGGAGACAAACAAGAAGAAGCATTTCAACTGTTGAAAAACAAGCTCTGTGACGTGCCAATCTTATCACTACCCGAAGGCACGAACGACTTCATGGTATATTGTGACGCCTAGCGTCAAGGTTTAGGCTGCGTGTTGATGCAGCGACAGAAGGTTATAGCATATGCATCTCGCCAGTTGAAGATTCACGAGAAAAATTATACCACGCATGACTTAGAGTTAGGCGCAGTGGTGTTTGCATTGAAAATCTGGCGACATTACTTATATGGCACGCGATGTACAATCTTCACCGATCACAAGAGCTTACAACACATTTTTTATCAAAAAGAGCTTAACATGAGACAAAGATGCTGGGTAGAACTATTGAACGATTATGATTGTGAGATCAAGTATCACCCGGGGAAGGTGAATGTGGTCGCTGACGCCCTAAGTCGAAAGGATAGGATCAAGCCCATAAGGGTAAGGGCTCTGGAAATGATTATTCAGACAGACCTCTCATTGCGCATTCGTGCCGCGTAGAGAGAAGCTCTTAAAGAAAGGAATATTGAGGGTGAGTATCTCCGTGGGATGGAGAAGCAGTTGGTACCAAACGGGGAAGGAACATTGTGTTTCATGAAACGAATTTGGGTTCCTTTGTTTGGTGGCTTGAGAAATGTTATTTTTAATGAGGCTCACAAGTCACTGTTGGTGCATACGTCTGTCGACTTCGTCTTGTATCGAGTCATGTAATAGAATAGATGAAACAAGTCACACAGTTCAAGATTAACAGGATACAGAGGTGAACAAGCCAGTTCAAACAAAGTGGTCAGTTCAAACGAAGTGGCCAGTTCAAACGAAGTGGCCAGTTCAAACGAAGTGGCCAGTTCAAACGAAGTGGCCAGTTCGTATGAACTGGAGATGCTTGTTCAAACGAAGTGGAGTTAGTATAAATAGTGGACTTGTTGTTTTCATTTGTAACTTGGTCATTCCGGTAGCGAAGCTCTGCCGAAGTATCTCCAGGTCTGTAATCGTCATCGAATCAATACAAGAGATAGTTAAAGTGATTCTCGTGTGTTTGTAGCTGAAATAACTCCGATACGTTTGTTTCCGCCTCTCGTATTGGACGAGATCTCTTCCGAACGACTCGTTTGGTCGTTCAAACGATCCTACAAGTGGTATCAGAGCTCAGGAGGAAGAGCTCTTGCTATTTCAGCCGATATTCGCCGAAAAATTCTGTTTCTACTCCATTCTGTCACGTTTTTTTTCAAAATTAACCAAGATTTTCAGGATAAAATGGATTGATTTTGAAGTATATTGTGCGAAATAGTGTTTTGCATAATCTGTAAAAGTTTCAGACGTTAAAACTAACTAAAACGTGATCAATTTCATAAAAAAATTCATCAGATCGTTTGAAAGAACATTCAGTTCGTTTCAGATCCATATCACACGAACCGGAATTTCGAACTCAGATCTACGACGATTCAGTGGACAATTTTGAACGGAAATCACATCATTGAGATCGGAATTCATTGTAGAACCATCCTTGAACATATCAGATTCTAATTCAATCGAAATCGTGATTATATTTGGCAAAATAACATCAGTTCGTTTGAACAATGGCACAGTTCATTTAAGACTTTGAATCCAGTTCGTCTGAGAGTCATACGAAGTGATTCCAGGTCGTTTGTAATGTGTTAGTTCGTTTGAAATCAGCAGATCTCAATTTATACGAAGGTTGTCAGTTCGTTTAAGATTGACAGTTCGTCTGAACTTACATCGTTTGAACATTAGGTCGTTTGAATCACAGCTCGTCTGAATTTCTGTCCGTTTAAACAAATCAGGTCGTTTGAGATTGCCAAGTCACGTGAAATTCTGATCAGTATTCTCTTGAAAAAATAATCAAGTTACAGTTTAGTGGATGTTGAGGTCAAATAGGATATATTGATAATAAATGTTTGCTTGTAAATGGATAAGAGGTCACGTGATGATGAATTAAAATTGCAAAATATGTTGTCGGCTTCATGTGATTAACAGAAGTGTTTGGTTCAATAGTTGTATTGTTTCCGTTGAGTGTGCATGTGATATTTCGATTAAAAAATTGTTTGTTTACATTTGAGTGGGGTGTCAGTTTGCTTGTCGGATATAAAGTTGCCGGTCCTATCAAATTTTAGGTTGCATGTGATTTCAAGTCACGAGAATATAAAAGTCATAGTCAACTAGTTTTATAGTCGGTCAAATCAGATTTTAGCTATAAGTTGATGTCGGTTTGCTATATCATTTGACCCAAGTATTATGTGATCAGTATTTGTTATATGAGGTCCAATCATATTGGTTTTATGTGATAATATCTAGAGTTTATTGAGTTTGTGTGTTGTAGTCATAAAAAGTATCATATATAGTTGAAGTTTATCATTGCGATTTTGGTTCAAAGTGTTTGAATTGTCAGGTTGTTTTGTGTGGTCAAGTCGCGTGATATAGTCCAGTTCGTACGGTTCGGAGTTCAAAGGTTTCAAAAAGTCAAGTTACTTGAATTCGATTCGAGTTCTAGAAGTCCGTACTGTTGGTCAATGTTCAGTCCGCACATAATATTCACCAGTTTGAGTACCAGTTTTATTCTGTTAGTTGATAATTCTTTAAACTGATTGTATTTTTGTTTGTATCTCCAGGTACTTTCCAGGTGTTTCCCGAAGTATCTCAAATTTTTCGAAACATGGACGAGGAATTCTACAACGCGTTTACTACGCCTGTTGCTCCTGTTACAGCTGCAGAGAATTTATACAGTGAAAATGAAACGGGAACTCATCAAAAGCCACCAAAGTTGATGTATATCGAAGATTTTCAGGGTTGGAAAAACCGTTTTGAGAATTGGGTTCAGGCTTACAGATTCGATGCTTGGTGTTCTTTACTGAAAGATTACGAGAAACCAAAGAATGAACGTGGGTTGGAAAAGGGTTTCAATGATTTTACTGAAGCTGATAAGTTGAAATACACTAGTGAGAAGATGATGATCAGCATTTTACAGCAAGCAGTTAAAGAAGATATCTTTGTCTTACTTCAACATAATGGAACTGCTAGATCAATCTGGGAAGCTTTACTTCAGAAATTCCGAGGGAGTGCTGATATGATCAAAAACAAAAAGGCCTTATTGAAGAAGTCGTTTGACATATTTACTGCATTTGATCATGAAACCACAAAGGAAACAATAGATAGATATTGTCATCTGGTTCTAGAAATGAAAAGATTGGATATTCAGAAAGATGATGATGAGTGGGTTGATAAGTTAGCAGAGGCATTACCCCAACAGAAGTGGGGAACTTATCTGATGATTGTGAAACTCATAAGGAAGACTGAGAGTATGAACTTGGCACAATTTATCCAGAAGATTGAGGAACAAGAGCTGGATATTCAAAAGACTGCTATAATGACGAATCCAAATGCAAAACAAGATGTCAGTTTGTATTATCGAGGAAACAAGTTTGAGACTACTCCCAGTTCTAGCCCGAAGATTCAAACTGGTTTAGTGCTGAAAGTTCGTCTGGAACAAAGAGTAGTAATGTGACTCAAAGTGGTGGATATTCTTCATCATTCTCAAGTTTTGATCCAAACAGCACAACATCAAGTTCTCAACGACAAAACTCAACAAACCTTCAGTGCAATGTTACCTTAAACATTCAAAATGGTCAGAATTTGTCTCCGGAAGTTGCCAAGCAACCACTACAAAAAAATGCCATTTAGTGGCACACACTTTTAGTGACACTTCGTTTTTGTGCCGCTAATTTAACTTTTAATGGCACTTTATGTATGCCACATTTGCTTAGTACACATTTTTAGTGACATTTAGTTTTTATGCCGCTAGTTTAGGTTTTTAGTGGCACTTTAGCTATGCCACTAGAGATTTTAGCAAGTTTTTCTTATACTTTCACTTTTTAACGGCAGTTTAGCTATGCCACTAAAAAAATTAACAAACTTTTTTGTAGTTTCACCTTTTATTGGCACCTTGATTATGACATTAAAAATTTTAACAACCCATTTTTTAATACTTTTACCTTTTATTGGCACATTGGCTATAACACTAAAAAAACCATTCGTAATTTATGTATACTTTACATAATAAAATATATAAAAATTCGAGTGAAAGTTAAAAGGTCATACATTTTTAAAAAGTAATGTATACCTCATCCAACAAGAGACAGTCTGTTGGTAAAGTGGTGTATTTTCTAACTAAATGATTGTGGTTTAAATACTTAAAATGACAGATATGATAATATTTTAGCCGTAAAAAAACCTCACACACTTTTTATCAAAGTTTTGAAAACCAGTTCAAATCAAACCGTCCGTTAGAACCAGTTAAACCGTCTGGTACACCCAGTTAAACCGTTTTTGAGCAAAATTTGGTATGGTATAAAAACCAGATTTTAAAACATTGCTTTTTATTTTAGTTTTTTGATAATATATTTAAATATTTATTACTCTATATACACATTTTAACTTAAAACTAAATTTAAAAGAAATTTTAATTTCCCTCTTAAAGTTTTCGAGTTTCCCTCCTATCTAAATATTTTTTTGAAAATTACTTGAAACTTTACACCCTAGATTTATTTTCCCTCCCTATCCTGAGATTCTATAATCCAAACCCTAACCGTGCCCCTCCCAATCTCACTCTACGAGACAAAGCCATCACCGTTATTTCATCGTGCCCTAATCTCGTTTCTGTTCTCTTTGTTCTGAATTGTTGTAGGCGATTGAGATCTGTTGCGACCACCAATACATTGTATGACTTCTAATGGCAGCCCTGTTCACCGGCTTATAGAACAGATAGGTAGTTTTAATCTTATGTATAGTGATCATGATTGTTTTATTTGTTGACTACTGGTTGGTTGTGGGCAATCTAATTGAAAGGGAGCCCAAATTTGAAAGAATTTGTAACCTAAATTTCACAACCGGTGTGCCAATTTTCTTTACTTTTTGAATTTTGCACTTCGAATCCACGCTCAATTAACACATTCTTGTTGTTAATGGATCCGGAAAACAACGAATTAGCATATTCTAATCCCTATTAATCTGGGAATGGGTCGGTACAAAATGGGTTAGTGACTATTTTACAGAGTGATTCTATGGAGGTTGTTGATAGTTCTTTGGGTATGGTTAATGATGATGGATTTCGGGTTGTGGGTAAAAAGGACCAGCCTATTCAATCTGTTATGGGTCAAAACTTAGCTGGTGGGTTTGATGTGGTTTTTGTGGGTCAATAGATTGCTGGTAATAATCAACACAATAGTAGCAGAGCTGGTGCTTTTGATGGACTTATGGTGGTATAAGTGTTCATCTCCTAAACGTGCTACATCAGGACAGAATGGTAGCAGTATTAATCCTAAGCTGACTATTGTGACCGGGAACCCTATTTATCGACAGTTGTTGCTACTACTTCTGGGCAAACATGAGTAATGTTTATTTTAAAAAATCTGGCTGAGGTTAGTGATATATAATTATGCACTTTACACCCTAAGAAATACTAGGTCATTAATTATGCAGGGGTTTGTTATTTAGTTTTCTATATTGATTAAGTTTGTTTAAGCGATTGTATGTCATCCAGTTGCCAAAAAAGAGCAACAAAATGCTTCTCACTTCGCAAGGTCGTGTTTAACTCATGGACTCACAGTAATAACAAACAGGTTTGTTATACACAGAAACTACACTATCTACATTGTATAATCTATGTTGATTCTTAACTTGCAGATCTTGTTCATAGAGTTTAATAACCTTCCTTCATTGTTTGCAGAAGCAATACTCCTTTGACTTCACACTATCTTTTTTTTAGCTGAAGCAATACTTTAAAGATGTAGGGTAATACTCCTTTGACTTCACACTATCTTTTTTTTTTTTTTTTTTGTAAAACTTTCATGTTAAGTTATCTATAACTATTGAATTTATATATATTTTTTTGTTAGGACAGTGATTGTCTCCCACGATCCCCCACAGGAGTACCTTAATTTTGGTTTTCCTTCTCTTGAGCAATCATACACGGAAGGTGCTTATAACCACGCGTTGACTGCTAGACAAACGGTACCCCATGAACCTTATGTTTATTTCATGGATCTTTTGGCAAGGATGAATTCTTTAACTTACAATTATAAAATGAAATTGTGGATGGTTGTCATATTACTTAATACAGGGATGAGATTGTCGGGTGCAGAGAGAAGACATACGAGTCACTTTGGGTTGAAGACGCTTGACAAATGTTATTGGCTCTTTGGACAACCAAAACCTTTTTTGAGTACATCAAAGAGGTACAAATTCAAACCTCATATTGAAAATTTGTTTAGCTTGACACTAGAGGCGCAAATGTGCTGAGCTACTAGAGCTTGGCCTGGGAAAAAGCTCGAGCGAGCCGAGTCTAAACACACCTGAGCCTAAAACCAAGCTTGTTTAGTAAATGAGCCCGAGCTCGAGCTTCACTTATCGAGCTCGAGTCGGCTGGCGAGCCTAAACTAGCTTATTGTTTATATATTTTTTTATTAATATATTAAATATATATATATACTCATAATTAATTTAAATTAATTAATAAATAAAAAACGAGCCGAGCTCAAGCTTGAAAAAACTACCTACAAGACAAAGCTTGAATCAAGCCAAGCTCGAGCTTTCATAAGTTAAATGAGCTTGAGCTCGAGCATAGTTGAGGTCGGGCTTGGCTCGTTTGCACCTCTACACACACTGACGCAAGTAAACTATGATGTGTTTAAACATATAATATGAATTGTTGATTATGAACATCTTGAGTGGCATAATATGGATTATGGTTGAAATGGTTGAAGTATCAACTTGGTGCCTTCGCTTGTTTTATATGAACATCATCAAGAACAGACACGAGTTAACAAAAGCTTGTTTGGGTACAATCTCCTTTCCTAAAAAGAACATGAAAATGTAAATCACTTATTCATTAGTTGAATCTAAGGTCACAACTGGTTTTTTTTTTTTTTTTTGCAGACCAACACAAGACATAGACCTAATAACAACTTATACAGAGTTTTTAAAACTAATATTTACATGGGAAAGGATCAAGAACCCATCTGGAAGTCTAATTTTGTATCTCACATAGATCTGCAAAGTAAGTTATTAGACAAGCTTGAACCAGCATTTGTTTCATTTATATGTTTTAGGTCCTTGGTTATGGTTCTTTGTTCTATAACAACTCTTTACCAATTAATGAAATCTCATCTTTAAAAAGTCATATTGATAATGGAAATTATTTTGACATATTTTTTTAACTATTTCATAATATTAAATGGATGTTCTTAGGCTGTAATCTTGGTATGAAATTGATCAGCAAGAATGATGTTTGGACAATTCATTTTTAAATTTTTGTTGACACTGCAGTTAAGGTAATATGTTGATTTTCTTGTCTAACCATTAGGCATTTGAGCCAATTATAAATGGCTACATATTATATATTGGTTCTTTTCGTCTAATTGTTAGGCGTTCGGACCATTTTCTTATACATGTTTTTTCTTTTGAATCTAGAACGTTGAGTTTGATATATTAAAGAACTTGTAGATATTTTTTGAATCAATACTAATGCTTGTTTATATGGTTGATGATGGCAGGGTAGGTATCATGAGAAGATTAGGAGCTAAGTTTTATAGCAGTGGAATTCTCACCCAAAAGAACTTTTCGACTCGTCGTATAAACATTTGTAATATGTTACTTATTACATATTATTTTGCTTATATTTGGAATGTGTTTCGGATCGAACTCATTGAAGTTATAATATTATGATTTATACATTTACGATTTTATTGAACTTTTATTTTATATTTTTAATTGTAAATAGTGTAGTTTTTGTGGTAAATTATGTACAATTAAAAACAATACATATAATTAACCAGAAATGGTTTTTACCGACATAAAATTTGTGTCACAAATCGTTTTTTAACATTGTGGCAAAAAAAAGTACCACTAAAACTAGTATGATCTCTAACTAGGATTAGTTTTTAAAGGCACAAAAAGTGTGCCACAAAAGCCCGAAAACTTTGTGTGGCAGATCGAAAATGTGCCACTAAAAGTATTTAGCGTCACCGCTTCTTGTGGCACTTTTTTTGTGTGCCACGCATACATATAGAGGTCTTTAGTGACTCTTTTTTGTTTTTCAGTGGCACTTTTTGTATGTCACTAAATGGCATTTTTTTTGTAGTGAACACATGGCATCACTGGTTGCTATGTTAGAATCTTACGAAAGTTTGATCGGTGGGAAGATTGGTAATCCGATGCTTACCAAAGAGGATTACGACCAAATTGATGCTGAAGAACTTGAGCTGATGGATATAAAATGGTGTTTAGCGAGTGCTTGGAGAAGAGCTGAAAAGTTTCAAGAAATTACTGGTAGAGATGAATTTCGAGGAATGGCTACTTCTCAACTGGGTTTTGACAAATCGAAAGTTACATGTTTCCGTTGCAAAGGAAAAGGACACTTTAAAAGAGAGTGCAAAAGCAAAGAAGTAACCGGGAATCAAGAAAAGAACAACTATTATCAGAAATCAATTTTTCATCAGATTGCTCAACAACCACAAACTGCACATGCTCATGCTATTGAAGATGGAAAGAAGAAAGCTTTACTTATCCATCAAGATGATGAATTTGTTGCTGAAGGATTTAGTTGGGACAAATACATACCTGGTTCAGCTTGTGTTGCAAGAATTCAGGGTGAAAATGAGACTAATCAGAAAAGAATTCCAATTTTTCCAGATCTTGGAAGCGATGTGGATACCGATGATGAGGAAGAACATCTCAACAAAGCTAGAAAAGGCATTGATCCTACTAGTTTTAATTTGTTTTTTGCAGATAAAATGGAAATGGTGTATCAAAAGAAGATTGCAAGATTGAGGAAAGAGCTGGAAGCAAAAAAAGTGCAAGCTGAGGAAAAGACAAAGACAGAAGCTGGAGAAGCAAATGTTGATCAAGTGATTGAGAAAGTTGTGGAGAAAATTGTTGAAGTAGAGAAAGTTGTTGAAAAGATTGTCGAGATAGAAAAGGTAGTTGAAGTTGAAAAACTTGTTGAAGTCGAGAAATTCGTTGAGGTTGAAAAGATAGTTGAAAAAATGGTTGAAGTTGAAAAACCATGTTTGAAGTGTTCAGAATCTTGCAAAGTTTGTGAGGAGAAAGATAAGAAGATTGCTGATTTAGAGAAGATTAAAGAAGATTTGATGTGCGACGTGAAGTATGTGAAAGAGTCATATGATGTGCTCAACAACACAGTTAATCGTCTGAAAAAGACAAATACAGAAATTGAAAAAGCAATGGAAAAAATGAGCGCAACATTAATGACTAAGCAGAGCGTCATAAATGATTACATCGAAGACTGTGCTAATCTGAAGAAGGAGTTGGAGCTTGAAAAGATCGAAAGTGAAAGGATTAAACGATTACTGTTGAGTTATACTACTTGTGATTATTTGATTGATCGTGTTTATCCTACTGTTGCAGGTCTGGAAGCTTTCATGGATAAAAAGACTGAAGATACTGATACTGGTAAGAAACCAAGTGTCAAGTATAACAGATGTCCGCCCCCAATCCATGAAACTTATTCTCCAAGGAATCCTAACGAGGAACGTCTAAAAAAGGCAGTCAACATCAAGTTAAAGTCTGAAATCATTGATGAATTGCCAGATAATATTGATGTTACATTCACAGCGTCTGACACTGATCATGAGTCTGAGTTAGTAAAGAAAGTTGTCGATCAGGTGTTAGATATGGATGAAGAGTCAAAGTCTGAAAGTCCGAGTTCATCAGAAAAGAGTCCGAGTTCACCGGTTAACAGGGTTTACAATAGAGAATTCCTGTTATCAAAATCTAATTTGAATGACGGGTCAATCAAAGTAGCTTATACTTTGTATGATTCAGACAAATTATATTCTGATGAGGAATTTCCAATAAGAAGTGTCAAAACAAAAATGATTAAACAGGTTTTCAAATTAACATAAATTAATATTTTTGAAATAAATGATTTAAATCTTCATGAAAAACCTAAAAAATACACTTCAAGAGTTCAACAGAGATTGAACAAGAAAAAGGGTTACGGTTATGGTTCACGTTATCAAAAGAAACCAAACCACAATCGTAATTTCAAAAAACAAGGTCTGGGTTTCAATTCTTCAGAAAATTATAAAAATCAGAAAACTTATAAACCAAAAACAAAATTTGTTTCAGGAGGAAGTTCAGAGGATGAACAGAAGAAACCGTTCTGGAAGCAGTCGAATCAAGAGTTTCTTACTGAAGTAAAGAAGAATGTGAAAAGGTTTGCTGAAAGAGTTGACAGAAGAACCTGTTTCAAATGCCAAGAAGTTGGACATATAGCTTGGAATTGCCCCAAGACCAACTACCAAAAACAGGAAGTTTCTTCTAATTCTGTTTTGAAAAAAACTTGTGTTGATGAGAAAGAACAATCTGTGAAAAGTGTTAAAAATTTTGAAAATTCTACTTCTGAGGAAGGAGAAAGTTCAAAAAGATTTTACAAAAGAAGAGGTGATTTGAGTAAACAAAAGTGGGTGGTTAAATCTGAGAGTAATTCTGACAATGAATCTGATTCCATAAAATCATAGGAGTCTTTGGTTGATAAAAAGGTTGATAATTCCATTCCTGAGATGAACGAGGAAAACTTTCCGTCATTGTCAAAAGAAAATTTGATGAAGAAAGTGGGAAAGGTAGAGATCTCAAATCAATTCTTCGCTGATAAGGGAGAATTTGATGTTGAGAAGGCTTTCAATGGGAAAGTCAAACATATTTTCGGGAAGATGGTTGATGGGAAGGTTAAAAGTGCAAAAGAGTTTTACAAATCAAAATGTTGGTGGGACAGATGTTTGCCGCCAAAATCACCCAAGGCTGGTCAGGCTTGGGTGACAGCTTTTTCACCATAAATTCCTGACTTGCCGGAGATCCCAAGTTTGTAATCGTGGATCAGGAATCGGCATCATTCATGTTAAGATAGATTTTGTGAAAGATTTTTAAATGTGTTTAAATTGTACATGATGAGTGTGACTTGCCGGAGCTTCCAGATTGGTAAATGTGAAGCAGGAATCGGCATTTTGATTGGTAAAATGGTTTGTGTAGAGGTTTATTCCTACATAGGTTTGTATGCTGTGAATATTTTTACAAGAGGTACAGAGGTTGCATACTTGCAAGTGGTAAATCAGGGACATTAAGTTGTACTTGATCTACTACAAGTGATTGAATGGCAATATGATGAACCATGCCCCTACAAGTGGTAAAACCAAACTTATTTTCCGGAAAAATCATTTTGATTAAAACAAACTTAAGTGTTTTGAAATCTAAATGAGAAAATAGTTTGTTTTAAGGGGAAGTTCTGATTGTTTATGCCAAGTGGATGGCGAATTGAAGCAATTCGATATTGGTTGTCACGTTGTTTGTACAGTTTATTTTCAAATTTCCTAAAATGTGTTTGCATTTTAGGGGGAGTAAAATTTTTCAGAAAATCCAAAAACATTTGAAAATTTGAAAAAGACAAAAACATGATAAAATGAAAATGAGTTTTGTTGTATAAAAGAGGAAATGATAGTACATCAGTGGACGATCACGGCATGCTAAAGAATTGGTAAGATAAAAAGTGATAAACGGTCTCACTGATGATGTGTCAGTAGGTTTTTGCACATTTAGTAGATTGTGACGAGATATAAACCTAAATTTCAAACTTGCTTATATCGTGGGGAAACATCTCTCGGATATATGGGTAACCCCCGAAATCTCGTTTGAAAGGTCTCATATTCTGATATACTAGGTCTTTATACTCAATGATGTCTGGGGTATTATTCCGGGACTTCTACTGAACGGTAGTTCTGACCTAGTCCTTGGCTAATACTTTCTGCAATGCTTGAAACATAGCATTAAACCCTCAACATGCCGATGAAACAATAAAATTGATAGTCGCTGCTGTTGTAGCTAAAAGATCCTCTAAAGGGGACATACCGTTAAGTCGAAGCTGATATCTCTCTGCGTATACGGAAGTATCGACCTGAGATCCCTCGGCCCTCGCATTACCTAATTTATATACAGATATCATTGGTGTCATAATTACCTGTAAGACTGATTATTGAGATCTGGATACGGGAGTATATTCTGAGGTGGGACACGCGATTGAGTTTAAGTTCTTAAGACATTAATATCGTATCTCGAAGCAGTTGAACTTTGTGTGAAAATTTAAGTGGATCAGTATACTGATAATCTAAGTGAATCGTTTAGAACTTAAAATGAAATGAAGCTTAACGGTGTTGGTGATTTGTCTCAAAAACTGATATGATTCTCTTACACGAACTCACAAAAATATTGTTTGTAAATATTTCTTTACTGCATGTCTTTTATTTCAAAATTCAAAAAGATTTTCGGTGTGTTTTAGCATAAATTTTTGAAAATTCAAAAAGATTTTAGACAACTGATGTTGAAAAGCTGATTTTCAAAATTCCGAGTGCTAAACATGACGAACAGGTTTGGGAAAATTTGTTTGAAAAGAAAAATGATATTTCTTCAAGTGGTTTATCAAAGATTAGCATTGTAAAATCATTTATTGATTGTTTAATACCTGCAAGTGCGATTAAATTTCTTAAATTTTAAATTTGTGAAATTTACTTTGAGGTAGAGAATGTGCAGGTTAGCCAGACTACGATCCCTAGTTGATTGAAAGGGGGAGTCTGAAGATGAAAAAGCAAGGTTTCTGATTGGTTAAAGCCAGATGCTGTTATTGCTGATAAGAAAGAGAAGAAAAGAAGATAGAGATTTAGGATGCTTACATTGTCAGATACTTTGGAGAGAGCTTGAAGACTGATCAAGACTGAAGATGTTCTGAAGGCATACTGAAGACTCGTCAACATCCGAGGGGGAGTCTATTGGCGCATACGTCTGTCGACTTCGTCTTGTATCGAGTCATGTAATAGAATAGATGAAACAAGTCACACAGTTCAAGATTAACAGGATACAGAGGTGAACAAGCCAGTTCAAACGAAGTGGCCAGTTCAAACGAAGTGGCCAGTTCGTATGAACTGGAGATGCTTGTTTAAACGAAGTGGAGTTAGTATAAATAGTGGACTTGTTGTTTTCATTTGTAACTTGGTCATTCCGGTAGCGAAGCTCTGCCGAAGTATCTCCAGGTCTGTAATCGTCATCGAATCAATACAAGAGACAGTTAAAGTGATTCTCGTGTGTTTGTAGCTGAAATAACTCCGATACGTTTGTTTCCGCCTCTCGTATTGGACGAGATCTCTTCCGAACGACTCGTTTGGTCGTGCAAACGATCCTACAGTCACGGTACTCGATTCATCCAGGAGCGGATAAGATGTACCAAGATCTTAAGGATTTCTATTGGTGGCCAAGGATGAAAGGCGACGTTGCGATATATGTTGGCAAATGTTTAACTTGCGCCAAGGTTAAGGCCGAATACCAAAAGCCTTCAGGTCTTCTGCAGCAACCTGAAATACCCCAATGGAAGTGGGAACATATTTCAATGGACTTCATAACGAAATTGCCAAGGACGCCCAAGGGCCACGATACAATTTGGGTAATAGTAGATCGTCTAACAAAGTCTGCGCACTTTTTGCCAATCAAGGAAAAAGACAACACGAGTAAACTTGCTGAAATATACATGAGGGAGATTATTGCACGACATGGAGTGCCTCTCTCAATTATCTCTGATAGAGATGGACGCTTCGTGTCAAGGATTTGGCAATCCTTTCAAGAAGCATTTGGTTCTCAGTTGAATCTGAGCACTGCCTTTCATCCGCAGACAGACGAACAGAGCGAATGAACAATTCAAACATCAGAAGACATGTTGCGAGCTTGCGTAATGGATTTAGGTGGGAGTTGGGACACTCACCTGCCATTGGTTGAATTTTCATACAACAACAGTTACCATGCAAGCATTCAAGCCGCACCGTTATGCTGGGCTGATGCGGGTGTTGGGACACTCACCTCTCTATGGACGCAAGTGTCGATCACCCTTATGCTGGGCTGATTCGGGTGATAGACAACTAGTTGGTCCGGAATTGGTCCAGGAAACGACATACAAGATTGCACAGATCCGAGAGCGCATCAAAGCGGCTCGTGATCGACAAAAGAGTTATGCGGACCTGAGGAGGAAACCTCTGGAGTTTGAGGTTGGTGATATAGTTTTGTTGAAAGTTTCACCCTGGAAGGGTGTGGCACGCTTTGGGAAGCGTGGGAAGTTGAATCCGCGATACATTGGTCCATTCAGAATCCTGCAAAGGATTGGGCTCGTAGCATACAAATTGGACTTACCTGCTGAACTTAATGGCGTTCATGATATGTTTCACGTATCTAATCTGAAAAAGAGTCCAACTCAGGAAACAGTGGTCATTCCTTCCGACGAAGTTCATATTGACGACACACTCCATTTTACTGAAGAACCTGTTGAGGTTACTGATAGGAAGGTTAACAAGACGCGTAGGAGTAGTGTCAAACTCGTCAAGGTTCGATGGAATGCACGACATGGGCCAGAATTCACGTGGGAATGTGAGGATCGTATGAAGAAAAAATACCCACATTTATTCCCCAAGACCCCTGCATCTAGTAGCAGAACTAAAATTTCAGGACGAAATTTCTCTAACAGGGGGAAAATGTGACAACCCTCAAAATTTCAGGTATCCGTACAATTAATTAATATTTAATTTGTGCTTAATGACTGTGCTTGATCTCAACTAATGATTAAACTGCTTTCTGATTTCTGTTACATACATACATATGCATCACATTTCATACTGTCACTCCATTTATTACACACATACATTAGTGACAAACTTGATGCACAAAGCACAGTTATCAAAGTGAGCGGATAACTCAGACACATGCTGACAATACCAGCACATAGACAGACACTATATTGAGGCCCAGTATGAGCCAGGGACAAGGTACTACACTTGTATGGAGTGTAGGGAACTAAGGACCATAAAACTGCGTCACTAGGTGATAGTTTAGGTGCCGGAAAGTGCCTAAAACCCACTCTAAGTGCAGAATTCTGCATTTATTACCAAAATTCAGCATTTAAATTTACTAGTCACTTGCAAAAATATGGCAGAATGGTCCTGTATACTTTCCTAAGTGTCAGGAATTGAAAGTGTCACTAAAAGTTACATAAAGGACGCTATACGACATGACTTAGCACTTTAACGGAACAGTATCAAACCGAACAACCGGACATTACCCGGAACACCAAAATAATGCTAAAAGCATTGTTCTTATTTTTCTGAACTAGTTATGGTCCCCGAACATCATAACACACTATATTAGTTCATAACATCTAAACACTTAAACTAAAAACTAGAAATCTAACTAAACTAGACTAACTTACCATTGCAAATCAACTAAACCAACCCCCCCCCCCCCCCAAACCGGTTATGGAACAAGTGGGACACCCCATGATTTTCTTTAATTGTTTAAGTGATTTGTTAAGTACTTTAGAAGACATAAAGACTATTGGTTAATGCATTGTTGGAAGACTTCTTTATAAACCACAAGATAACCATACATATCATCTTCATCTTCCAAACAACAAAACTCTCTCTTCTCTCTTTTCTCTTCTCTCTTCTCTTTGGCTTCGGCCAAACCCAAGGCACACCACCATCATCATCATTCAAGGATCTTCATCCATTTTACTTGTATACAAAGGTGTTAAGGGTCATACAACGAAGCTTGGTGCTCTCGGAAGTGGAAGGACCTTCTCTATTTGCTATTAACCACCTCATTTCTCCTCTTGATCTTCCCTAGCTTAAAACCTAGTAGTAAGTCTCTTGATTCCTTATTTATGCCATGTTTATGGTGGTTAATAGTCACATTATGATGAAAACTCAAGAACCCTAAAAGATCATAAACAAAGTCTTGAACATAAAGTAACATGATGATGAAATAAGATGAAAACATGATGAAATGAAGTTGTTTTGGTTATGTTGTTGATTACTTTCGTGAAATAAGATGAAAACATGTTGAAAAAGTATGATTCTTACATATACTTACACCATCTTTGAAATAAACTAAGTATATGGATGCTAGTGAAACATGAAAATATTGTAAATAGATAATTTTGTAAAATAAGTTCACTAGTTGTGAACATCTAAAAACCCCGAGAGTAAGATTTTACTAAAAGTAAACATACTTTGGAACTAAACCCACTAAACACTCTACAAAGTTACTACGCGTTTTTATGAAAAACCAAGTTCATGTTGATATGTAAAGTGCATTGTTTTTGCACTTGACTAGTGTAATGTTGTTTAGTAACTTGTTGTTGATTGATTGAATGGTTATTGAAAAGAAAATGAAATGCTAATAAGCATGGACACCTCCGTTTACAAAGGAAACTCTGGCGAAATTTTCTAAAATTCCAACACTTAGAAAATATTTTTCTGACAAATGTTACAAGTATATTTTACAACTTGTGTTTCGAATATAAACATCGCCATGGGTTTTGTCACAAAAATACAAAGTATCGGAGGTTGATTTTTACAAATAAAATGGATAAATATATATTTAGAATATATATTTTATACTAAGACACTTGTGTGAATATTTGCATATTTTATGAACTAGTTATATTATTTTAGGGTCAAATAATATAACTTAACAAATACCATGGAAATTACAACTACCAAAATGATCGACCAAACGGGTCGGGTTCGAAAGTCTAATGGTTGTTTAGACCGCTTATCTTAAGACCCTATATAAGCACTAAACCTAAAGTGACGAGTTAAACATGTTGAAACTTGTTTAACGAAGGTAGAAAACAAGTTTGATATCAAAACAAAGGGTTTTGATATCCAAGAATAGTTTGGTTGCAAAATACGCTTAAACGCGTATTTTGACCGAAACTAGGATTCGTCACTACACCTAATTAGCGTGGTAATCTGTAAAGGACTATAACCATCTTGATTACGCTCACGTTGCGAAGTTCAAACAAACTTTGTGTTAACCAAAATGAGGTCAAAGCAGAAAGTCAAACTCTATTTGACTTTCATGCTTGAATTACAAGAACAAGCATGAAGGAAAACTTACAAAAGGTCCAAGACATGAAGATTTGATCAAGAACAACTCTGGTATGAAGCCTTCATATATGAGAGCTTCAACTTAGAGTTGAATTTGAATCAAATGTGTAAAGAAGAAGTGAAAATCAAGTGGGTATTTATAGATTTCTCAAAACCGTTAGGATCGTTCCTCGATAATTGAGCTTTAATCTAGACCCTCCATGTGTTTCCCATTGTTTTACAATGCTATGGGTGTCCAAAACCAGCTCATGGTATTGCAATTGATGGGTTTTGGAAGCTTGGAGTGGCAATCAAGCAAAAAAATGCAATGCTGGCAGACCAAACCGTAAGTCCCATTCTACAAACAGTAAGCCACGGTCGGGCCAGGCTAGTCACACTCACAAGTTTTCATTTGTTGCAACTTTGGCCACTTTGACATCCAAACTAGCGTTTTCCACTTCTAACACCCGTTTAACCAAATTTTTAGACTCTATAAGGATGTTAAAGCATAGGGGACTTGAAATATGCTTGAAAATATGCCGGATGTTGGTTCGTTTGGTCGTACGATTACGTTGTTCGGTTAATTATGACGAAACACGAATAGACGCGAAAAACGATCCAAATTACACGACGAATGGAATTTCATCATGCCAATCACTAAAATAAAATATTTTAATGATTACATAAATTTTTGGATGTCCGGATATATTCAAAATGTAAGATTTGTGCGAAAATGCAAACTTATGCACTTTTTGACGCTTTTAGTCCCTGAATGACCAAAAAGTTTATTTTAGCATACCGAACCCCTCAAAGCCTATTTCTAAGCTATGTAAAGGATATTTAGGGTATGTTTAACTTATGATCAAGTTCCAGAATGTCTGTTACAGCACAACTCGGCATACTTTCGTAGTTTGTCGAAATTAGCCCCTGTAAGCGAATAAACTTGATTTTGCCACACCAAAGCGTTCAAAACTTATTTCTAAGTTATGTAATGGTTATTTAAGGTATGTTAAGCTCATGTCACTATTCCGGAGTGTTTGTCGTGTTAAATTGATTACGTTTACGCATCAGTTCGCGTATAACTTCCCAGAAAGCGATTTAGAGCTCGAAATCGAACAAGAATTGATATGTGCAAATGATGCACATATTTATACAAATCCCAAGAATGAAATACAATATTTCATTGATTTGGTATTTGTTTGATGGCCGTGGAGGCACAGATGTCACACGTTCCGTCATCAGATTTAAAACTAATCAGTATCAAAATTAGCACACGAAATTTAAATTGTACCTTTTTGCTGATCTTATCTTACCTTTCTTATCTCCTCCAAAGAAAACATATCAACTGTAAAGAAATATAACTTTTTGTAATGGTGAGATGTTACCTGTTATGTCTCTGGAACAACCGCTATCAACATTCCAAGGATTGTCAACAACTCCTCCTTGGTTGTCCCTGGAAAATGAGGAGATTAGTAAGACACTAGTACCTAAGCCATCGTGGTCCTAGGATTTCCTGAAGCATCAAAATAAGATACTTCCCGTAAGGACATGTTCCCTTTTGTTTCAAGGATTAGTAATGTCGATACTTTATGTTTTGCTTTCCAAATTTGTTTAGGCTTCTCTAATTTCTTAGGTGCCTTTGTCAAAACAGTTTGCTTTTCAACCTTATTAATTTTCAAAAATTGTTTAGGTTTCAAAGCTTGTTTTCTTTTAGCTTTCGTAATATTCCAATCCCCATAATATGGTTTAATCCTTGGATACTTATTCATCATTGTCTTAGGCTTTTCAATTTCATTGGTTTAGAATAAGATCTATCCTTTGGTGTAACCTTCTGATTTTGTGTATAATATGGCACATAAGGACGATGTGTGAAATTCCGTGCAATGTGGCAGGGTATGCCACAGTTGTAGCATGTTTGCTTCTTCACATAAGGAGCATATCCTGATCCATTCGACCCAACCGATGATGAATTTGAGTTATAGGATCTGTTGGATGATATGTTTGCAGACTTTTCAAACTTTCGGTCCTGCTTCATATGTCCTTGTCTACAACCGTTAGCACATTCACTGGTTTTATCTTTAAAAACAGGGTTAGAATTTGCAATATCATTTGGAACTATTGGTTTTGGATACACATATTTATTTAACGGGCCTCTCTAAGCTGGCTCAGAAACATCCTTTTTCACATATGGATAAGCATTAACAGACAAATTGGATGTTTTCAAACAAACATCGATAGTTTTTTGGCAAACAATATCATCCCCCTCAACCCAATCCTCTACCTTTACCTCATCAGCACACAAAGTAGAAGCACCAGTATCGTTCACACATTTAAACTCAGGGACTATTGGCCTCACCACACTTGTACCAACAGTATTGAACGAGGCTTCTTCACATTCTTCTACATTTTCAACTGGCCTTGTTGTATCAATTTCAGATGTTGTGGGCTCAGTTAATGTTTCACTGTTTGATTCAGTTGAACCACTTGAGGTACATTCCTTTTGTAGTGGCTCTGCTGAAAATTGAATCCTCTGTTGTTGATTTAGCTACTCTAGATGACTCAGATCTGGATTCACTAGATTCAACTGATTCCAATTTCTCAGAATTAGTTGCTTTAGGTGATTCACATTTGGAGTTAGATGGTGCAGCTGGCTCAGTTGGTTCATTTGTCGAATCTTTATTTGAAAACTGACTTTCAGATTGATTTTCAAAAACTCTTTGTTCATTAGGATTTAAATCCTAAAAATGTTTATCAACCTCCGCATTTTTCTCAAAACTCAATGTCTCTGTTTGCTTAGAGACATTCTCTGATTTAACAAAAACAGGTGCAGATGCTAGTTCGGTTGTCTTTGTTTCATTCTTTTTAGGCTTTGAAATTTTATTTTTTGCGGTCTTGACTAGCCCAACTTTCATACCCTTAACCCCACTTTAAACTATGTCAGGAATGCTGGTAATCTCCTCATCAGTCATAGGAATAGTGGTGTAGGAATGATTGTATGGTGGAGGAATACTCACATATCCTAACCTTTATTCCTAGTTTCTTTCTTACTGAACTGTAACTGCTTATTTATCATTTTTTCAACTGTTTCACTAGACAAATCGAATTTTTGAAAATTGAAGTTTGCATTTTCAAAAGTTGATTTGAATGAATCAAGTTCAGCATTTATTTTTTCGGAAAGTTCTTTAAAATGGAGATGCCTACATTTCTCTTCACTCAAATCCCTTTTTAATTTTCGGATATCACATTTCTGTGCTTCCACCATATCCTTGTATCCATTAAATTTCTTTTGATCTGATATAAATCAGATTTGGATAATTGAAGTTGCATGACTAACTAATTAGCATGTTCCTTATACCCGCTTACCTTTTCCCGACAAGCATAAGTTCAAAAACAATTATCTACACATACCTCAGTTGGAGTGGGAGTGAAATCATGAATCCGAGCCATGAAAGATTGATTCTGAGTCCCGGCAAAGCAACCTGATTCTGAATTCGGCGATGAATTAGCAGATTTGATGACTGAGCTCAATACACCAGACAATGAAGCATCAGGAGTGGATGTGCAAACTGCAGCAGATGTGTTACCTTGAGCCTTCTACTTGTCAGTCTTACCGTATGATCTGATGAGTGAGATAAGCTGATCTAGCTTCATTTTGCAACAGTTGATTGTCACCATGATCTAATTAACATTTCTAAACCAGCTACTCTTTGGCTGATCTGGAATACTTTTTAGAGCATCTATAAGCTTTTCGTTGCCCCAAAAAAATTTGACACCACCATCTCTGCATTCTTCATTTTAGAGAGCAGTTCAACAAACTGGCCAATTAGCGCTTCTACAGATTCACCAGGAATGTAACTGAAACCGTCAATTTTTTGCTGAAGCACATCATTTTGATAGGACATTTCTAAGTTGCTAAACCGTGATCCCCCAAAAATGTCTGTTTCATTGTAACCGTACCGTTAAAAACGTTAAAAAATTGTCCGAAAACTGTCTTTACCAAATTATACCGTTAGACTCGTCTCGATAATTACAAAACTAAACTTTTAATTACTCCCAAGGGATTTTTAATGACATGGTCAAAAATGTTAATAATATCAAAGATAATAAAAAACCATTTTTACTGTTTCCAAGGTTTTTGAGCTTTTATTTGCAAAAGAAGATTCTAAACGATAGTGCTCATGTACTTATCCAAGGAAATCCTATTCAAATCAACAGCCTATCTTTTGAAACCTTTACTAGACTGTCAAAAACTTCAAAAACACAAACAGAGGAACCTGAGTAGAATTTAGCAGCAACAACTGCTCCCCAGGTTACTGCTGTTGAGCCCACTGCTCAAGGTGATCACAGCAACACAACCACTGCTGTGAAACCCACACCTAAAATCACCAAAAACCCACTCAAAAGGTAACTCTGGAAGATGAGATCCCAGAGATTATACATGTGACAACACAAAAGTCACCAATAACCACTGCTGCTACTTCCTCACAGAAGATGGAAGAAAGATCTCAACCTGAGCCTCAAACTCCTCCTGCTTCCTCTCAAAAGGATCAGGTTGTAACAACTGGGACACCACATTATGATGCTCAAGAATCACTTAATTCCATCATCCACAGCCCTCCTCCCGGGGCAAATTCGCTTTCTACCCCTATCCTCACTTCACAAATTCCACCAACAATACGACCTCTATTGGATGCAGTTGATTTAGCCCAGACACAAATCAGTTCTTCTCAATCACCTATCAATGAGAATATGCCACAATAAGTGACTGAGTCTGGTGTCTCTATCTCTGCTAACCCACCAATAGTTGAGGAGGTTACACTGCAGGAATTACAAGTAATTCCTGTCAGTAGTTCAAGTCGAGCAACTACTACAAGTGTTGAACCCACTGGTTTACACTTGGACAGTAGTTTCATAAGTCAGACTCCCTTGAAGGAAATTTCTTCTTTGGGAACCATACAATCCACTGGTGTGTATCCAATATTCACTGGTGAGCTTAGAATGGTAACCTCTGTTGAAGGAAGAAGTCCCCAGTACCAAGAAAAAGAGGCATCAGTGGATGACTTCTGGAAAACTTTCCCTAAGTCAACTGCTGATACAACCACTGCCAATGGGAAATAAGTTGATCCCATTAACTTGGGTGATGGTTTAAAATACCAAGAATTGACAGAGAGGGTTGACAAACTTGACACATCTGTTGCAGAAATCAAGTCTATGCTGCAACAGTTGTTACAAGCTCAAAAGGCAACACCCAATGCTGCTGCATCTGAAACATCTGCTCCATCTCCTGCTGAGCTCTGGAACTTATTTTAACCTATGCTTCATCAACAAAGATAATATGCTGATCAACAACATGAAGTTCAAATTCAAAAGATCAGAAACCTAATGGAAGCTAGGTTCAAGGATACACAAGCAGATATCAAGGCAATTAAGGCCCATTTGCTACAAACCACTGGCACTGCTCCTCATTCAATCATATTTGTTGACAATCCACCTGATGATGCCAAAAAGGGGGAGAAGAAGAAGGGATATGAAGATGGGCTATACATTAAACCAAATCCATTATCTAAACTGGTTGTGGAAATCCCAAGTCCAGATGGTTCCAAAAAGGTTGATGAGACTCAAAATGTCTTTGCTGCATTAAAAGCAAACATGAAAGAGTCAATGGAGATAAAAGGGGCTAAAAGGTTTAAGCAGGAGACGAAAGTCTTGATGGAAAAGGAAGAGCAGGGTACTTCTGAGCCCAAGGAAGAGCAGGAAAGTCCTAAGCCAAAAAGAAGACAGCCTACTAGAAAAGTAAGGCAACCCAAAACCACACCTTCTAAAGCCACAAAACATACTCCTCAAACCCCCAAAAGCTCCTCTCATCAAACCTCCAAACCAACAGATGTTGAGACACCTGTTGTATCAACAGTTGTTGGTACTTCAGTGGTTTCAACAAATGTTATTTCAACCACTTCCCTCACCATCATGCCACCCACTACTCAATCCACTGCCACTCCACAAAACCCCTCACCACCTACCATAGTGCAGAAGACAACAGTTGACACATCAACAGTTGTAATGACAACAGTTGTTTCGACCACTATTAGTTTGTCACCCATTACCACAAACACTCCCACACAAGCCATAATTCTTTCAGTTCCTAAAAATCAAACAAAAACACCTTCTCCCAAAAAGGTGTATACAAGAAAAAGAAAATTTCAGGTGCATGATGATGACATACTAGCACTTGATTCCATTTCATCTGCTCCTTACAATGTCACCAAACCTCAACCTTTCATTCCTCCAAAATTGGCCAACCCAATAAAAGATCCAATAGCTCTTCAAGGATATGACCCTGCTGATGTTATACTAGTAGCTGCCAGTTATCCACTAGAACTACATGCAGTAAAAAATGAAATGAAGCAGTTCTACATAATGAGTGATCCTTTAAAAAGAAAATTCCCTTCTCTGATTGGTTTTAGAGATCCAGTAAACATGGATGAATATCTAAAACTCAAAGTCAGGCAAGCAGATTTAAGAGCTAAACTTGAATGCAAAGGGAAAAGTGATAATGAAGCCTCAAGTCATATGCAGTTTTTGCTCACCAAGGTTATACAATTAGAAGACTATGCAAGAGACCTGAGCAAAGAAATGTCCAACCTGCCTCCAAAAGCTGATTTGCAGGTAGATCTGAAAAAAGACATCATCAAGTTGATCATGAGTGAAAAATTCTACCCTGCCACAGCTAAACAATTTCAAGACTGGCCACTTGTTGCTCTCAAAACAGAACTAAATAGAATTGTAAGAATAAAAAGAGATCCAGGCATGAAGAGGTCAGCACCAAACTGGAGTAAATACAAAAAGGCGATTGATGATCTTACGTTGGAGTATAAAAGAAAGAAGCAAGAATTGGTTGATGCAAAGGTTGGGTCTGCCAAATCCATATCAAAATGGACAAGGCAGTGCACTGATGAGGCTTATGAAAGGCTGAGAAAAAGGAGAGAAACAGATCCTAGCCTTCCAAAGAAGCCTGATTACAAAACCACTGACAAATCAAAGCAGCGAGCCCACACTTCTGAACCACTGTTTACATCATCAGATACCTCTGTCATTGTGCTAAACCAAAGGTGGAGGTAAAAGCTAACTGATGCAGAAGAAAAAGAAAAGGAAGCTGAATACTTTAAAGAGGCTATCAAGAAAATGGCTCTAGAGAGTGATGACTCAGAAAAACTTTAAAATATAGTAAAAAATGTCCTGAACAGACCTCCATCCCCAAACTCATCTAAAATAAAGACTCTCCCAAGAAACCCACTGGATTCAAAAATACTAAAGTGGAAGTTTGATCAAAAGACCCACGTATTGACTCTGCTCAAATCCAGTGGTGAGGTGAAGCACATATCAAGAGAACAAGCACTTGGCCTGGGTGTTGAAGATCTGCAGGATCTCCTTGAGCTTCCACTATGTAGGGATGAGTATGATACAAATTCCATGGACTTTGAATTACAATTCAAAGGACAAGTCAGGGAATTTTTGATGAGGCAATAAAAATCCAAAATAATGAAGAGTTTTGGCATCATCTGTTCCAGGGGGAGATTGTTGGGATTGAACCCTACCAAAGGAACAGTTGATAAAGCCAAAAATGGATCAGATTAGTGGATTCAGAATAAGCAGTTGTTTGCATCAGTCTTCCTCCTTGAATGTGGCGTAACATCTGATGACTTATAAGTACTGCCCTTCACAAACAACTGTTGATCTTCAACATCTGATGAAGACTTAAAGATTGTTGAAGACTAAGCACTGATGCTCAATCTACTGTCATGGTTCAAGTTCTGCTGAAGACCCAAAGCACTGCTTGGAGTATAACAGTGGAATGAGAAGCAGTAGTTAGTTTACTTATTATATTGTATTGTAATCAGTAGTTAGAAAGTAGTGTTTGTAATAGGCAGTGGTTATAGGTTGTTAGGAGGTTAGATATCGCTTTCATGGTGACGTCATCAAAGATGCTTCAGTGGTTTGTTCTGTACTATAACTAGAACAGTACCCTGTACTGTTCTATTAGCTCTTTCTTCCCCAAGTCATTCTGTACGAACAAACCATTGTGAGCTCAGGCTGAGGGGGAGACATTGTGCATGCGTGCAATAGTTTTGTTTATTATAATCAAATACAATCATCCGATTCTATGATAAACATGTTTGGTTAAAATTGTTCTCTCTTTGATTGTGTTGAGAGTTTATTCATCTATTTCCGTTGCACTAGTTTCTGATTCATACTTCATTTTAATTAAACAAAACACAATCATATCAAACTCAGATCCTAACAACAACATTAAGAGTTTTTACATTTGCCCCTTATCTTATAATTATCTGGTCCAGTTGTCACTCGACCGGATCTACGACTGTGGACATATCACTAATTAGACTCGCCCACCTAAGAGTGATAAATCAGTAGTAATGTGCACAATACCCCCACTTACTGCCAGTAATTAAAGATTTGCAAACACTTAATCCCTGTAATTATAACTTGAAAAAATTTAGGGTTTTACAAAGCAATTTTAATAAAACAGAATGACTCACCTTGTTAGCATATAGTCTTGATTAAACAAGCATCTTGATTCTAAGTCTTCTGATGATTATACATCTTGTTTGATAGTAGGTTTACGGACCAGAGTTTAGTTTAACAGAGTGGAATACGTATTAGTGTAAAACCACATCAAACCTAACGATGGTCACGAGATCAGAACCTTAACGAAACTCACAAAGTATAGTCTTATTTAGACAGCACTTTGCATTCGTTAGTTGGTTCCTGAATCGATCGGACAGAATATCGTATCGGTGATTATTGGTTAGAAACGTATAGAGAGAAGAATAGAAGGAAGGAGCAAGGAAGAATGAAATCCTAGGCTCCTATTTATAGGTAAGGCAGATTCCTTTCTTAGCTATGAAGTTTTCTTACTTATTAAGTTTCCTTTATTTATTAGGTTTTTCTTATTGATTAAGTTTACTTACCTATTAAGTTTACTTATCTATTAAGTTTACTTATCTATCAGGTTTACTTAGCTTTTTAACGGATTATCTTACTTAGCTGTTTAATTAAGTAATTTACTTAGCCGATTAATTAATTAACTTAATTAGCTGATTAATTAACTTACTTAGTTTGCTTAACTGTTAAGTTTCCTTAGCTGTTAAGTTTTCTTAGGTATTAAGTTTTCCTTAACCTCTAAGTTTTCTTAACTGCTAAGTTTTCTTAACTGCTAAGATTTACATAACCATTAAGTTTACTTGACCATTAAGTTTTCTTAATTACTAAGTTTACTTAACTGTTAAGTTTACTTAACTACTAAGTTTACTTAACCATTAAGTTTTCTTAGCCACTAAGTTAACTTAGCCATTAAGTTTACTTAACTACTAAGTTTACTTAATCGCTAAGTATTCTAGTTTAACAGCTTCCTGATTATGAGTTCTAATGCTAGATACAATGGAACTCGTATTAGCGTATTTACCCAATTCAACTTTAACGATAATCATGAGATCAAAACTCACAACGAATGACAGAGTATAGCCGTATACATGCATCACTTAAATATCCGTTGGATCAGTTTCAATCGATCAGATATAGTACCGTGTCCGTGTATTACCCTGATAACGAGCAGAGTTTCGGTGTTTTAGGGCGTTGATTGAAAGAAACAGAGATACAAGGAGTAGGATGACATTTTAGACTGTCGAACTGAGCAATTTGGTCAAGTGCCAAACCCCTGGCTTTATAGCCAGTTTTGACCTCTCCCGCGTGTCGCGCACGGCTCAGCCGTTTCGCATTTTTCCAGAAATCACGAAGGGTATCGAGATATATGGATGGGTTGCAGATCAACAAGGTTTTGTACCTTGAAGACGAAAGTGCGTCAATAACGGAGTGAAATGTTGTGCGGTCACTTGGTTTTTCAAGTATGCACAGGTAGTTATGAGGGGTTTTGAATGGAAGTGCCATGGTGAATCGAAAGTGGAAAGAACGAATGACGAAGATGAGTGATTTGTGAGAGAATTTTGGGGATAACTTCTTTTAGAAAAAGAATTTTGAATTCGATTCTACAGTGAAAACCCTGTTTGGGGTTTTGATCAGGGTTTTATAGGTGGAAAAAGTGAATGCTGACGTGGCAGCGGTTACAAAAGATCTGAACGATAAGTACTGTCCACGTGCCAACCTCTGATGAATAATGGAAGACAGTTATTTTAGGAAACCACTGATGGATCAATTATCAGTGGTTTACAGTGGTGAAAATGAAACAATGGCTGACTTTTAACTATCAGTGGATAGCCATCAGTGGGTTAAAACACTGATTTTGGGCAACAGTGATTAACAATGAAAATGAGAGAACAGAGGTTGACTTTCAGCAGTGGACAACATTTAGAAGAACAGATGTTTGAACCAAAACAGTGGTTATGGCAGACTTTTAAGGATTAATAATAATTTTCATTTTTAGCTATTTTTAATGATGAATTTTTGATTTTTTGAAAACATTTTAATGCTTTTATTCATAGAAAAATAGGATTTTGCCTGTTATTACATGTTCAGCATGCCAATCCTAGAGATCAAGCTTTCAAAGGTGGATGTGTCTAAAGCTTTTGTTAGCACATCTGCCAGCTGATCTTTAGTTGGAACATGGTGCAGAGAAATCAAACCTTTTTTCATAGCAATCCCTCACAAAGTGATGTCTGATATCAATGTGCTTGGGGTTGAGTGAGAAACTGGATTTTTTATGATATTTTATGCTGCCTGACTGTCCAACATGAGAGGTGTCTTTAAGGCAGTGATACTAAAATCCAGCAGTTGATTTTGAAGCCATAACAGTTGGGATGTACAACTTGCAGCAGCTATATACTCTGCCTCAGCAGTGGATGTTGAAATAGCTGCTTGCTTTTTGCTTTACCAAGACACTAAGAAATTGCCTAGGAATTGGCACCCTCCTGAAGTGGACTTCCTTGTTGTATTACATCCAGCAAAGTCACTGTCTGAGAAACCAGAAAGCTTGATATTTCCATCAGCTGGATACCAGATACCAAGTGTGGGAGTACCTTTGAGGTATCTGAATATCCTTTTTACAGAAATAAGGTTTTACTTTCTAGGGGCTGATTGGGATCTTGCACAAACACATGTTGCAAACATGATGTTTGGCCTAGATGCGGTTAGGTACAATAAAGACCCAATCATGCTTCTATAAAGAGTTTGATCAACCAAATTATCCTTTTCATCAGACATAACTAACTTGGTGGTTGCTATGGGTGTACTACATGATTTGCAATCATTCATATCAAATTTTGTTAAAAGTTCTTTGGCATATTTGCCTTGATGAATGAAAGTACCATTTTGTAGTTGCTTTACTTGGAGACCAAGAAAGCACTGTAGTTCACCCATTGCGCTCATCTCAAACTCAGCTGTCATGAGTTGTCTAAACTCTTCACACATTTTAGAACATGTGCTTCCAAAAATGATGTCATCCACATAAATTTGGACAATCATCAAGTCTTTCCCTCTCCATTTTAAGAACAGTGTTTTGTCAATTTTACCTCTTGTGAAACCAATGGAAAGAAGAAAGGTGGAAAGAGTTTCATACCAGGCTCTAGGTGCTTGTTTCAAGCCATACAAAGCTTTGTTTAGCTTGTAGACATGATTTGGATTAAATGGATCCTCAAAACCAGGAGGTTGACACACATATACCTCTTCTTGAATCTTACCATAGAGGAATGCACATTTGATATCCATTTAAAACACGTTTATGTTGTGGTTGACAGCAAAGGCCATAAACAGTCTAGTAGCTTCCAATCTTGCTGCAGGGGCAAAAGTTTCATCATAATCAATGCCCTCTTCCTGTCTAAAACCTTGAACCACTAGCCTTGTTTTTTTCTTGACAACAATACCCCTTTCATCAGTTTTGTTTTTGAAGACCCACTTTGTGCCAATAGGACTCACACCCTCTGGCAGTGGTACAAGTTCCCATACTTGTTGTCTTTTAAACTGTTGGAGCTCCTCTTGCATGGCCTCTACCCAGCTGTTTTCTTTCAGTGCCTCTTGGTACTTGACTGGCTAATGGAGAGATAGAAAGCCAGCAAAAAGACAGATGTTTTGGGATTGGCTTCTTGTGAGCACCCCTTCACTGATGTTACCAATGATTTGGTCTGGTGGATGAGACTTCAAGAAGATTAGATCTCCTTTGTATGGATCAATGGCATTTAATGGTGAGGGCTGCAGGTGTGAATCATCTGAGCTAACAACTGTTGGTGACTTTGATGATTCAACAGTGTCTTGAAATGGAGGTGGAGGAATAGGTGGAATTGGTGTGAAAACATGTTGACTTTTATCCACTGTTTGAGGACTTTTATCAACAGTGTTTGATGATGTGGAAGTAGGGGTTAAAGGGCAACTTTGGTTAACAACTGTTGAGGTAGCAGTGGTTGAGCTTTGACAGCTGTTTTGAACATCTGCTGCTTTGGCAATGGATTTGAAGGTTTGTAGTGGAAGGATCACTTCATACCCATTGTCTGACGGAGGTTTTTGAGATGAACCTGCACTGTTAGTCTTGACAGAAACATTTTTGTTGGTGCATACATCTGTCGACTTCGTCTTGTATCGTGTCTTAGATTAGATTAGATAGATCAGGGCTCGTAGATCGAAGAAATGTCAATTTTTATGTTGTATAAATGCTGATTTCGCTCCTAGGTCTAATTCCGCCCGAAATGTCATGTTGACACTTTCGAGCGGAATCACCAAGTTCTAATTCCGCTCCAACCAGTTTTGTGTCATTCTGAGCGGAATCAGGACCCTATAAATAGGTCACTATGAGCGAAATCAGAGAATAGTCCTTGTATTCCATACTGAATTGCTGCTGGTGTGAAGAACTGATTGTATTTGTGATGAAATCAATATAATCGGTGTTTAAAGTGAAGATAAAGCTGATTTCTACCTTTGTTTCTTAGTTTCCGCCTCTGAAACGAAGTAAAACTCCTCTGATAGACTCATTCGGGTTCATTCATGATCCTACAAGTGGTATCAGAGCTCAGGAGGAGGAGTTCTGCAGAGATTATCTGGATTTCATGGAAATTTCTTGCTTCTACACCTTCTTTCTTCATCAGAACGAGATTTAGCGGTCAAAACTGGTTCAAATTTTCACAGACTGTGTAAAATTGAACATTAACAAACCCTTGAAAGTTTCACAGCTAAAATCGGCTTGAAAATGGCAAAAATTGAACCCCGAACTGATTCCGCTCGAAATGGATAGTTTCTGATTTCGCTCCAAATTGTATGATTCAGCTTCAAAAGTCTAATTTCGCTCCAAAACTTACTGTTGATTCCGCTCCAGGATGCAAATATCTTGATTTTGCTCCAAAATCAATGGTGATTTCGCTCCAAAGCTACAATCTTCTGATTTCGCTCCAGTGTACATTCTGATTTCACTCCAAGAATACATTGTGATTTCGCTCCAGTGTACAGTCTGATTTCGCTCCAAGTATACATTGTGATTTTGCTTCAAGTGTACAAAGTAGTGATTTCTCTCCTAAAGGTTGTTTTGCTATTCCGCTCGAAAGCTACTGTTTTTGAAAAACGTGATACGTAATCATGAGTGAAGAGTTCTACAACGTGTTTGCTTCATCTCCGACTACTCCGGCTTCTATTGCTCATAATATGAATTTGGAAAATGAGACCGGAACGTTACAAAAGCCCCCGAAACTAATGAGTATTGAAGAATATTATGGGTGGAAAGACAGATTCGAAAACTGGGTCCAGGAAAATCATCTTAGGTCATGGGAGTGTATTCTGAAGAAATATGTTTTACCTCGTACTGATTTGCAAGTTGTGAAAACAATTTCTGAGTTTAGTGATCAAGAACGAGATATGTATCGTGCTGAAAAGATGATGATTAGTCTATTACAGCAGGCAATCAAAGAAGACATTTTCATTCTGCTTCAGCATGATAAAACTTCAAAGTCAATCTGGGATGCTCTACGTGTTAAGTTTGAGGGGAGTGAGAACATGATTAAGAGCAAGAAGGCGTTGCTCAAGAAAGAGTTTGATTTGTTCAGTAGTTTACCGGGAGAAGACACGAAGAAGCTGATTGAACGTTATTGCCACTTGGTGCGATCTATGTCGATGATTGGTATAACCAAAGATCCTGATGAGTGGGTACACAAGTTAGCGGACGCTTTATCGCAAAAGGAGTGGGGTACATATTTGATGATTCTAAAGAATACGGGTGTTTATGATGGATTAACGATTTCTCAGTTCATTGAGAAAATTGAAAGTCAGGATTTGGAACAGCAAAAGATTACGAGGATGAATAGTTCGAGTGGTCAACAGGATGTAAAAATGTACTACAAAGGCAGTGTTCTAGAAATTGAAAGAAGCCCAAAGATACAAACTGCATTTAGTGCAGGAGATTCTACTGAAAATGTTGATCAAAGTCCTAAAAGCAGTAGTGGTTTCTCTTCATACCCGAGTGTTAATCCAAAGAGCACAACTTCAAGTTTCAGTTCTCAAAGTACAAAAAGTGGAAGTGGTTATGTGATACAATGCAATATTGCCTTGAATCTTCCAGATGGTCAAAGTTTTTCTGAAGAGGTTGCGAAAGATCACATGGCTTTACTTGGTTCTGTGCTACTATCATATGAAGGTTTGGTTGCTGGTCGGATCGGGAATCCTATGCTCAAAAAGGAGGATTACGATCAGATAGACGCTGAAGAAATGGAACTTATGGAGATCAAATGGTGTCTAGCTAGCGTTCTGAGAAGAGCTGAAAAGTTCAAGCTGATTACTGGAAGAAATGACTTTCTTGATGCACATGTTTCTACTTTAGGTTTTGATAAATCTAAAGTTACTTGTTTTCGATGCAGGGAAAAAGGTCATTTCAAGAGAGAATGCAAGAATAGAGAAGCGAATGATCCAAAGAATCCATTCGGAAAAAATGACTACTATCGGAAAGCTATATATCAACAGGTTGGTCAGCAACAACATCAAGAACCACAGGTGGCTCATGGTAGAAAAGTGATCGAGGATTCAAAAAGAGCATGTCTGGGGAATCAAGAGAACTTTAACTGGAATTTTCAAGATGATGAAAAATTGCCTGAAGTTTTTAGCTGGGATATGTTTGTGAATGATAAAGGAGATTTCAAAGCTTTCATTGCTAAAATTTTGAAAGAACCAGATATGTTTACTACATGGATGAAGTCTATTGGTGAAACTGTAAAGAATAAAGTTGAAACATCTGTTTCATCAGAAGAAGGATCACAAAGTGCAGATGAAATTTCACAAAGTGATGAAAGTTCAGAAAAGGAAGTTTTTTGATCAAACACCAGCTGATTCTGGTTCTTCGGATGATAATGCTGAAAAGTCTATTGAGTTTGATCAGTCACCAACTGATGACGATAGTAGTGATGATGATGAAGAAGAATGACATATTAATGTTGCTAAAACTCATCTCTCTCCTGAAAGTTTTCATTTTTATTTTGCAGATCGCTTGGAAAAACTGAAGGAGAAACGGGCTGCAAAAGAACAACAAGAAATGAAGACTGAAAGTGTTGTTCAAAATGATGAAGTTAATAGTGTTGCTGAGGAGAGTGTTGAGTCTGAGCAGGTAAGTGAAACAGAAAGGGTGACTGAAGCTGAGAAGATAATAGAAGTTGAAAAGATTGTGGAAGTCATCAAACCTTGCTTGAAGATTTTGGAACCATGCAAGGAATGTGCAGCAAAAGAAGAGAAGTTGGCTGAGCTTGAGAAGATGAAAGAACAATTATTGTTCAATCTCAACTATGTAAAGGAGTCTTATGATATTTTGAACAGAACAGTAACTGGTCTTCAAAAGACAAACTCTGAAAGAGAAAATGCTTTGACGATGATGATTGCAACTTTGATGACGAAGCAGAAAGCTATAAATTTCTACATCGAAGGAAGTGCAAATTGGAAGCAAGAGTTGGAAACTGAAAAGATTGAAAATGAGAGAATCAGACGATTATTACAGAGTTATTCTAGTTCTGATTATCTTATTGATAGAATTTATCCAACTGTTGCAGGTTTTGAAGCCTATAAAGATGATGAGAAGTCAAAGAAGAAGGATACTGGTAAGAAACCGAGTGTTAGCTATAACAAGTGTCCGCCTCCAATATGGGAAGGATATTCTCCTAGAAAACCGAATGAGGAGCAACTTGAAAAAGCAGTCAATATAAAGTTAAAAACCGACACAACTGATGAATTACCAGAAAACATTGACGTTACTTTCACTTCGTCTGACACTAATCATGAGTCTGAGTTAATCAAAAAGGTGGTCGATCAGGTGTTAGATACTGATGAGGAGTCTGAGTCAAAGTCTGAGTCTGGGTGTTCAAGTTCGTCCATCAAAAGTTTGAGTTCGTCGGTCAACAGTCCACAGTCGTCGGTTAAACGGGCATACAGTAAAGAGTTTTTGTTATCAAAAGCAAATTTTGATGATGAAACATTTGAAGTAGCATATACTTTAAATGATTCTGACAAATTATATTCTGACAAAGAGTTTCCATTAAGAAGTGTTAGAATTGAAATGATCAAAAAGGTTTTCAAAATGACAGAAATTAAGATTTCTGAAATAAAAGATTTAAATCTTACTGGAAAACCTAAAAAATACACTTCAAGAGTACAACAACGATTAAACAAGAAAAAGGGTTACAATTCTGATTCTGGTTTTCAAAAGAAACCAAACCATAATGGTAGCTACAAAAAGAAAGGTTTAGGCTTTATTCCACCAGAAAATTATAAAAATGAGAAAAATTCTAAAACAAAAACAGAATTTGTTTCAGGTGGAAGTGTTGAGGATGAACAGAAGAAACCTTTCTGGAGACAATCAAATCAGGAGTTTCTTGCTGAGAAGAAAAGGATTGGAACTGGAGTGTTTCATCCAAAAGAGACTCGAACCTGTTTCAAATGCAATGAAGCTGGTCACATTGCATGGAACTGTCCGGAAAATGCTAAGACTAAACAGGGAGTTTCTGAAAAACTGAAAGAAATAGTTGTTGATGTTGAACCATCAACCGAGAAATTCAAAATTTTTTAAAACTCAACTTATGAGGTTGGTGAATGTTCTAAAAAGAATTTTTACAAAAAGAAAGCAAAAGATAACCAAATATGGGTTGTCAAGAAGGGTGATGTAAACGTTGGCGATGAATCTGGTTCCACAAAGCCAAAAGAGCCACAAGGTGAGGTAAAAGAGGTAAATTATGTATCTTCAGTGAATGATGATGAATTTCCATCACTGAATTTTGAGAAGATTAAACAGAAAGTTGGTAAGGTTGAGATCTCAAATCAATTCTTTGCTGATCAGAAAGAATTTGATGTTGAGAAAACATTTAATGGAAATGTTAAGAAAATTTTTGGGAAAATGATTGATGGGAAAGTGAAAGGGGTTAAGGATTTCTATGCAACAAAGAAAGCCACCTATAACCCTACTGAGCAAGAATTGAAAACACTCAAGTCTGAAAAGACTTGGGTGGAAATTTTGTTTCCTTGAACATCTGACTTGCCGGAGATCCCAAGTTAGTAATCGTGGATCAGGAATCGGCATCTTTCTTAGTTATTGATTGTGTGATTGAATTTTATAATAGTTGAATTTTTACAGGATAATTGTGGATTGCCGGAGCTTCCAGGTTGGTAAGTGTGAAGCAGGAATTGGCATTTTTATTGGTAAAATGAATTTGTGTAGATGTGATATTCCTACAGGTTGGTTGATGAAGGTTTATACTTACAAGTGGTAAATCAAGGACATTAAATTGTACTTGTTTTTCCTACAAGTGGTTATTCAAGGTCATTAAATTGAACTTGATTGGACCATACTTTCAAGTGGTATTTGAAAGAAAATGTGATGAACCACACCCCGAATCTACAGGTGGTAAAACCAACAAAACTTATTTTCCGGAAAAATCATTCTGGTTAAAACAAACTTAAGTGTTTTGAAATCATAATGAGAAAATAGTTTTGTGAAAGGGGGAGTTCTGATTGTTAATGCCAAGTGAATGGCGAATTGAAGTGATTTGATATCGGTTGTTAATGTTCTTGTACAATTTATTTTCAAATTTCCTGTAATGTGTTTGCATTTTAGGGGGAGTAGAAATTTCTGAAAATCCAAAAACATTAGAAAATTTGAAAAAGACAAAAACATGGTAAAATACAAAAATGAGTTTTGGTGTCAAAGAAGAGGAAATGATAGTACATCAGTAGACAGTCACAGTATGCTAAAGAAATGTAATGTTTAAATAGCGTTAAACAGTCTCACTGATGATATGCCGATAGGTTTTTACACATTTAGTAAGTTTTTTTCGGGATATAAACTTAAATTCAAACTTGCTTATTTCGTGGGGAACACTACTTGGATATATAGGTAACCCCTGAAATCTCGTTTGAAAGGTCCCTCTTTCTGTGATACTAGGTCTTTATGCTCAGTGATATCTGGGGTATTATTCCGGGACTTCTGCTGAATGGAAGTTCTGACCTAGTCCTCGAATAATACTTTCCGCATGCTTGAAAAATAGTGCCGCCCTCAGCAAATTGATGAAACAATAAAATTGATAGTCATTGCTGTTGTAATATATAAGATCCTCTAAAGGGGACACACCAAAAGTCGAGCCGTAATCTCTCTGCTGAACGGAAGTTCTGACCTGAGCTCTCACGGTTTCGTACTATAATTTATTCCCTTATAGATATCATCTGTGGTATACTCACCTGTAAGACTGAATATTGGGATCTGGATACGGGAGTATATTCAAGAGGTGGGACACATAAATGAGTTTAAGTACTTAAAACATCTAACTCATATCCTGAATCAGTTGAAGTTTGTGTGAAAATTTAAGTGGATCAGTATATCGGCAATCTAAGTGAATTGTTTAATTCTTAATGTGTAACTAAGCTCAACGGTACTTGTGATTTGTCAAAAACTGATATGATCCTCTTACACAAAACTCACAAAAATATTGTCTGTAAATATTTCTTTACTGCATTTCTTTACATTCAAAAATCCAAAAAGATTTTTGGTGTGTTTTAGCATAATTTTTTGAAAAATCCAAAAAGATTTTCGACAACTGGTGTTGGAGAGCTGATTTTCAAAATCCCAAGTGCTAGACATGATGACATGTTTGTGAAAAGAAGTATGTGTTTGAAAATCAAATGTGTTTTTGATCAAATTTTAAAGTGGTTCATCAAGAATATTGAGTTATTTTTTTAGGGAGAGTCTGTGTTAGTGCATACATTGAATTGTTAAATTTAGAAAATTTACTTTGAGGTAGAGATTGTGCAGGATTATGAAAGAGCTGGATTTATCAATTCTGAGAATACCTGAGTTGGATAAAAGCCAGGTTACTATCTTGGAACAACCTCCGGAATAGCCAGGCCATTCGATTCTGAAGAAGCTTGTGTTTAAAGAGCCAGGTTCCGATACTTGAGGATGTTGTAGATAGAGATTGAGCCAGGCAAAGATTTTGAATTTAAGAAAGTCAGATTACTATCCTAAAGCAGATGATGCTGATGAACTGAAGGAATGCCAGCACATTGTTAGGGGGAGTCTGTTGATGCTGATAGAAAGAATGAAGCCCAGAGACTGATCAAGACTGAAGATGCAAAGACTAGACATATTCAGACTCAACACGTAAGACTCGTCAACATCTGAGGGGGAGTCTGTTGGTGCATACATCTGTCGACTTCGTCTTGTATCGTGTCTTAGATTAGATTAGATAGATCAGGGCTCGTAGATCGAAGAAATGTCAATTTTTATGTTGTATAAATGTTGATTTCGCTCCTAGGTCTAATTCCGCCCGAAATGTCATGTTGACACTTTCAAGCGGAATCACCAAGTTCTAATTCCGCTCCAACCGGTTTTGTGTCATTCTGAGCGGAATCAGGACCCTATAAATAGGTCACTATGAGCAAAATCAGAGAATAGTCCTTGTATTCCATACCGAATTGCTGCTGGTGTGAAGAACTGATTGTATTTGTGATGAAATCAATATAATCGGTGTTTAAAGTGAAGCTAAAGCTGATTTCTACCTTTGTTTCTTAGTTTCCGCCTCTGAAACGAAGTAAAACTCCTCTGATAGACTCATTCGGATTCGTACAAGATCCTACAATTTTCAAAAGTAAATTTATCAAGATCAAACAATTCTCCAGGGTTTGCAGGGATTTTCATTGAAGAAAGTTCATTGAACTTTACATTCAAAGTCAATTCCACTGTTTTGATCCTTGTGTTAAACACTTTGTAGGCCTTAGCAGTGGTTGAGTATCCCAAATGATATCCACTGTCTACTTTGGCTGCAAATTTTGAAATTGAGTCTTTTAAGTTCAAAATAAAGCATGGGCAGCCAAATACTTTAAAGTATGAGATCGGTGGTTTGATTTTATACAGAATTTCATAGGCAGTCTTTTGATGCCTGGGGTTGATTAAAACTCTATTCTGGACATAGCAAGCAGTGTTTACTGCCTCTGCCCAGAAAGTTAATGGCAAACCTGAATCAGCAAGCATGGTTCTGGCAGCCTCAATTAGTGTCATGTTCTTTCTTTCAACAACCCCATTTTGCTCTGGTGTCCTTGGAATGCTGTACTGCCTTACAATTCCTTTTGACACACAAAACTCATCCAACTCCCTATTTCTGAACTCTGTGCCATTGTCATCCCTGAAGACTTTTACTGGCAAGTCAAACTGCTTTTCAACCTGTTTGACAAAGTCTTGCAGAATGCCTGCAGTCTCATCTTTGGAATGTAAAAAATAAGTCCATGTAAACCTAGAAAAGTCATCTACAATTACCAAACAATATCTTTTCTTTTTAAGACTCATGACTTTTACTGGGCCAAACAGATCCATGTGCAGCATTTGCAAGCACTTGGTTGTTTTGGACTCTTCAATGGACTTAAATGAGCTTTTATGTTGTTTTCCTTTTAAACAAGAAACACAATGCTTAAGAGAGCTGAACAGTCTTTGAGGAAGACCTCTTACTAGACCATGTTTTGACAAAGCAGTGATTGTCTTAAGATTTGTGTGCCCCAATCTATGCCAAAGTTCTGTCTCTTTGTTACAGGTAGCTGAGAACAGACAGGCATTAGTCCTGGGGCTCTCTTTTGACAAATCAACTACATAAACATTGCCACTCCTTTGAGCAACAAGTTAAGTTTTTCCATTTTTTATTATTTCATCAATTTTTTTGACCATTTCTGGCCCAACAATCCTACAACAATCCTTAGTGAAGAATGAGCCATAGCCCTTATCACTCATTTGTGAGGCACTAAGGAGGTTGAATTTTAGATTGTCTATCAGATTGACATTTTCAAACTTAACATTTCCAGATTGTACTGTACTAGAACCCATCACCTTCCCTTTACTATTATTACCAAAAGATATATCACCCCCTCCATAAGTTTTGAATTCTTTGAGTAGGGCTCTACATCCAGTCATGTGCCTGGAGCCTCCACTATCTACATACCAAAGACTATCTAAGCATGCAGAAGCTCCCTTAGCTGCAGCCATCATGGCACAATCACATGTTTTTTTTCATCTGGCACTTTCTCTTCTTTTTCACCTTGTTTCTTCTCTTCTTCTTCAGACCAGGGGTCAGACATTGGTTCCAACAGGGTTTCTGAATTTTCTCCCAGCAGTATTTCACCAGCAACAGTAGTAATCACTGCTTCAGCAATTTCATCCACTGTTTCAGCACTGGATGTTCCTTCTTCACTTTCCAGCCCTTCAGGAATTGACTCTAATGCTACAAAATAGAATTCATCACTAGAAACAGCATCATTAGCATATAGAGCAAACTTTTCATCTCCTAATTCATCAGGCAGGCTACTCCAATCAACAAACCCTTGTGTGAAAAAGCTTTGCTAATCTGCTTGAACAGCTGTTTGAGGTGCAGCTTGTTGCACCTGAACCTGAGGAATTAGGGCTTCAACATACTGTATCTGAGGAATAGTGGTTTGGACATAGTGCACAGGAACAGGGGTTGCAGGATGTGCATAATGAGCAGTGTTTACATGGGCAGCAGGGGCATATTGGGAAAACTGCAAAGTGGTTTGGTTATTTTGTGGTCTAGGGTTAGAGCTAGGATGTGTGATGATTGGTCCATTGTTTTGAATCCTACACTCTCTATCAAAGTGACCTAACCTATTACACTTGTAGCATTTTATCTTTGATTTATCCAACCCCACTTTTAAATTCCCATGTAAACCTAGAAATTTTCTCCCTGTCCTTTTGTAAAACTTGTTGGCTCTAACAATCTGCAGTGCAAGTTGGTGCAAAATATCCATCTCTTCCAGATCAGTTGGATCAAAATGCTGAAGATCATTGAGTTCAAAGCACAGATTATCAGAATTCTAGCTTTCTCCATTTGCTGTAAAAGCATAATTGGATGAGTGAGGATCAGAGTTAAAATTGCCACCAGCTGTTATGTCAATAAAATGATCATAACTCTGATCCTTACTACTGCCAGATTCTTCCTGACCCAAAAGAGCTGTGTTGCCAAATGAATAATCATCTGCAACTTTCCCAGACTCTTACAACTTCTTTTTCTGGTTCAACTTCCTTTCATAGGTCAGGAGTCTACCATGAAGTTGGGTCTCTGTCAGATCTTTGAACCCAACTGAATTCCTGGTTACAAAAGAAATTGTGTCCCATTTATCTGGAAGTGACCTAAGAAACCTGCTATTTTGTGTTGCATTAGCAAATTCAACATTAACAAGTTTTAGTTCACTTATGAGACAACTAAATCGCTCAAACTGTTGTGTTAATGATTCACCCTTAATGTGACAAAAGGTTTCATACTGTTGATTCAAAATTTCCCTATTATTTTCAATTACTTCTTCAGTTCCCCCAAACTGTTCCTTAAGTGCATCCCACAATTCCTTGGCACTGTTACAGTATTACAGCCCAGCATAAATTTCATTTGGTAGTGCAGATGCAACTATGCTGAATGCCTTGGCAACTAGTTCAATTTTCTAAAAATCCTGTTCAGTATAGTTCTCTATTTTCTTAGGAACAAAAACCTTTAGATCCTCAGCACTCGACACCATTAGAACATGTGGTCCAAAGATAACCGACTTCCAACATCTGGTATTCGGTTGAGCTAGGATGTAACCCATCCTTCGCTGCCAGATGTTGTATTCAGATCTCTTCAACATAGGTGGTTTGAAGAGTGAACCAATGTTATTATTAACATCCTGTGATTGTGATGTCATCCTGGTTGTTTTATAGATACTAATTAATCAACTTTGCTCATGATTAAACCTTACTCTGTTTTTCAACAAAATGAACAATTAAAAGTATCAACGATTTTGAGTTGAACTTGTACGTCAAAATGATTGTTAGATCAAGTTTGACTGTCCAAGCTCTGATACCAATTGTTAGGATCTGAGTTTGATATGATTGTGTTTTGATTAATTAAAATGAATTATGAATCATAAACTAGTGCAGCGGAAATAGATGAATAAACTTTCAACACAATCAAAGAGAGAACAATTTTAAGCAAACATGTTTATCATAGAATCGGATGATTGTATTTGATTACAATAAACAAAACTATTGCATGCATGTACAAAGTCTCCCCCTCAGCCTGAGCTCACAATGGTTTGTTCGTACAGAATGACTTGGTGAAGAAAGAGCTAATAGAACAGTACAGGGTACTGTTCTATTTATAGTACAGAACAAACCACTGAAGCATCTTTGCTAATGTCACCATGAAAGTGACATCTAACCTCCTAACAACCTATAACCACTGCCTATTACAAACACTGCTTTCTAACTACTGATTACACTACAATATAATAAGTAAACTAACCACTGCTTCTCATTCCACTGTTATACTCCTAGCAGTGCTTTGGGTCTTCAGCAGTACTTGAACCATAACAGTAGATTGAGCATCAGTGTTTAGTCTTCAACAGTCTTTAAGTCTTCATCAGAAGTTGAAGATCAGCAGTTGTTTGTGAAGGGCAGTACTTATAGTCATCAGATGTTAGGCCACATTCAAGGAGGAAGACTGATGCAAACAACTGCTTATTCTGAATTCACTGATATGATCCAGTTTTGGCTTTATCAACTGTTCCTTTGGTAGGGTTCAATCCCAACAGCTGTGAATTATAACAAAGTTGTAATTGCAGTGATTAAGTTTTTGCCAATCTTGAAGGAGTAAATGTAAAAACTCCTAATACTGTAAATTATAACAAATATATTTTGTACAAAAATTAATGAACTCACCAGTATTTCCTGCTGACCAAATGTTTTTAAAACGCGTTTCAGGTGATTACAGTAGATTGGAATAAGAGTGATGATACGGCACCGAAAGGCTTAAAGAAGTGGCTTATTTTATCAAATAAATTAAATTAAATGTTGTTTCATATATTTGGGTTTATCCCGTATTAAAGCTACCTTTGTAAAACATGGGTTTATTCCCATCTGTTTAACAAATAAAATCCGGTGTTTCTAAACTCTGGTATTTTCCTAACTCACGGTCCTAATGAAATTTTCCGCTGCAATATTTTCAAAATAACCACCGGTACCACTTGACTGCTCGCGGCTCCCGTCCAGGGTATGGTCGGGGGTCGTGACAGAAGTGGTATCAGAGCCACTGGTTTAAGCAATTAGGTGTTGTAATAATACCTAAGCTTAAACGAAAGAGTTAGGAAATTGTTATTTCGTATCAACAATGATAGTATTTAGACTTGAACTTAAGAAAGATACTTTAGTATTAGCTTCAAGATAAGCTTGCATAAACAAAGTGTGATGGGTATTGGTATGACGTGAGGATGATGACTAGAACATTGCATGTATGGTAAATAAGCAATAACACTTGGCCACTATTATTTCTTATTTATTGGTACTACTTGGTTCTGGAATATGATCCGTCATGTGAATACTAATTTCCTTGTTCTTTGATGAATGCCCTAATAAAAGATTCATTTTTAAATCATGAATTAAGAAAATTCTATATAGGAGAAATACAAATTACCTCTCCGGTGAGAACCAGGTAAGCCGGGGTTACCTCTCCGGCGAGAACCGGGTAAGATTGGGTATATGATATGTTAACCAAGTGATAGAATTCCCTAAATAGTATCATGACCTGATGAAATCTTTTAAATACATTGACCTTATGATTAGTATGTATATTACAGTATGTGAAATATATGATTATATAGATATGTATATCTATAAGGAAATCCAAAAACCATAAGGATTGACAATTTAGAATAAAGCACAAGCATATGTGTCAATGATAATTAAAGATTTCTTTATCAGGAATCTCTTGTATGTAATTCCGATATCAAAAACTGTTTCATTTGATCATTCGTCTTGTAACTCGTGCGACAAGATAAACGATATAAACCCTTTTATGTTGGGACGCCATCGAAGGTATAAGAATTCCCTTTGCATTACCGTATTAACGCATTAGGAAACCATAACTAAAAGTTGTGTTAGGCACAAAACGTCTCAAAACTTACGCTAATAAGAGTAATTCTACTTTTTTAAGAACTCTTGCGAAGATAAAAGTAACCACGACTAGATGCACTTACAAAGACTCTTCACTTATAATCCTACTAAGGTTACCAGTAATAAAGAAGCTGTTACGAAATATATGGGCTGCAAAGGACTAAAGTTGTCCAAGCCATTAAAATATATGTTAAGAAGAACGAAGTAATGTATGCTTCAAAATTTAGACATTAAGATAGTGAGACCCGACCTTTGAAACACATGATCACGACGTATGCCATGAAATGGAAAGAATGAAAAGAACTGACAGAAAGGAAATTATTTCCGCTTCATCAAAAGGAACAAATGGCAACAATGATTCCTGAGGTGATTGCTGAATTAGGGTGAGATTTGCAAGCCAACCGGAGAAGTGACCACAAGGAGACAAGACAGACCAGCCGACAAAGTTCGCCTCTGTGATGAAAGTTGTGAGTTATGCATGGAAGTAAGATATAGCGTATATGGTCTCGTAGTTCATTAACACTAGAGGCATGAAACTGAAAGAAATTCCGACCGACGTTTTCCTAGAGGATCTACTTAGACTATCACCTGATCGTAAGGAGAACCTCATAATTCATCTAAGACTAGGAACAACACCGATTGTTATATCACAAAGTTAAGACTAATGTAATAGTTGATGCTTTAAGTCATAAGTTTCATAAGAAGCCGAAACAAGTACGTGCTCTTAGATTAAATTTATGGATAAATTTAATGGAACAATTAAAAAGTACCCAAGAAACAGCAATCAAGGATGATGCTAAAAGATTTATAAAGGGATAATGAAGGAATCAGAAAAAGGAACTAATGGAAATTGGAGATTCCATAAAGAATTCGGGTACTTATTCAAGGAACCTACAAGAAAGGATTCTCGAAGAAGCTCATAGAACTAAGTATATGATGCATCATGGAATTGATAAGAGGTATCAAGAGTTTGATAAGAATTACTGATAGACAAGAATGAAATAGGATGTAGCAAAGTTATATCTCTAAGTATTTAATCTGTTAGCAAGTTAAAGCTGAACGTTAGAAACCTTTAGGTTAACTTCAATGATTAGAAGTGTCAGTATGGAAATGGGATTGATAACAAATGGATGTTATTACCAAATTTCCCAAAACAATAAATCGTAACGACACAATCTGGATGATTGTGGATCGACTAACCTGGTCAGCTTAAATTCCTACCAAGGAATGAAGGAAACCTTTGGTATGGAAAGATTAGCTAAGCTATATGTAGATGAGATAATTTCGTTACATAGAATCCCGTTATCTATTGTATTGGATCGAGAGAGTCATTTCACTTCTCATTTATGGGAAAGTTTTCAAAAATCCATGATGTTGGTGCATATGTCTGTCGACTTCGACTTGTATCGAGTCTTGTATTAGATTAGAAAGATCAGGGCATGATATTCAAGAAAAGTGTGTTTGTGACCATTTCGCACGAAATGGGTCTTGCCCATCTCGTACGAAATGCTCAGCCTATATATACCTGTCCTGTTTATTTCATATGTATCTTTCTGATTCCAGAGCCGAAGTGCTGCTGAAGTGTCTACTTGCTGTAAAACGTTGTTATATCAATCAAAAAGACAATTAGAGTGTATATCAAGCTGTTTCTAAGTCGATACGTTAGTTTCCGCCTCTCGTATTGACAAGAACTCTTCTGAACGACTCGTTTTGGTCGTGCAAACGATCCTACAAGTGGTATCAGAGCTCAGGAGGAGGAGTTCTTACCGAATTCAGCTTGATTTCATCATAATTTTGACTTCTAGACCTTCTTTTTCAAAATTAACAAGTTTTCACGGTTAAAATGGATTGAATTTCACTTATAACATGCATAATACTGTTTTAACAAATCCTTGAAAGAATCAGACCTAAAATCAACCTAGAACCTGTTCAATTTGACAAAAATCAGACCGAAAGTATGACATCAGCAGTTCATTTCGCATGGATTGACAAGCAGTAGTTCCTTTTCGCACGAAAAAGTTCATTTCGTGTGAAAACATCTCCATTTCGCACGAAATCACCCATTTTGTTTGAAAGTTTATCATTTCGTACGAAATCACTCATTTCGCACCAAAGAGATCCATTTCGTTTGAAAGTGGTTCATTTCGTGTGAAGGATTCATTTCGTTTGAAACTGTGTTATTCCGTACGAAATCATTCATTTCATACCAGATTGTTCATTTTGTTTGAAAAAAGCCATTTCGCATCAAGTTCATCTCGTTTGAATTGTGCCATTTGGCTTGAAAGCTGTGTTTATGAAAAATTTTACCGCAACACGGAAGAAGAGTTTTACAACGCATTTGCTACTGCCCCGGGTACACCTGTTACCATTGCTCAGAGTGTGAACATGGAAAATGAAACTGGAAATTTGCAGAAACCTCCAAAATTGATGGGCATTGAAGAGTATTATTGTTGGAAAGACCGATTCAAAAATTGGGTTCAAGCTAATCATTTGAGGTCTTGGGAGTGTATTGAGAAAAAGTATGTTAAACCTCGTACAGATATGGGAGTTATCAAAACTATTTCTGAATTGACAGATAAAGAGAGAGATATGTATAAGGGAGAAAAAATGATGATTAATCTACTTCAGCAAGCCGTGAAAATGAAACTGGAACTTTGCAGAAACCTCCAAAATTGATGGCCATTGAAGAGTATTATTGTTGGAAAGACCAATTTGAAAATTGGGTTCAAGCTAATCATTTGAGGTCTTGGGAGTGTATTGAGAAAAAGTATGTTAAACCTCGTACAGATATGGGAGTTATCAAAACTATTTCTGAATTGACAGATAAAGAGAGAGATATGTATAAGGGAGAAAAAATGATGATTAGTCTACTTCAGCAAGCCGTGAAAGAAGATATTTTCATACTACTTCAACATGATGGTACTTCACGTTCGATTTGGGAAGCACTTCGAATTAAGTTTGAATGAAGTACGGATATGATCAGGAGTAAGAAATCGTTGTTAAAGAAAGAATTTGATCTATTTACTAGCTTACCGGGTGAAACTACAAAGAAACTGATTGAGAGATATTGTCATTTAGTGCGGTCAATGTCATTGTTAGATATAAACAAAGATCGAGAAGAATGGGTTGACAAATTAGCTGATGCTTTACTACAGAAAGAATGGGGTACATATTTGATGATCTTAAAGAACACTGGAGAATATGATAAGTTGACCATTTTTTCAATTCATTAAAAAAACTTGAAGGACAAGATCTAGAACAGCAGAAGATTGCTAGAATGAACAATCCAAGTGGTCAACAAGACATCAAGATGTATTACAAAGGGAATGTTCAGAATGTTGAAACAAGTCCGAAGGTCCAAACCGCTTTCAGTGCAGAAAACTCATCTGGATCAGTTAAACAAAGTCCAATCAGCAACAGTGGATTTTCTTCATACTCAAGTGTTAATCCGAATGTTTCAACTCCAAGTCACCAGTTCCAAAGCTCAAACAGCAGTAATGGTTATGTATTACACTGCAACATCGCGTTGCATCTTCAGAACGGTCAAAATTTCTCTGAAGAAGTCGCTAAAGGTCATATGGCATTACTAGCTACAGTGTTAGAATCATATGAGGGTTTGGTTGCAGGAAGAATCGGAAATCCTATGCTAACAAAAGAGGACTATGATCAGATCGATGCTGAGGAAATGGAGCTTATGGATATTAAGTTGTGTTTAGCGAGTGTGTTGAGGAGAGCTGAGAAATTTAAGATGATTACTGGAAGAGATGATTTCTGTGATGCTAATGTTTCAACTTTGGGTTTTGATAAATCTAAAGTTACTTGTTTTCGATGCAGGGAAAAGGACATTTCAAGAGGGAAAGTACCAATCGAGAAGCAGGAGGAGCACAGAATCCGTTCGGAAATAATGATTATTATCGGAAAGCCATATATCAACAAGTTGCTCAACAACCATCATCATCAAATGCTATTGAAGATGGAAAGAAGAAGAAAGCTTATCTGGATAATCAAGATGATGAAAAAATGGCAGAAGGTTTTAGCTGGGACAAATACATTCCGGCCGATTCAAAACTTGGAGCATTCATTGCACAAATAGTTCAAGAACCATATTTGATGAAAGAATGGATGGATATTATTATCAATAATGAGAAAAGTCAAGATGAAGAGTCTGTTTCTTCAGAAGAAAGTTCAGAAAAGATAACAGTTTTTTATCAATCATCAACTGATAACAGTGATGATGAAGAAGAGATACAAATAAACATTGGAAAAACTCAATTATCTCCTGAAAGTTTTAAATTTTATTTTGCAGATAGATTGGAGAAACTAAAGGAGAAGCGAGCGGCAAAAGAACAGAAAAAGGTAAAATGCAAGAATGTTGCTCAGGAAGAGAAGTCTGAAAAGAGTGAAGGAGTTAAGGTTGCTGAGAGGATAGTCGAAGTAGAAAAGATTATCGAAATTAAAAAGATTGTTGAAGTGACAAAACTGTGTCTGAAATGTTTGAAACCATGCAAACAACGTGAAGAAAAAGATGAGAAATACAGTGAGCTTGACAAGATGAAAGAAAAATTATAGTTCGATGTAAAGTATGTAAAAGAATCATATGATGTATTGAACAGAACGGTGAATAGTCTGCAAAAGACAAATTTTGAAAGAGAAGATGCTTTAACGATGATGAATGCAGTGATGATGTCTAAGCAGAAGGCTATCAATCACTATATTGAGGAATGTGCAAAGTTGAAGCAATAGTTGGAGACTGAAAAGATAGAGAATGAAAGAATCAGACGATTGCTGCAAACTTATTCAAGTTCTGATTATTTGATTGACAGAATTTATCCAACTGTTGCAGGTTTTGAAGTCTTTCAGGACAAGAAGTCGGAAGAGAAGGATACTGGTAAGAAACAAAGTGCAAATTATAACAAGTGTCCGCCTCCGATCTGGGAAGGTTATTCTCCCAGAAAACCAAATGAGGAGCAAGTCAAAAAGGCAGTCAATATAAAATTGAAGTCTGAAACAACTGATGAGGTACCAGAAAACATTGACGTTACGTTCACATCGTCTGACACTGATCATGAGTCTGAGTTAATAAAGAAAGTGGTCGATCAGGTGTTGGATAAAGATGAGGAGTCAGAGTCAAAGTCCGAATCCGAGAGTTCGAGTTCATCAGTTGACAGTCCAAAGTCGTCGGTCAAAAGGGTTTACAATAAAGAATTTATGTTATCAAAATCTAATTTGAATGACGAACCAATCAAAGTGGCATAAAAATGAGAAAAATTATATTCTGATGAGGAATTTCCAATAAGAGGTGTTAAAACTGAAATGATTAACAAGGTTTTCAAACTAATAGAAATTAATATTTCTGAAATAAAAGATGTAAATCTTACTGAAAAACCTAAAAATTACACCTCAAGAGTTCAACAAAGGTTAAACAAGAAAAAGGGTTACAGTTCTAGTTTAGGTTATCGAAAGAAACCAAACCATAACGGTAATTTCAAAAAGAAAGGATTGGGTTTTATTCCACCGAAAAATCATAAAAATGAGAAAACTTATAAACCAAAAACTGTATTTATTTCAGGAGCAAGTTCGGAGGAAGAAGAAAAGAGCTCATTCTGGAAGCAATCGAACAAATAATTCCTTGCTAAGAAGCAAGAGGGAATGAAGAATGGAGCTAATCAGAAAAGGGAGACAAGAACCTATTACAGATGTCAAGAAGTTGGTCACATTGCCTGGAATTGTCCAAAGGCAACCAACACAAAACAGGAAGTTGTTTCTAAACTCAACGAAAACGTTGTTGACAAAACTGAACCACCAACTAAAAAATTCAAAGTGTTTAAAAACTCAACATATGAAGTTGGTGAATGTTCGAAAAGATTTTACAAAAGAAAAGTAAATCTTAACAACCAAACATGGGTTATTAAGAAATCTGATGTTAAATCTGGCGATGATTCTGACTCGTCAAAGTCAGAGGAGCCACAAGTTGAGATTAAAAGTGAAAATTCAGTTCCGCCGATGGATGATGTAAACTTTCCACCATTGCGGCTGAAAACTTAAAATCAAAAGTTGGTAAAGTGGAAATCTCGAATCAATTCTATTCTGAAAAGAAAGAATTTGATGTCGAAAAAGCTTTTAATGGAAAAGTGAAACATATTTTTGGAAAAATGGTCGAGGGTAAGGCCAAAGGGGTGAAAGATTTTTATGAAGAAAAAAGAAATGTTCAAACCCCAAGTGAAACTGAAAAGGTCACACCTAAAGCTAGTCAGGCTTGGGTGTCTGTATTTCATATGTAAAAATCCTGACTTGCCGGAACTCCCTGGTTGGTAATTGGGGAGTAGGAATCGGCATCTTTCTTGAGAAATTCACAATTGTGATATTTCGACCTACATGTGGTGGTATTCTTGAAAATTTTCATATTTCGACTTACAAGTGGTATTGATTGTTGAGAACATACAAGTTTATGTACAAGTGGTTGAAAAAGAGGTTTTTACCTACAAGTGGTTAATCAAGGTCATTAAGTTGAACTTGTTTTAACTTTCATACATGTGATTGAAAAACAAAGTGATGAAACCCCTAACCTACAAGCGGTTTGTGTAAAATCAACAAAACTAATTTTCCATAAAAACCATTTTGATTAAAACAAACTTAAGTGTTTTGAAATCATAATGGGAAAATAGTTTGTTGTCAGGGGGAGTTCTGATTGTTTATGCCAAATGGATGGCGAATTGAAGCAATTCTCATCATGTTGTCATTTAAACTGAACAAGTAAAGGTCAAACTGGTTATACAGTTTATTTTCAAATTTTCCCTGAAAATCGAAAATTGAAATATATTTTTTATTTTAGGGGGAGTAAAAATTTTAGAAATTTCAAAAATTTGAAAAAGCCAAAAGCATGAAAAATTCAAAATGAGTTTTGTTGTAAAAAAGAGGAAATGATAGTACATCAGTGGTCAATCACAACACGCTAAAGAATTGGAAAGTCAAATGTGATAAACGGTCTCACTGATGATATGCCAGTAGGTTTTAACATGCTTAGTAGATTGTGTTCGAGATATAAACCTAAATTTCAAACTTTCTTATTTCGTAGGGAACATCTCTCGGATATATAGGTAACCCCTGAAATCTTGTTTGAAGGGCTTTCTATTTCTGACATACTAGGTCTTTGTGCGTGGTGATATCTGGGGTATTATACCTGGACTTCTGATTTTGCGGGAGCAATAGCCTAGTCCGCATATAATACTTTACATTGCTTTAATCTTAAAGCTCGCCCTCAGCATAAAAAATGATGAAACATTGAAAAATGCTAATCATGTGCTGTTGAAGAAAAGATTCTCTAAAGGGAACACACCTACAGTCGAACCATCATATCTCTGATTTTGCAGAAGCAATAGCCTGAGCTCTCATGGTCTCGCATTTAACCCTTTACAGATATCACTAGTGTACATTCACCTGTAAGACTGAATATAGGAGTCTGGATACAGGAGTATATTCTGAGGTGGAACACGCGAATAAGATTAAGTCTTTTAAAACACTAATCTCGTATCTCGAAACAGTTGAACTTTGTGTGAAAATTTAAGTGGATCAGTATACTGACAATCTACGTGAATCGTTTAGAACTAAAAATGTTTAAAGCTTAATGGTGTTAGTGATTTGTCTTATAAACTGGTATGATCCTCTTGCACAAACTCACAAAAATATTGATTGTAAATATTTCTTTACTACATTTCATTAATATCAAAATCCAAAAAGATTTTCAGTGTGTTTTAGCATAAATTTTTGAAAAATTCAAAAAGATTTTCGACAATTGATGATGAAAAGCTGATTTTCATAATTTCGAGTGCTAAACATGATGAACAAATGGTTTGGGATAGTTTGTTTGAAATAAGAAAAGATTTTGAAATAAATAATGTCGAATCTGAATGTTTTTCTTACAAGATTGTCATCAGAGATTATAAATGTTAAATCATTTTGAGATTGATTTTTACAAGTGATAAGCAGAGAATAAAATTATCAAAATTGTTAAATCTTGTATATTGAGAATCTTATTGATAGGTAGAGATTTGTGCAGGTTCCCGTGTTTAAACCTGAGCTGAATGAGAGCCAGGTCACGATCTTGGAACAAGAGTTATTTCAGATTGTGATCCCATCTTATCGAAAGGGGGAGTCTGAAGACATCAAGAGGGAGTCTGAGAATGTTTGAATCTTCCTGATTTCTCAAACGGCTGATGCTGAAGAACTTAAGGAATCAAGAGATCTGATCAAGAGAAGAGAGAATCAGGGTGAGATCCTGGAGAAGAGAAAAGATTGAAGGATGCTTTACACTGTCAGATACTTTGGGAAAAGCACGAAGACTGATGGAGACTGAACAGTTGACATGCCGAAGTTTTTTCACACTGAAGACTTGTCGACATCCAAGGGGGAGTCTGTTGGTGCATATGTCTGTCGACTTCATCTTGTATCGAGTCTTGTATTAGATTAGAAAGATCAGGGCACGATATTCGAGAAAAGTGTGTTTGTACCATTTCGCACGAAATGGAACAAGAACATTTCGCACGAAATGGACATTGTCCATTTCGCAGGAAATGGGTCTTGCCCATCTCGTACGAAATGCTCAGCCTATATATACCTGTCCTGTTCATTTCGTATGTATTTTTCCGATTCTAGAGCCGAAGTGCTGCTGAAGTGTCTACTTGCTATAAAACGTTGTTATATCAATCAAAAAGACAATTAGAGTGTATATCAAGTTGTTTCTAAGTCGATACGTTAGTTTCCGCCTCTCGTATTGACAAGAACTCTTCTGAATGACTCGTTTTGGTCGTGCAAACGATCCTACACATGAAAACCCAACTGAATCTAAGTACACCTTATTAAGAGCAGGGTGAAGGAAAACACAAACATAGGAAGACATGCTAAGTACATGTATGATAAATACTGGCAAAAATAGGACTATCACTTATCACTCATGAAAATTGTCCAATAAATATATAGTTATCATACAAGTACTAAGGTTGCCCTATTTAAAGCACTTTATGGATTATAATATCATCCAGTATGTTGAACATACATATGAGAGAAGTAACTATCAGGCCATGAGATTGGTAAACCATTGGAATTTAAAAAAAAGAAAGGATACTACTAAAAGTCTCTCCGTGTTTGGAAAGGAATAAGTCAGATTTAGTAATAAAGGAAAGCTAAGCCCAAGATGGGTTGGACCGTCTGAAGTTATTAAAAGAATTGAACCATTAGCTTATCAACTAAAATTTCCAGAAGAAATGGCAGGTATACATGATATATTTCATGTATGTAATTTAAGGAAATGCTTTACTGATAAATCTTTAGTAGTACCTCTACAAGATATAGAGATAAATGAAAATCTATGTTCATTGAAAGACCTTACAAGTCAAATATGTGACTTCCAAAGCATACGAGATTAGTTATGGTCAAGGTAAAGTAGGATTAAAAACATGAACAAGAATATAGTTGGGAATCGAAGATAAGACGGAAGTAACCACCCTTGTTCCAGCAAATCTCGAGGACGAGATTTAAAATAAGGTGGGGAGGATGAAACAACTCTCGGAAACATCCTTAAAAAAATCCGAAGTGTGCGCGACAAAACTTGAAAACTTGACGGTTAATGAACTAAACCGCACAAAAGTACCTTTATTAGATTCGAAATTAAATACCGAACCAAATGGAATCAAGATAAGAGCATACGGGATAAGTATCAGCACAAGAATCGAGAAAACGCATGATTGGACGAAAAAGTGTCCGAGGACACGCGTCACGTGAAGAAGACATGTGTCAAAGCTACGTGGGACACATGGCAGTCGTAGCCAGACCGATTATCCTCGCGACACACTCCGGGGACGGCTAAGCCATGCGCGACAGTCTAAAATGTCGTCCTACTCCTTGTATCTCCGTTTCTTTCAATCAACGCCCTAAAACCCTGAAACTCTGCTCGTTATCAGGGTAATAACTCTAATCACGGACACGGTACTATATCCGATCGATTGAAACTGATCCAACGGATGTTTAAGTGATGCCTGTATACGGCTATACTTTGTCATTTGTTGTGAGTTTTGATCTCATGATTATCGTTAAAGTTGAATTGGGTTAATACGCTAATACGAGTTCCATTGTATCTAGCATTTGAACTCATAATCAGGAAGCTGTTAAACTAGAATACTTAGCGATTAAGTAAACTTAGTAGTTAAGTAAACTTAATGGCTAAGAAAACTTAATGGCTAAGTAAACTTAATGGTTAAGTAAACTTAACAGTTAAGTAAACTTAGTAATTAAGAAAACTTAATGGTTAAGTAAACTTAATGGTTATGTAAAACTTAGCAGTTAAGAAAACTTAACGGTTAAGGAAAACTTAATAGCTAAGAAACCTCAATAGCTAAGGAAATTTAACAGTTAAGCAAACTAAGTAAGTTAATTAATCAGCTAATTAAGTTAATTAATTAATCGGCTAAGTAAATTACTTAATTAAACAGCTAAGTAAGATAATCCGTTAAAAAGCTAAGTAAACCTGATAGCTAAAACAATTAAGTAAACTTAATAGATAAGTAAACTTAATAGGTAAGTAAACTTAATCAATAAGAAAAACCTAATAAATAAAGGAAACTTAGTAAGTAAGAAAACTTTATAGCTAAGAAAGGAATTTGCCTTACCTATAAATAGGAGCCTAGGATTTCATTATTCCTTGCTCCTTCCTTCAATTCTTCTCTCTATACGATGGTGTTCTAACCAATAATCACCGATACGATATTTTGTCTGATCGATTCAGGAACCAACTAACGAATGCCAAAGTGTTGTCTAAATAAGACTATACTTTGTGATTTCGTTAAGGTTCTGATCTCGTGACCATCGTTAGGTTTGATATGGTTTTACACTAATACGTATTTCACTCTATTAAACTAAACTCCGATCCATAAACCTACTATCAAACAAGATGTATAATCATCAGAAGACTTAGAATCAAGATGCTTGTTTAATCAAGACTATATGCTAACAAGGTGAGTCATTCTGTTTTATTAAAATTGCTTTGTAAAACCTTAAATGTTTTCAAGTTATAATTACAGGGATTAAGTCTTTGCAAATCTTTAATTACTGACAGTAAGTGGGGGTATTGTGCACATTACTACTGATTTATCACTCTTAGGTGGGCGAGCCTAATTAGTGATATGTCCACAGTCATAGATCCGGTCGAGTGACAACTGGACCAGATAATTATAAGATAAGGGGAAAATGTAAAAACTCTTAATGTTGTTGTTAGGATCTGAGTTTGATATGATTGTGTTTTGTTTAATTAAAATGAATTATGAATCAGAAACTAGTGCAGCGGAAATAGATGAATAAACTTTCAACACGATCAAAGAGAGAACAATTTTAAGCAAACATGTTTATCATAGAATCGGATGATTGTATTTGATTACAATAAACAAAACTATTGCATGCCTGCACAAAGTCTCCCCCTCAGCCTGAGCTCACAATGGTTAGTTCGTAGAGAATGACTTGGTGAAGAAAGAGCTAATAGAAGAGTACAGGGTACTGTTCTATTTATAGTACAGAACAAACCACTGAAGCATCTTTGCTAACGTCACCATGAAAGTGACATCTAACCTCCTAACAACCTATAACCACTGCCTATTACAAACACAGCTTTCTAACCACTGATTACAATACAATATAATAAGTAAACTAACTACTGCTTCTCATTCCACTGTTATACTCCTAGCAGTGCTTCGCGTGTCTAGAACGAAACTAGGTAAACCTTTGACAGTAGAGGTTGCTAGTGGTGAACCCATTGTTCTTGATTCTGTTCTTCATAACTACCAGTTAAACCTTAACGACCATCTTTTTCCTATTGACCTCACGCCAATGCAACTTGGAAGCTTCGACGTTATAGTGGGTATGGATTGGTTATCTAAGCATCGCGCAGAGATAGTTTGTTCTGAGAAGATTGTTCGTGTGCCGCTGTCGACAGGCGAGATCCTACAGGTTCGTGGTGAGAAGCCTGCCGGTGGTCTCAAACTCATGTCTTGTTTTAAAGCACGGAAGTATCTCCGAAAGAACTATGTGGCCTTCTTAGCACATGTTACAGCAGATAAAGGCAAGGGTAAGTCTATTTCATATATTCCTGTCGTTCAGGATTATTCTGAATTATTCCCTGAAGATTTACCTGGTCTACCTCCAGCACGCCAAGTCGAGTTCCGTATTGATCTCGTACCTGGTGCAAATCCCATTGCTAGAGCTCCATATCGTCTTGCACCGTCTGAGATGCAAGAGTTATCTAAGCAGCTTCAGGAGCTCTCTGACAAAGGTTTTATCCGTCCTAGCTTTTCACCTTGGGGTGCTCCCGTTCTTTTTGTCAAGAAGAAGGATGGATCTTTTAGGATGTGTATCGATTATTGTGAGCTTAACAAGCTTACCATCAAGAATCGATATCCCCTACCGCGCATAGACGACCTCTTTGATCAGTTACAGGGCGCTTCTTATTTTTCGAAGATTGATCTACGTTCTGGGTATCAACAACTTCGGGTGCATGAAGAAGATATTCCCAAGACAGCGTTCCGTACTCGTTATGGGCATTATGAATTCACAGTCATGCCATTCGGTTTGACTAATGCTCCTGCTGTTTTCATGGACTTAATGAATAGGGTCTGCAAACCTTATTTGGATCAGTTCGTCATTGTTTTTATTGATGACATCTTGATTTATTCTAAGACGCGAGCTGATTACGAGCAACATCTTCGTCTTACTTTGGAACTCCTAAAGAAAGAGCAACTTTTCGCCAAATTCTCCAAGTGTGAATTTTGGCTTAAAGAAGTTCAATTTTTAGGACATATTGTCAACGAACAAGGCATTCATGTAGATCCCTCCAAGATCAGTGCGATTAAGGATTGGGATACGCCTACTACTCCTACTGAAGTTCGTTCTTTTCTTGGTCTAGCGGGTTATTACCGCCGCTTCATAGAAAACTTCTCAAAGATTGTAGTTCCTCTAACTACTCTAACTCAGAAGAACAAGCCCTTTGAGTGGGGATTCAAACAAGAGGAAGCTTTTCAAAACTTGAAGCAGAAGCTTTGCGACGCGCCTGTTCTGACTTTGCCTGAGGCAATGATGATTTCGTCGTTTATTGCGATGCATCTAAATTGGGTCTTAGTTGTGTCCTGATGCAAAGGAACAAAGTCATAGCATATGCATCGAGGCAGTTGAAGATACATGAGAAGAACTACACCACTCATGATCTTGAGTTGGGTGCAGTTGTCTTCGCTCTTAAGATCTGGAGACACTATTTGTACGGTACAAAATGTGTGGTTTTCACGGACCACAAAAGTCTTCAGCATATCTTCAACCAAAAAGAACTCAACATGAGGCAACGACGTTGGGTCGAGCTTTTAAACGACTATGACTGCGAAATTCGCTACCATCCTGGTAAGGCGAATGTCGTAGGCGATGCATTGAGTCGTAAGGAATGTACTAAGCTTCATTGTGTTCGTGTTCAATCTATTATTCAAGCTCGATCCGATATCCAAGCATGCATTTCTCAGGCTCAACAATCTTGTGTTTCACAAGGTTTGATGGATAAGGAATTTCCCTATCACATAAAACCTGATCTGGAACTGAAGGACAGTAGATCGTATTACTTCATGGACCGTTTGTGGGTCCCAAGCCAAGATAACCTTCGCACCTTGCTTATGGATGAAGCCCATAAGTCGCGTTATTCTGTTCATCCTGGCTCAGATAAGATGTATAAAGATCTACGTATTCACTATTGGTGGCTTGGTATGAAGAAAGACATTGCCTTATACGTATCAAAATGCCTTACTTGTCTTAAGGTTAAGGCTGAACATCAACGTCCTTCGGGTTTATTGGTGCAACCAGAGATCCCAGTTTGGAAATGGTAAAACATTACTATGGATCTTGTTACCAAACTTCCACGCACAAAGAAAGGTCATGATGCCATCTGGGTAGTTGTTGATCGTCTTACTAAGTCAGCGCATTTCTTGCCAATCCGTGAGGATTTTCCTGCTGACAAACTTGCTAAAATCTATGTGGATGAGATTGTAGCTCGACATGGTGTTCCTTTGAACATCATTTCTGACAGAGATGCTCGTTTCACTTCTCATTTTTGGAGAACCATGCAATCTGCTATGGGGACCCAACTTAACCTGAGCACAGCTTATCATCCGCAAACGGATGGTCAATCTGAAAGAACAATCCAGACTCTGGAGGATATGCTTAGAGCTTGTGTGATCGATTTTGGTGGTAGTTGGGATTCACATCTTCCGTTAATTGAATTCTCCTACAACACCAGTTATCACACCAGCATCAAAATGGCTCCTTTCGAGGCTCTCTATGGTCGAAAATGTCGTTCACCAGTCTGCTGGAATGAGATCGGTGAGGCTCAACTTACTGGACCTGCCCTCATTTTAGAGACAACTGATAAGGTTAAGAAAGTTCGTGATAACCTTCAGACAGCTAGAAGCCGTCAAAAGAGTTACGCGGACCCAAAACGCAAGCCCTTGGAATTTCAAGTCGGTGACCGAGTATTACTTAAGGTCTCACCTTGGAAAGGTGTGATCAGATTTGGAAAGAAAGGAAAACTTGCACCTAGATACGTTGGACCATTCAAGATCAACGAAAGAATCGGAAAGGTAGCCTACAGACTTGAGTTACCTCCTAAACTTGGAAATGTTCATCCAACCTTTCACGTGTCTAATCTCAAGAGGTGTTTAGCTGATGAGAACCTCCACATACCACTTGACGAAATTCGTGTTGATAAAACACTGAAATTTGTCGAGAAACCTGTGGAAATCATGGAACGTGAAGTCAAGTGGCTTAAACGCAAGCGCATTCCTTTGGTCAAAGTTCGCTGGGAAGCTAAACGTGGACCCGAGTTTACTTGGGAACGCGAAGATCAAATGAAGGCGAAATATCCGCATCTTTTCCCACGAGTTTCCTCTAAATAAATTTCGGGACGAAATTTCCACAAGTAGGGGAGACTGTAACATATGTGCTTGTAATCATTATGAACAGTTCAATTATCAATAAAACAATGTCATTTGATCCCAATGTTTGTTTGGTTGTGTTTTACATTTTTCATGTTTTGACTTTTATTCAATTTCAAACTCTATATCACTTTCTGGAGAGTTATATGCAAACTAATGCGTAAACGTACTCAGTTTAACACGAAAAATACTCCGGAACATCAACATATGCTTAACATACCTTAAATAACCCTTACATAACTTAGAAATAAGTTTTGAAGGCTTTAGTATGGCAAAAAAACAAGTTAATTCGCTTACAGGGACTAAACTTGACAAACTGCGAAAGTATGCCGATTTGGACTGTAACGAACTTTCCGGAACATGACCATAAGTTAAACACACCTTAAATATACTTTATATAGCTTAGAAATAGGCTTTGAGGGGTTCGGTGTGCTAAAATAAACTTTTGGGTCATTCAGGGACTAAAAGCGTCAAAAAGTGCACAAGTTTGCATTTTCGCGCATAACTTACGTTCTGAATACCTCCGGACATCCAAAAATTTATGTAAGCACTAAAATATTTTATTTTAGTGATTGGCATAAGAAAAATCCATTCGTCACGCATTTTAGATCGTTTTTCGCGCTTATGCGCATTCCGGTCGTAATTAGGCGAACATCGCGATCGTACGACCAAACGAACTGACATCCGGCATATTTTTGAGCATGTTTCATGTCCACAATGTTTAGGCATCCTTGTGGAGCCTTGAAAATGATTTAACGAGCCTTAAACATGTCGGAAATGGCCTTAATACGCAACGGGGACTGAAAGGGGAACATTGGAAAGTGTTTGCTGATCAGGGGGACCCTAGCTTGACACCTAGCCCCCTTGGCGTCACGCTAGGCCTCTTCTGATCAGCAAAAGCCATTTTAAACACATGTTAACAGCCCCTAACACCCTCCAAAGGTCAAGTGCCACATGTTAATCTCTTGTGGTGGGCAAAATCAGTTACCACAACATTCCAACAAGTGTAGGGATGTGATCATTCCCTCTTCTCCAAGAAACGATCCTAACGGTGAACCGAAATCTATAAATACCCATCACATTCTCACTCATTTCTCACAAGAATCTGATTTGAGAAGCTCTAAGTTGAAACCTTTGTTTCATACCTGAGCTACTTGAATCAAGATTAGCATTCGGGGACCCTTCGTAAGTGTTCCTTCGTTCTTTTATTGCTTTTCGAGTCCGAAAGTCAAACTTTGTTTGACTTTCTGCATTGACCAGTTTATGGTCAATGCCAAGTTCGTTTGAACTTCGCAACGTGAGCGTAATCACGATGGTTATAGTCCCTCGTGACTATGCCTACTGATTACCACGTTGTCTAGGGTCGTAAGGGTAAGCGATCTGATAAATCGCTTATACCTTCGAACCCGACCCATTTGGTCGATCATTAGGATCCGACCAAACACATTAGGTGACCATAGTATATAGGGAATAACCTTCCGAGGTTATACCTTATGGTCGCTTCGTTTAAGTAGTTGTATGATAGGTAGTTTATATGCCTTAGGTAAATTACCAAAATACCCTTTTTACGCCAAAATCCATTTTAAGCATATGTAACATAACTTTTGGTATCTAAACTGATTTGGTAACAATATTAGACATGTTAAGGCATATGTTACTTGTCATAGGACTAGTTAGGCGGTCCGAACGCGTTTCACGCGAACGACGCGTTAAAGTAGCATAAGCTACCTAAACGGGTCGTAATGGGTCGTAAGCACTTATGTTAGGTTTCATTTAGTATGTAGGCTTTGTTAAACCATACTACATGAGTTCCCATACTCATTTGGTTTACGAGCCCTCATTCTATTTGCTCCTCCGATATAGGTCTGGTTTATTAACATAGTTACCTATATTAGGTGTCGTTTGATTCCGTGATCTCTAGCATTGCTTAGTGGTTATCTTAGGACTTCTGAGCAATCTCAAGTGAGTACATAGACCCCTCTTTTACTGTTTTCAAACTGTTTTGGGGTGAAACACATGTGCCTACTTGTTACTTTCATGCTTTCCATGTTTTCACATTATATACTTGCTATGTTCATTAGTACATTTATAGTACATGATTTCATTGTGTTCATGCTATGTATGTCCATTGTGTGCATACTTAGTACATTGTTTTACATTAAATTTCATGCTATGTATGTCCATTGTGTGCATACTTAGTACATTGTTTCACATTACATTTCATGCTATGTATGCCCATTGTGCGCATATTTAGTACATTATTTTACAATACATTTCACGCTATGTATGTTCATTTGATTACATACTTAGTGCATTGTTTTCACGTGCTTACATTTTGGTATGACATTTGGGTTGTTTACAATGGAACAATACATTCATTAACTTTAGCTACGCCGTTCGTTAGTAGGTAGTGGTACCATAGGAATTGACAACTCCCGTTCCTGAAATCCTGGGTTTGTTTGGATTGGAAGGAATGACCGAATTCGATACACATAACTTAGATAAACCTTTAATTTGTTTAAGGGTTTACCGCCACAGTCTCAAGGCTTGGATGTATGCATTTTCACAATACCGCATAAATGTTTGTATCAGTATAACATGCATTTGTTCCATAAAACATAACTTTGATTTAAACCATGTTTTACTTCAATACCTTGTTTTTTGTGCATTTTACATATGGTTTAGTTGATATATTTCACTTACCATACATTATATTTTTGGGTACACATTACAAGATCTACATTAAACATAAACATTTTGACATTGATATACACATTTGGTGGTTTACATTGGACATAGACATTTCGATATGGTTTACACATTAACACATGACAATTCATTTATACATAAACAATTTACATTGGTGGTTGGTTTGACTAAGTGATTTGAGTAACGAGGCGTGTGTAATATGATACAAGCATGGTGGATACGCCGCTGGTACTTCCTATAAATAAGTGTTTGTATGATATTACATGTCGTAGCGTTACTTAAATCATTTCAATATTTGACATATTACGTTTTACATAAACAACTTATTTTCACAAGACATTGATTTACAAAACAACTTATCCTATACAAACTCATTTTTCTTAGTTATTCATTTAACCTTACATTTTTCTCTTATTTATACATATCATTTCTTTTTGAATGATTTACAAAACAAAACAACTTACAAGATTCATGACTGACTTTTGTTAAACAACTTTTTCTAAACTTATAAGTCATGAATCCTCTTTTCACAAATCCTATGTATCTCACAGGCATTTTTATGCTGACGTACCTATTTTCACATGTGTTTTCAGGAGCTATTGCGTAGGATGATGATCATGACACTAGGGCGGACATGTGCCTTAGAGACTAAAAATGAAGATAAACTAGTTTAATTATGTTATGAACTCTTTGTTTCCCGTTTAAGACAATATAACACTCTTGTTTAATAAATAAAGAACAACATTGAATGCCATGGTTATGAAACAAATAATTCTGTTACAACACTCCCCGACGTTTTCCACCACGTTTTGTATGTTATACGTGGTCGGGGTGTGACATGGTGGATATCTAAAGTCTATTGAGCAATCTCAAGTGAGTACATAGACCCCTCTTTTACTGTTTTTCAAACATTTTGGGGTGAAACACATGTGCCTACTTGTTATTTTCATGCTTTCCATGCTTTCATATCATATACTTGCTATGTTCATTAGTACACTATTAGTACATGATTTCATTGTGTTTTTGCTATGTATGTCCTTTGTAGCATACTTAGTACATCGTTTTACATGACATTTTATGCTATGTATGTTCATTTAGTTCATACTTAGTACATTTGTTTTACATTACATCTCTGTTGCATATGTTCTCGTAACATATGGACACATTGTTTTACATCTCTACCTTGTATGTTTACTTAGCATACTAGGTACATTATTTTCATCTCATGCTTACATTTTTTATATGACATTTGGTTTGTTTAAATGGAACCATATACATTCATTAACATTAGCTACGCCGCTCGTTAGTAGGTAGTGGTACCATAGGAATTGACAACTCCCGTTCCTGACATCCAAGGTATGTTTGGATGAAAGGAATGACCGAATTCGATAAAACATAATACAGATAGACCTTTAATTTCTTTAAGGGCTTATCACCACAGTCACAAGGCTTGGATGTATGCATTTTCACAACACCACATAAATGTTTGTATTCAGTATAGCATGCATTTCCACAAAACATAACGTTGATTTAAACCACGTTTTACTTCAATACATTGTTTTGTGCATTTTTTTACCTATGGCTCAGTAGATATATATATATATATATTTCACTTGCCATACATGACATTTTGTTTACACATTACATAATTGACATTTGACATAGACATTTTGATATTGATATACATATTTCATGGACTACGTTTTGACATAGACATTTTAACATGGTTTACACAAAGACATTTGACAAATGGTTTAGACATGGGCAATTTACATTGGTGGTTTGTTTGGGTAAGTGGTTTGAGTAACGAGGCTTGTGTAATATGATACAAGCATGGTGGATACGCCGCTGGTACTTCCTATATATAAATGCTTGTATGGTATTACATATCGTAGCGTTATTTGAATCATTTCAATTTATACAAATAACATATTTTTCACAAGACATTTTTTTACATACAAATTATTTTATACAAAACTCATTTTGCTTGGTTATTCATTTAACCTTACATTACTCTTTTACATATCATCTACTCTATCATCATTTTTCAAATGATTTATAAAACAAAACATTTTTACAAGGATCATGACTGACTTTTGTTAAACAACCTTTTTCTAAACTTATAAGTCATGAATCCTATTTTTACAAAACCTATGTACTCGCCGGCATTTTTATGCTGAAGTACCTATTTTCACATGTGTTTCAGGAAATGATGCATAGGATTGATCGAGATACACTTAGGCGGACTTGGGCCTTAGTGACAATAAAAGATGCAAGACTAGTTAATTTTGTTATACTTATTTGTTTGTTAAGACATTGTAACTCTTTTAATCAATAAAACAATATTTCAATTTTCCATGTGTTATGAAACAATGATTCTGTTACAACACTCCCCGATGATTCCGCCACGTTTTGTTGTTTTACGTGGTCGGGGTGTGACAGTTGTCTTCTTTTTGGCTTAGGATTTTCCTGCTCTTCCTTGGGCTCAGAAGTACCCTGGTCTTCCTTTTCCATTAAGACTTTCTTCTCCTGCTCAAACCTTTTAGCCCCTTTTATCTCCATTGACTCTTTCATGTTTGCTTTTAATGCAGCAAAGGCATTTTGAGTCTCATCAATGTTTTTGGAACCATCTGGCCTTGGGATTTCCACAACCAGTTTAGATAATGGATCTGGTTTAATGTATAGCCCATCTTCATATCCCTTCTTCTTCTTCTCCCCCTTTTTGGCATCATCAGGTGGATTGTCAACAAATATGATTGAAGGAGGAGCAGTGCTAGTGGTTTGTAGAAAATGGGCCTTAATTGGCTTGATATCTGCTTGTGTATCCTTGAACCTAGCTTCCATTAGGTTTCTGATCTTTTGAATTTGAACTTCATGTTGTTGATCAGCATATTGTCTTTGTTGATGAAGCATAGGTTGAAATAAGTTCCAGAGCTCAGCAGGAGATGGAGCAAATGTTGCAGATGCAGCAGCATTGGGTGTTGCCTTTTGAGCTTGTAACAACTGTTGCAGCATAGACTTGATTTCTACAACAGATGTGTCAAGTTTGTCAACCCTCTCCGTCAATTCTTGGTATTTTAAACCATCACCCAAGTTAATGGGATCATCTGATTTCCCACTGGTAGTGGTTGTATCAGCAGTTGACTTAGGGAAAGTTTTCCAAAAGTCATCCACTGATGCCCCTTTTTCTTGGTACTAGGGACTTCTTCCTTCAGCAGAGGCTACCATTCTAAGCTCACCAGTGAATATTGGATACACACCAGTGGATAGTATGGTTCCCAATGAAGAAATTGCCTTCAAGGAAGTCTGACTTATGAAATTACTGTCCAAGTGTAAACCAGTGGGTTCAACACTTGTAGTAGCTGCTCCACTTGAACTACTGACAGGAATTACTTGTAATTCCTGCAGTGTAACCTCCTCAACTATTGGTGGGTTAGCAGAGATAGAGACACCAGACTCAGTCACTTGTTGTGGCATATTCTCATTGATAGGTGATTGAGAAGAACTTATTTGTGTCTGGGCTAAATCAACTGCATCCAATTGAGGTAGTATTTTTGGTGGAATTTGTGAAGTGAGGATAGGGGTAGAAAGCGAATTTTCCCCGGGAAGAGGGTTATGGATGATGGAATCAAGTGATTCCAGAGCATCATAATGTGATGTCCCAGTTGTTACAACTTGAACCTTTTGAGAGGAAGCAGGAGGAGTTTGAGGCTCAGGTTGAGGTCTTTCTTCCATCTGCTGTGAGGAAGTAGCAGCAGTGGTTATTGGTGACTTTTGTGTTGTCACAGGTATAATCTCTGGGATCTCATCTTCCAGAGTTACCTTTTGAGTGGGTTTGGGTGGCTTTTCGATATTTTTCTTTTTGGGTCTTTTGGTGATTTTAGGTGTGGGTTTCACATCAGTGGTTGTGCTGCTGTGATCACCTTGAGCAGTGGGCTCAACAGTAGTAACCTGAGGAGCAGTTGTTGCTGCTAAATTCTGCTCAGGTTCCTCTGTTTGTGTTTTTGAAGGTTTTGACAGCCTTGTAAAGGTTTCAAAAGATAGGCTGTTGATTTGAATAGGATTTCCTTGGATAAGTACATGAGCACTATCGTTTGGAATCTTCTTTTGCAAATAAAAGATCAAAAACCTTGGAAACAGTAAAAATGGTTTTTTATTATCTTCGATATTATTAACATTTTTGACCATGTCTTTAAAAATCTCTTGGGAGTAATTAAAAGTTTCGTTTTGCATGATAGCATAGCCCAAGTATTGGATTTTTAGTGGAATTTCATTAAAAGCAGTGGTCTTGTTTGAAACACACATGAGGAGGGTATGGAACAAAAACCTCATGGCAGGTGGAAAACTTCCTTTTTGCAAAGTATCTTTTTTCATTTCCTCTGCTTACCCTCTCTCAATGAAATCAGTTTGATAATTGGTTTTTGGGAAAGAAGTTTTACCTGTAATTTCATTCAATTCGAACACCTCAGAAATGTCTTTAGGTGTGACAGCAACCTTAATTCCCTTTACCAAAGAAGTAATAGCCCAGGGCTTTTTGACCTGAACTTCCAGTTTTGCATTTTTCTAGAAATCAAGAAGGTATCGAGATATATGGATGGATTACATGTCAACAAGGTTTTGTACCTTGAAGACGAAAGTGCGTCAATAACGGAGTGAAATGTTGTGTTGTCACTTGGTTTTTCAAGTGTGCTGTCACTCCAAAGTTTTCATTTAACAACCACACATAACAATACTTTCACCATTCAAATATCATGCACATGATACAACATACAATGAATTGCGAGAACAGGATTGTGAAACAAATGATGCGTAAAGGAAAGACCTTGAAATCTCGGGTTGTCACATCATCCCCAACTTGAAAGAAATTGCATCCCGAAATTTGACAAGTAACCCAAAAGCAACAAGGTGTTAGATCAGGATGACTGTGGATTTTCCTCGGGTGCCACATCATCCCCAACTTGAAAGGCCCGAAATTCATCAGTCTCATCAGAATTTGGTTCCATCGTTTCGAACAGTTTCAGATACTTGAGCTTCATCTGATCTTCGCGTTCCCACGTGAACTCCGGTCCACGTCTTGAGTTCCAACGAACTCTCATGATTGGAATCCGACTATGCTTACGAACCTTGACTTCTCGGTCCATAATTTCGATGGGTTCTTAGACAAACTGCAATTTGTCGTCAATTTTCAGTTCTTGAAGTGGGGTAACAAGGGTTTCATTGGACAAACACTTCTTCAGTTGCGAAACATGGAAGACATCATGGACGTTACCCAACTCAGCAGGTAACTCGAGCTTGTAGGCCACTTTACCAATTCGCTCCAGAATTTTGAATGGCCCAACGTATGTGAATTAAGTTTGCTACGCTTCCCAAAGCGCACCACACCCTCCCAGGGTGAAACTTCCAAGATAACATGATTGCCTTCTGCGAATTCTAAGGGTTCCCTACGCTTAACGGCTTTTCTAACGGTCATGCACTTCCGCCATACAATTTCCAATCTAAACAATCTTCTCAAGAGTTTCGAGTACAAGTCCTGGACCTGTGATTAGGTTGACACCCACCTCAGCCCAACAAGGAGATCAGCATTGTCGTCCAAACAATGCCTCGAATGGAGCTGCCTGAATACGAGAATGGTAACTGTTGTTGTAGGAAAAATCTATCAAAGGTAAATGTCTTTCACATGTTCGCAGCATGTCTTCGAGTGTCTGGATGGTTCGTTCACTCTGATCATCTGTCTGAGGGTGATAAGCAGTGCTCGTGTCTATACGTGAGTCACAGGATTCGTATGTTATCTGCCACAAATAGGGTATAAACGCAGATCACAATCAGAGGTAATAGAAGTTAGCGCCTCGTGCCTAGAAACCGCCTCTCTCAGAGGAATATTCATAAGCTGCGAAGACTCGTCAGTTCCCTTTATTGCAAGAAAGTGTGCTGGTTACGTGAGGCAATCCACGATCACCCAGGTGATATCGTTTCCGTTTTGAGTTTTAAGTAAACCAGTGATAAAACCCATGGCCGTCCATTCCCCTTTCCATATGGGTGCTTCTGATTGCTGACACAAACCAGAAGGTTTCTGATATTCCACCTTGACTTTCGCACAAGTCAAACATCGTTCACATGCGTTGCTATGTGGGCCTTCATGCCCAGTCGTTAGTATGAGATCTCCAGATCCTAATATCGAGACTTGTGTGCTTCGCCCAACACAAGTTCCCTAAGGTTGTCGTCTAGTGGGACCCATATTCGGGCCATGAAGTAGCGAATACCGTCCGATTTACCAAAAGTTATTCCCCATGCCCCGCATAGGTTCAGCTTGAAGATTCTCTTCCTTGAATGCTTCGGTTAGGGCAGAACGAATCTGATCAGGTAGTTTAGTGTCGATGGTGAGCTGCAAAGCCCATGCACATTTAGGTTTCACAGTCGTAATCGTTCATGAGTTCCATTCAGCGACGCCGTCGCATGTTTAGTTCTTTCTGATCAAAGATATACTGAAGGCCCTTGTGATCGGTCTAAATAGCGCCTTTGGTACCGTACAAGGAACGCCTCCAGATTCTAAATCCAAAGGCCATGGCTTCCATCCCGGGCTGTGAGTCGTGCAATTCTCCTTGTAAATCTACAACTGTTGAGAAACGTAAGCTATCACTTTCTCGTGTTGCACCCGCACGCAATCGAGACTCCGTATCGAGAGAACATGGTACACTTACCAGATCACCTGTACCATCGGGTAAGGACAATATTCAGTTCATTACAGAGTTTAGTTTCAAAACAAAAAAGACATTCTCCTGTTTTGTCCTCCATGAATACACAGCACCCTGCTATGTTAAAGCGATAAAAGCTGGACAATCTTCAAAAGTTCCTTGGTGTATCTGCGACGGTACTTAGCAAGACTAAGAAATTGCCGCACTTCCGACGGACTCTTCGATGCCGATCAATTCCTAATAGAGTGGATCTTAGCAGGATCCAAGTTTATCCCCGATTTATTGACTACATGACCATGTATGTGTACTTCTCGAATCCAGAAGTCACACTTAGGCAGACTTCGCGTGAAATTGCTCCTCCCTCAGAAGCTCTTAGGATAAAATACAAGTGTCGTTCATGGTGTTTCTTCCTATAGAAATGATTCAAAACATCAACAGTAAACACCATTGACGAATTCAGCGAGTTGAGGTTTACACACACGATTCATGTGAGCCATAAAGCTGCTGGTGTATGGGGTAACCTGAATGACATAAACAGAAAATCGTAATAGTCGTACTGCGTTCGATATGCCGGTTTAGGAACATTCTCCCCTTGAACTTCCATCTGATGATAGTTCGTTCGTTAGTCGATCCTCGAATGGGAGTTTGACCCTCGCATCTGGTCAACAGCTTGTCAATACATGGTCGAGGCGAATGGTTCTTGACTCTCACCTTGTTGAGTTCTCGATAATCAATACACATATGAAAAGGCTTATCTTCACAGATATAACTGGGGCTCCCCAAAGTGAAAAACTAGATCCGACAAAACTCCTGTCCAACAGTTCCTATAGGTGATTAGACAATTCTTGCAACCCTCCTGGTGCAAGATGATAAGGAGTACATGTAATCAGGGCTACCTCTTGCGTGAGATCAAACTGAGATTCTACCTAACAGTTATGGAAGTAAACCTGAAAGTTCTTCGGGTAGCACATCGAGAGAAACACGAACAATTGGTGGATCCTCGATCCTCTTTTCCTTAGCCTTAACATCAGTAACGGGTGCTAACATAGCTGGGTAATCCCTCCGTAGACACTTCTGGGCTTTCATTGCTGAAATGATGCAAACCTTTGCATCATTCTGACTACTGCATCGAAACTACCAAGGGTAGGAGAAGGAAGGTCGATTGTCGAACACTTGACCCAAAAGGGCGAGTTTGCATCCCAACGAACATATGAGGCTTCAGTTGGCTTGCCATCGGCCGATTCCACAACAGGTTCGGTTTCAAGAAGTGTCGGTGTCCAACAAAACAGGGGAATAATGGTTATTCACAAAACGTACAAGTCACTTTGCTGATATCATACATGGCGTCACCCACGCCAGCCGTAAGTACCCCTCCATGAGCACCATTTTCACCGTCTTCGTTATCGTCGAAGTCTCCTTTATTCTCATACTGAAGGTTTTGTGTATGAACACTTTGTTTCCATCATGGACATTGTCTCAAATGTCGCTTCTTTGGAAACAGTTCTTTGTGATCTTTTGCCAATAGGGTCCACCTTCTCGTTGTACTTGTCACGTCCTAGGGCACTACCCATGTCACTGATAACTACACATTCCATACTCTGGTCAATTGTCAGCGTTTATTCCCTGATTAATTCATAAGAGCTGGCTCCCAAAGGTCACCAACTGGGGTTAGGAACTCGATTGAAATCAATCTGCGGGTATTCGTCTAATACTATGGTCGGTATTGTATCACGTTCAATCTCTTGTCCATCGGTCTTGTGAGTCGATCGCATATTACTTAGTACATTGTTAGGGAATTACAGAGGTGATCATACTTCTGGATCTGAGTCGTCAATTCATGGGATTCAAGCAAACGAGAAAAGTGAGGAAGATAAGGACCAAGCATTCAATGCTTCGATAATTAACTCAAAGGTGTTCGCGTCAACACCTAACATTCTCATATTGTTCGCTAGACGTTCAGATGAGTGTTCAAATAACACTTAATAGCATCGAGTTTCGTAAAGATTCAGAGGAATGTTAAAGGATCACGTTCAAATAGAAGACAATCATCGCTATGACCCCTATGGATTGTTGAATTTCACAATAGATCAAATAATGGAACTAAACCCCTCTCACACTCGCTAGGTCTCACTGGGACTCACATGCACCCCATATTATTATTATATGTGCACCCACAATAATAATATGATTTGCATGCTCATCTCAGCTCCTCCCAACTCGTGTTAAATAGTTCCTCAAACTCGAGTAGCAAACAAAGAACATCACAAAACATGGGTCACGAATATCTAAGGGAAACACCACACTACCAATCACATAACATAGGCAAGTAACTCATGAGTTCATATTGTAGTGGTAAATGTGCTATCACATGCAATATCAAACATAAGTGTTCATAGTTATGCAGCGCAATGAGTAAACGAGAGACGAACCTTGCAATCTGGAGCTGAGTGTCATGGTCGTATTTAGTACTGTTCAGTTATAGTCCAGTTTTATAAAAACGTTTTAAAACCAAGTTCACTATAACCAGTGGCTCTGATACCAATCTGTCACACCCCCAAAAATACCACAAGCGGAAACCCCCGCGAGGCGTGTGACGTACCAGGATCTAGCCACTAATCACATTGAACCATAAGTAAAATAGAACTTTCCCATTAAATAAAATAGTATAACTCAAACACCAGTTTAGGAAAATCAAACATGTTCAGTGGAAGCATAATAGTTTGTTTAATAAGTTTAATGAAAGTGTTCAAAACAATGCATCATCAAGGAGCGTTCCAATTTCCACGACCCATGACCACTCCAGCTTCCCAGACAGCAAGTTCCATGATAGTGTACCTAAGGACCTGCAAGCATACAGAAAAGTGTATCAGCGAAAGCTGGCGAGTTCACAGTTTGTTTAACCATTTGTTACCAAGTATTGACTTATGTTATGTTGATAATAACTCGATACTGCAGACGGCTCCTTTTTGCCCTTCTCCAATGCTCTATCAAACATTGGTCATGATTTTAAAGTTATTAGTTCACGCCCGTCCTATCCAGGTACGTCGTGAGGGTGCCAAACCTAATTGCGTTATCAACTAATAACCATGTTGCCCTACAAGCAACTTGTTTGGTAGTATGATGGGACTTAAGTGATAGAAAGTGAGTGTATTATCCAACATCAAAATTTACTATAACCCGCTTCATATCCCCTACAAGGACATGGGTTTGTGAAAGTCTGTTTGTTACTGAAAACTGCCTCATATCCCCTGCAAGGATATGGGTTTGTGAAAACTGTTTGTCTGTTTGATTGTCCCCACCCGACGCATGCTTGTATTGAGAGAAGTGAACTCACCTTTGACTGCTCGGTATGTTACGTTACATTACTAGTTCCAAGTTGGTCAACCAAACCCTACCGAGGTTACCATAGATAATCAGTTTCGTAAGCACATATCCAAATCACGTATTCAGCAAACCACATGTAACACCATTGTCACGTAACACATAGCAACCACTTAGATTTCATACACGTTCATATCACAAGTTCTCATTCCAAACAGTAGTTAACAATAAAATCAGTTTCATAATAATTAGATCACGTATTTTCACAGCTTGCATTCTTTGCAAAGATCACCATATAACACATAGCAAATACTCAATCGCATAAAAGTCCACATCCCATGTGCATAATGCTTGATAACATTTAACAGATGAATTGGCTATTCACATGAGTCAACTCAAATCCCTCATTTCTAATTAACATTGATAACATGCAACAAACGCAATTGTATAACCAGAAACATTCACCATCATATGCATCATGAAGTATTAGAAACTTTATATTATGTGAACACATCTACTGTTTATTTTGTTTACTTATAGCATCTCCATGAAGAACTAATTCTTCGTAGGATGTCCTCATGGCAAAGAACCATATCAGTGAAAGACCATTCTTTGTCTAGGAGTGTTGCAAAGAAGAACCATATTGGCGAAGGACTGAACTTCGTCAAGAAGTGACTTCGACGAAGAACCCTAGTGGTTCGTCGAAGGCTAGCCAAAGAAGGATCATAATCTTTGTTGTCTTGGGTTCTTCGTGGGGAATCCTTCGTTGCTGCACTTCAACAGATAGTGGTGATTTCCTACAAACCCTAATCATGGCAGTTTCATGTATCATCGTTCAATTGTTAAGTGATTTCCTTATGAACACTAGTTCTTCTATCACAGTTTTTGCAAGCATCATCAAGCCAATAGAAATCGATTCATTGACATCATACATACCCTAGTTATTGATAAGTAACAGTCAAAAACACTAATAGATCAACCCTAACCTGTTTGTATTCAACAAATATTATTGCTCATGTTATGAATTAGGTTAATCAACAACCCTAGATCAACATGGTTCAAGATCATTGTTGCACACACATCCACCAATTACACATAGCCGAGTACAATTAAACAAATTAGCACAATCGTATTCGTACTCACCGAGAGATGATCGTTGCTGGGCACGAGAGATACGCTTCGAGAGGAATGAGACTTCGGACCGGTAACTACCGTCGAGTAGAGGGAGGATGGGGTTCTAGGGTTTTGTTTCTAGGTGTTGCATGAAAGATGTATGAGAGCCGTGCGCCATTTTTGTGTTGTCACAAGTGGGCCGAACCCACTTGGGTTCTGTTCGGAACTGGGCCGAGAGCCCCTTATTGGCAAATAACCGTCTTGGCGAAGAACCTTGTTTGTCCAGAAGGTCTGGTGACGAAGAACCTTCTTCGTCCAAAAGACATTCAACGAAGAACCAAGTTCTTCATCGAGTTGAGTGTGGTGTGGGGCCCAAGTTGTGAAGCATGAACATGCTATGTCTAAACATTAGACAACTCCTAAGTTTTCGTTTAACAACCATACATAACAATACTTTCATCATTCAAATATCATGCACATGATACAACGTACAATGAATTGCGAAAACAGGATTGTGAAACAAATGATGCATACAGGAAAGACCTTGAAATCTCGGGTTTTCACAATGTTACATGTCGCAATTGCCAAACATAACAATACACTCATCATCATCATACACACGTAGATTAACCCAATAGATTCACATAGATTAGCGTTAACAATCTCACCACAGCCCACAAAACAACGAAATCCCACATGGCACGTGTTACGAAAATTCGGCAACATGACAGAAGCACTTATATATAGGAAGTACCAGCGGCGTATCCACTGTGCTTCAATCATGCCATGTCCGTCTCGTCATCGGTGTCATGCTTCGCTAACCACAACATTAGATTACGTCACTCTCACAAAACTTTCACAAGTAGATTCAACAACTTTAACCCGAGTCCACAACACTACGAACTTTCACTTAGCGCGTGGTACGAAGGTTCGGTAACATGCCAGAAACACATATATATAGGAAGTGGCAGCAGCGTATCCACCATGTTTCAGACATGTCAGAAACACTTATATATAGGAAGTACCAGCGGCGTATCCACCATGTTCCGGACATGTCACTTCTGTCTCGTATTTCAGTGCCACATTACGTTTAGTGTTTCACAACCCAAAATAACACATAGCTTCATCAGATAGATTCACATAGTATCGTAGTCCATCAAGCTTCCCCTTAGATTATCATAACGAATAAAGCTTCGTAAATTTAGTTTGATTCTTAGAGATTATGATTAGAGTTTTAGATTGCGGACATACGTGCGATTTGTGTAAAAGTCCCAAAATAAACGAAGAATCAAGCTTAAAACCACACATGAAAATCGAGATAACATAAAAGATAGGCTCGTAAAACATAGGATTGTTCCGGGTAGAAGAACGGTGACTAACCAAAGTGATTCGAACCTCTTTCGAATTGATGCAACGTGTCTTGACTTACTTAGACAAATACGTCATCGATGTTAGGCCTACGATATTCGTCCTTTTGGTTATTTGACGTTCCTAATTGATTGGGTGTTTCGAGACTTTGGCGAGACGTACAAGAAACTCAAAGAGTGGGACTAGTTATCAAGGTTTGAGTTTCACCTCTATCTTGACAACATCGTACCCTAATAGCGTCGGTACTTATCAACAGATAAGACCTACTAAAATATAATAAGGAAATTTCCCGTCAAGGTTCGGATGTCACTCCTGACTTGAGGGCAAATCTCGTGCAAAATACAAACACTGGTTAACAGTGTTTCCAAAGTATCCAAGTGTATATTGTGTCAGCCTTAGGAAAGGCATGTAAATTTAATAGGAAATGTGCTGCTAGGAAGCAAATACGGTAGAATGCATAAGTCTTAAACAACAGATAAGAGTTAAGATTCCTAGAACTATAGACTAGGCAAAGTATTCCTACTTTTCCTAATTCCCTATAGTTATGGATCTGATACCAATCTGTCACACCCCAACCGATGGAAGAAACATCGGGGTGCGGCACTAAGCGTTCAGATTGCTCATGAGATTCCATAACACTATCGTTTTGTCACACCCCGACCACGTAAAACAACAAAACGTGGCGGAAACGTCGGGGAGTGTTGTAACAGAATCATTGTTTTATAACACATGAAAATTGAAATATTGTTTTATTGATTAAAAGAGTTACAATGTCTTGACAATCAAAGAAACATAACATAAATAACTAGTCTTGCATCTTTTATTGTCACTAAGGCCCAAGTCCGCCTAAGTGTATCTTGATAAATCCTATGCATCATATCCTGAAACACATGTGAAAATAGGTACGTCAGCATAAAAATGCCTGTGAGATACATAGGTTTTGTGAAAATAGGATTCATGACTTGTAAGTTTAGAAAAAAGTTGTTTAGCAAAAGTCAGTCATGAACCTTGTAAATTGATTTGTTTTGTAAATCGTTTGAAAAACAATAAGTTCAGATGATATGTATAAATAGAGAATAATGTATGGTTAAATGAATAACCAAGTAAAATGAGTTTGTATAAGATGAGTTGTTTGTAAAACAATGTCTTGTGAAAAGTATGTTATTTATATAAAATGTTATATGTCTCAAATTGACATGATTCAAATAACGCTACGATATGTAATACCATACAAACACTTATATATAGGAAGTACCAGCGGCGTATCCACCATGCTTGTATCATATTACACACGCCTCGTTACTTAAATCACTTACTCAAACCAAACCACCAAAGTAAAATGTTTATGTATAATCAAATGTCAAAATGTTTATGTGAAAACCATGTCTAATGTCTATGTCTAATGTAAATCATGAATTGTGTATGTAAATGTCAAAACGTTTATGTATGCTAAGTGAAATATATCAACTAAACCATATGTAAAATGCACAAAAACAAGGTATTGAAGTAAAACATGGTTTAATTCAAAGTTATGTTTTGTGTAGTACATGCATGCTATACTGATATAAACATTTATGCGGTATTGTGAAAATTCATACATCCAAGCCTTGCGACAGTCGGATAACCCTTTTAGTAAAGGTTATCAAAAAAATGTATTCGGATTCGGTCATTCCTTCCATCCAAAGAAACCCGAGATTACAGGAATGGGATTTGTCAAGTCCTATGGCACCACTACCTACTACCGAGCGGCATGATCGGTGTTAATGAATGTACATTGTCTCATTTAAACAAACCAAATGTCCTACCAAAATGTAAGCATGTGATGAATAAAATAATGTACTAAGTATGCACACAATGGGCATACATTGCATAGAATGTAATGTAAAATAATGTACTAAGTACGCACACAATGGGCATACATAGCATAGAATGTAATGTAAAATAATGTACTAAGTACGCACACAATGGGCATACATAGCATAAAATGTAATGTAATGTAAAATAATGTACTAAGTACGCACACGATGGGCATACATAGCATAGAATGTAATGTAAAATAATGTACTAAGTATGCTATCAAATGTAAAGTAAAACAATGTACTAAGTATGCTATCAGTCAACATACATAGCAAAACAATGTAATGTAAATCATGTACTATAAATGTACTAATGAACATAGCAAGTATATGATGAGAAAACAGGAAAGCATGAAAGTAACAAGTAGGCACATATGTTTCACCCCAAAACGTTTGGAAAACAGTAAAAGAGGGGTCTATGTACTCACTTGAGATTGCTCAGAAGTCCTAAGATAACCACCAAGCAATGCTAGAGATCACGGAATCAAACGGCACGTAATATAGGTAACTACATTAATAAACCGGACCTAAATCGGAAGATCGGATAGAATGAGGGCTCGTAAACCAAATGAGTATGGGAACTCATGTAGTATGGTTTAACAAAGCCTACATACTACAATGAAACCTAGCCTAAGTGCTTACGACCCATTACGGCCCGCTTAGGTAGCTTATGCTACTTTAACGCGTCGTTCGCGTAAAACGCGTTCAGAACGCCTAACTAGTCCTATGACAAGTAAAATGTGCCTTAACATATCTAATATTGTTACCAAATCAGTTTAGATACCAAAAGTTATGTTACATATGCTTAAAATGAATTTTGGCGTAAAAAGGGCATTTTGGTAATTTACCTAAGGCATATAAACTACCTATCATACAACTACTTAAACGAAGCGACCATAAGGTAGAACCTCGGAAGGTTATTCCCTATATATTATGGTCACCTAATGTGTTTGGTCGGATCCTAATGATCGACCAAATGGGTCGGGTTCGAAAGTATAAGCGATTTATTAGATCGCTTACCCTTACGACCCTAGACAGCGTGGTAATCGGTAGGCATAGTCACAAGGGACTTTAACCATCATGATTACGCTCACGTTGCGAAGTTCAAACGAACTTCGCATTGACCATAAACTGGTTAATGCAGAAAGTCAAACAAAGTTTGACTTTCGGACTCGAAAAGCAATAAAAGAACGAAGGAATACTTACAAAGGGTCCCCGCAAGATTGATAATCCAAGTATTCTCAGGTATGAGGTGATGAAACACCCCAACTTAGAGAAATCTCAGATTTCAAGTGGGTTTTGCAATGAATGGGGTTGGGTATTTATAGATTTCTTCGAACCGTTAAGATCGTTTCTTGGAGAAGAGGGAATGATCACATCCCTACACTTGTTGGCAAGCTCATATACATCATATTGGCCCCCCATAAGCAGGAAACAACACTTGGAATTGGATTGGGAGTGCTAAACAGCTATTAACAGCTGTTAAAAATGGCTTTTGCTTATCAGAAGGGGCCTCGCGTGACGCCAAGGGGGCTAGGTGTCACGCTAAGGTCCCTCTGATCAGCAACCAATTTCCAAAGTTTCTAATTCAGTCCCCATTGTGTATTAAGGCCATTTCCGACATGTTTAAGGCTCGTGAAGCCATTTTCAAGGCCCTAAAATGATTCCTAAACATTGTGGACATGAAACATGCTCAAAAATATGCCGGATGTTGGTTCGTTTGGTCGTACGATCTCGATGTTCGGTTAATTACGACGGAATGCGCATAAGCGCGAAAAACGATCCAAATTGCGCGACGAATGGATTTTTCTCATGCCAAACACTAAAATAAAATATTTTAGTGCTTACATAAATTTTTGGATGTCCGGGTGTATTCAGAACGTAAGTTATGCGCGAAAGTGCAAACTTGTGCACTTTTTGACGCTTTTAGTCCCTGAATGACCCAAAGTTTATTTTAGCACACCGAACCTCTCAAAGCCTATTTCTAAGCTATATAAAGGATATTTAAGATGTGTTTAACTTATGTTCATGTTCCGGAATGTCTGTTACAGTTCAAATTGGCATACTTTCGTAGTTTGTCAAATTTAGTCCCTGTAGGCGAATTAACTCGATTTTGCCATACCAAAGCCTTCAAAACTTATTTCTAAGTTATGTAAAGGTTATTTAAGGTATGTTAAGCCTATTTCACTTTTCCGGAGTGTTCGTTGCATTAAACGGGTTATATTTACGCATCAGTGCGCGTATAACCTTCCAGAAAGCGATTTAAAGCTTGAAATCGAACAAGAATTGATATGTGCAAAGGATACACATATTTATACAAATCCCAAGTATGAAATACAATATTTCATTGATACAGTATTTGTTTGATGGCCGTGGAGGCACAGGTGTCACAGTCTCCCCTACTTTAGGAAATTTCGTCCCGAAATTTTATTTAGAGGAAATTTGTGAGAGTTTAAAACATGAAGTTGAAAAGATCGAACAACATTGGTTAGGGTTTTGAACTTCTAGTAACTTTAATAACATCATGCTTGCAATGTAAGAGGGATACTTATATACAAGTATATGAAGCATCATTGGTGCGTCCACCGTACCTCCATTACATCGTTCTCATTTTGTTATTGTTGTCACTATCGGTTCTTATACATAATAAATCTTACTGGGTTTCTGTGCACTAAATTTCATAATTATGTACGCGTCCATAATTAGACAATTTCTTGCATAGTTCACACAGTCTATTTTATAATGTGTAGGGGAAAACCAAATGAACAAACCTGTGATGAGTGTGACTAGACCACCATAGGGTCCCTTTTATTAAATCAATAAATGAATTTAATAGACAACCAAGGAGTCTTTTCAGCTTATATCATCACATGTCATTCTTAACCAGATTTTTGAATCAATCTTTTAGACTAGACCACTAAAAGGGTCTCTTATGAATCATGGAATAGTACTATATATTCCAAGGGTCTTAACTATTACATAGAAGCCCATTTAGGATTTAAGGTAGTACCTTTTTGAATATCCTACTACGAATCCCTCATATGAAGATATGAAAGATTCTACGAGGATTTGGATAACGAATACCCAGAGTATAAAAACACAAAATGCATAAAAGAAAACACAAGATGCATAACACATAGTCATATAACCACAAAGATTGTTTATTTGTTAATTTGTTTTGTTGATTGTGTACATGTATTTAAAGCACACTAGGAATCCATTCCGTGGATTTCATTTGGTACTTTAAACATTTTCAAGAATCTAGCTATAAAGATAGAAAGATTTTTAAAAGAAAAATTCGATTTCGATTATAAGGAACCGAAATGTTCGAATTTAGGTACATAAGGAATCCAATTAAGGACTCTGATTTGAATGATAATCATCCACAAGGGTCTAAATGTGAAGATAAAAAGATTCCATATGGATTTTAGAAGTTGAAGATGTTTTGAAACCTGTTTTGAAACCTTGCACTGGATGTGCTTAAGTCAAAACATGAAGTAAAAATGCTTATGAAGTTGAGATGCTAGATATGTCAAGGCGACATATGAAGCAGAATCTGAAAGTTAAGTCAATGTATGACGAAAAATATTTTTGAAAACTATGCATGGGGTTCTAAAAAAAATGTGTTCAATGTTCTTGAAACCTTGTATATAATACTTTTGAAATCATGACGTAGGTGTACTAGGTAAGTATATTTATAAAAATGTTTTAAAATCATGCGAGATGAATTTTGAAATTATGTATAAGGTTTTTGAAAAACATGAATGATGCTTTTCGAAATCATGCACTTGATAAGAAAATGTATTGTGTTAATATTGTTTTCAGACTATATGAAACATTTTGAAATTATGAAGGTTGTTTTTGAAAACATAGCCAATGTTTTTGAAATAACATAGATAATGCATTTGAAAAAAAAATTGTTTTCAAACCATATGAAATGTTTTGAGATCATGAAGATTGTTTTTGAAATACTTGTACTGTGTATGTTGAAAAATCAAAACGTAATGGGTATGAGATTTGAAAATACCCTTAGTTATCTAACCAAGGATTTAAAGGCACATATGTGCAGAAGCATGATTACTCATAATGTCACTTTATTTTCTGTACTTTGTTTCTTAGAGTGAAACGAGTACTTAAAATTTTCGAGGGGATCATGAGCGATCATTTGAAAGAGAAAAATCACAAGAGTAGTTTGTAAGGTACATAGTTTCTTGATGTAGGTATCATAGGAAAAGTCATACACACATGTAACTACACTTGTATATCAGAATTGTGAACAACAATTTATTTATAAACAAAACAGATTGTTTCACATTACAAGAAAATAGAAGAACAAAAGCAAAAGACAGCAACATCTTTTAGTCAGCCAACTGCTCATCCGTGGGTTGGATTTGCATTAGAAAGCTTTGGGCAATCCCTTAGGAAATGGCCCATCTCGCCACAGTTGTAGCAAGACCCTGGTGAGAAACGAGCTTGAGCAGAGTCGGCTTGTGGTTGGTTTGGACCACCTTGGTTTGGGTTACGTCGACAAGCACTTGCCAGGTGACCAACTCGTCCACATGATACACACAGGCGGCACTGTAAGTGAGCTTGGTGATGCCCAGTACATTTGTCGCATATTGGTGCTGTTCCCTTGTATTTCTTCTTAGTAGGTGGTGTTGCCACCCGGATGGGTCCTGTTTGATTTGGTACTGCTGTAGTTGGGCAAACCCTTGCCGTATGACCTATAAGTCCACAAATTTGGCATTTGCGGCACTACACGCTAGCCTGATAGTGAAGGCTACATTGGTTGCACAAGGGTGTAGTTCCGTTATATGGCTTCCTGGCTGGTAGTGCTGTCACTTGGCTAGGTCTTGCCTGTTTTGGTGCCACCGCTGCGGGATTCTTTGAAGCTTTACGTTTCTTTGGTTTAGGTGAATGCTTGGCTTTTTCTTCCTTTGGTGATTCTTGAGTAGCTTCATTGTTGAGACGAGAGGCTTCATTGTTGAGACGAGACATGGCAATGCCTAAATCCACAGTCTTCAGAATCACTTCGCCTATTTGCTGGGCAAATTTGGCTGTTTGCTCGGACATTTGACCATTGCTGAGAGGAAGAGACATTCTAGAAGGAAATGAAAGACATTGGAAGAAACAAGTGAAAGGTTATCAGACAATCAAAACAGGATGGCAATGCATAAAAATTGCGATCATTTGTTTGTTATCTAAGGCAAACAAATGAGACGGTGACAAATCAAAGTAAACGGGTCATATTAATGTATCACTGAAGACATGCTCGCCTATAAGTGAACACTCACCCCAAGAGTTCCCAGGTAAGAGTGACTTGTCCGATACTGCGGATTTGTACGAACACTCTAGCCTTCGACAGAAAACTCAGGGTACAGGCATTCACTCTTCTAGTTTGCAGGTGTTCACATTATATGACCCAAACTTTGACGAGATTTGAAGACTTAGAGGGTTCAAAACCTTATAACAGAGGGTTCAAAACCTTATAATAGAGGGTTCAAAACCTAGTAATCAATCATCCTAGAACAGATTATTAGTTTTCAAAGCGGTTTTGAAATTTGTGTTCTTGTTGTGGTTGTCGCCTAAGGATAGGTGACAGTATTGTTTTATGACTAAACGCAAGTAAACTCGCGTTAGGGTCCTAGGAAGGTTATAGACTAGGTCAAAGCATTACTAATAACCTAATTCCCTATAACCATGAGCTCTGATACCAACTTTTCTGTCACACCCTGACCACATAAAACAACAAAACGTGGCGGAAACGTTGGGGAGTGTTGTAACAGAATCATTGTTTCATAACACATGGAAATTGAAATATTGTTTTATTGATTAAAAGAGTTACAATGTCTTGACAATCAAAGAAACATAACATAAATAACTAGTCTTGCATCTTTTATTGTCACTAAGGCCCAAGTCCGCCTAAGTGTATCTTGATAAATCCTATGCATCATATCCTGAAACACATGTGAAAATAGGTACGTCAGCATAAAAATGCCTGTGAGATACATAGGTTTTGTGAAAATATGATTCATAACTTGTAAGTTTAGAAAAAAGTTGTTTAGCAAAAGTCAGTCATGAACCTTGTAAATTGATTTGTTTTGTAAATCGTTTGAAAAACAATAAGTTCAGATGATATGTATAAATAAGAGAATAATGTATGGTTAAACGAATAACCAAGTAAAATGAGTTTGTATAAGATGAGTTGTTTGTAAAACAATGTCTTGTGAAAAGTATGTTATTTGTATAAAATGTTATATGTCTCAAATTGACATGATTCAAATAACGCTACGATATGTAATACCATACAAACACTTATATATAGGAAGTACCAGCGGCGTATCCACCATGCTTGTATCATATTACACACGCCTCCTTACTTAAATCACTTACTCAAACCAAACCACCAAAGTAAAATGTTTATGTATAATCAAATGTCAAAATGTTTATGTGAAAACCATGTCTAATGTCTATGTCTAATGTAAATCATGAATTGTGTATGTAAATGTCAAAATGTTTATGTATGGTAAGTGAAATATATCAACTAAACCATATGTAAAATGCACAAAAACAAGGTATTGAAGTAAAACATGGTTTAAATCAAAGTTATTTTTTGTGTAATACATGCATGCTATACTGATATAAACATTTATGCGGTATTGTGAAAATTCATACATCCAAGCCTTGCGACAGTCGGATAACCCTTTTAGTAAAGGTTATCAAAAAAATGTATTCGGATTCGGTCATTCCTTCCATCCAAAGAAACCCGAGATTACAGGAATGGGATTTGTCAAGTCCTATGGCACCACTACCTACTACCGAGCGGCATGATCGGTGTTAATGAATGTACATTGTCTCATTTAAACAAACCAAATGTCCTACCAAAATGTAAGCATGTGAGGAATAAAATAATGTACTAAGTATGCACACAATGGGCATACATAGCATAGAATGTAATGTAAAATAATGTACTAAGTACGCACACAATGGGCATACATAGCATAGAATGTAATGTAATGTAAAATAATGTACTAAGTACGCACACAATGGGCATACATAGCATAAAATGTAATGTAAAATAATGTACTAAGTACGCACACAATGGCCATACATAGCATAGAATGTAATGTAAAACAATGTACTAAGTATGCTATCAAATGTAAAGTAAAACAATGTACTAAGTATGCTATCAGTCAACATACATAGCAAAACAATGTAATGTAAATCATGTACTATAAATGTACTAATGAACATAGCTAGTATATGATGTGAAAACAGGAAAGCACGAAAGTAACAAGTAGGCACATGTGTTTCACCCCAAAACGTTTGGAAAACAGTAAAAGAGGGGTCTATGTACTCACTTGAGATTTCTCAGAAGTCCTAAGATAACCACCAAGCAATGCTAGAGATCACGGAATCAAACGGCACCTAATATAGGTAACTACATTAATAAACCGGACCTAAATCGGAAGATCGGATAGAATGAGGGCTCGTAAACCAAATGAGTATGGGAACTCATGTAGTATGGTTTAACAAAGCCTACATACTACAATGAAACCTAGCCTAAGTGCTTATGACCCATTACGGCCCGCTTAGGTAGCTTATGCTACTTTAACGCGTCGTTCGCGTAAAACGCGTTCGGAACGCCTAACTAGTCCTATGACAAGTAAAATATGCCTTAACATATCTAATATTGTTACCAAATCAGTTTAGATACCAAAAGTTATGTTACATATGCTTAAAATGAATTTTGGCGTAAAAAGGGCATTTTGGTAATTTACCTAAGGCATATAAACTACCTATCATACAACTACTTAAACGAAGCGACCATAAGGTATAACCTCGGAAGGTTATTCCCTATATACTATGGTCACCTAATGTGTTTGGTCGGATCCTAATGATCGACCAAATGGGTCGGGTTCGAAGGTATAAGCGATTTATTAGATCGCTTACCCTTACGACCCTAGACAACGTGGTAATCGGTAGGCATAGTCACAAGAGACTTTAACCATCGTGATTACGCTCACGTTGCGAAGTTCAAATGAACTTCACATTGACCATAAACTAGTTAATGCAGAAAGTCAAACAAAGTTTGACTTTTGGACTCGAAAAGCAATAAAAGAACGAAGGAATACTTACAAAGGGTCCCCGCAAGATTGATAATCCAAGTATTCTCAGGTATGAGGTGATGAAACACCCCCACTTAGAGAAATCTCAGATTTCAAATGGGTTTTGCAATGAATGGGGTTGGGTATTTATAGATTTCTTCGAACCGTTAAGATCGTTTCTTGGAGAAGAGGGAATGATCACATCCCTACACTTGTTGGCAAGCTCATATACATCATATTGGCCCCCCCATAAGCAGGAAACAACACTTGGAATTGGATTGGGAGTGCTAAACAGCTGTTAACAGCTGTTAAAAATGGCTTTTTCTTATCAGAAGGGGCCTCGCGTGACGCCAAGGGGGCTAGGTGTCACGCTAAGGTCCCTCTGATCAGCAACCAATTTCCAAAGTTTCTAATTCAGTCCCCGTTGTGTATTAAGGCCATTTTCGACATGTTTAAGGCTCGTGAAGCCATTTTCAAGGCCCTAAAATGATGCCTAAACATTGTGGACATGAAACATGCTCAAAAATATGCCGGATGTTGGTTCGTTTGGTCGTACGATCGCGATGTTCGGTTAATTACGACGGAATGCGCATAAGCGCGAAAAACGATCAAAATTGCGCGAAAAATGGATTTTTATCATGCCAAACACTAAAATAAAATATTTTAGTGCTTACATAAATTTTTGTATTTCCGGATGTATTCAGAACGTAAGTTATGCGCGAAAGTGCAAACTTGTGCACTTTTTGACGCTTTTAGTCCCTGAATGACCCAAAAGTTTATTTTAGCACACCGAACCTCTCAAAGCCTATTTCTAATCTATATAAAGAATATTTAAGGTGTGTTTAACTTATGGTCATGTTCCAGAATGTCTGTTACAGTTCAAATTGGCATACTTTCGTAGTTTGTCAAATTTAGTCCCTGTAGGCGAATTAACTCGATTTTGCCATACCAAAGCCTTCAAAAATTATTTCTAAGTTATGTAAAGGTTATTTAAGGTATGTTAAGCCTATTTCACTTTTCCGTAGTGTTCGTTGCATTAAACGGGTTATATTTACGCATCAGTGCGCGTATAGCCTTCCAGAAAGCGATTTAAAGCTTGAAATCGAACAAGAATTGATATGTGCAAAGGATACACATATTTATACAAATCCCAAGTATGAAATACAATATTTCATTGATACAGTATTTGTTTGATGGCCGTGGAGGCACAGGTGTCACACGTTTCAATAGAGATTAAGTAGATACAACATTGTCTAAACATCAAATGCCACAACCATAGATTATCAAATACAACCATTTCAAATAATGTTCAAAAGATTCTAGTTTAGCTACGACGTGTTTCTATGCCGCATCCTAGCATGTTTCTTGAATCATAGCATCCTATCGGCCTACAACATGTATTAAAATAAAGTCAGTACAAAAACGTACTTGCGAGTATACAAGTTTGAGTATATAGCATAGTATATTGAAAGACTCATATCCATCATGTAAATGATAAAAATAGTTTCAGCCGTGCTAGTGTTCGCAGTCCAATTGATAGCCCAAGTGTCCCTATGCTTTAACCATTTTCCCAAGAATCAAGGAAAGCAAATAGAATCCTCCTAACAATACCCCCGAGAATAATGGGGAGGTGCATCTTCCAATAGCGCTACTATTGTTAAGGCGGAACTACACACAGGGATTAAACGTTCACATGGCATAAAGAATCAAGAATCAAGAATCACAAGTATCAAGTTTCACGTTCACATAGGATAGAGTTTAGATTCAAAATCTTCAAGTTTCATAGAATACAATTTGCATCCCAAAGTTTAAAACAAAAAGGGATCTAGTATACTCACAGTGATTGCTTAACAGTGAAACTATTATTGGATCAAAGGGAGCTCTTTAGGTTTAGCCTGATTGGAGTTCAATAGATAAGTGTCGGACAGAAATAACGAGAATTGTGCAAGTGTCGGATCAGTCACCTGATCGGATGGCCATCCGGTCGGATGACGTATGTGCTTCAGACGGATCGCCAACCGATCGGATGGTCATCCGTATGGATGGCCATTCAATCGAATGGTCATTCGATCCAAGATTAAGTTTCCAAAATGATTAATCTTAATACCAAGTGTCCAAACCAGGTCTTTCGATCGGATGGTCATCCGATCGGATGGCCGTTCGGTCGAATGACCCTTCGTGTGCAAGCTTCCAAAGTTCAAAGTTTCTGATTTAAAAATAGTCTAAGTGTTGAAGGTTGTAAGTCACAATGCCACTTTGATCGCATGGCCGTTCGATCGGACGGCAGTCCGATCGGATCGCCATTCGTTTCGTAGTGATCTTGTTCCTTTTTCGCAACCTTGTAAAGTTTCTAAGTCTCAAGTTTAACGATGACGCCATGGTACGTATTAGGACAATGGGAAACACGTCAAAGCTCAACCTGTCTGATCGGATGGGAATTACCCCATCCGTTCAAGTGTCTGTTCTTGATGGAGTCTATGTCGGAATCCGTACTTCGGTCATCTTTTGCGGCGATAATCCATTTCCAAGCCGACTCCAGACTAATCATCAAGTCTACAGCCCGTTTGGATCCAGATTCCACTGTTTTTAAGTAGGAGTTTAAGAAAAGATGAAGGGAACAAGAGTTTTAGTTGAAAAAGTCTAGATTTAGTAAAGATTCGTTGTAGAAACACATGAAATTCCTTAGATCTGAGCTAGATCTTGACTAGAAGGACATCACACAATTATTTGTACAAACCTCCATGATGACGTCATCCTCAAGAGCTCAAATCTTATGGATTTCATGGTGAAAAGTGTGATTTCAAAGAAGAATCATGCATAGGGTAGTGTATAGATCAAATTTGTACAAGATTTAAGTGTAAAACATACCGAAATCACTGAGGAAAGGAAGAAAAGTGAGAGGGCTTGCATCTAGTCGAAGGAGGCTGTCACATCAGTGAAGAATGATGTGACAGGTCCTATTTATAGTGCAAGTGAGGAGTTAAGGTGGTGTGGCACGGATCGGATGGCAGCTCAATCGAATGGCATTCCGATCGGGTGGTCATCCGATCGGATTGCCATTCGGTCAATCCAATCCTGTTTTGCCACTTTTCCGTCTTTAGCTCGTTTTGCGAGTTAGATTAAGCGTTGCGTTGCGTATTATTGTGTAATAGTATCACATAACTAGATTATATCATAAACACAAAGTTTCCAAGTTTCCGCCAGTGACAAGTCTCCAGTCTCTCGTTCAACCAAGTCTCAAGTTTCGCGAGTCTCAAGAGTCAAGCACCAAGTATCAAGTATCAAGAATCAAGAATCTAGAATCAAGTATCAAGAATCAAGTCTCAAGAATCAAGTCTCATAGTATTAAGTATCAAGAATCAAGTCTCAAGAATCAAGTCTCATAGTATTAAGTATCAAGAATCAAGTCTCAAGAATCAAGTCTCATAGTATTAAGTTTCAAGAACCTAGCTTCATAAGTATCAAGTATCAATAAGATTCAAGTATCATAGCATAAAGTTTCACAAGTGTCAAAAGTGTCAAGAGTCACATAGTACAGGGACTAAAATTGACAATAGCTAAAAGCTCAAGGACGCAGACGTTACACTCTACCATTTACTTAGTTGGATTTTTGTCGGTAAGGACTTGGAACGCATCGTATTGTCATGTTCTAGATTCATGAGAACCAAACGGGTTATTCACACAAGAAATGAAAATTGAGCAATTAGTATAGATGTATATTTGTATGCTCGGTAATGGCTCAAAACTCACTTTTGTGGGAAAAAGAGTTATAGTGTAAAAGTGCATATATAATCAAATTTTACAAAGATTTGTCATGCCCGTTTTCGTAATTTTCTAAATTGGTTCTATTTATCATGACGCTATCAGTTTTAAATTCGTAAAAGCATAATTTTTAGAACTTGTTTTACCCAACTAAACTAAGATAAGTAAAAAAATGAAGATAAAAATTTTGAAAAAGTTTGGGGTGATTAGCAGTTCCAAAGTGAGTTTTATGTAAGGCTTGATTTAGGACAAATGATTCAAGGTTTTTATTATCCTTCCCCCCCCCCCCCCCCACCTTTAAATTACACATTGCCCTCAATGTGTCCCAAATATGATTTATTTTGGTAAAATGTGTAAAAAGTATGAAAATAGCAAAAAACGTTTGGGCATGCTATGGGGACTCGGCCTCGTGTTCAAAGTGCCAGTAATAGTTTTGAATCAGAAGACTTACAGTGGGGTGGCCACAGGGGCGTGTTAGGTGAGCATGGCCCGTGCCACCTTCTGGACAAAAAATATTTGACAATAGTAAACCATGCTGCAGCCACTGTTTTGCAGTTTATGAGTCAGGATACCTCTGATTTACGTGCATGGGTTCCATTTTTCATCATCCATCTGGTGTATCCGTTTTCTTTAACACATTTATTTAAAATACCACCATCCAATCATCCATTTGATTAAAAATAAAAACATTAAAAGAAATTAAAAATTACAAACCTACATAAAACTAAGATAGATAGATAGATAGGATCTTGAGAATGCCTCTCCGAGATCATTTTTAAACAACCCTAAAGCTATGTTCCTAGATCTACTAATTCTAGATGATGGAGGACTAGAGCTTTTGTGGGAAATACTCAATCTATAGGTCATTAAGCATCTCTGCGATCTCCCTTGGAAGGAAGATAACGGGTTCCTCTTCTACCTCCTCTTGAGGGAGAGTGGGATTTATCGGGACCTCGAAGGCAACATTGATAGGGGGAGGTTCCGGAATCTGGTCTTCCCATTCCGTAGGGTGTATGACCTCATTAGCGAGGTTCCAATCTTCTTGCGGGAAGATTGGCTCCATCGGAGGCAAGGCCAAGATATTCAACCTTTGATGTAAAAGGTTGATTTCTCTGAAACAATATTCTAGCCCCATGGTGAGGTAGTTCACACAGTCTATTTGTAACACCCCAACCCAGAAGGGCTGACGTGTCACAATAACAGTGATATCATAAACAAAAGTCATAATTCCATTTATTTATTTGACAAGGTTACAACAACTGAACTTAAATTTAATATACAAACGGACACATCGACTTGATTTCTAACATCTTCGGATTTATTCCTAGGCTTTATTCTTCTCTCTTTTCCCCGCCCAAAGTTACATGCATACCTGTATATACAAAAATTTACGGAATGAGCCAAATGCTCAGTACGGAATATTAGGCTCAAATAACAAATAACGCTTTATTCGGATGAAATTTGATGCAAATAACGAATTTTCAAAATCATATCTTACGGATGTACCCATGAGCAAACTTAAAACGTGACAATACACAGGTAGCTACTCCTGCATAATTATCACATGAGATGGCGAATTGGCATACCCGTTATCCACCTCCTTATACTTAAATCCTAGGATCGATCCATACGCCTCCTAATAGCTTATATGTACCACACTTGTACTTAAGAGACGCCGTGAACTGATCTCTCCGTCACGGATAGAGCACATGATGTCGATGCCGCAACAACATGCTCGTGGGACACTTCACGAGAAGCGATACTCAGGGTATCAGAATACAAACGGTCTTATTCACATAACTTATAAAACTTATTTTTAAAACGGAACATATATTGGAACATGCGATAATGAGTATAACAACATAATACTATCACATGACATAAAAGCTAAATCAAATTATTTGAATAGAAATCGAACGGACTGTCAAATGAATCGATAATCAAAGACGTAAGGAGTTTGAAAAGCTATACGAACTTAACGGTTTTATATCAATTGAATATCAAATAACAAGGAGTGGGGTAAGGATCCGTACCTTAATAACTCCAAAGTGAAGCTACCTTGTGCTAATATTTTAGATTTATACGGGCAGAGTTTTAGACTACTGATTAGTCTTTTAACCTAATTTAAATAACATGCACACAAACTAGGTTAGTAACTTAATACAGCATTTACGATAACTCACGAGATCAAATTCTCACAACGAACGACAAAGTGCGATACTTAAACATCCATCGAATTAACGACGAACGACAAAGTACAATACTTAAACTCATCCATCGAATTAACGACGAACGACAAAGTACGATACTTAAACTCATCCATCGAATTAACGACGAACGATAAAGTACGATACTTAAACTAATTCATCGAATTAATGACGAACGACAAAGTATAACCCTAATGTGGGCAGCACTTAAACATCCATTGGATATATTGATCGATCGGACAATGAATCGTAATAGCGATCGAGTTAATACCCTGTTCTGCAGCACCCTGCTATACTTAATTTGTGTTTCGTGTGTGTTTTGAGAGTAATCGGGCGATATCTCAGCGAGTATTTGGAGTTTCTTCGTTGTTTTTGTGCCCAGAATCAAGTCCCAACATCCTCTATTTATAGTCGAATTTTGACCTTGTCGCGGCCCGCGTGACACTTAACCTATCCTTACGTGGCCCGTGAGACATCTTATTTTATGTATAGGGTTGCCACGTGTGGGACTAGGCTAGCTGAGTCGATGGAATCATTAAATTCAACTTCGTCCGCAAGTTATTAAGATAATCGTCAAGTAGGGAATACCCCCCCGAGTTTTAGGGGCCCTAATCCTGATTCTGAAAATTCTGAAAATTCTAGGGTTTGTACAGAATTACTTGGGTGTCTTAATTAGGGTTTTCTAGTGGTTAATTTATAAATTATTATTACTCTTTTTATTTTTAGAATAATGATTTTAAATTTATGGTTATTACAACTATTACCCCCTTAAAAGAAATTTCGTCCTCGAAATTTTTCAAATAAGAATATAACCTATCGCATAAGTAACCGAAACGGAACTTTCATAGCAGAGTTACTAACTTATATAACCAGAATCTCCTAAACACACATGTGTATCTGAAATTCATGACTAAGGCCATGACTATAATTGTCAATTACCTTACATATGTGCCCTAATGGTCCTCCTATAACGCATCTTAATAAATATCTTACCGTACAAAAAGTCAATGGAGACTTACAGATAATAGAGTAACTATTGGTACTGATCTCTTCTATATAGATATGCTTAATCATAGCTAAGATATATTCACATAAGGTAAAGCATAAATGACTGTAAACAGAAACAAATGAACATATATCAAAGAGCAGGATTTACCGTTACTCGACTAAAATTTTATTACTAGAATAAATTAGGGTATATAGAGCGAATAGATTCTTCAGATTCCCATGTTGCTTCGTGTTCAGAGTGATTTTTCTAAAGGACTTTAACAAACGGAATTATTTTCCTACGCAAAACCTTTTCTTGTCGATCTAAGATGGCTTCTGGTTCCTCTTCGTAGGACAAATCCTCGTGAATTGTAAGTAACGGATAACTAATGACATGGAGTGGATGATAATTATATCCTCTTAACGAGGAGACATGAAAAACGTTATGAACGTGAGAGAGTTGAGGCGGTAAAGCTAGTCGATATGACACTTCTCCAACTCTTTCAAGGATTTCAAACGGACCGATGAAACGGGGACTAAGCTTCCCTTTAATTCCAAATCTACGAACGCCACGCCAAGGTGATACCTTTAAGAATACGTGGTCGCCAATTTTAAATTCGAGTGGTCGTCTATCTTGATCTGCATAGCTCTTTTGTCTGCTCTGAGCTTCTTTCAGTTTTTCTCGTGCCATGGTGACTTTTTCATTTGTAATCTGAACTAGTTCTGGCCCTTCAATAATCTTTTCTCCAACTTCATCCCAGCATATCGGTGCACGACATTTCCGACCGTATAAAAGCTCAAAAGGTGCCATGCCAATACTTGCTTGCCAACTATTGTTGTAAGCGAACTCAACAAGGCATAGATATTCATCCCAGTTTCCAGACCATTCAAGTGCACATGCTCGGAGCATGTCTTCCAAGGTCTGAATCGTGCGTTCTGACTGCCCATCTGTTTGTGGATGGAAAGCCGTACTAAACTTCAGTTGTGTACCCCAAGCTGCCTGAAAACCTTTCCAAAATCGTGAGGTGAAATGTGGGTCTCTATCGGAAACAATGGAAGATGGTGTGCCATGGAGTCGAATAATTTCTTGAAGAAATATTTCAGATAACTTATTAACCGAAAATCCTTGCTGAATTGGTAGAAAATGTGCTGACTTCGACAATCTATCGACAACAACCCATATAACATCATTCTTCTTGAATGTCTTAGGCAAACCAGTAACAAAATCCATTGTGATCTCATCCCACTTCCATATGGGAATATCCAATGGTTGCAACAGACCGCTTGCTCGTTTGTGTTCAATTTTCACTTGTTGGCAAGTGAGACATTTACTTACGTATCGAGCAACGTCTTCCTTCATACCATTCCACCAGAAGTTCTGTCTTAAGTCTCGATACATCTTGGTAGATCCTGGGTGAATTGAAAATGGTGAGCTATGAGCTTCGGCTAACAATGACTCACGAAGAGTGGAGTCATCGGGTACACAAAGTCTCTTACCGCACCAAATCACCCCATGATGGTCTATACTAAATTCAGATTGCTTACCCACCTCAAGATTTTGCACAATTGCCCAAAGTTCTCCATCTTGCTTTTGTGCATCTTTGATCCGTGATATGAGGTCGGGTTCAATCTGCATTCTAGCTAGATATCCATCAGATTTACTAACCTGAAGCCAAATGTTCATTCTTTCGAGATCCCTCATAATACGAGGCTGAATTTGTAAGCAAGATATAGTCCCGGAATTCTTTCGGCTCAATGCGTCAGCTACAATATTGGCTTTGCCTGGATGGTATTGAATATTTGCATCGTAATCTTTTAAAAGTTCTAACCACCTTCTTTGCCTCATATTTAGCTCTTTCTGGGTGAATATGTACTTGAGGCTCTTATGGTCGGTAAAAATGTCACAACTTTCACCATACAGATAGTGTCGCCAAATCTTAAGTGCAAAAACGACTGCGGCTAATTCTAAATCATGTGTAGGGTAGTTAACTTCATAAGGCTTTAATTGACGGGAGGCATAAGCGATAACCTTCCCATGTTGCATTAGCACACAACCTAATCCTTTCTTTGAGGCATCACTATAGACTTGGTAACCTCATGATCCAGAAGGAAGAGCGAGTATCGGAGAGGATACGAGTCGCTTCTTCAATTCTTCAAAACTTTTCTCTTGTTCCTCATTCCATGAGTACTTCACCCCTTTCCTTAGGAGTTTTGTGAGTGGTAAAGCAATTACCGAGAATCTTTCAACAAATCTTCGGTAATAGCCAGCAAGACCCAAGAAATTTCGTATTTCGGTAACAGAAGTGGGTCTTGGCCATTTTGTAATAGCTTCAACCTTTGTTGGGTCTACCATAATTCCCTCTGCTGATATGACATGACCTAGAAATGCCACTTGGCTAAGCCAAAAGTCACATTTGGAAAACTTCACGTACAACTTCTCATGTCGCAAGGTTTCAAGTACTACATGTAGATGTGCTTCATGCTCTTCGCGACTCTTAGAATACACCAGAATGTCATCGATAAAAACAATTACGAATTTGTCTAGGAATTTGTGAAATACGCGATTCATCAAATCCATGAAGACTGCGGGTGCATTAGTTAGCCCAAAGGGCATAACCAAAAATTCGTAATGACCATAACGAGTACGAAAGGCGGTCTTGGAAACATCATCATTTTTTATCTTTAGCTGATGGTACCCGGACCTCAGGTCGATTTTTGAGAAGAACTGAGCCCCCTGAATTTGATCAAAGAGATCATCAATGCGAGGCAGAGGATACTGATTACGAATAGTAATCTTGTTCAGCTCTCGGTAGTCAATACATAAACGCATACTACCGTCTTTCTTCTTCACAAATAAGACCGGAGCACCCCAAGGTGAAACACTGGGTCTTATGAATCCTAGATCTAACAATTCTTGCAATTGTTCCTTCAACTCCTTCAGTTCCATTGGAGCCATACGATATGGAGCTTTAGAAATAGGTTCGGCACCAGGGATCAAGTCGATGGTGAATTCTACCTGACGGTCGGGTGGTAATCCTGGTAGTTCATCTGGAAATACATCAGGATATTCACGGACAACGGAATGGCTATCGATACTCTTAACACTAGCAGAAGTATCCTTAATCGATGCTAGGAATCCAGCACAGCCGTTTGATATGAATTTTCGAGCCTTGAGCGCAGAGATAATCTTAAGAGATTTATGAGCTTGAGTTCCCTAATATATAATATCAGGATGATGAAAATCACCGAAAATAACACGGCGAGAATGACAATCTATAGTTACGCGATGTCGAGACAACCAATCTATTCCTAGAATAACATCAAAGTCACACATATGTATTGGAAATAGGTCTGCCTTACACACCATAGATTCAATACGGATCGGACAATCTTTATATACGTAAGTGATTACAGATGAATTTTCCATGGGAGTGGAAATGGTTAAGGTATGATTTAAGAGAGTTGGTCTTATCGGAAGATACTTAGTAAACGAGTGGGATACTAAAGAATGAGTCGCTCCTGTGTCGAATAACACATAGATACTATGTTTACCAAGCTGAAGGGTTCCTGACACAGTACCTGGGACATTAGCAGCATCAGTAGCAGAAAGTGTGAAAGCTCTTCCTCCAACATTGGGTGGTGCAACGTTTGGTCGGTTATTCTTCTTAGTGTCTTTCTTAGTACATTCCTTAATCATGTGTCCAGTTTGGCCACATCTAAAGCATGCTCCTGTACTTCGGTGACATACGCCTTGATGTCTCTTACCACAAATATTACATAGAGGATATGTAATCTGATTCAGTGGTTGAGTTCTAATAGGTTCTGCAGACAACTGAATCTGGTTTGGAGCAGGCCTCGGGTTTTGCAGTCTAGGTTGCCATGGACGTGCCTGATTTCCAGAGTTTTGATTTCCTTGCATTTTGCGATCTTGATGCTGTGGCGTAGTGGATGATTGGCCGTTTTCCTGCTTAAATTGTCCTTTCCTATTTCTCTTCTTATTATCCCCATTTCGAGATAAGAATTCTTTCCTTTCGAATTCAAAAGTTTTGATTGCATCAGCAACTTCGGTGATATCCTTAAATTTCATGTACATGATCGACTTCCGAATTCGATCATTAACTACCCACTTGCATTTTTCTGCTTGGACTTCTGCTGATCCTGCAACTTCTCCTACAATACTAGCCAACCTTGAAAATCGAGTAATGAACTCAGAGGCTGGTTCCTCACTTCCCTGTCGAATCACTGCATACTCCCTGATATAAGCTTCTTTATCAGCGGTCGAAAAATACTTGTCGTAAAAGATGTTACGAAAGTCGACCCATGAAAGATTAGCATCAAAATCATCCCCTCCTTTGACTTGCTTATATCCTTCCCACCAAGTTTGTGCGTCATCTTCAAGTTTGTAGGTAGCCAATCTAACTTTGTATTGCTCCGGAACTCCAAGAACTCCGAAGATCTTTTCAACATGAGCTATCCAGTTTCTTGCTTCGACTGGATTAGTAGCGTGACTAAAGGATTTCGGCTTTTGTTTTTGGAATTTACTAATCCATATGTCTATACTATAAGTAGTATTGTTCGTGGTATTCTCACGAATTTCTTCACCAGAGGTTGGATTCATGTTATTAGGTTCTGGATGACGAGTTTGTTGAATAACGGCCTCAGCTGTTTGAGCAACAAGGTTTGGAAGCAACCCGGCAACAGCCTGGTTGATAGCATTAATGATGTTTGGATCAACTGGAGTCTCATTCGAAGAAGTGTTGTTACGCACATGGTTAGTACGAGTACTCTTACGTAGCGGATGACGAGGAGGCATCTATATGAATAGACATAGGAGTTAAACCAAATAAGAGATCAAGTTGAATCCTATCATAGATATCTACCCATTCCTCACAGGTTTTAATTACTATCTTCAAGTTTTCTACAGGAAAGAGCCTTTGCTCTGATACCATAGCTGTAACACCCCAACCCGGAAGGGCTGACGTGTCACAATAACAGTGATATCATAAACAAAAGTCATAATTCCATTTATTTATTTGACAAGGTTACAACAACTGAACTTAAATTTAATATACAAACGAACACATCGACTTGATTTCTAACATCTTCAGATTTATTCCTAGGCTTTATTCTTCTCTCTTTTCCCCGCCCAAAGTTACATGCATACCTGTATATACAAAAATTTACGGAATGAGCCGAATGCTCAGTACGGAATATTAGGCTCAAATAACAAATAACGCTTTATTCGGATGAAATTTGATGCAAATAACGAATTTTCAAAATCATATCTTACGGATGTACCCATGAGCAAACTTAAAACGTGACAATACACAGGTAGCTACTCCTGCATAATTATCACATGAGATGGCGAATTGGCATACCCGTTATCCACCTCCTTATACTTAAATCCTAGGATCGATCCATACGCCTCCTAATAGCTTATATGTACCACACTTGTACTTAAGAGACGCCGTGAACTGATCTCTCCGTCACGGATAGAGCACATGATGTCGATGCCGCAACAACATGCTCATGGGACACTCCACGAGAAGCGATACTCAGGGTATCAGAATACAAATGGTCTTATTCACATAACTTATAAAACTTATTTTTAAAACGGAACATATATTGGAACATGCGATAATGAGTATAACAACATAATACTATCACATGACATAAAAGCTAAATCAAATGATTTGAATAGAAATCGAACGGACTGTCAAATGAATCGATAATCAAAGACGTAAGGAGTTTGAAAAGCTATACGAACTTAACGGTTTTATATCAATTGAATATCAAATAACAAGGAGTGGGGTAAGGATCCGTACCTTAATAACTCCAAAGTGAAGCTACCTTGTGCTAATATTTTAGATTTATACGGGCAGAGTTTTAGACTACTGATTAGTCTTTTAACCTAATTTAAATAACATGCACACAAACTAGGTTAGTAACTTAATACAGCATTTACGATAACTCACGAGATCAAATTCTCACAACGAACGACAAAGTGCGATACTTAAACATCCATCGAATTAACGACGAACGACAAAGTACAATACTTAAACTCATCCATCGAATTAACGACGAACGACAAAGTACGATACTTAAACTCATCCATCGAATTAACGACGAACGACAAAGTACGATACTTAAACTCATTCATCGAATTAATGACGAACGACAAAGTATAACCCTAATGTGGGTAGCACTTAGACATCCATTGGATATATTGATCGATCGGACAATGAATCGTAATAGCGATCGAGTTAATACCCTGTTCTGCAGCACCCTGCTATACTTAATTTGTGTTTCGTGTGTGTTTTAAGAGTAATCGGACGATATCTCAGCGAGTATTTGGAGTTTCTTCGTCGTTTTTATGCCCAGAATCAAGTCCCAACATCCTCTATTTATAGTCGAATTTTGACCTTGTCGCGGCCCGCGTGACACTTAACCTATCCTTACGCGGCCCGCGAGACATCTTATTTTATGTATAGGGTTGCCACGTGTGGGACTAGGCTAGCTGAGTCGACGGAATCATTAAATTCAACTTCGTCCGCAAGTTATTAAGATAATCGTCAAGTAGGGAATACCCCCCCCCTGAGTTTTAGGGGCCCTAATCCTGATTCTGAAAATTCTGAAAATTCTAGGGTTTGTACAGAATTACTTGGGTGTCTTAATTAGGGTTTTCTAGTGGTTAATTTATAAATTATTATTACTCTTTTTATTTTTAGAATAATGATTTTAAATTTATGGTTATTACACTATTAGAACTTCCTCCACTAAGGTCATCTCGTCGAGACTCTCTATCAAGGCACTCACATATCTAACGAGAGTGGCTTCGAGGGAGAGCCTTCTCCCTCTTCTCTGGTTCCTGGACCTTGTTGACGACGTTCCACTTTGCTGGCTTGACATCTTGAGAGAAAATGACCAACCATTAAAAATATATGGAAGATCAAAATGTGCAGCATGCCCCGTGCCAGAGTGGCACGGCCCCGTGCTGCTCCAACTGCTCCAGATTCTTAGCTCTAAAAATTTTATTTCAAGTTAGGTTTGACTGATTTTAATTTTCTAAACGTAAATAACTTAAAATAATGTTTTACTAAAGATAATTTGTAAAACTTTGACCTAAGAATCAAGAGTATGACCCTCCTATTTAAGTTTTTTAAGCTTGAAGCTTTAAGCTTCAATGGAGTTCATGAAGAATGAAGAAGGGGAAATAAGCAAAAGAGGAAAGGACAAGAAGATCAAATGAGACCTTTCTAAGAACATACCTTTTGGGGTATGTGATGTGTTCAAAATACAACATATAAGTTACATCAAATAAGGCATAAAATCAACCCTTTTATAATACTAATGTTGGAAAAAGCTTGCGTTTTTTTTCCTTTTGAATAAACAGGGTTAAATGAGCTTAAAAGAACAAAAGAAGCAAAAAAGACAGCAAAAACCAACATAAAATGCTATAAATAAGGACTGACCAACCTGCCGAGCCCCCATCCACATTCAAACCCAAGAAATAACAAAGACAGAAGCTCTGGCACGGGGCCGTTCTCACCTAGCACGGGCCATGCCCGGTGGGAATTCACTGCAGCAAAAAGAGACAACAATAAAAGACAAATTTCAAGCTCAACACGGGGTCGTGCTAAACCAACACGGGGCGTGGTCAACTCTTAGATTTCCAGAATCTGAAGTGTGACATATGTGCCATTACGACCATCGTACAAGTGTGACATCTAATGAAATCTTGTGTTTCATACTTGGGATTTGTATAAATATGTGTATCATTTGCACATACCAATTCTTGTTCAATTTCGAGCTTTAAATCGCTTTCTAGAATGTTATACGCGAACTGATGCGTAAACGTAATCAGTTTAACATGACAACACTCCGAAACAGTGACATAGGCTTATCATACCTTAAATAACCTTTACATAACTTAGAAATAAGTTTTGGATGGTTTGGTGTGTCGAAAACAAGTTTATTCAATCGCAGGGACTATTTGCATCAAATTGCGAAACTATGCCGATTCGTAAGGTAACGAACATTCCAGAACTTGATCATAAGCTAAACATACCTCAAATATCCTTTACATAGCTTAGAAATAGGCTTTGAGGGGTTTGGTATGCGAAAATAAACTTATTTGGTCAATAGGGACTAAAAGCGTCAAAAAGTGCATAAGTTTGCATTTACGCGCATATCTTACGTTCTGAACATATCCGGACATCCAAAAATTTTTGTAATCATTAAAATATTTTATTTTAGTGATCAGAATGCAAAAATACCATTCGTCGCGCAATTTGGGTCGTTTACGCGTTCGTTATGATTCCGTCGTAATTAACCGAAAACCGCAACCGTACGGCCAAACGAACTGACATCTGTGACATTTCTTAGCATAATTCAAGTTAAATATACTTTAACTTCATTATGGAGCTTGAATATGGGTTTGACGGGTGTTAGAGGTGCTAAAACGCGTCGAAAATCAAGTTTGGAGTCACAGGGGCCTGTTCTTCCAATTTGTGAAACTTCCTGCCAGCAGCAAGGGTCCTTACGGACCGTATGGGACCTCTTACGGTCTGTAAAGGAGTCCCAGACCAGCGGAAACCTTCTAATTGAAACCCAGCGGCTTACACCTTGTTTCCTTTGCTTGTTTTCAATCTTGTGGGCATGTTTGATGGTTTATCAAGCTCCTAAATCAGACTCCAACAAGTGTATGGCCATGATCAAGCTTAGAAACAAGTGGAATGATCCTAATGGTTCAAGAAATCTATAAATAGCATGGCCCTTTTCATTCTTCCTTGCTTAATTTGAATCAATTCTGCTCTAAGTTGAAGTTTAACACTTCATACCTGAGTGTTTTGATTTAAATCTTCCTTGCTTGGACCTTTTGTAAGCTTCTTTCATGTTTTTTTATGCTTTTCAAGCATGAAAGTCAAACCGTGTTTGACTTTCTGCTTTGACCATGATTTAGTCAACACAAAGTTCATTTGAACTTTGCAACGTGAGCGTAATCACGATGGTTATAGTCCCGTGTGACTATACCTACTGATTACCACGTCGATTAGTCGAAGTAACGAGCAAAGTTTCGGTCAAAATACGTGTTTATGCGTATTTTGCGACGAAGCTATTTTTGGGTATCAAAACACTTTGTTTTGATATCAAACTTGTTTTCTAACTTAGTTAAACATGTTTTAACATTTTTAACTCGTCACGTTTAGTCTAGTGCTTGTTTAGGGTCTTAAGTCAAGCGATCTTGACAACCGTTTAGACTTTTGAACCCGACCCGTTTGGTCGATCTTTAGGATCCGACCAAGCATATTTTGTGACCATAGTTGTATAGGGAATAACCTTCTGAGGTTATACCTTATGGTCACTTAGTTTAATTAGTTGTATGATAGGTAGTTTATATGCCTTAGGAAAATGACCAAAATGCCCTTTTCATGCATAATTTGAATTTAAGAATATGTAACTAAATTTTTTTCACTTAAACTGATTATGCAACATATTTAAACATGTTAGGGCATATAATACTTGTCATAGGACTAGTTAGGCGTCTCGAACGCACTTTTGCTCGAACGAAACGTTAAAGTAGCGTAAGCTACCTTAATGGGTCGTAAGCACTTAGGATAGGTTCCAATTTAGAATATAGGCTTTGTTAAACCATATCACATGAGTTCCAATACTCATTTGGTTTACGAGAACTCATTCTACCCGATCTTCCAATTTAGGTGTTGATTTATTAACTAGCGATCCGATTACTAGGTACCACTTGATTTCCTTGGTTTGTTCGAGCATTGTTAGTTCACTTTAATCAAGGATACTTGCAAATTCAATGTGAGTACATAGTTCCCCTCTTTTACCGCTTTCAATTGTTTTGGGGTGATTCATATGTGCTAAACGATTTCGAGTTTCCTAAAACAAATGCTATGGTTTATATTGAACTATTTGAACCACTAGAACTATCTGAACTATGTGAACGGTTTGAACTATTGAACCACTGGAACTATTGAACCACCGGAGCTATTGAACAATGTGAACTATTTGAACTGTTTGAACCATTGGAACTATTTAATCTATGTGAACTATTTGAACTATTTGAACGATTGGAACTATTTGAACTATTGAACGATTGGGTTATGGTAAGTGATTAGGTAACGGGGAGGGTGTAATGTGATAAAAGCATGGTGGATACACCGCTGGTACTTCCTATATATAACTGCTTTTAAGACATTACATGTCGTTGCGTTATCTATATCACTTGGACGAATGTTTTCAAAACGAAGTTACACTACAAGGTTTTCTTAACGATATAAACCATACAATGTTTACTTTCAACAACGATTTACTACTTGGTTTACAAAGACAAATGTTTTCAGTTAAGATTCATGGCTACAATGGTTTTGGTTTACACATATATCAATTTGTAAAAGTTGATAGAAACATACTGCAATATCAAACTCTTTTATTTTCAAGGTATACACTTGACAACTCTCGTAGTTGGACGAGGTATTGTAATATGAACTCAAGGCCATAAATCTGATACACTCACAAAACCTATGTACTCGCCGGCATTTTTATGCTGACATATTTTCACATATGTTTCAGGTACCATAGTTGATGATGTTTGATGATGATTACGATGCATGCTCACATAGGAATGGACGAGGCCTTAGTGACTTAATAATAATGAAGGACAATATGTTCATGTTTTGTATTTCATTTTCGAGACAATGTAATAAACTTAATTCAATAAAATGAAACTTCAATCCATGTGTTATGAAACCATGATTCTGTTACGACACTCCCCGACGTTTCCGCCGCGGGTTGTTGTTTTAACGCGGTCGGGGTGTGACAGAAGAGTTGGTATCAGAGCTCAAGGTTATAGGGAATTAGGTTATTAGTAATGCTTTGACCTAGACTATAACCTTCCTAGGACCTATCTTGTGTTTAGTCTTAAAACAATACTGTTGCCTATCATTAGGTGACAACCACAATAAGAACACGAAATATGAATCCGACTTGAAAACTAATCATCTCTTCTTAGATTATTTATTATAAGGTTTTGAACCTTCAAAGTTTTCAAAATCTCGTCAAAGTTTGGGTCTTATTAATGTGAACACGTGCAATCTGGAAGGGTGGGCGCCTGTATCCCGAGTTTTCTGTCTAAGGCTAGAGTGTTCGTATAAATCCACATAATCGGACCAGTCACTCTTACATGGGAACTCTTGGGGTGAGTGTCCACTTATAGGCTAAAGCATGTCTTCGCGATACATTATAAAGACCTATTTACTTTGTTTAGCCTCTGTACGTCGTTTGTTTGCTCGAGGTAACGAACGAATAATCGCCTTCCTTATGTTTCATCGACATCTTCAATACTTCTTTTGTTTATCCAATCGTCAATCTCACTCGTTTCTCATGTTTCTTTATTCATTTTAGAATATGCCACCTAGACGTGATCCAGAACAGGATGCTGCCCTCGCAGCCACAATCGTTCAGCAGATGGCTACTGTACTTCCGAACCTCATTACCCAGGTAAACCAGGCAAATAACAATAACAATGCTCAGTGTAACTTCAAAACATTCAATTCAGCTAAGCCATCGAAATTTTCTAGGTCTCAAGGAGCAACTGCACTCCTGCAATGGTTCGAGAGTCTAGAAAGCACATTCAGACATGTTCAGTGTCCAAATGAGCGAAAGGTTGAATTCGCATCTAGTGTCTTTGAGAAACGAGCATTAACATGGTGGAATGGTGTGATGAGAGATAGGGGTGCCGATATGGCACTGGCTCAAACTTGGGAAAAGCTTCGAGCTCTAATGATGAAGGAATTCTGTCCTCGTCATTAAATCAGGGCACTGGAAAGGGAATTCGATAATCTTAAACAAGATAGTGGTGAGCATCGAGCCTACACGAACCGATATGAGGAACTAAGTCTGTTATGCCCAACCATGGTTACGCCTTTGGATAAGGCAATTGAAAAGTATAATGATGGCCTCCCTGACTCAGTACAAGATATTGTTACTGGTAGCAACCCTACTACAGTTAGACAGGCCATTGAGCTATCTGCTAGCCTAATTGAATCTCAGATCAGGAAAGGTAAACTTTTCCGAAAAGGTGACAAGAAACCAACCGACGAAACAAAACCAAAGGATAAGCAGACTGAATCCTCCAAGAAGTCAAAGAAGCGAAAGGCTTCTCAGAACTTCGCTGTGGTTGCTCAAAACGACCAAGCTGTCCCTAACCAACCAGCTCAACCCCCTGCTAAGAAGCCATACAACGGGACTGCACCCTTGTGCAACCAATGTAACCTTCATCATCATGCTAGTGTGAAATGCCGCAAATGCCTAAATTGTGGACTTGCTGGTCATACAGCTAGGGTTTGTCGAGCTGCAGCTACACCAAATCAAGCTGATAACAACCCAGCACAAGCTCGTTTTCCACCAGGTTCTTGCTACAACTGTGGCGAGATGGTCCATTCCGAAATAATTGCCCAAAGCTTGTTAATGCAAATCCAGCACGTGGATGAGCATTCGATCAACTGGAAGACGATGCTGTTTGGAACAATCGAACTTTATGTACTATTTTCTTTTGTTATCCAAGTCTATGAAATAGTTATTTTGGTTTTTCAATAAATCTTTATTTGCATTACGATATACGAAAACAAGTTTGGTTACATGTATGAACGACATATACCTTCAATACCGACACCAAGGAACCGCATTCCTTGCAAAACAAACTACCCTCGTAGTTCTTTCATTTTTTATGATTGCTCGTAATCCCTATGAAAATCCTAAATACTCGTTTCTTCTAAGAAACAAAGTACAAGGTGCGAGTTACAACTCTGAACGAATACCCAAAGTACCACTTTAAATCCTTAATAGGATACCCAAGGGTACTTTCGTAAGCCTTTGATTGGTCTTACATATCATATCTTCCCGACTTCACGATATTTTACACAGCATATGATCTCAAAAGATTATGCATGTTTTCAAAAACCTCATACATGTTTTCAAAATCATCTCACGTGGTTTTAAAACATTTCATAAAAATGTTTAGCTAACATACTTAGTACATGATTTTAAAAACATTACAAAAGGTTTTCAAAAACATATTTTTAACGATGCCAAGCATAGCTTTCAAAAACATTATGCCCGTATGTTGCCTTAGCATACGTGGTACACGATTATCAAGAACACCCTGCTTCGTATGCTGACTAAGCATGCTTAGCACAATGATTTCAAGGATCCAATTGCTTCATACGTTGTCTTAGCATATCTAGTACTAGGTTCCTAAACACCACCCACTATACAAATTCCAAATCTATATAGGATCTTCCTATCTTCATAGTTAGACCCTTGTGGACGTTTAAAGCGCAACAATCAAAGTCCTTAATTGGATTCTGTGTGTGCTAATTCGAATGTTACGATTCTTTGTGAACGAAATCAAATCCTTATAAGATTGTCCTATCTTTATAAGATAGAATTCTTGAGGATGTTTGAAGTGATAGTTGAAACCCATTCACTGGATTCCCGATATACTTTGAAAGCCCATGTACAAATCAACGTCAAGTTAATAACAAGCTAATAACGAATTAAATAACCAAGTGAACAATTGTGTAACTATTATGTGCTTACGTGTTTATGTGTTGACCTGATCAAATTAAAGTTATCACAAGATTGTTCGACCGATTCTATCCCCTACACATTATAAAATAAACTGTGTGGATTGTGCAAGGAATTACGAAATTATGGATGCATACATAATTATGGAATTCAGTGCACAGAAACCACAGCAAGTTTTGTCATGTATCAATCTAATCAAGAAACAAAAGTAAACTATATTCATTTCCATTTCTGATGAAGTACCCGCTGAAGAAAAATGAACTAGCTATTCATTTCTCACTTCTGAAAGAAATATCCGCTGAGGGAAATGAATAATATATTCATGAACCGTGTTCATTTTCATTTCTTATGAAGTACCCCCTGAGGAAAATGAATTATCCATTCATTTTCGCTTCTGAGAAATATCCGCTGAGGAAAATGGACAAATTCATTTTCATTTCTGATAAAGTACCCACTGAGGGAAAATAAACCATCCGTTCATTTTCGCTTTTGAAGAATACCCACTGAGGAAAATGAATAAATTCATTCCATTTCTGACGAAGTACCCACTGAGGAAAATGAATTGATCATTCATTTTCACTTCTAAAGAAATACCCACTGAGGGAATGAATAATCTTGCATTAATTTTGTCATTTCCGTTTCTAATGAAGTACCCACTGAGGACCATGAACCATCCGTTCATTTTCACTTCTGAAGAAATATCCACTGAGGAAAATAAATAAATCCATTCCATTTCTGATGAAGTATCCACTAAGGAAAATGAATTATCCATTCATTTTCACTTCTAAAGAAAAATCCATTGGGGAATGAATAATCCTGTATCGATTCTTTCATTTCCACTTCTAATGAAGTGCCCATTGAGGAAAATGAATCATCCATTCATTTTCACTTCTGAAGAAATATCCATCGGGGAAATGAATATCGTTTTTTAATTATCTTTCATTTCCACTTCTGACAAAGTACCCACTGAGGAAAATGAATCATCCATTCATTTTCGCTTCTGAAGAAAAATTCATCGGGGAAAATGAATATTCTTTGCGACAATCCTTCATTTCTACTTCTGACGAAACATCCATTGAAGAAAATGAATTATCCATACATTTTCGCTTCTAAAAGAATAACCATTGAGAAATGAACAGCTTATACATTCTTTCATTTCCATTTCTGAAAAAAGTATCCATTGGAGAAAATGAATTATCCATTCATTTCCGCTTTTGGAGAAATATCCATTGGAAATGAATAACCTATTCGTCTTTCATTTCCACATCTGACGAAGAATCCATTGGAGAAAATGAATCATGCATTTCATTTTCGCTTCTGGAGAATATCCACTGGAGAAATAAAATACAAATCCTTACAAGATCTTTCTATTAAATAGTTAGATTCTTAAAGGATACTCACAGAACTACTGGTTAGTTTGATCTTTATCATTAATCAAATCACTCATTCACACTTCCTGCTTTATCTAAGGAAGCACCCACTAGGGAACGGTAAAGTTATGCCTTACATGGAAATCCTTGATGGGTTACTCTATGCAAATAGATAACACCCTAGATTCCATACAAGAAAATTGTTTAACACGACGTTACAGACAGACTCCTATGAATAAATTTCGGGACGAAATTTCCTAAAGTAGGGGAGACTGTGACATCTGCGCCATTACGACCATCGTACAAATACGAATCCAATGAAATCTTGTGTTTCATACTTGGGATTTGTATAAATATGTGTATCATTTGCACATATCAATTCTTGTTCAATTTCGAGCTTTAAATCGCTTTCTTGAAAGTTATACGCGAACTGATGCGTAAACGTAATCAGTTTAACGTGAAAAACACTCCGGAACAGTGACATAGGCTTAACATACCTTAAATGTCACACCCCAACCGATGGCGGAATCATCGGGGTTCGGCACTAGGCGAATCAGATTGCTCAAGAGAATCCATAACAACCAAATGGCGACAGTATTTATTACATTTGTTATCCCATATTAACAACAATACAATCACATAGTTATCACAGATTTCTTGTCCTCTCGAACAATACAAATCCGACAACCTAGATTTTAGGTGAGTTTCTAGACTTCCTAGCTTGATTTGATGTAGCCTGCGACTAAACCTGCAACATACGTTAAAACAACGTCAATACAAAATTATTGGCGAGTATACAAGTTTTGATAGAGTAGCGTAAATAGTTAAAAGTGCTGCGAATTACCAATTACATAAACGGGATACCTCAACACATATATTAGACAGATACTACCAGCTAAGTCTCTCGAGTTGCGGTTGCGATTGCTATTCATCCTAACTAAACCCCGTCGAGTTCTATAGTACTATACTAGTTAAGGCGGGACCTCGCGACTAAATGCCCAAACACATACGTAACTAGCATCACGTGTAAATATGCATAACAGTTATTCGCAAGTGATAAACAGTTTGATTAATAATTCTTTTTGATAAATTCAATTTGATAGGAACGTATGTTACACCCAAAATGCGATAAAAAGGGTTCGAGTATACTCACAGTCGGTGTTCGGCAAGTAAACACAACTTGGTTAGATTGAAGGGAGCGCATCTGAGATTAGCCTGATTACAGATTGATAGCGTAAGCGTTGTGTGACATCTGTGCCTCTGCGACCATCAAACAAATACCAAACCAATGAAATATTGTATTTCATACTTGGGATTTGTATAAATATGTGTATCTTTTGCACATATCAATTCTTGTTCGATTTCAAGCTTTAAATCGCTTTCTGGAAGGTTATACGCGCACTGATGCGCAAATATAACCAGTTTAATGCAACGAACACTCCAGAATAGTGAAATAGGCTTAACATACCTTAAATAACCTTTACATAACTTAGAAATAAGTTTTGGAGGGTTTGGTGTGGCGAAATCAAGTTTATTCGCTTACAGGGACTAATTTCGACAAACTGCGAAAGTATGCCGATTTGTACTGTAACGAACATTCCGGAACATGAACATAAGTTAAAAATACCCTAAATATCCTTTTCATAGCTTAGAAATAGGCTTTGAGGGGTTCGGTGTGCTAAAATAAACTTTTTGGTCATTCAGGGACTAAAAGCGTCAAAAAGTGCATAAGTTTGCATTTTCGCGCATATCTTACGTTCTGAATACATCCGGACATCCAAAACTTTATGTAATCATTAAAATATTTTATTTTAGTGATTGGCATGATAAAATTCCATTCATCGCGTAATTTGGATCGTTTTTCGCATTCGTTCGTGTTTCGTCCTAATTAACCGAACAACGCAACCGTACGACCAAACGAACCGACATCCAAGATATTTTTGAGCATGTTTCATGTTCCCTATACTTTAACTTCATTTTAGAGCCTTGAAATGGGACTAACGGGGCTTAAACGTGTCAAAAATGCATCAAAAACCATGTTTTGCACATTCAGGGACCAAAATTGACATTCTGCCATAGTTATCTTAGGAAGGGACCAAAATGAAAAATCTAAATTCCAGCTTGTTCCAGCTGTTCCCCTCATTTTCACATGTTTTTAATGAAACTAGAGGCTCCCATGGTTTCACAAAACCATGGGCACATGTGTATGGATGAGATCGAAGCTCGTTTTACGATGAACGATCTTAACGGTTGTGCAAAAACTATATAAACCCCACCCCCTTTGCTCTCAAACTCACATTTGATCTGGTTTTCATTCTCTAAGTTGAAGTCTTGCACTTCATACCTGAGAATAAATTGGATCAAACCTCCTTGGACCTTTTGTAAGTCCTCTTTCGTTCTTTTATGCATTTTTAGCGTTTGTTTGACTTTCTGCATTGACCAGTTTATTGTCAATGTGAAGTTCGTTTGAACTTCATAACGTGAGCGTAATCACGATGGTTATAGTCCCTAGTGACTATACCAACTGATTACCACGTTATCTAGGCTCAGTGACGAGTCGTAGTTTCGGCCAAAATACGTATTTATGCGTATTTTGTAACCAAACTACTCTTGGGTATCAAAACCGTTTGTTTTGATATCAAAACCTGTTTTCTAACTAAACTAAACATGTCTTAACATGTTTAGCTCGTCACTTTTAGATTAGTGCTTGTGTAGAGTCGTAAGTCAAACGGACTAAACACCCGCTTAGACTTTCGAACTCGACCCGTTTGGTCGATCATTAGGATACGACCAAGCATGTTTAGTGACCATAGTTTTATAGGGAATAACCTTCCGAGGTTATACCTTATGGTCACTTAGGTTTAATTAGTTGTATGATAGGTAGTTTATATGCCTTAGGTAAATGACCAAAATGCCCTTTTCATGCATAATTGGTAATTAAGCATATGTAACACAAACTTTTGTCACTTAATTGGTTATACAACATGTTTAGGCATATAATACTTGTCATAGGACTAGTTAGACGTCTCGAACGCGCTTTGCACGAACGACACATTAAAGTAGCATAAGCTACCTTAATGGGTCGCAATGGGTCGAAAGCACTTAGGTTAGGTTTCGATTTAGAATGTAGGCTTTGTTAAACCATGTCATATGAGTTCCAATACTCATTTGGTTTACAAAACCTCATCCTATCCGATCTTCCGACTTAGGTCCGGTTTATTTATATAGTTATTAGGTTGCCGATTGATTCCGTGCTCCCTCTAGCTTTGCTTGGTTATTGTTCAAGACTTCTAAGCATTCTCAGGTGAGTACATAGTTCCCCTATTTTACTGTTTTCAATTGTTTTGGGGTGATTCATATGTGCTAAATTTTTTCGAGGCTTTAGCGATGGTTTTCAAAATGATTTTCGATATTATAACAATGGTTTAAAAAACGATTAAAATGATTTATATTAAATTAATAACGATTTCGATTAAGTGAACAAACTTGTTGGTTGTATTTACATAACGAATAATATCAATTAGTTTTGGCCGAACCGACCCGTATTAGGTTATGGTACCATAGGATCTGACAAATCCCGTTATCAGACTGCGCCCATGGTTATGTGTAGGTTAGGTGGGTAACGACTGAATCTGTGATTATTAATTTACCCTTTGGTGGTTTATTAATGCGAGAAGCGATAGGCGAGTTGCGAAGGTTTGGATGTTATTAGCAAGGCAATCAAAAGTAGTTTACAATTAAGACGAGAATGATTTAAACGACTAAAGCGATTTTTAACGAATTAAACGATTTGGGTAAACGATTGGTTTTTGGTTAGTGTTTAGATAACGGGACGGGTGTAATGTGATGAAAGCATGGTGGATACGCCGCTGGTACTTCCTATATATAAGTGTTTTCATCGTATTACATACCGTGGCGTTATTTAGTTCACTAGGGTAAACGATTTTGAAACGATGTCACACAAACGAGGTTTTCGAAATGATATAAACCATACGAGTTTTATTAACGAATTTTATATACGAGTTTTATTAACGAATTTTATTAACGAGATTTATTAACAAGTTTTTACGAGATGTTTTACAATTTGATTTAATTAAATAAATGTTTTGGGTTAAGAATCATGGCTACGAGATTTTATAAATTATAACCAACTTGATTTGAGTTGGTTAATTATGTCGCAATACTATACTTTTCAAAACAAGGTTTTTAAATTAAGTATTGCGACATGTAAACTAGCCATGAATCCGACACTCTCAAAAACCTATGTACTCGCCAGCATTTCTTTGCTGACTTTGTTTTCACATATGTTTCAGGTGTTGTTGAATGATGTTGATTGCTAGGATGCATGCTCACATAGGACTGGACGAGGCCTTAGTGACTTAATAACAATGATAGACTATGTTTAACTTATTTATTTAGATTCCAGACGATGTAAATAATTAATGTTTAATAAAACGAAACCTCAAATTTCCGTGTGTTTTGAAACAATGATTCTGTTACAACACTCCCCGACGATTCCGTCGCGATTTATTGTTTTACGCGGTCGGGGTGTGACACGTTGAACGGTGCGTTAAGCGGTGGAGAATGAACCAAGTGTCGAATGGTAATCCGATCGAATGGCAATCCGATCGGATGGCCACTCGATCGGATGTCAATCCGTTTGGATGGTCATTCGATCGGATGGTCATTCGATTGGATTGACATCTTGTTTGGTAAGTATGTGTTTGTGTATGGTGGCTTTGAAGTTTTCGTTGTAGCATTTTGAAAACAGAGAAGTATCTCTACCCTTCAGGTCGATCGATCGAACGGCGGTTCGATCGGGTAGCGATCCGATTAGTAGGACACTTAGTGAGAACAAGTTCACAGCAGGATTGTCACTCGATCGGATTGCAATCCGATCGGGTGGCAATCCGTTGGTTATTGAACATGTTGAAAATTGTTTAAGTGTTGAAGTTCCAAATGTCACATGGTCGGATGATCTTTCGATCGGATGGCAATCCGATCGGACGGCAATCCGTTCGACGTTCAGGACTCTTGAAAGGTTGAAATAATGTTTAAGTATGGAACCAAGTGCAATCCGATCGGATGGCTGTCCGATTGGATGGCAATCTGATCGAACGACAATCCATCCTAACGATCTGATCATTCTTGACACTTGATTGTTTTTTATCGTTTTGCAGTTTTGATCGAGACGGTGTGATAACGTGTTAAACAATAGAAACCCCATCTTGAACCATGTGACCCGATCGAACAGGAATCACCCTAGTCCGACCAGTTAATGGTTCGAGACGGTTCTTCATGTTTAACCCGAAATCGGTAGTCTCTTTGATAGAAACCAGATCTTGAGCCAATACATCACCAAGAAGGAGTAGAAGATCAGAACGAGCTCTGATTCTATCGGTTTTGAGTGCATTGAGTGTAAAAGAGTTGAAAGAAAGTTGGAAAACCATCTTTCAATCCTTTTAACCATGAATATGTGTAGATCTATGTGAAAACATTGTTTAATCTTGTGGAAATACCTCAGATCTGAGTTGTTCTTGGTGGAATGAGGCCAAAGCTTAAAGTTCATAAGAACTCCATGATGACATCACCCTAGAACACCTCAAATCCACTGATTTCATGGTTAAAAGTTGAGATTCAAAAGAGAAAATGATGAAGAAGTGCATGTAGATCATAGAAGTACAAGATTTGAGGTAGAAACTTACAAGAATCGCGAGAAATCGAGAGAAAATAGCCCCAAAGCGTGCTGGTCGAGTGAGAGCTGTCACGTCATTGTTCAAGTGATGTGACAAGTGCTATTTATAGGTGGAGAGGAGAGGAGGTGATGAAGTGCCATGGATCGGATGGCCATCCGATCGGATGGCCATCCGATCGAATGGTCATTCGATTGGTGGTCTTTGGTGATTTGCGTTTTGATGTTTCGTTTTGTTCGTTAAGCGTTGCAATAGTTTGTTCACACCTTTTGATACCCACATTCATATATTTATTATAATTAGTCACATAGGGTCGTATAAATATCCACATTTCAAAGTCTGCGTTGCGATAATCGAGTTGCGCGTTTCGAATATGTGTTGCGTTGCAACACTTCACGGCTATCAAGGAGGGTAGAATAGGTCCTCACTCAACATCATCATGAGTGCTAGTATGTGCGATGTGATGTGTTATGGCGATAAAGTATGCGTAATATGCAAAAATACTGCGAAGTAGCGATGTATTCGATATAGCTACATTATGATCCGAATCTCTGGTGCTAGGCGTAACGAGTATATTGAGTAGTAACAATGCACGAACGTGCGGGTTGTTACATTAAATAACCTTGCCATAACTTAGAAATAAGTTTTGGATGGTTTGGTGTGTCGAAAACAAGTTTATTCGATCGCGGGGACTATTTGCGTCAAACTTTGAAACTATGCCGATTAGTATGGTAACGAACATTCCGGAACTTGATCATAAGCTAAACATATCTCAAATTTTCTTTACATAGCATAGAAATAGGCTTTGAGGGGTTTGGTATGCAAAAATAAACTTATTTGATCAGTAGTGACTAAAAGCGTCAAAAAGTGCATAAGTTTGCATTTACGCGCATATCTTACGTTCTGAACATATCCGGACATCCAAAAATTTTTGTAATCATTAAAATAGTTTATTTTAGTGATCGGAATGTAAAAATACCATTTGTCGCGCAATTTGGGTGGTTTACGCGTTCGTTACGATTCCGTCGTAATTAACCGAAAACCGCAATCGTACGGCCAAACGAACTGACATCCGTGACATTTTTTAGCACAATTCAAGTTAAATATACTTTAACTTCATTATGGAGCTTGAATATGGGTTTCACGGGTGTTAGAAGTGCTAAAACGCGTCGAAAATCAAGTTTGGATTCACAGGGGCCTGTTCTGCCAATTTGTGAAACTTCCTGCCAGCAGCAAGGGTCCTTACAGACCGTATGGGACCTCTTACAATCCGTAAAGGAGTCCTAGACCAGCAGAAACCTTCTGATTGAAACCCATCTGCTTGCACCTTGTTTCCTTTGCTTGTTTTCAATCTTGTGGGCATGTTTGATGGTTTATCAAGCTCCCAAATCAGACTCCAACAAGTGTATGGCCATGATCAAGCTTAGAAACAAGTAGAATGATCCTAATGGTTTAAGAAATCTATAAATAGCAAGGCCCTTTTCATTCTTCCTTGCTCAATTTGAATCAATTCTGCTCTAAGTTGAAGTTTAACACTTCATACCTGAGTGTTTTGATTCAAATCTTCCTTGCTTAGACCCTTTGTAAGCTTCTTTCATGCTTTTTATGCTTTTCATTCATGAAAGTCAAACAGTGTTCGACTTTCTGCTTTGACCATGATTTGGTCAACACAAAGTTCGTTTGAAATTTGCAACGTAAGTGTAATCACGATGGTTATAGTCCCGTGTGACTATACCAACTGATTACCACGTCGATTAGTCGAAGTAACGAGTCAAAGTTTTGGTCAAAATACGTGTTTATGCGTATTTTGCAACGAAGCTATTTTTGGGTATCAAAACACTTTGTTTTGATTTCAAACTTGTTTTCTAACTTAGTTAAACATGTTTTAACATGTTTAACTCGTCACTTTTAGTCTAGTGCTTGTTTAAGGTCGTAAGTCAAGCAGTCTTGATGTGACACCTGTGTCTCAATGACCATCATACAAATACAAAACTAATGAAATATTGTGTTTCATACTTGGGATTTGTATAAATATTTGTATCATTTGCACATATCAATTCTTGTTTGATTTCGAGCTTTAAATTGCTTTCTGGAAGGGTATACGCGAACTGATACGTAAATGTAATCAGTTTAACGCGACAAATACTTCGGAATAGTGACATAGCCTTAACATACCTCATATAACCTTTACATAACTTAGAAATAACTTTTGGAGTTTGGTGTGTCGAAAACAAATTTATTCGATCGCTGGGACTATTTGCGTCAAACTGCGAAACTATGCTGATTTGTATAGTAACGAACAATCCGGAACTTGATCATAAGTTAAACATACCCTAAATATCCTTTACATAGCTTAGAAATAGGCTTTGAGGGGTTCGGTATGCGAAAATAAACTTTTTGATCAAACAGGGACTAAAAGCGTCAAAAAGTGCATAAGTTTGCATTTTTGCGCATATCTTACGTTCTGAACATATCCGGACATCCAAAAAATTTTGTAATCACTAAAATATTTTATTTTAGTGATTGGAATGCAAAAATACCACTCGTCGCGTAATTTGGATCGTTTTCACGTCCGTTTGAGTTTTTGTCGTAATTAACCGAATAACGCGACCGTACGGCCAAACAAACCGACATCCTAGATGTTTTCAAGCATATTTCATGTTCCCTGTGCTTTAACTTCATTTTGGAGCCTTGAAATGGGGTTAACGGGGCTTAAACGCATCAAAAATGCATCAAAATCAAAGTTTTGGACATGCATGGGCCATTTTTGACAATCTATGAAAGTAGACTAGGAGGGGCGCGTAAGACTCGGTGAGAGTCTACGCGGCCCGCGACAGACTATCAGACCAGAAACATTGAATCTGCATTTTTCAGCTGGTTTTCTGGGTTTGGACATGGTTTTCTCAATACCTTAGGCTAGTTTTGGGCTCCCATGGTATACAAAACAGTGTGCCACACTTGTATGGTCCAGATCAAAGCCCAAATTACGAGAAACGATCCTAACGGTTCTTGAAAATCTATAAATACCCACTTTGTTCAAGCACCATTCCTCACATTTGATCTGATTTTGCTCTAAGTTGAAGCCTTAGCTTCATAGCTGAGTATTTTAGATCAAATTCTTCATTGCTTGGACCTTTTGTAAGTTTCTTTCATGCTTGTTATTGCCTTTTAAGCGTGAAAGTCAAACAGTTTTTGACTTTCTGCTTTGACCATGAGTTGGTCAACACAAAGTTCGTTCGAACTTTGCAACGTGAGCGTAATCACGATGGTTATGGTCCCATGTGACTATACCTACTGATTACCACGTCGATTAGTCGAAGTGACGAGTCAAAGTTTCGGTCAAAATACGTGTTTATGCGTATTTTGCATCGAAGTTATTTTTGGGTATCAAAACACTTTGTTTTGATATCAAACTTGTTTTCTAACTTAGTTAAACATGTTTTAACATGTTTAACTCGTCACTTTTAGTCTAGTGCTTGTTTAGGGTCGTAAAGTCAACCGGTCTAAACCACCGCTTAGACTTTCGAACCCGACCCGTTTGGTCGATCATTAGGATCCGACCAAGCATATTATATGACCATAGTTGTATAGGGAATAACCTTCTGAGGTTATACCTTATGGTCACTTAGTTTAATTAGTTGTATGATAGGTAGTTTATATGCCTTAGGTAAATGACCAAAATGCCCTTTTCATGCATAATTTGACTTTAAGCATATGTAACCTAACTTTTGCCACTTAAACTGATTATGCAACATATTTAAACATGTTAGGGCATATAATACTTGTCATAGTACTAGTTAGGCGTCTCGAACCCGCATTCGCGCGAACGACGCGTTAAAGTACCGTAAGCTACCTTATTGGGTCGTAACGGGTCGAAAGCACTTAGGATAGGTTCCGATTTAGAATGTAGGCTTTGTTAAACCATATCACATGAGTTCCAATACTCATTTGGTTTACGAAACCTCATTCTACCCGATCTTCCAATTTAGGTGTCGATTGTTTAACTAGCAATCCGATTACTAGGTACCACTTGATTCCTTGATTTCCGAGCTTTCTTAGGACACTTAATCGAGGATACTTACAATCTCAAGTGAGTAAATAGTCCCCTCTTTTACTGTTTTCAAATGTTTTGGGGTGATACATATGTTCCGATACGATATTTTCATGATTTCGACTATATGATACACATGCATAGTACTATCTTTTGACGAATTGAACTATTGTCCATGGTTTAAACACCGATTTTCAAAGTTTGTACGACTATTTGTCTGTTCATATGTTTACTTATACATTCATTAACAATGATCAAGCCGATTGGTAGTACGATATAGCGTTATAGGACTAGACACCCCATTCCTATTGTATGGAATGTCAGAAACCAAATTTTAACCAAATAGAATTTGCCTTTGTGGTATTTCTATAGTCTCTAAAGTGTAGTTTGATGCACTAAGGTTTGAATGTATTACCAAATCGTGATATATGGTATATTTCGATATACTACCAATGTGATACTGTTTTGTTGAAGCATAATTTAATATGCTATTGTTTACTAAAATATAGTTTGATATATTACCAAACCACGATTTAGGTATGTTCCGACATACTACCAACATGATATTGTTTACTAAAGTATAATTTGATATACTACAGACTCTGTTATTTCACAAACTAAAGTATATTTTAATATACTACCAAAGCATAGTTGAAGTGCTATTTTCAAATCCAAAGCATAAGTTGATATGTTATTTACAAAACCAAAGTATAATGTATTATACTACCGACGTCTTTCATTCTTAAACCAAAGTATACTTGTGATATACTACCGAATCTATTATTTCCGAAACTAAAGTATATTCTAATATACTATCTATTTAACTATTTCAAAACTAAAGTATATTTAGATATACTACTCATCCGCTTATCTAAAAACCAAAGTATATTTTGTATATACTATAAACATTTTACCAAAATGACGTATTTTAGAAACAAAACTTTTACAAGGATTCATGGCTATTTTTGAAAACATAAACCCTTTTCTTGTGTTATCCAAAGCCATGAATCTAATACACAAAACCTATGTTACTCACAGACATTTTTATGCTGATGTACCTATTTTCACATATGTTTCAGGTGCTACTATGTGACGATTATTGATGCATGCTACACATAGGACGAACTCGTGCCTTAGTGACTTTAAAACTTGAGAGACAATTATTTGTATTTATCTGATTTGTAATAAAACAATGAGTTCAATAATTTAATAAAACAAAACTATTTAATCCATGGTTGTGAAACAATGATTCTGTTATGACACTCCCCGACGTTTTCGCCACGATTTGTTGTTTTTACGTGGTCGGGGTGTGACACTTGACAACTGCTTAGACTTTCGAACCCGACCCGTTTGGTCGATCTTTAGGATCCGACCAAGCATATTTTGTGACCATAGTTGTATAGGTAATAACCTTCCGAGGTTATACCTTATGGTCACTTAGTTTAATTAGTTGTATGATAGGTAGTTTATATGCCTTAGGAAAATGACCAAAATGCCCTTTTCATGCATAATTTGGATTTAAGCATATGTAACTTAATTTTTGTCACTTAAACTGATTATGCAACATATTTAAACATGTTAGGGCATATAATACTTGTCATAGGACTAGTTAGGCATCTCGAACGCGCTTTTGCGTGAATGATGCGTTAAAGTGGCGTAAGCTACCTTAAAGGGTCGTAAGCGCATAGGATAGGTTCCGATTAAGAATATAGGCTTCGTTAAACCATATCACATGAGTTCAAATACTCATTTGGTTTACGAGACCTCATTCAACCGATCTTCCGATTTAGGTGTCGATTTATTAACTAGCGATCCGATTACTAGGTACCACTTGATTTCCATGGTTTGTTCGAGCATTGTTAGTTCACTTTAATCAAGGATACTTACAAATTCAATGTGAGTACATAGTTCCCCTCTTTTACCATTTTCAATTGTTTTGGGGTGATTCATATGTGCTAAACGATTTCGAGTTTCCTAAAACAAATGCTATGGTTTATATTGAACTATTTGAGCCACTGGAACTATCTGAACTATGTGAATGATTTGAACTATTGAACCACTGGAGCTATTGAACTATGTGAACGATTTGAACTATTGAACCACTGGAGCTATTGAACTATGTGAACTATTTGAACTGTTTGAACCATTGGAACTATTTGATCTATGGGAACTATTTGAACTATTTGAACGATTGGAACTGTTTGAACTTTTGAACGATTGGGTTATGGTAAGTGATTAGGTAACGGGGCGGGTGTAATGTGATAAAAGCATGGTGGATACGCCGTTGGTACTTCCTATATATAACTGCTTTTAACACATTACATGTCGTTGCGTTATCTAGATCACTTGGACGAATGTTTTCAAAATGAAGTTACACTACAAGGTTTTCTTAACGATATAAACCATACAATGTTTACTTTCAACAACGATTTACTACTTGGTTTACAAAGACAAATGTTTTCAGTTAAGATTCATGGCTACAATGGTTTTGGTTTACACATATATCAATTTGTAAAAGTTGATAGAAACATACTGCAATATCAAACTCTTTTGTTTTCAAGGTATACACTCGACAACTCTCGTAGTTGGACGAGGTATTGCAATATGAACTCAAGGCCATGAATTTGATACACTCACAAAACCTATGTACTCACCGGCATTTTTATGCTGACATATTTTCACATATGTTTCAGGTACCATAGTTGATGATGATTACGATGCATGTTCACATAGGAATGGACGAGGCCTTAGTGACTTAATAACAACGAAGGACAATATGTTCATGTTTTGTATTTAATTTTCGAGACAATGTAATAAACTTAATTCAATAAAATGAAACTTCAATCCATGTGTTATGAAACAATGATTCTGTTATGACACTCCCCGACATTTCCGCCACGGTTTATTGTTTTAACGTGATCGGGGTGTGACATGAAGAAGTACAACAAGTACATTGCCCACGGGCCGTGCCGTTGACACACGAGGCCGTGTTAGTACAAGTCTAACACTGTAGTTAATGTAGAAGAGAGAGACTGATGACCACGGTGCCGTGCCAGGCGGGCACGGGCCGTGCTGGATGTTCTGTTTTCAGCTATAAATAGGGATGCTTGGTTTCACCTCAACTCATCCCTTGGTAAACCACTTCTCTCTCACTTGCCATCACTCCCCCACCACTACAACACCATCATCCACCACCATCATCCATTTTTCCACCTTTAGAGTGTGTGTGTAGTCTCGGGATCCAAGATTGATTGTAAGAATCTTTGTCAAACAAAGGCCATGCTTGGCTAAATTCTTACATCACTTGGTGAAGACAAATCTTTTATATATTTCTTTTATGATTTCCAAACTTTGTCTACTTTTTAATTGGGTATGTATTAATAAATTTAATAATTAGTTTTTTATATTGAAGGCGAATTTATTCAACTATTCTTCATATGTCATTTACTCCATATTCATGTCTTTATGGTCTATATAAAGCATGTTAACTAACCCGAAAGGGAGATTAGAAGGGTGGTTTAGGTAATTCTATGTCTCGTTCAGTGTATAGATCCTGCGAGAACCTGGTGCAAGTTTAGTACTACTCCATGGATTGGCCGGGAATGACTGGCCCGACTAAGAGTAAGAAACTGCTTGCATGTCACACCCCGAACGCGTAAAATAACAACCGCGGCGGAAACGTCGGGGAGTGTCGTAACAGAATCATTGTTTCATAACACATGGTAATTGAAGTTTTGATTTATTGAATTAAAAGAGGTTACAATGTCTTAAAAACAAAGAAACATAACATAATTAACTAGTCTTGCATCTTTTTATTGTCACTAAGGCCCAAGTCCGCCTAAGTGTATCTTGATCAACCCCATGCATCAGCTCTTGAAAACACATGTGAAAATAGGTACGTCAGCATAAAAATGCTTGTGAGATACATAGTTTTTATTGATGCAGGATTCATGACTTATAGGTTAAAAGAATGTTTAACAAAAATAGTCATGAACCTTATAAAAATGTTTTCTTTTATGAATCATACGCAAATCGACAAGAAATCAGATGATATAAAAGAATAATGCATGATTAAAATAAATAACCAAGTAAAAATGAATTTGTACAACATACGTCGTTTGTAAAACAACGGTTTGTGAAAATATGTTATTTGTATAAAATGTATCATGTTTTTGTTGAAATGATTTAGATAACGCTACGATATGTAATATCATAAAAGCACTTATATATAGGAAGTACCAGCGGCGTATCCACCATGCGTTTATCATATTACACACGTTTCGTTATTTAAATCACTTATAATTAAACCACCAAAATGTATTGTTTAAACCAATGTCAAAATGTTTATGTATAATCAAATGTTATGTATGGCAAATAAAAAGTATCTATTCAAACCATATGTAAAATGTACAAAACAATGTATTTGAATAAATCATAATTTAAATCAAAAGTTATGTTTTGTAAAATCAATGCTTTATTGATACAAACATCTATGCGTTAATGTTAAACGTCTACATTCAAGCCTTGCGACTGAGGAGATAAACCCTTAACAAGTTAAAGGTTTATCAAAATTACGTATATTGGATTCAGTCATTCCCTACGTCCAAATAAACCTAGGATTTCAGGAATGGGAGTTGTCAATTCCTATGGTACCACTAGTTACTACCGAGCGGCGTGATCAATGTTAATAAACGTATTTCAGTTTCGTTAAACAAACCAAATGTCATACCAAATGTAAGCATGTTATGTGAAAACAATGTACTAAGTATGCTAAATGAACATACAAAGCAGGAATGTAATGTAAATCAATATGTCCATATGCTGAGTGAACATATGCAACAAAAGTGTTTATAAAATCAATGTGTCCATATGCTGAGTGAACATATGCAACAAAAGTATTTATGAAAATCAATGTGCTAGCATGCCAAGTAAACATACATAGCAAATCATAAATGAAATCATGTACTATATGTGTACTAATGAACATAGCAAGTATATGTCATGAAAGCATGAAAAACATGAAAGTAACAAGTAGGCACATGTGTATCACCCCAAAATATTTGAAAATGGTAAAAGAGGGGACTATGTACTCATTTTATAATGCTTAGAAGTCATGAAATAACAACCAAACAAAGCTAGAAGGATCACGGAATCAATCGGCACCAAATATAGGTAACTATGTTAATAAACCGGACCTAAATCGGAAGATCGAATAAAATGAGGTTTTGTAAACCAAATGAGTATAGGAACTCATGTAATATGGTTTAACAAAGCCTACATTCTAAATCGGAACCTATCCTAAGTGCTTACGACCCATTACGACTCGTTAAGGTAGCTTATGCTACGTTAATGCGTCGTTCGCGTAAAACGCGTTCGGGCCACCTAACTAGTCCTATAACAAGTATTATATGCCTTAACATGTCTAATATTATTGCCTAATCAATTTAGATGTCAAAATTTAGGTTACATATGCTTAAAATGAAATTATGCGTAAAAATGGCATTTTGGTCATTTTCCTAAGGCACATAAACTACCTATCATACAACTAACTAAACAAAGTGACCATAAGGTATACCTCGGAAGGTTATTCACTATACAACTATGGTCACAAAATGTGTTTGGTCGGATCCTAATGATCGACCAAACGGGTCGGGTTCGAAAGTCTAAGCGGTTATTTAGACCGCTTATCTTACGACCCTATATAAGCACTAGACTAAGAGTGACAAGTTAAACATGTTAAAACATGTTTAACTAAGTTAGAAAACAAGTTTGATCTCAAAACAAAGGGTTTTGATACCCGAAAATATTTTCGTTGCAAAATACGCATTAATACGTATTTTGACCAAAACTATGACTCGTCACTGTGCCTAATCAACGTGGAAATCAGTAGGTATAGTCACAAGGGACTATAACCATCGTGATTACGCTCACGTTGAAAATTTCAAACGAACTTTGTGTTGACCATAAACTGGTCAAAGCAGAAAGTCAAACACTGTTTGACTTTCATGCTTGAAATACATAAAAAGCATGAAAGAAACTTACAAAAGGTCCAAGCTAGGAAGATTTGATCAAAAACAACTCAGGTATGAAGCCTTCATAAATGAGAGCTTCAACTTAGAGCTGAATTTGAATCAAATGTGTGAGTTTGTAATGAATTGAGGTGGGTTATATAGATTTTCAAGAACCGTTAAGATCGTTTCTCGAAATTTGAGCTTCAATCTGGACCATACAAGTGTGGCACACTGTTTTGTATACAATGGGAGCCTAAATACTAGTCCATAGAATGAAGAAACCATGGATATAAACCAGGGAAGGGCTGTTGTTTTAAGAAAATGGGTTCTGCTGATCTGGGAGTAGCTTACGGGCCATAAGCAGACCTATACGGTCCGTATGTTGCTTGGTTGCTGGCAGTAAGTTTCATAAATTGGCAGAACAGGCCCTGTGACTCCAAACTTGATTTTTGATGCGTTTTGGCACTTATAACACCCGTAAAGCCCATTTTTAAGCTCCATAAGGATTTTAAAACATGGGGAACTTTAAATATGCTCAGAAACGTCACGGATGTTGGTTCGTTTGGCTGCACGGTTGCGTTGTTCGGTTAATTACGACGGAAATCGTAATGGACGCGAAAACGATCCTAATTGCGAAACGAATGAAGTTTTAGCATTCCAATCACTAAAATAAAATACTTTAATGATTACAAAAAATTTTTGGATGTCCAGATATGTTCAGAATGTAAGATACGCGCGTAAATGCAAACTTATGCACTTTTTGACGTTTTTAGCCCCTGATTGACCAAATAAGTTTATTTTCGCATACCGAACCCTTCAAATCCTATCTCTAAGCTATGTAAAGGATATTTAGGGTATGTTTACTTAGGATCAAGTTCCAAAAGGTACGTTTCTATACGAAATTGGCAGACTTTTGCAGTTTGACGTAAATAGTCCCTGCGATCGAATAAACTTGCTTCGGCCATACCAAATCCTTCAAAACTTATTTCTAAGTAATGTAAAGGTTATTTAAGGTATGTTAAGCTTATGATGATGTTCCGGAGTGTTTGTTGCATTAACTGATTATGTTTACGCATCAGTTTGCATATAACTTTCCAGAAAGCGATTTAGAGTTTGAAATCGAACAAGGATTGAAATGAGAAATTGTTAAACACAAATAAACAAATATAGGGATCAAAAATACATCGTTTTATTGATAATTGAATTGTTCAGAGTTCGTATGATGATTACACAAGCACAGGTGTCACATTGCACCCCTTATTCATAAACTAATATTAAAACATTAAACCAACCCCGTGAGAGTTGTATCCCTGTTGACTCTGACCAACGGGTTGAGGGTGATCGCCGCCTCGTAAGGGGGGTCCACCACATTTTTCATTAATTACTTACTTAATTATCTTTCAATATTCCGACCTAGTGGGATTGTAACCTTGCTGACTCAAATCACTAGGTTGAGGGTAACGTCGCCTCCAAAAGAGGGGCCTACAACTATAACTAAGATAATCTCTTAAAATGCCCAAAGTGCGAAAATCATCAAAAGGATACATGAAAGATAAGTTGGATCCAAGTGATTCTTTCTTGTCTATCATTTTTTTTATTTTTTTTTTCTGTTTTTATCTTTTTATTAGCCTAAAAATCTTTTCTCAAAAATTGGTTCGATTAGACGTTGACGATAAGCCGGTACTAAAAGCTCTTGTGTCCTTGGACGACCTCGGAATCTTGTCATCACTATACTATGTCCATGATGGGTGCACTTGCCCTAACATGTGTAGAGTGATAGTAAAATATCATGTTTTAAAAACTTAAAACTTGAAATCGGCGAGTTAAAATAGAGCTAAAATATAACTAAAAATATACAACTCACCCACGCACGTCAGTATGTGTGAAGAATCTCCAGGATCTTGCACTTTTGGAATGGTTTCAAACATTCTCCCCAAAGGCAGACTTTATAGACAGTGACAGCACGCGGGCACGACGCTGTGCCTGGGCAGTACGGCCCCGTGCATGTGTCAGAGAATGTTGTCCGTTAGTTGAACACGGCCAACGTCATTGCTGACACGGCCCTGTGCCTAAAAAATACGAGGGGCACGTCCCGTGTTAGATCGGCACGTCCCAAGTTATTAGAAGAAAGTTGGGCACGTCCCCATGTTCAAGGAACACGGCCCCATGTTCAGAATTTTTATGATGATTTTCTAGGTTTTTAAGGAATTATCCGACATCGGGTGGTTCCTTACTGGATGGAACAACACCGTATGGAACAACACAAGAGGTTATCGGAATGGTAGAAGACTTCTTTAAAAATGGGAAAACAAGTCCATCCCTTATTTACCTTTTCCGGCACTTGTTAAAGAAGGTATGAGTCGATTCGCTCTCGTCCATGCTGTTGGTGTGAAATTCACACTCGGTAAGGGGGACCGTCATTTCAGAATCGAAACAGGGATGACTATCGCTCTCATTTTTACAGTCGTCAATGGTGGAGGGTTGGTTGACCTCGGTGTTGTTGTATGTACCTGATTTTTCCTCCATCGATTCTCCTTCGGATGGAATCCTTGATGAATATCGCACCTTCATCAAGGATTCTAGTTCTTTGATCTTTAGGATAATCCTTTCTTCTATTTGACTTATGCCTTCTAAGTTATCTAGGTGAGAGGTTTGATGGAGTTCAGGCGGAGGGATTTCATTATTATTTCTACTGCCACTTGTTTCACGGTCTTCGTTACAGGAAAACGATGGGGCTAGATAGTGGGGAGTGAAGTTTAGAATGCCACGTTCCAATTTTTCATGATCCTCCCCACAATAATCGCACCATAAACCGTAAGAGTGACGGGGATAAAATAATCAAAGAAATCCATTTTTTAGACCATCGGGATCAGGCGGTCACTACTTTCTTAGAAACTGTTAGTTTGACACGGCCCCGTATTAAGGTAACACTGCCCCGTGCTACAGTCTGTATCTGGCAGAAAATAGTTTTTAAGATACTGGAGAGTTGACACGGCCCCGTTTTAGAACAGCATGTCCCCGTGTCAATTCTGCAAAGAGTGGAAAATTAAAAAAAAAGAGAAAAAAACTAAAAAGAAAAGATAAAAAGAATTAGGCCGTTTATTTTAAGCTTTCTTAAAATTATTGTGTCCCTGGCAACGGCGCCAGAAACTTGACGTGTGTCGGTGTGAGTATATTTTTATGTCTATTTTTAGCTCTTTTTTAACTCGCCGAATTCAAGTTCTAAATTTATAAAACACGATATTTTACTATCACTCTACACACGTTAGGGCAAGTGCACCCATTGCGGACGTAGTATAGTGATGGCAAGATACCGAGATTGTTCAAGGACACAAGAGCTTTTAATACCGGCTTATCGTCAACGTCTAATCGAACCAAACTTTGAGAAAAGATTTTTAAACTAATAAAAAGATAAAAACAGAAAATAAAATAAAATAAAACATATAGACGAGAAAGAATCACTTGGATCCGACATATCTTTCATGTACCCTTTTGATGATTTCCTCACTTTGGGCATTTTAAGAGATTATCGTAGTTATAGTAGTAGGCCCCTCTTGTGAAGGCGACGTTACCCTCAACCTAGTGGTTTGAGTCAGCAAGGATACAATCCCACTAGGCCGGATTATTGAAAGATAATTAAGTAAGTTATTAATGCAAAATGTGGTGGGCCCTCTTCTAGGCAGCGATCACCGCCAACCCATTGGTCAGAGTCAGCAGGGATACAGTCCTCGCGGGGTTGGTTTAAAGTTTTAATAGTAGTTTATAGATAAGGGATTCAAGAGGTTTCTTACTCTCAGTCGGGCCAGTCATTCCCGGCCAATCCATGGAGTAATACTAAGCTTGAACCAAGTTCTCGCAGGATCTATACACTGAACGAGACATAGAATTACCCAACCACCCTTCTAACCCCCTTCTAAGTAGTTAACATGCTTTATATAGACCGTAAAGACACGAATATGTGAATAAATAACATATGAAGAATGGTTAAGTAAATTCGCCTTCAATATAGAAAACTAATTATTAAAGTCATTAATACATACCCAATTAAAAAGTTACCAAAGATTGGAAATCATAAAAGAAAATACATAAAAGATATGTCTTCACCAAGTGATGCAAGAATTTAGCCAAGCATGGCCTTTGTTAGACAAAGACTCTTACTATCAATCCTGGATCCCGAGACTACACACACTCTAAAAGATAGAAAATGGATGATGGTGGTGGATGATGTTGTTGTAGTGGTGGTGGAGTGGTGGCAAGTGAGAGAGAAGTGGTTTGCCAAGGGATGGTTTGGAATGGAACCAAGCACATCTATTTATAGCTGAAATCCAAAGCTCCACCACGGCCCGTGCCCACCTGGCATGGCCCCGTGGCCATCTCTCTCTCTCTCTTCCTCATTAACTGCTTGTCAGATCTTGTACTAACACGGCCCCATGTGTCAATGGCACGGCCCGTGGCCAAAGTACTTGATGTACTATCACAGATTCTGAAAATATTTGAGTTAACCATGCCCCGTGTTGGCTTAGCACGGCCCCGTGTTGGCTGCCAGTTTTGTCCTTTGTGGTTGTCTTTTCTTCTGCACAGCATCCACCTTCGGACACGGCCCGTGTCTGGTGGACACGGCCCCATGTCAAGTCCTCTGTTCTTGCTATTTTGTGGTTTGGATATGAATCGGGGCTTGGCGACTTGTGTCAATTCCTTCTTCTTTGTATTTATGTTGGTTTTTGCTGTCTTGTTGCTCCTTTTGCGCATTTAAGCTCTTTTGACCCTGAAAATTAAAAAGGAACAGAAACCCAAGCTTTTTCCAACATTAGTACTGAAAAGGGTTGATTTTTTGCCATATTTGATCTAATTTATATGTTGTATTTTAAGCACATCAGAATACCACCGCGCCTAGCTCTAGGATGTGCGTGGTATAATTCTTCTCATGAACCTTTAATTGACGGGATGTGTACGCGATGACCATTTTCCGTTGCATAAGCACGCAACCCAAACCTTGACGCGAAGCATCGCAGTATACCACGAAGTCACCGGTACCTTCGGGCAGTGATAAGATCGGTGCACGCATAGTTTATCTTTGAGAAGTTGAAACGCCTCTTCTTGTTTTTCACCCCAATCGAAGTTCTTGTCTTTTTGCATGAGGGAAGTTAGCGGTTGGTAAATCTTAGAAAAATTCTCAATAAGTCTCTGATAATAGCCTGCTAATCCCAAAAATTGTCGTACTTCGGTTGGAGTTTTGGGTGCTTCCCAATTCTTAATTGCCACTATCTTCGATGGATCCACGTGTATACCCTTCTCATTCACAACATGTCAAAGGAATTGTACTTCGGAAATCTAAATTCGCACTTAGAAAACTTCACGTACAGTTTCTCCTTATTTAATAGCTCCAAAACGGTCCTCAAATGTTGCTCATGCTCCTCCTGCGTTCGTGATTATAACAATATGTCATCGATAAATACTATCATAAATTTATCGAGATACGGCTTACACATGCGATTCATTAAATCCATAAAGACCGCTGGCGTGTTCGCCAACCCAAATGGCATAACAAGAAACTCATAGTGCCCATAACGAGTTCGGAATGCCGTCTTTAGTATGCTCACTTCTTGAATTCTCAACTGATGGTAACCAGACCTTAGGTCCATCTTGGAGTAGAAGCTTGATCCTTGCAGTTTGTCGAATAAATCGTCAATCCTCGGTAGTGGATACTGATTCTTGACAGTGAGTTTATTCAACTCTCGATAGTCTATACACATCCTTAAAGTTCCATCCTTCTTCTTCACGAATAATACTGGAGCTCCCCAAGGCGAGAAGCTTGGTTTAATAAATCCTTTATCCAACAACTCTTGTAGTTGTATGGATAACTCTTGCATCTCGGACGGTGCGAGTCGATACGGAGCCTTGGCCACGGGTGCGGCACCCGATACCAGGTCAATGAGAAATTCTACTTGTCGTTGTGGTGGTAATCCCGGCAAGTCTTCGGGGAAGACTTCGGGGAATTCTTTAACCACAGGAATATCCTCAAGTTTCGGCTTCTCAACCTTCTTATCAACCACATGAGCTAAAAAGGCTATACAACCTTTTCGCAAACACTTTTGAGCTTTCATACAATTGATGATCCTCAAGGGTGTGTCGCGCTTCTCTCTGTGCACGATGGGTGTTTGCTCATTCGTAAACGGAATGCGAATAATCTTCTTATGGCAAACAACTTCAGCTCAATTCTCAGATAGCCAATCCATGCCAACTACTACATCAAAGCTACCTAACTGGACGGGTAAGAGGTCGAAGCTAAATTTTTGCTCACCAAGCTCCAATAAACACCCTTTAACGACTTCTCCTAACTCAACAAGTTTACCATCGGCTAATTCTATCGAGTAAGGAACATCTAGCCTACTAGACTTAATGCCGAGTATATCTTTAAATTCCACAGACATAAAGCTAAAATCGGCACCAGTATCAAACAATATGGATGCGAAATGATTGTTGACAAGAAACGTATCGGTGACCACGTTAGGGTCTTAGCGTGTTCCTTGCTCCAATGACAAAGGCTCTTCCCTGAGCGTTGTTTTCCATTGGGCAGTCTTTCTTGAAATGATCCTTACTGCCGCAACCATAGCATCCCTGGTCTCATCCATTCCTGTTCCAGTTCCATTTTGGTTCCCATTTCCATTACCAGCTCCATTCCGAGTTCTGTTTCCATTCCCAACGCCACCTCCGTTTCCCGTTCCCCAACAATTCTCGGTACGACACACTTGTCACATTTCACCACACGGCAAGCTCCCAAATGATGGTACTTGCACTTGTCACACTTGGGCAGAGTGCCCTGATACTTTTTAACCCCAGTTTCATTTGCAGCAGCAAATGTTTTCGCCCCTTGGGGCGGGTTAGTGTCTCGCTTCTTGTTGTTGTTGGGGTTATTGTTGTTGTTATGAGTTCCTTGCTTGAGGTTCGAGTGCTTCCTCTTCCTATCACCAGAAGACTCGACATGTGATTCCACTTTCTCGATTATTTTCAACGACAACTTCTTCATTCTGACTGCATCTTCAGTGAGTCTGACAACTAGAGTCACAGCCTACGTGATTGTAGCAGGGTTTGTTTGTGACAACCGTCAAAAATCCAGGTATCCGTACAATTAATTAACTATGATTAAGTGCGTAATGACTGTGCTTAATTACAATTAACTGCTTTCTGATTACTACATCATACTTACATGTGCATCACATATTACATAATGTCATATCACTTTTACATGCAAACCATATTGACATAATGATGCACAAAGCACAGTTAGCACTGTTAGCGGATAACTCAGAAAAATGCTGACGAAGTTCAGTACATAGACAGACAGTGTTTTGAGGCCCAGTATGAGCCAGAGACAAGGTACTACACTGGTATGGTGTGTAGGGAAGTAAGGACCATAAGACTGCTTCACTAGGTGATAGCTTAAGTGTCAGAAAGTGCCTAAAACCCACTAAAAGTGCAGAATTCTGCATATTTCAGCAAAATTCAGCTTTTTAACAAGCTAGTAAGGTGCAAATATATGGCAAAACGGTCCTGAATGCTTTCCTAAGTGTCGGGAATTAAAAGTGTCACAAAAGGGTACTTAATGAACACTAAACGGAATAGTTTGACACTTTAACGAACCGGTATCTAACCGAACAACCGGACATTACCCGAAACACCAAAATTATGCTAGAAGCATTGTTTTATTATTTCTTGGCTAGTTATGATTCCCGAACACCTTAACACACTATATAACATATCTTATGCATAACACCTAAACTAAAACACTTAGTTTTCAACTAATTACCTACTTATCATTACAATTTACACAAGACCCCCCCCCCCCCTTCATACTTACGGTCACATGGTGGCCCACCATAATCTTCCATGATTTTTCAAGATTCCTCTAAATCTCCCAATGATCTTCCTTGGATATTCTATAGATCTTGCTTGTACTATCAAAGATCTTCCTTGGATATTCTATAGATCTTCCTTGGATATTATAAGTAACCACCATCATCATCAACACTTCACAACTCACCTCCATCTCCTTCTCTCCTCCATGTTCTCGGCCCAAACAAGCACCCACACCACCACCATTTTCATCCAACTCCAATCCATTCCAAGGTGTACACAAGGTGTTAGAAGCTAAGTTAGGAAGCTTGGAGCTTTCGGAAGTTGAAGGACCTTCACCGTTTGCTTTTATCCACTCTTCACTTGAATCATCCCTAGCCTTGAGCTGGTGGTAAGAACTTCATACACTCCATTGTTCATCTTATATTAGTGGTTAAAAGAAGATTCATGTTGATTATTATGAAGAACACTAAAGAACATTAATGAACATGAAGATGAAACTTTAACCTAAGCTTGAAAACCATAAAAATACATGTTGATTAGTGTTATTTTGCTTCTTGGTGATTGATTATTTGTGTTATGATGTTAGACATCATATGGAACCTACTAGATTGTGATTAAACACATGATCTAGTAAGTTATGGTGGTGACCTTGTGAAAGACCAAGATCATCATACCTTATGTTTCACATGAACTTGAAGAATGAAAATGATTTTGTAAATGATGAAGTATGTAACATGTTGCTAGACATAAACTTGGATGATTTAAAAAAACTAGATTTCTCAAGAAACTAAGTGAAATCACAAGACTTACATAAGCATGGATTTTAAAGAAACTAAATATGTTTCTAGTGGTGAAACAAGTCTAAAAATAAGTTGTTAACAAGGAAAATTCAAAAAGATATATTTTTAGAAAATATGTTTGAAAGTTGTAAAGACCTAAAATCTTCAAGAATGATGATATTAAACAAATGACCGCACTTTGAAGGGTAACTAGGCTCACTAAAAACACTAGTAAGTTACTACAAGTTTTTCTAAAAATTGAAGTTCATATTGTTATATAAATTGCAATATTTTGGCACTTGGTAAGTGTTGATTGAGTTGTTGATTGTTTGTGATGTTTTTTTTAAGAAAATGATATGCTTTGATAGCATGGACACCTCCATTTTTAGGGGAAACTATGGCGAAATTTTCTAAAAATACAAACACTAAGAAAAATATTTTCTAAAACAAATATTTACAAGTATGCTTAAACTATGGTTTTCAATATAAACTTTGCCATAGATTTTGTTACAAAACTACAAGTATTGGAGGTTGGTTTTTACAAATAAAAATGGATAAATATGTATTTAGAATATATATTTACATTAAAGACATGATGTGTATGAATACTTGTATACTTTGTGTGTTAACTATATTATTTTAGGGATAAAATAATATAACTTAACAAATACCAAGATATTACAATCCAAAATATTACCAAATTTCTCAAGGAATAAATATATAAGTTACACACTTAATATTGCGAAATCGAACGCAAGAACGTAACTTACAAAATATTCTGGAGAACACCGTTATAAATATATTTTTGGTAAATATTATTTTGGATACGAAAGAAATGAGAATATGATTTTTGTTATTATTACAAAGTATATCATATTTTTGACAAAGGGAAAATATATTATTTTGGGAAGCAAAAATATATTTTTCTTAGTATATTTAGAAGATATATGATTTTTGAGAAAAATATGTATATTTTCTTGAAACACATTAGTTTTGGACAAAAATAAGTTTATGTATATTTTCTAAGTGAGACTTGAAAATATATTGTTTTGGAAATATATATTGGGAATATATTGGCATATTTTCATTTGGAATAATACACCGGAATACGACGCCAATACATGGCAAGTTATACAAATACAAGAATACAAATATACCCATCCTTGGGAAGGATATACATGTTTAAAGACTTGAGAAGTACTGAGTTAAAATATTAATTATTTTAACAAATAATTATACACTTGAAATATTAATGAAGACACTTTGAAAACGTAACTCAAGGGCACTAATTAATACTAAGACAAGGCACAACCCGCTCGTCTAACGGACCGTAGTACGCATGTAGGTAGTCATGCTTTCTAGAGGAAGCTTTGAGTTACATCGGATACAAGGAACGCAAAACTGTGAGTTCATGTCCCCCTTTTCTTTTAACGGTTTTCAGTTTTATAACTTCGGGGGTGAAATACATGTTACATACTGATTACAAACAATTACAAATGGTATGATTAGCTAAGGAATGTACTGCTAGATCACGTGAATGGGTAGGTGATTAACTTAAGACCATTAATCCTTGTATAAGGACCGAGGGGCATGAGTGATAGATCTATTGGGTGTTGCAAGCCCCACTCATGGGCCTGCGAGTTGGCCGCATGTGGTGACTATGTCGTTCCGCCGGAGGGGTCGGTACGAAATACGCATACAGGTTTGAGTGTTTCCTGTGCCATGTCACTTACATTAATGTATTAGCTACACATTAATTGATCTGTTTTTCCTTATTGCTTCATACCAGTTTACAAGTACATAAATATATACAAAAGTTTTCAAGGATGATTCGTGCACACATACTAAACACATGAACTCGCTCAACTTTTGTTGATGTTCTTCAAACTACATGTATTTCAGGGAACTAGTAAGTGGATCTGGCGGGCGTTGGAAGTTTTTATGATGCGTTTGAAATAAAGATGTCATCCATGGTCTTTGGGTTTGGTCGGTGTGTCTTATTCCTGGACGAGACACGTCTCCCAACCCTTGGTGTTATTTAATATCTTTCGATGAGTCCTTAGTGAACTCATAAACATTTTGGTATAATTGTAAAACTTGAATTTGAAGTCTACGTTTTTAAACAATGTTGTTATGTTTTAAACTTATTCGATGGATGACAAACCTATGGTTTTATCATATAGCTTTTGTTATGATTGAATGCAATGATATTAAGGAAGTCACACCATAATCACGCTTCCGTAAAAGTCAGGGTGTGACATTGTTAATGTCACCAAGCTTTAGATTTCGGGGGCTAATCCCCAGATATAGAGCTCAATGCACTTAAATTCTGGCATCACAATATAGGGAATCGCACACGATAGGTCATGAAACCTTTGCGTGTAACCCACTATGTCCATTCCGACCATAGTTAAGTTCCTGAATTTCTTTTCTGGAGTTCAGCTCGGGAGCAATACTTCTCCCTCATCCTTTCTTTCAAACCATCCCAAGATATACCTGTTGGTGCAGTTGTCTGTCGACTTCATCTTCGTTCGAGTCTCAGATTGTGATAGAGCCCGAAGACCGATAAAGACTGAAGAATAAGAAGACTCGATACTTCAGACTCGTCAACATCCGAGGGGGAGTCTGTTAGTGCATACGTCTGTCGACTTAGTCTTGTATCGTGTCGTGTAATAGAATAGAAAAACAAGTCACACAGTTCGAGATTTACAGGATTCAGAGGTGAACAAGCCAGTTCAAACGAAGTGGCCAGTTCAAACGAACTGGACCAGTTCGTATGAACTGGAGATGCTTGTTCAAACGAACTAGATTTAGTATAAATATGTGACTTGTTGTTTTCATTTGTAACTTTTGGATTCCGACAGCGAAGTTCTGCCGAAGTGTCTCCAGCCTTGTAAACGCGTTCTAATCAATACAAGAGACAATTAATAGTGAATATCAAGCTGAAACAAAATCTGATTCATTGAATTCCGCCTTTGAATCAGTTTAGAGCTCTTCTGAACAAACCTGCACCACTTATTACCAACAGTTTTTGAGTTTTGATTTTTTGATTTTTGTGGTTTTTTATCATGATTGGATGATTGAACTGATGAGCTTTTATTTTCTTTTTGAAGATTTTTCAGCTTTTTATCCTTTTGTTTTTGTTCCACATTCTTCTTTACAGGTTTTTGCGTTGAGCATTCACCTTTCTCAGTAGAATGTAGAACGGTTTCTTGAAATTTTTCTTTTAATTTCAAAAATATTTTTCTTTTTTCAATTTTATCATCAGTTTTCTCATCACAATCTTCAACTTTGACTTTGTCAAAGTTTGTGACATTGTCACTTATTGGAGCTGAATTTATTGGTTTTGGACAAGGAATTGATGAAGTATTCACAAATACTTTCAATTTTTCTTCCCACTCCTTGATTTTATTTTGAGCATTTACAGCTTCATGCTCAAGTCGAATGATTTTCTGAAGATGAGAATTTATTTCAATTTGTTTTTCAATGTTTTTTTTTACCAAAAATAGTTTCTCATCTTCCAAAATCTTTATTTGACTTTGAAATTCTTTTTCAATTTTTAATTTTTCATTTTCAAAACTTTTGATTTTATCTTCAAAGACTTTTGCATTCTCTTTCAACTTTTTGTTTTCAAGCTTTATCCAGAAATCTTCATTTTCTGAAGATTTCATTTTGCTTTCAAAATCCTTTTCCTTTTCTTTCAAAATCTTGTTTTCTAATGTCAAACTGTTCAAATCACTTAATAGTTTAACATTTTCAGATTTCAGCTTCTCACAATTTTCTTGCAACATAAGAATCTGTTTAACATCAGATTGCTTCTCATCTTTCAACTTCTTGATTTCCAATGTTAAACTTTTTTGCATTCTTTAAGAGTTTGCCATTGTCATCCTCAAGTTTATCACATTTAGAGCACACTGATTCAGAACCAGATTCTTCTTTCCTTGTGATTTCCTTTGTTTCCATCTTGTATGTTCCTGCACAAAAGAGTTTAACGAAATCAAAAGAATTCATATTTTCGTCGATATAACACTTCCTTCTAATATCATATTTCAAAATACTCTTTGTTGCAACACACATACGAATTCTTTTATCTATTTTAGCAATTACATCCAAATCCATTTTTTGTAAATTCTTTTCCACTTCATTCATCAATTCCTTCTTTATTTTATATTCCTTACGACACTCAGCATTAACCTCATTGAAGAACTGTTTTGGATAAAGTTCTGGAAAAAAATCTTTCCTTTTTAGTTCAATCAAAAATTCATCCCATTTAGTAGGTAATGCATCTGCCAATTTCGATATATGTTCATCATTTGATATTCTAATATCATTTTTCCTCAAATTTTTTATTACAATCTCAAAACGTTTTTCCAAATCATCCAATGTTTCATCTTTGCGACACAAAAAATGTTCAAAACTTTTTAACCAAACACTCACCTCTACATTTCTATAACAGTCATCCAAATTTCTCACATACCAACTATTTAAACTTTCAATATAATCATTTTCTTTCTCATCAAACATTTTCGCCATTTTTTAAAAAAAAAACTTATACACTTAAATCTGATTGGGCCGTAGAAACGAGATGTGTTTCAAGTGTCTTGGGCTTAACACTATTAAATGATTGTTTGAATTAGTGGACTTATGTTGTAAAACCCAATTTGATTGGGCCGATTTATCACATGCAGTTAGCAATTCTCAAATGTATACAAGATATTATTTGGCCGATAACAATGAACTAACTGCAACACAACCCTTTATCACGTGATCCTTATCAATTCACATGCAACACTTTAATGGCCGACATACTTTGATTCACCACTCAATTCTCATTAGACCAACACATATAGTGAACTGAAATAATCACATGTAATGATGTTATGTGGTCGACAACCCTTTTTGATTCAATTGAACCTTTCAAACGAACTGATGACCTTTTCAAACGAACTAAACAACCTCAGACGAACTGTGATTATACAAACGACCTGATCAACAGTTTCAGACGACCTGAATGAAGAACAAACGAACTGAATCTTTCAGACGGACTAATCCTTTCAGATGGACTGAACCTTTCAAACGATCAGGTAACTGATGCGAACAAAGATTCAAAACTCAGTTCGTTTGAATTGATACGAACTGTGATTAATCTCTCAAACGATCAGCACCATTTGTTCAAACGATCTGATGTTATTTTGTCAAATATGATCACGTTTTCGACTGATTAAGGATCTGATATGTTCAAGGATTATGCTACACTAAATTCCGATCACAATGTTGTGTATATCGATCAATATTATCCACAGAATCATTCTAGATCTGAGTTCAAAGTTCTGTTCGTGTGAAATGTATCAAGTTTCAAACAAACTGGTCGGTTTTTGACCAAATTGATTAAGTTTTACTCAGTTTTAAGGTCTAAAACTTTTACCAATTGTTTAAACTACTGTTACGCACAATATACTTCAAATTCAATCCATTTTAACCAGAAAATCTTGGTTAATTTTTGAAAATTCGTGACAGAAAGGTGTAGAAGTCAGAATTCTTAATGAAATCGACCTGAAATTGCAAGAGCTCTTCCTCCTGAGCTCTGATACTACTTGTAGGATCGAGAATCGATCTGAACGAGTCTTCAGAAGAGCTCTAAACTGATTCAAAGGAGGAATTCAATGAATCAGATTTTGTTTCAGCTTGATATTCACTATAAATTGTCTCTTGTATTGATTAGAACGCGTTTACAAGGCTGGAGACACTTCGGCAGAACTTCGCTACCGGAATCCAAAAGTTACAAATGAAAACAACAAGTTACATATTTATACTAAATCCAGTTCGTTTGAACAAGCTTCTCCAGTTCATACGAACTGGCCACTTCGTTTGAACTGGCTTGTTCACCTCTGAATCCTGTAAATCTCGAACTGTGTGACTTGTTTTTCTATTCTATTACACGATACAAGACTAAGTCGACATACGTATGCACTAACAATACCATACGCCGCATCGTCACCCAATGTTTATACTTGCAGATTCCACCATGTGAGGGCCTTACCAACAAACAGGCTAGTAACAAAGGTAACTTGCTGATCTGCGGAGCACTTGCTCATTCGGATGGTTAAATAAGTTTTTCTCAGTCCAACGCACGAATTCCACTGCACCTCTAGTACCGTCATAGTTTAGTGACTTGCAGTCTAAGAACTGCTTGTAAGTGTATCCTTGAACTAGGTTTCCTCCAGATGAACCTCCATGTCCGTGTCCGCGAGATCCACTCGTGCCGCCACTATTCTCGGCACGATTCGCCTCATGTCAGGCGATAACTTGCAATATCCTTTCTTTAAGTAGTGAATTCAGCTCTTCCGCAGTCCTGGGTAGTGGTGGGGGTGATGGTTGATTCATTCCCCGAGTGTGAATCATCCTTCTGGGAGGCATGATCTTCCAAATAATAACACCACAACAATTAGGTGTTTATTAAGTAACCACCATTCTTTTTATTAATAAATAACAAAAGAAATAATTATATATATATATATACACACAACCAAACAATCCACCATATATATAAATCAATTCATACAAGCAAAGAGGCATGCATAAATAGATAAATAATCATGCGTTGTAAATATAACACCAAGTTTTTATATATCAAGACAACTTGTTACATAATTGTTTATAAAGGAAACAATAATGTACTCGGGCTACATCACCCGATCATACAAGTTCAATACATAAAATGGAAAAATCTTCCTTCACATATGGTGATCTTGTGTCAAGTGTCAGAACTATTCATGCTTGTAAGTGCATGACAACTCAAAGACCCAACTCGAGCTCATTGGCTCGATGAAGTAAGAAACCCACTTGTTGCTCAAGTGTCAGAATTCGAGAAGCAAGTCCATCGGTAGGCATGTGAGGTCTCGTCATCGGTGGTGTGAACAGGTGTGTGGAGGAATAGGGGTGGGGGTAGGTGTAGGTGTAGGTGTAGGTGTAGCGGCGGCAGTGGAAGAGGTATCATCAGCAGGGTATGCCTCCAGACCAACAGCCCGCAAAACAGATGAAGTCACTGACTCTTGAGAATCATGGTCAGAGTTAGAAGATATGTCTATCACATATATCATTGGGGATGAGACCTCTAGGATGGCAACGTTAAAGATCTCCCCATCACCGAGGTCCTCGTCAGGATGGTCCACACGGAACACAGGGACTCCGTCATCGTCTAGATCGACGATGAATGGCCAATCCTCATAGGGGATCGCAGCAAGTGGAAAGGCTGGAAAAGGTATGACCTCAACGATGTGCTCGCCATCAGGGTGTCCAATGACAAGCTGGTCAGGTAGTTGCGGGGGTATGGCTAGGACATCGTCCACTAGAGGGACGTCGTCATCGACAGGGTCAGTCAAAGCAAAGGGCTGAAAATCATCAAGGTCGTCATCGCCCGATATAAAGTCGGGATCCTCCTCTGGGTCCGAGTCAATGTCGGGGGTGAAGATCTCCTCGGCTGGTCTAACCTCATCATCGGAGACAAGCTCCATGGGATCGTGGTCGTCATACAATCTGCTGCTCTCGGAGGATGACATAATGACCTGTAAGATAAATGTTATGACATATATACATTAACAATTTCTACTTAATATATATATATATATATAGTTACACATAATATGTAAGTAGCACGCATGTTCATTTTAAGTTATCAGCTTTGTGTCATGCAGACTAACTTAGGTTCTTACGTCTACTTTTTGTAGTCTTAGTCACGTGATTGTCCTCGCTTTGTTTTTTGTAAAATGAATTTATGCAATGGACTTTGCGAAATGTTTTATGAAATGAAAATCTCTTGTTTTTGTATAAATTGTTTTCATGAGAGGATCCTAGGGATTGTTGACTAGACTCGAGAAAGAATCCTGGTTCACTATAATCGAATCTTTGATACTAATGTGTCACACCCGGCTATAGGCTTTCCACTAATTTCCTGAAACACATGTAAGTTTGAAAAACATCAACAAAGTTGGTGTGAATTCATGTAGTTTTTGCATAATAAATGAATATTTGTAAAATGTGAGATGTATTTGTATGAAAAGTGGTATGTAAACGTAAAAAGATAAGGAAATCGAGATCGCTAATGTTTAGCTAGGACATTAACATGTGTGACGACATAGTAAGCATCCAAACCTTAACAGTTTATGTGCTGATTAACCTTCGACAGGGACACAAAATCACTCTTCCGTATGGGTCATGTGGACCAAGAGTGGGATTGCCAAAACCCAATAGCTCTACCCTTTCCGTTCCTTGGTCTAAACTTAGATAAATGGTGCTTACGTATACCCTATTCGCACATGATCTATTGTATCTTTCCTTAGTCTAACATACCATTTGTACATGTATTTCCCCTAAAAGTTTAGAAAACTATAAAACATTTAAAAGAGTGAACATGAACTCACTATTTTGCATCTTGATGCGTACTAAACTTCACCAGTACTCTTCTTGGTTCGCGATGTAACCTATAAGTGTTCTAAATATGTTAATCACCTAAACTTGTGATTTACTATGTACAAGTTATCCATCTTGTTTATGTATTTGTTTTGTCTTAGGTGTATTTGTTCTAGAGTTGTCATTATATATTTCACCAAATATATATAGTTTTGTATGCTTGTGAGTTCTGTTAACGGGTCTAGTTCTTCTTACGGCTTCGTGCCTCACACGAGTAAGATGTGCATGTCTGAGACATGTGTGGTTCGTGCCCGTTGTAGTCGAGTTTCACCCGTTCGTCGCGTTATCGTTAATTTAAATTGTATTTTCGATTTGAATATATATATATATATATATATATATATATATATATTTCAAATAAAATAAATATATATATTGAATTTATGTATACGATATGTGTTAAAATAAATAATATATTTTTAACTTATCCTTGTTTATGTATTCTTGTATCCTTTGTGTATACTTGTCCTTGTATTCCTTTGACCAAGTCAACGTCGATTTATACTTTTATTAAATAATATTTTCAATACTATTTTAGTATAAATATATTTGTAATTTTACCAAATGTATACTTAGGCAAGTATACATGTATTTAGGTGTAAACACTTATGTATTTTGTGTTTAATGTCAAAAATCATTTCTTATGATTTTTATACTTCCCGGAATTTATATTTCTTAAAAAGAATATATTTTTAAGGCTTGTTTAATATATATATATATATATATATATAAACGTGTTCAGGAGAAAACGCTCAAAAGTGTGAGAACGGTGAGAACGCTTCCAGGCCTAACAAGTGTCACGCCGCTTAGAGAAAGGCGGAGGGGCTTTTTTGTCCTTTCATATTTCTTTTTTATTAACGCGTGTCCCTTCATCTTTCCATCTTTTTGGCGTTTATTAAATACGCGGCGTTTTTATTGTTTATAGATCAGAACTATAGTAAATATTTTGGCGTTTTAAGTATTGTTTTGGCGTTTTTATTGATTTAAAAAACATCAGTAATTTTCTTGATTTTATTATATCAAGTGTTTTGCCATCTAGGATACAGGCCTATAATGTGACAGGCAATTATGGCGTTTTGAAAAGATAAATAAGTTTCAACTTTCCATGTAGTGGCATTAATATAACTTTAATGTTTTTGACAATAAATGATACCCTCTCTTTATTTTACTGTTTCTTTCAATTTTCATCTGTCAATTAGTGCTGATTTTTCCAGTAATACTTTGTTTGCGTTTTTGGCGTTTTATATAGCAACCTCGTACTTTGCTAGCATTCGTTCTCACACTATCAGGCGTTTTGGTGTTTGTAGATTTTGGCGTTTTATACTCGTTTTTTTAATAGCAGAGAATTAGATGATAAACAACACAGAATTACATAACAAACAATAGAAAATGAAAAAAAATAAAAAATTACAATCTAATTTCTCATTCAAATCTTCACTGTCATCAGGCTATTCTACTTTAACCTTTTTGGCATATTGAACATGTTTTTGAATGCCTTATGTAGATCCTTATTTTCCTACATAACGGCCATCTTTAGAAGATGCTTATTTTTTGTGGCATCCTTTATGGTGGGTGGTTACATACTTTGTTTGATGACATGTTGAAGATCAACGACTGCTCTAATGTATTGATCCCTTCATGCCATCCATATATCCATCAAGAACAAAGTGGCATGATGTCATATCAGTGTCATCAGTCTCTTTGTCATGAATATTTGTCCATCTCATTCAGCAAAAGATTATAGAGATACCTAACTCAGAGAAGAATCCATTCAGTGAAACATCATTCAGATCAATACTCAATATAGCAGAATCGAGGTTCTGCATCTGTGGCGTTTTTAAGTATATTTTTTTTGGCATTTTAAAGTAAATGGTTTCTAGGGAATATGGCGTTTGTTTCTGGTTTTGTGATAAGTTGTTTGTGCAGAGAAGTCTCTCTTTATAGGATGTTTTTGGCTCGTAGTTTAGGTGGGATTTTATTTATAATAAATTATATTAATAAAGTAGCCGTCTTTTCAGTTTTACTGTGTACTTTTACTGTTTTTTTGTTTAGCTTTTTCAGGTTTGGCGTTTTTGAATGGGTTTAAGTAGTTTTTGGCTTTTTTTTTTTCATTTTTAGCTTTTTTTAATTAATACTTCTGCAAGTTACTTTCATTATAGTTTTGGAGTTTTTGGCGTTTTTACTCCATTTATGGCGTTTTCATATGCATTATGACTGTTTGGCGTTTAATTAAGATAATGTATTTTTTTTTTATTCTAAGTTGAAAAATACATAGCAAACAACAGAAAAAGAAAATTAAAAAAAAAACAATTCATCTTCCAAATCTTCACTGTCATCAGTCTCTTTCTTCTTTGAATCATGTTCGCTGGTGGTTTGGCTTAGCCATGCTTGTGTTTTTGTGGCCGTTTGGAAAGTCAAAATGACATGAGTTTATTTATTTAATTTTTTTTAATATGTATCTTCAAACAACTCAGTAGTGTCATTCGTCTTTTCATGCATTTAAATATTCATCAAGAACAAAACACAAAAAATGACATAAGTTTGACCCCAGCATCTTTTTGTTTATGATTTGTCCTTCTCATGCAGCAAAATGTTATTTGAGTCACAGCACCTCATGGAAGAATGCATTATTCGACACTTTGGCGTAGAACAATATTTTTAATATACAAGAAACGATATCTGACATTTTTGGCGTTTTACTGAGGAAATAGTGTATCTGAAAGAACCGTCGATCTTTTGGAATCTTTTGATGTTTGAGTGTTTTTGGCATTTTCTAAGATGAATGGTATATAGTAGAAAATATGGCGTTTTTGAGTAGTTGTGTTTGATGTTTTGGGAATTTTGGCGTTTGTAAGTTGAATGGTATATAGTAGAAAATATGGCGTTTCAGGTTCTGGGGGATGTGTTTTTATGTCTTGGATGTTTTTAGTTTATAAAGCGATGTGATTTGGTCCGTATTGGCGTTTTATTCATCATTATGGCATTTTGGTATAGAGGTGTAAATACGCTTTTACCCTTAATGATGCGCGTCCACGTAATAAAATTGATGTTATTTACGAAAACTCCACCGCGCCAATCTAGTCCATAGATTGTTTTAATCGGACGATCCATAAGCGTTCTCACCGTTCTCACGCTTTCTATCGTTTTCTCCAAATCCCGACCATATATATATATATAGAAACGGGATTAGGAGAGAACGGTGAAAAGTGTGAGAACGGATCCTGGCCCAACACGTGGTAAGGGGCGCTTATTGTTATGCAGGGGTACGATTGTCCTTTTATACGTCCCCTCCTTATTCGCGTTATAAATCTCTTTCAAATTAAAACTCCAAAGATTTCTTGTTAGCTGTTACCTCCTTTGCAAGCTTTCTCAGATCTATGGCGTCTAACGTGGATTTTGTTCGACAAAGTAAAATTCGTTGATGTTTTCTATTTTTGTTCCAGCAAATCATGCAATAGATATGGCGTTTTGTTCTTTTATGCTTATTTCATTTTTTTTATATTAGTATTTTATAATGTGTTGTATGATTTTCAATGGCGTTATTCAATTATGCAATTTAATCGCGTTTTAATTGGTAGTTAAACAATTACTAAGAACTGATAATTGGAGTTTTCAATATTAATTTTAATTGTCTTTTACGACCTAGTATATTTCTTATGTTTTTACGATCATTGGCATTTTACAACTATTTGATTAGTTTTGAATGTTATTTAGTAGTATTTGTAAACATCATTTATTACTGTTTGTTAATTTGTGTAAATATCAATTTTGTTAACTATGGCGTTTTCATTGTGATGTTATATTTTTGTTAATTATTTATGTTGTTAAGTGTTTTTAATTATTCATCTCATGGCATTTTTTATGTCGTTTTTAAATTATGTGTTTGTTATGTCTTGTTTATTATTCAATTAATGGCGTTTTAATCTATAATGTTATTACGAGACATTTTCTATTTTTAATGGCGTTTTTCTGATTTTTCTGTTCCTCGCCGTGTTTTCTCAGACGAAGTTGCTTCCTCGAGTCAAAGGCTTTGCCCCAAAACTGGATTACCATTTATCATTCCTGACGTCAGTGAAGAAATAAAGCCCACAATGGACATGGTATTCTCAAGCCTCGATGATTGTTATTCAATGTATATTAAGTATGCCAAGGAGTGTGGATTTTCAGTCAGGAAAGGGACTACAAAGACAAACTCTAAAGGTGTCTTACATATTAAGTATTACTTGTGTACGAGATCTGGGTTATACAAGGACAAGAAGGTTGATACGTTGGACCCTAATCAAAAGGAGCGATTAGTGCGATCCAACTTTTCAAAGAGGACTGATTGTGGTGCATTGTTATGTGTACTTTTTGAGGCTGGATCATGGAAGGTGTATAAGTTTGTCGAGGAGCACAACCATGATCTTGTTGAACGTCCTGATAAGCATTTTCTTCCAACTGAACGACACCCCACTCAGCTCCAGAAGCATGTTATACATAGCATGTCTAAGCTGAACTTGGGTCCCGTCAAGACGTTTAATGTTATGAAGACTTGCTTTGGCGGCTTTGAAGATGTGGGTGCAAGTAAAGTTAAATTTAAGAACTATAAGAGGCAAATTAACTTGTTTATAGGGGACTATGACGCTGATATGGTTGTGAGACATTTGAATGAAAAAAAAAACATTCCCAGCCTAATTTCTCGTAAGATTACTTCCAGCCGAAGAGAATCGTTTGAAGGGACTTTTTTGGTGTGACGATCAAGCCAAACGTCATTACCACGTGTTTGGTGATGTGATTTCGTTTGACGCCACGTATCGTTCCAACAAGTAATATTTTATAATTCAACTTCTTCTGTTTTTTGGCGTTTTATAAGTTTACATGCAATGGCGTTTTTATTAGTTTACATGATATGGCGTTTTATTAGTTTACATGCAATGGCGTTTTATAAGTTTACATGCAATGGCGTTTTATTATTGTTTTAGTTCTCATGGCATTTTCATATGCAGATACTCTATGGTGTTTGTACCGTTCACTGGTATAGACAATCATCACTACAATGTTATTTGGTGCAGCATTATTGGCGTCGGAAACTGCTGATACGTATATTTGGTTGTTGAGAGTTTTTTTAAAAGTTGTTGGTTCTCAACCAAAATTTGTTGTCACTGACCAAGATCTAGCAATGAAGAAGGCTATTTCTGTTGTATTTGTTGACACGAGGCATCGGTTATGCTTGTGGCATGTGATGCATAAACTTTCTCTGAAGGTTGGTATGCTTATTTTTACCTTTGGCGTTTTAGGATACACTGCGTTTTAAAATACATGGCGTTCTATACCTTGTTACTGTTTTTTTAATTAAGTTTTGTCTTTGTGTAATTTATATGTTTTTTTGTGCATGGCGTTTTCGTGTTATACATAGGTTGGTGTTAGGATATGCAATTCCACCAATTTTAAAGAACGTATTTGTGGTGTTGTGTGGAGGGATATTCTCACACCTGAAGAGTTTGAATCAGAATGGGAAGCGGTTATCGCAGAGTTCAATTTAGCAGATAATGACTGGCTATCTAATATTTTTGCACTAAGGGAATCTTCAATCCCTGCATACTATAGAATGGAGGAGATGTTGGGTCTTATGCGAACGACATCGAGGTCGGAGAATGAGAATCATTTTTTGGTCAAGTGTGCAATTCGAAAGCTACTCTTGTTGAGTTCATGACTCATTATGAAACTGCAATAGAAGCACGTCGTCACACACACTGGAAAAATGATCATGAATCTCGATACAAACGACCCCAGTTGAAGAGTAATTACCAATTGTTGGAAGGGCAAGCTGTTGACATATACACAAATAGTTTTTTTTTTGTGAAGTTCAAGCTAAGCTGATTGGAATTGCGGATTGCATAAATCAACGCTACGAAGATCAGCCCGATGGGTTTGTTAAGTTTTACATAAATGACTTCCAGCAGCCTTGTACATCCTTATATGAGGTAAACAATGGCGTTTTGTTTTTATATGGCGTTTTATGTTAATGGCGTTTTATAATATCCAATGTGTTTTTTTTAATTTTTTTAGACAAACATTCTCTGCATGGCTTTATAGAGATATTATTTTTGGCGTTTTTCAGGTAATGTTTTTTAATTGCACATGCAGTTGCTCATGCAAGCGTTTTGAACTGTTTGGTTTGCTATGTAGACGTATATTCTATGTTTTGAGAATTATGGACATTAGGGAATTTCCAAAACAATACATTCTGAATAGATGGCACAAAGAGGCTTCCCCAAAATGCTCTCCCAAATATTCAATTAGTCGTGAATATATGACCGAGCTTGATCCCAATGTGCAAAGTATGATGCGAGATATTATTTTTTCAACGGAATATACTTTGAACCGTTTATCTGATTATAAAGAGGAGCTATCCTTATACAAGGATCAAGTTCAATCTTATATGTAGAAGGTTCAAGATATGCATATTGTTGCTCCTCCCGCTAGTACTGGGGATAGATTTGTCGAGATAACCGGTCAATATAAAAATGACAAGAATCCAATAAGAGTCCCTGTTGGGTATAAATCCAAAGGTTCTGGTTCTCGGAAGCGCCTGAAATCTAAACAGGAGATGCAATCGAGAAAAAAAATCAAACTCGAAACCCGGGGCCAGAGAAAGACAGTGTCAGAACTGCAAAGGCTATGGACACTACTCATCGACATGCAAACAGACCGTAATTAAAAGAAGATCGACAAGGTCTTTGAGAGCTAGTGAAGAGTAGTTTGGCGTTTGGTATTTTTCATTCTTAGAGAACACACACAGATGGTCTTCGAGAGCCAGTGTAGAGTAGTTTGGCGTTTTGTATAATTTCATTCCTATAGAACACAGACAGATCTCAGTTGGCGTTTTACATCATTTTTATACATCATTTTTTCCATCTTTTTTTCCGACCTATTTGTTCATAACATGCTACTTCGAAGTTACATAACAAACAATATAAGATCGGAGAAGCAAATCAAACGCCCAAAAAAACAACGCCACTAAATAAAACTACCATAAACATCTAATTTTGGTCATGCTGAACTCAAAAATGTTTTGCTAAACGAGATGGATAACATTGTTAATCCTCAGTTAAGAAAGATGTCTAACAATGTTGTCCATCCCGTCTAGCTAAACTTTATTGACAACAAAACTGAATCTCCATGAAATGACGATTTTGAATTTTTGTGGTTTTTGTATGTTTTGGCGTTTATATTGAGGATCTTGCTCATTACATCGAGCGAAAGTTTACTAAGAAAATAGTGTATATCAAAGAAACATGAATTGGAATCTTTGATATTTGGGTTTTTTTGGAGTTTCTAAGATGAATGGTATAGAGGAAAATATGGCGTTTGGGGTTTTGGTGTGGATTTTAGTAGGTCTGAGAGGTTGTTTATATAGGAAGTTTTTGGCGCGTATTTTAGGCGCGATTTTTATTATAGTAAATGCTAGTAATTAAGTTCCGTCGTATCAGTACTGTTTGTTCAGCTTTTTCGGTTAAAAACAAAGTTTGGCGTTTTATATCTAATGGTGTTTAGATTAGGGATGAAGTGTGCTATGTGTGTTAAGGCGGGATTTCAATAGCGTTTTATTCGTGAGTTTGGCGTTTTGTGTAGAAAAGTCAAAAGACCCTATGAAGCACGCCACACTAAAAAAAGTGATGTTATTTACGAAAATGTCACCGCATCATCTAGTCCATAGATTGTTTTGATCTGACGATCCATAAGCGTTCTTTCCGTTCTCACACTTTCCACCGTTTTCTCTATCCTGACCCTATATATATATTGGGGATGGATCATGAGAAAACTATTTTAAATGAGAAAACCAAAAAACTAACTAAAAAAACCAAAAAAACATACCAAAAAATTATTTTTTTTAATTTTTATAAAAAAATCGCAGCTTTTTATGCATGAAATTTTTTTTTCAAAAAATAAAAATAAAAAAAAAAATTTGTTGTATTGCACATGTGCACTATTACGGATATAGTGCACATGTCTAGTACACATATAATGCACATGTGTAGTACACATATAATGCACATGTGCAGTGCAACAAAAAAAAATTTTAATTTTCTTTATATATAAAAACTAGCGATTTTTTTATAAAAAAATTAAAAAAAAATTTGATATGTTTTTTAGCTTTTTTTTAGGTTTTTTTATTTAGTTTTCTAGTTTTCTTATTTATATGTAGTTTTCTCATGATCCTCTCCCTATATATATATATATATATATAAGGGATGGATAATGAGAAAACCAAAAAACTAACTAAAAAAATCACAGCTTTTTATGCATGGAAAAAAAATTTCAAAAATAAAAAAAAAAAAAGTTCTTTGTTGTAATGCACATGTGCACTATTACGGATATAGTGCACATGTGTAGTACACATATAATGCACATGTGCAGTACAACAAAAAAAAATTAAATTTTTTTATATATAAAAACTAGCGATTTTTTTATAAAAAATTGTAAAAAAAATATTTTGGTATGTTTTTAGCTTTTTTTTAGTTACTTTTCTAGTTTTCTCATTTATATGTAGTTTTCTCATGATCCTCTCCCTATATATATATATATCACACTTGTTAAATTTATATATTTTGTTCCTATATATATATAGGGATGGGCTCATGCGAGAACTCCATTTATTGCGAGAACCAATGTGAACACAACCTAAAATAGCTAAAAAAACCTAACCCCCACCCCCCCCCCCCAAAAAAAAAAAACCTAACCCCCTCCCCCCTAGCTAAACCCCCCCCCCCCCCCAAGCTAAATGCTAAAAACTAAAACCCCCAAAAAAAACCTAACCCCCCCCCCCCCAAAAAAAAAAATAACCTAAACCCCCCTCCCCCCACCCCCCCAAAAACCTAAACCCCCCCCCCCCCCCCAAGCTAAAATGCTAAAAACTAAACCACCAAAAAATCGAAAAAAATCTAAAAAAAATAAAAAAAAAAATCTAAATTTTTTTTTTATATTTTTATGCTCAAATCGCTACTTTTAGTGGCCAAAAAAAAATATTTTAAAAAAAAAATTAATTTTTTTTTGCTTCGAAAAGTAGCGATTTTTATATAAAAAATATTAAAAAAAATTTGTGTGATTTTTAGCTATTTTTAGGCATTTTTTGTTGTGTTCACATTGGTTCTCGCGGTTCTCGCAATAAGAGGTGGTTCTCGCATGATCTTCTCCATATATATATATATATATATATATAGGAACAAAATATATATATTTAACAAGTGGGATATATATAGGAGAAGAATCCGTTAGGAACCACCCTTTATTGCTAGAACCGCGAGAATCAATGTGAACACAACCAAAAATACATAAAAATAGCCAAAACACACAAAAAAAATTAATATTTGTTAGCTTAAACTCGCTAATTTTCGTTACCAAAAAAAAGATTTTTTTTAATTTAAAAAAAAATTGGCTACTAAAAGTAGCGATTTTGATGTAAAAAAATATTTAAAAAAAATTGTGTGTTTTTTAGATTATTTTAGGTTTTTTGGGGGTTTAGTTTTTAGCATTTTAGCTTGGGTGGGGGGGGTGGAGGGTTGGGTTTTTTTTAAGTTTTTTTAGGGAGGGGGGGGGGGGTAGTTAGGGTTCTCAAATGAACCTTGTCATATATATATATATATGTATTTATGTATTTGTTCATAAAGTCCATATATCCACAATTCTTGGTAAGGAAATATATATAAGTATATATTTTGTATTTTTGTTTCATACACCCACTTGGGCAAGTATAAGTATTCTTATACTTAGTTGTATTTTGTGGTATTTTTGGTGTATTTTATACTTGTATTCTTGTGTTTGTATTTTGTAGTTTTTTACCCTACTTGTATACTAATAAGTATTACACCTAATATACATATAAACACACAAATTTTTGGGTGACTACTAAATATATATAGCTTGCCCTATATATATATATATATATATATATATATATATATATATATATCCGTTTTAATCTTTAAGAAAAACACTATTTTCTTAACTTATATTTTGTATAAAAGTTAGGGAAAAGTTATGGCTAAACATTTTGAAATTATTTCTTGTACAAAGTCTTGAAAAACATATTTTTCTAAGTGTTTAAATTCTACAAAAAAATTGTCATATTTTCCCCTAAAAATAACGGTTTTCCCATGTTTAAAACCATGTGTTTATTTTCTTTTCAAAAAAATCATTCAACAACAATTTTTGCAAGTAACATTATACAAAATCATCCATACTTTTTATGTTAATATACTTGAATCTTCATATGAACTTGTAGTACTTTAAATCCAAACTTTAAACATGTAGATCAACTTGAAATAAGGCTTACTTGTTAACTTTTATAAACTTTGTTGAAACTTTTTGAAAACTTGTTCATCCACTTTGCTAGTAAGTTTATAACTATAAACATTTCATTTTTAACAAACATACAAGTTCATTTTTCAAGATCTTCAAGTCTATTAACATGTTCATCATGGATCTTTCAAGATCCATGTGTATACTTGTTAGATCTATGCTTCTAACAAGCATGCATGTGATGGATTTCTTGAAAATCACAAAACAAACAACAACAACTTCATCACAATCTTCACTTAACACTAAAAATCACTTGTTCATGTTAGATCTCGTATTTTCTTTACTTGTTCATATTTTAAAGTTTAGATTTGTTGATGGTTTAACTTGTACATCATCATTACACTACTAATAAACATCAAAACAAGAGATTAGAAGACTCGCAACTAGCTCTAGTGGCTAGGGAAGTGGCAAAATGAACAAGAAGATAATAAGAAGATGAAGATGGTGGTTAATAGCTTCCTTGAGACGTCCTTAAGCATCAAACACTTGAAACCTTCTTAGATAACCTTCTTACACTCTTGTGAACACTTGGAATGGCTTGAAGATGGATGAAAGAGGGAGGTGATTTTGATGGTGGTATGGCCGAAAGTTTTGAAGGGAAGAAGAGAGAAAATGTGGTTTGAATGTATGTGGAAGTATGAAGAATGGAGATAAGGGTTTCTTGTTTTAAACCAAGTGCATTCATACACTTTAATCCTCCAATTAACCATCAAACAATCCACAAGCTTCATGAGACATTTAGGGGGCTTGTGGCCCCCCTTTGAAACCGTTAAAAAGGGCTAGTGGGGGGGGGGGCTGTGTCAAAATGTGAAAGCTGAGGGACTTGAAGGTGAAAGGGGGGGTTTAAATAGGGGTTTAGTGTTTTTAAGTGTTTTTAGGTATAACTAAGGGGTTGTTTGGCAACTTCTGAATGGTTAAGTGCTGAATCAGTAAGATGTCTAGACCATTAAGTGCTGAACCAGTAAGAGGTCTAAACCATTAAGAGCCAGTATAATGTTTAACTGTTCAGAGGCAAATGTCTGACCAATTCAGATTAGAGGTCTTAATCATTCAGACTCAGTATAAAACTTAACCATTCAGAGGCAAATGACTTAACCATTCAGATATCTGCTCACGAAACAAACAGTCTGAACCATTAAGTGTTGAACCAGTAAGAGGTCTGAAACCATTAAGAGCCTCATTAAAAGCTAAACAAACATCCCCTAAGTAACATAGGGCCATTATTAGTGTTACAACATAAAAACAATATTACTAGTCCATATTTGGTGTTTTGGTAGTGTTCGGATAATTGTTCGGTGCTTGTTTCGTTGTCGGTTCGTTAAAAGGTTAAGTTGTTTGATTTATAAGGTATTATATGTTTTTGTGTTTTAAAGGTATCCCCAATACTTTTTAAGTGGTTTTTGATGTTTAACAACATTTCCGGACTTGTATAATTTGTCGGATTCTGAATCTTGCGAAAAATGTCATTTATGGTCCAAAACGGACACTTTTAAGTTCGTTAAATTTTTTTGGAAAGTATTAACTATTATACTTGTTTTCCCACTTGGGATTTGATAGGTTTTTGATGTCGGACCTACATCTAAGCCTTAAATCTACCATTTTACTGAGTACTGAGGTTGTGCTGACACACCCTACCTAAACGGTGAGTTTACTAATTGTTTTGACGCAACGCTTAAATTGTTTTACAATGGTATGAATGAAATGTATAACATGCATGATTTAAATGTATGACATGCAAACATAAAATGTTGATGTTTAAAACACATAATTGCAGACAATAAACAGTTATTAAATGGTACAGAAATTACCGGATTTGTGCCGTTTGTCACACATACACTGTAAACTTCCAAAAGCAGATCAAACGTGAAATTTCAAACGGGTTTTGATGTTCTTAATTATATGCTCTTGTTCTTCGAAAGATTATGAATTGCACACCCAAAAATTGACCGAAATACAAACTGAAAAACCTTCTTCTAGTTATAAGCAGATTTAAGAACGATAATCTTCTTGTTCTTCAAGTGATATATTGAAACCGAGCCTTCGAATATACTTCTTAGACTCTGATACCAATTGTAAGTCTAGAAATCCTTCTACGATATCACCAAACACCCAAAAGTGCGGAAATCAATTGAGTGAACACAAAAAACAAGAAAAACGGTTGTATATTTAAGATTGCACACAAGCTTAATGCTTGTCTAGTACAATATCGTTCAAAGCCAGCAAACCGTACACTACCAACAACTCTAATGCTTTGCCCTAATAATGAACTACACATGACATTATATAGGGTCCACATAAAAATTAACACACATGGCCTAACCCAAGTCCACTAGAAAACTGAGTCCAATAACCTATAAGTGTGTTTGATAAAAACAAGTGTAAACCTACTCAATTTTATGGCCTTACAAAATCGATCTAGAACAAAGCGTGAAACATACCTAACATTTGCCTCAACATGTCTCTGATCATAGTCTAAAGCGACATTCTTGATGAGTAGAAGTGTTCTGGTCGGAATACTTGGAATCACTAAACCCTGAAGTTGCCTGAATCTTCGTCGGCGATAACAAGTACAAAGTGTGTGGGAAATGGTTGGGGGGTAAGGCATATCACATTCACATATGTAAGGGGCTTTGCTAATGTGACTAAGTAAATAAACGGCGTAATTACTAATATACCCTTTGATCGTTTAACAGTAACGTAGAACAAATTTGTTAAGTCATTTAACATCAGGGGGTAAGTTTTAGGGAATTGACATTTGTTCGGGGATAGGGCGGCAATATTTTGGTTTTAGAGGGTAAGAGTGTCACCGGAGTAAAACCCTTAGGGGAGTGGGGGTGGTCACAAGTGATGAAATTCCATCACTCACAAACATCCAATTATGTTCCGTCATGTCAGCAACCACTATTCTATCACTCACAAGCATTTTTTAGTGGCGGTGGTCATCACTAGTGATGGAATTCCATCACTCACAACCATTTTTTTGTTTTTATAAAGTTTATAAAAAAAATCTTACAAGTTTATATAAGAAACAATTTTTTTTATGACAAGGACCAAACCTACCATTTTTAAAAGTTGAAATTAAAAGGAATAAGATTTAATTAAGTTTTGTAAATAACTATAAACCACAGGGACTGAATGTGTTAAAAAGGAATCAACTTTCAAAAACATCATATGCATCTTCTTCGGCGAAACCATCAAATTCCGGCGAAGAAACCATCTTCTCCGGCGAAACATCAGCTCAATCAGATTTGAACGTACAAGTATTAATACACAAGGTACAAGGCATACACATACAATTGAACTTTTACAACGCGTGAAGATTTTAACGTGTTGTTAATTCAACGCGTGGTGGATATGGTGGCGGCGGTGTGCTTGTGGTGTTTAACGCGTGATGGGGGTGTCATCACGGACCACCCGCATCCCCATAGAAAAAGGTAAAATTGCATTTTAGTCAAAAATCTAAAAACTAACTAGGGTTTAAGGGTCTTTTCCTCTGTTTAGGGTTTTTGCCAGGAAAACCTCCACTTCACCCACAAGCCACCGTGCGTTTAAAACTGTATCTCTCTCACTCTATCCCCAATACTTCACTTCCAAAATGCACCATTCTCCATTCACCCCCTCCATTTCATAAAAACCCCCCAATCACCACCAAATGGATGACGTAGATGACGATTTCGGGGATTTATACGCAGACGTTGAAGTGGAGGCAACCTCCGCCATCAACACTGCTCCGCCATTCTCCAAAACACAATGTGTAACCGATGAAATCGATCGAGCATGTGTCAGTGTTAACAACGACGAGGATGAAGACGATGACGATGACGATTTGGACATTGTTTTGAATAGCGATGATGATAGTATTAAGCGTAGTGAGGGTTATACAATTTTAAGTGTCCGAAATAGAGAGTTGCAAGATGAAGATGATGATAATGTAGGTTCAGAGGTATTGTTTTGGTTTATGAATTTTGTTTGATTTTTTTTATATTGATTGAGCTTAAAATGTTTAGGTAGCATTCTTCTTTTGTTGAAACGAACGACATAGTTCCAATTCCATCCAGATTCCATTCAGTGTTGTAGGAATCGCTAGGCGCCAGTCGGTCGGTGGGTACCTACCAGCAATTAATCGGGATTAATCGGATTGGGATTTTCTATGTAATTTTTAGTTATATATACACACACATTTTTATATGTAGTTTATTAAAGTAGACATATGATAACCCCTTATTGGCCCCTTTTTTTTTTAAGTAACTGGCGGGAATTTATAAGGTTTGGTCGAAATTTGGCCGGAATCTGGACACAATTTTGCTAGATAGGACCGCCACTGACCGCCTAGTGATTAATCGGTGAACCACTGATTGGTGATTAATCGGCGACTAATCGGGATTTTTACAACCATGATTCCATTCCATTCCATTCTGTGAAACGAACACTACCTTAGTTTCTTTGTTGTTGAATTGGTTTTTTTTTGTATGTAGTATCTAAGGTCTCAATCAGTAGCGTATGGAAGCGATTTGAAAGGAATTGGATGTTTGTCAGCGGCTTATTGGCAGCAGTTGGGGTCAAGGTCAATGGGAGCTCAAACTGCACAAAGATTCTCACTTCCCAGGGCTAGGTAAGTGTTAAAGTTTAAGCGCACAGAGTTTGGTCACATATGCAGGATTATTGTGTTATTAATGATGGATAATTGGATAGTATGAGCTGCCATAATAGGGGCCAATTGTGCATTATAGGAATTGTGCATTTGCTAAGTGGTTTCATGTCGAATTGTTTGGATTTATGTGTACTTTACAGGAACATACTAGATGTGAACATTGATGTATTTGAGCAGAAGCCTTGGAGGCATCCTGGAGCCGATATAACAGACTATTTCAACTTTGGGTTTAATGAAGATAGTTGGAAGGTTTATTGCAACCAAGTGGTAATAAACTCTGTTCCTATATATATTCTGTAATGATGCAAATGACATTGTATTCGTGTTGGTAGATAATTTTATATTTCAGTATCCGCTATCTTCATTTAAGTATCTAGTTAAATTTTAATTTTTGGCAAGCTTGCAGTAAATGTTATTAGATTGACTTTGATAGGGGAAAGTTGTTTAATGTTGTGAACAGGATGAATATCGTCATAGAGGATTTGTGTCTAGTGGGACTACGCCCTCAGAGCCTGCTCAGTCAACAGAAGTGTACACGGTATGCAAAAACCGAGAATTTGTAAATTGAATTTAGTGCTATTTTCAAGGTCATTTAGTGCACATTTTGTTAGTTACAGAATAAAGGCCAAGCTATTCAAGTAGAAGACAGCATTTTTGAGCGTCAATCATCCTTGGATGTAAGGCGCCAACTGGACCGTGATTCAGATGCTATACAAGTATTGCTTTTCACCCTTATTATAGCTAAAGTTTTGAACTACTTGAAGCTCTTATTCCTATATGTTAACACATCCTTGTAACAGATCACCATTTTGGATCCAGAGGACACTTCCGTACCTGAAGCATCCGATCACGGAGATGGTTGTGGTGATGACGTGACTGATCATCTTTCGTTTAGTAGCGCAAGCAACGATGAATCTGTTGAAGAGAAGGATGTGGAGACGTACATACATCCCCCTAAAATGAGAAGTGGTTCTGAAATTTATGCATTTCATCAGGTCGTAACAGATGAAACAGTCGGAACTTCAAATGATACAAAAGAATCTAATTTGGTAGAAAAATCATTTGAGGCAGAAAAGATCCCTGCAAATCGTTCTTATTCATATGAAGATGATGCGTATATGGATACGCGAAAAGCTTACACTCACGACAAATGTCTTACTCGGTTGACTCGGTCAATGAAGTCCGACTACCATCATTCGGAGGACTCAGGCAAATTAGACGACAACAGAAGACCTGATGAGAATAGATATCGTGCCAGAAGGTTGGGTGACGATAGAAAAAATCGCAACCGTATATATCATAAAAGGAGTAATAGTCCTGTATATAAGAATCATGAAAATGATTACATCATCTCAAAAAGAACATATGAAAAAAGAAAATCTGATGAGTATAGATATCATGGTAGACACAATAATGGGATTTTTCCCGTGTCTGATGAGGTGCACTCTACTTTTCGCCAAAGATTGCATGCTTTTGATCCGTATAATGCGGAAGACATATCATATTCAAAATCAGAAGTGCCTTCAGATTACTATGGTGAAAAGTTTTGTGGCTATGAAGATTGGGATACTGAAAAGTTTGGAGCCAATATGGATCGGTCCATTTCCAGAAGTTTAGAAGAGGATGAATATTATGATGAACGAAGAAGATATATTGAAGATAGAGGAGAAATGGATGAATTTTATCTTGATCTGGGACATTATAATGATACACATATAGAGAAGTTAAGATCTTTTACTAATAGTGACAGAAAAAGATATGATATTGAATATACTAGATGGGAATTTAGAGGCCCTGGAAGAAACAAGAGGACGGTTTGCGGTGTATATTCTGAATTAGATAATCCTTTGTTAAAAAGAGACAATGTACGGTCTTTTGCATCGCGACCTTCTGAAGAATCCCATATCAATAGTTGCAGATGGGACGGTAACATGATGCCTAAACGTAGTGCTTACAGAAGACGTGAGAGTTACAGAGGACGATATTCTGAACCTTTTGATAGAGAAGATTACATGATTGACGTTGATGGTCGCGTTGAATGTGAAGATGAAATTATGTTTAGGCACGAAGATGCTAAATTTTGTGCTCACAGAAATTCAATTTTGTTTGGAAAGGTTTCAAGACGTAAAAGGTTTGTTTCTGAACCTGATTCTTATCCTGATCACGTGGAGGAGTTGATTGATGATCCGTATGATGGGTCTGGTTATGTCAAGGAGTTGACCACTGGTCAACATGCAAATCGGTGTAGATATTTTAAACAGAAAAATGAAGTTTTCGGTGCTAGTAAATCTAGTAAAGCATATGGAAAAAGTCGTGAAAGACTACCACTGAGCTTCAGGAATTCACAGTTGGTTGTTGGGGAAGTAAAGGTAAAATTAGGGAAACTAAGGATCAAATATTGTATCGGTTTAATTATATATAGTTATATCATATATTGGCAATACTTCTTTCATCATGCTATTGCTTTCATTAATGTTGATCTACACTAGTTTTGTTTGGTCATTTTACTACGGTAACAAGTCTGCAAGTTCTATTATTGTTCTGGTCCAATTATGAACTCATTATTGTTAGAGATACTTTGTGGGCGGCTCGGGTTGGACCGAGTCGTCAACACTTTTGTCTTTAAACTTTTTTGGATTTTTTAAACAATGCGTATACTAACTATAATTATAAAAGACTATTTATTGAACATACAAATACCAAACAAATTTTAAGTAGAGAATTGTGAGATCCGCATAAACATTTGTACATTTTGCTTCAACTGTGATACATAAGACAGTTATGTAACGGCTTGCCCTACTTCCATACAATAGGCTAATTTGTTTATTTCCTTGTTTTAATCTTCTTGATATATTATTATTGTAACTACTACATGATGACAAGTTTTCAGCTCTCACGAACGGGTCTATAGGTAAAGCTATGATTTACCTTATTTTGACATGCATAGATGTCATGTAATTTCAAGAGATAATAACTGGGCAGGTGGGCGGGTTAGGTAATGGGTCACAACAGGTTCATGTCAAAACATGCAAGTTTTCATCCCTGCAAAAAAACGAGCCATGTTACCTGATAAACTTTTTTTTTTCAATTTTTGTTTTTCTATATATAATTGGGGTGTCAAATATGATAACGTAATTTATATTTTTTAATTGCGTAATTTTGATTAAATTGATTTAGGAGGTTTATGTTTAGAATATACACTTTGGGCTACTTCTGACCTGTTTGACCTGCTCTCTTTAGCTAATTTTTTTAATCTTATTTGTTTGACCCATTAGAGATTATACCATATTAATGAACCCAGTAACAAGTAAATTGGACAAATCTAGTCAAAATTGTCAATTCTGGTTATTTCTGTTGCAGTCATCACTTGTCAATGGACTTAGTTTGATGTAGAACTTGTACATTTTGGTCCTTTCTCAACATATTTCTTGAGATATGATGTGAACTTGATTTCATTGAAAGGAATTTACATATCTATCAACTCTGCAGTTCTCTAAAAAACACAAGAAACCCAAATGGATGGATCTCGACACATGTCTAAACGATAAGGCGGCCCGAGCTGATGAAACAAAAGCAGCTGATGAAGCGTTGGACATTGAGGAAGGCCAGATTCTAACTGAAGAAGTAAAAGTGGGACCCATGATGGATAAAACCAGGTCACACGCAAATGGGTCCCACAATCAAAACGGAAAATCTGGGTTTGATAGTACTCGCATTCTTGAGGCAATGGCAAAGATGGAAAAACGAAGAGCACGTTTTAATGCTCCTGTTGCTGTCGCTAGAAAGGATTCAGATAGCTCGATCAAGGTTACCGCTGTGGACCCGATTCAAGAAACTGGCTCAAATAAGCAACAAAGACCTGCTAGAAAGAGGAGATGGGGAGCAAGCGAGAAATGACACATGGGGAATACAGGTAAAGAAACTGAAATGTTTTGTAGTTTTCCTGAACATATTAGCAGTTAATATGATCCCAATTTTGTGAACATATTAAATCTTTTGATGTTTACAAAGTGAAATCAGATTTAATAAATGATAATGATAAAGCACACACGTATTGATCTGCCATATTTTACATCAGATTCATGCTATGGTCATGTTAAACGTGTTGTGTCATGTGTGTTATTAAGATACTTATATTTACTCATGTAAACGTATCTTGTCATGTTATGTAACCCGCTTATTACACATGCTCGTATTAGTGTTTATGAAAATGAAAATATGTCAGTGTCAAAAGTGACCTGCGTAACACAACACGACATGTTTTGTTAGCTGTAAATAGATATATGTCTTGTATGGGCCTAATAAAGAACTTTTACTTGTAACTTAGCTATTTAACCAACCTAAAAATCTATTGAAGCACAAAGTTGATCAATTCATTATTCCTGAAGCAATTTCAAAATTCAACCAGTAGTATATGGATACGAGTATGTTTCTCTATGATGCTATAAGTACTTCACTCTACTGTTTTTTGCTTTCACTACTTTTGTCTCAGGTAGTTTTCTGGTACACTCTTTTAGTGCTTGTTGTTATAGAGCTGGGAAGCAGTCTCTCTATCCTTAACGATAGAGGTAAGGTTTGCCTACATCCCTCCCTCCCCAGACCCGACCATTAGCTTTGCTAATTGCGGGATTTACTGGGTATGATTGTTGTTGTTGTAACCAGTAGTAACCCACTTGGGGTCAAAATGATGACCCAAGTTCAGTAGAAACAATATTAATTTCAAGCGTGGCTCGATATTAAAACTTAAAGCTTGTAACTTGACTCGAATTTAACCAAGTCTCATTTTCAAGCTCAAGATCATCAATGCTTTCACGTACGAATTGACTTGTGTCGAGATCCTTCCATTCGGGTTTGAATCAACTGCACATGCACTCTTGAGATCTTAATCAGCTGATTTCGGTTTAGATCGACTCAGTTAACCAGTCGTGTGCACAGAGAATTTAAGCACACAAGTTTGGATGGGCTCACAAGCTCATAAAGTTTATGGGTCTAGTATTTTAATACACCGATCTCATTTGACATGACTGTCTACTCGAATAGTTCATGCTTAAACCCGAATCAATAACATCAAGTTCTAGTATAGTTCATGCTCAAACACGAACCACTACCATCGAGTTGATTTTGATGATTAGTTTGGACTCTCGTGTGACTAAAAAATCCACTACCGACCGTTTGCTGGTTAGTAGGATGATTCAGTAAATGAAGAACGGCAAAACAATCTATCATTGCTTAATCCATCACCCAAGAAGATTTTGTAGCTTTATTCGTGGCCTCGAGTTTTCAACACTATGGGCAAGCCAATGAATATTTATTGTGATAATACATCAACAATTTATTTCCAACAATGATAAGTGCTCCAAAGGCGCAATACGCTTATATCTTAATCGTTAAAGAGGAGATTTAGAAACGAGCATGTATATCTCGAACATGTTAGTACATATTACATGGTTGCAAATCCTAACGCTTAGGGAAAACATTGGTTATATCTGATTATCTGTGACAACGCTCGTGCCCTCACACTTGAGCTCAATAACAATGTGTGATGTTATTGCTTATTTATAATGCAAGATTATTTGAAAAAGAAATTTGTATGTATTTGCATAACAAATGAATAACACCCAAATTGTCCAACACTTGGTGCCATAGTAAAGGGACTCATATAGTCAAGTCAACACCTAAGTAAAGGGTCTCATGTCCCGGTCATGGAGCACAAGTTCATGTCACGTAACACATATTCCGCTCTTAGATATATCGTGAAGGGCAAAGTCCAAAGGCACAAGCCCCAAACTCAAGAAGACTAACCAATAGAAGGCAAGAATAACGATATTTGGTCATGATAAAGTCATTGGTTTGAAATTTGACAAAACAACCAACAATAGATTAGGTAGACAATGAGATAGACACACCAAGTCAACTACACCAACAATAAGCATTAGGGCTGTAAACGAACCGAACGTTCAGCGAACAGTTCGTGAACCGTTCGGCGGGAAGTTCGTTTATGTTCGTTCGTTTAATAAACGAACGAACATGAACAAGAAATTTCGTTCGATTAGTTAAATGAACGAACATGAACAGATGTCTCGTTCGTTCGATTGTGTTCGTGAACGTTCGGTAAGGTGTTCGTGAACGTGTTCGTGAACATTCGTTGATTTGCGTTCGTTTATGTTCGTATGTTTGTGTTTTAATTGAAGATCTTTCTACTTTCTTATATTTTATTTGTACTTTTTATATCATTAAACTTTTATTTATTTTATTTCCCTAACAATTAAATTAGGAAACCTACTTTCACCTTGTTTATGCATCATTTCCCTTTCATTTCTCATTATTTACATCCACGAATACGATCGACCTTAGTTCCACAATAAGGGATTCAAGTTCGAGTGCTACTCTCTTGGCCATCTATCTTTATCCTTCGTTGAGTTCGCCAAAATTATTTGTGTTCGTGAACCGTTCGTGAACACGCTCATTTCCTTAATGAACGAATACGAACATAAAATCTCGTTCGGTAAGTGTTCATGAACCGTTCGTGAACACATTTATTTCCTTAACGAACGAACACGAACATGGCCTTGTTCATGTTCGTTCGGTTCGTTTACAGCCCTAATAAGCATTAATAATACATGTAAACCCTTTCGAGAAATAAGGTTAAAAGAGGGGGATGGCTAATCATGCATCATGTGGTGACGTTAATAGCCGAAAGATAAGGGAGTACATGCACTAATCAACGTCTGTCTCAATTGTTGAGTGTTATGTGCCTTATGTTAAGGCTTGATGCAAAACTACTATCGAGCTGTGGGTCTCACCGGAAGCAACCTCTCAATTCCTACGGGGTAGAGGTAAGGCTGTCTACATCTTACCCTTCTCAAACCCTACCTTAACTTTGCTATTAGTGGAATTAACTGAGTATGATAATAATGATGATGATGATTATGAAGAATACATGTAAACCCTTTACATAAGAGAAATCTAGACATGGATGACTAAATGCTTCAATAAATAGAATACGGTTCAAACGCCTAGGAGATGAAAGCTCACACAAGTGAGCATTATAAACGAAACCCAACAATTTATGTAGCACTAGTCTTTAGCCCCCGCGTTGCAGGGAGGTGATGTAAAACCGTGCTACCAGCCGAGTAGCAACCAAACGACAATCAAAATGATATTAAAATACGAATTTCTAACATAAAGCGGCTTACGTGACGTGAAACGTAGATAAATTCGAATTTATACCTACAAATATTAAAAAGTCGAGGACTAAAAAAACCTTGAGGGATCAAATGTGACCACTAAACACTGTGCTAAGTAGCGACCGAACAACGATCATATTAGAGAAAAAAGCCTAAAACAAAAACTAATAAAGAAACTAAACTCAATTAACTACGGGGAAAATGGAAAACATTAAAGTTCACCAAAAGAAAAAGAAAAAAATTACATAAACACAAAGGATAAACCCACAAAAGACAAATTATGCACTATTTCTCAATACCGATACATATTAAAAAGTGAAGGGGTAAAAAAAATTGAGGGATCAAATGTGACCACTAAACAACGTGCTAAGTAGCAACTGAACGACATCATATACGGGAAAAATTCAAAAACAAAAACTAATAAAAATCTAAACTCATTTAACTATGAGGAAAATTATAAGAACCGAAGTTTTATAATAAAAATAAATAATAATAAAGTTCACCAAAAGAAAAAAAATAGAAAAAAACATTAGCATAAAGGACAACCCAAAAAAAAATAGACACTATTTCTCAAATGTTATAAATTAATATAATATATATATATATATATATAAATGATTAATATATATAGATAATAGATGATTTACCATTCATATATTTTATTATAATCACAGTGTTTTATATTATTTATAGTTTAAAATATCATTAATTTTTAAGAATTCATGTGTTGATTTATGTTGCCACAATGGATGAATCGTACATAATTAAGAAGGAATTGATGCCATTAAGTAAATAGTAATAATAAAAAATAAATAATAAGGATAATAATAATGATAACAAAATTATTTTTAAATAAATTAAAAGTAAAATTGTTATTTATAGTTTAAAATATCATTAATTTTTAAGAATTCATGTGTTGATTTATGTTGCCACAATGGACGAATCGTAAATAATTAAGAAGGAATTGATGCCATGTTTATTGGATAATTAAGTAAATAGTAATAATAATAATGATAATGATAACAAAATTATTTTTAAATAAATTAAAAGTAAAATTGTGAGGTTGGAGGAGAGATTGCCATGTGACATTAATTGGAGTCTTTTATTAATATTTAGATTAGATTCATTACACCCTCAACTACCTAATCTTTTTTTAACGGCAAATTTGGATCACTGACAGACCATTAGAGTATCATCATGCCATCAGCGGACCCACCCGATCATATCCATCTCCACCAGACAATAATTTCTATACACAAATTTATGAGGAAACCCAATAAATCTGGGAAAAGCCCCTCTTGTGGAAATCGAACTCATAACCTAATAGTCCACAAGCCTTATCCTATCCCCTGCCACAAGCCTATAATGTAATTGGGCCAATTGGCTCAACTACCTCATCTAATATCTTGTACTCTAAAGTACTCATACTTTACCCCAATGCCACGGTATCCATATTCCCACACTAGTAACGAGAAACATGTGAAACGAATGGTTTTCACAAACAACTTATAGATATATCATGACAAACTCATTTTGTTGATGTATGTGGAAGTGATTACATACAATATTGTGTGTCATCTTCAAGATGGGAGTTTAATTTACAAAAATTTACATTTACATATACATATACATATATAGAGTAAAGATCTCGTACAAAGTGTACGAATGGCATGGAAAAGTAAAAAATACGGTGACATTTTTGTAATTATTTTACTCGTAAGTACCTTATAAAGATAAAAATTACCCTACAAGATCATTTGTAGAGTATCTATGATACTCTACAAAATTATCTTACAAGATCAAAATTACCCTACCAGCTCATTTTTCAAAATTATCTACAAGATCAAAATTACTCTACAAGATCATTTGGATAGTAATTTTGATAATTACCCTACGACTAAAATAATTATGAAAATGTCATCTCGTTTTGTATGCCTTTCCACTCTATTCGTACTTTTTGTATGAAAAAAATACTTTATATTTGATCTTTTGTTTACATACATAAATAAACGAATAACTAAACTTCCACTAAAATGTCAATATAGTATTAGGTTTTTCAATTTCACAATGCTTTTTAGATCAATCCAACCTCATCCTTCCATATGTGACCATGTGGAGTTAAAGAAGAACGAATAAGAGGACTTCTAAAACGACTTTCGATTTAAGAACTGAGACCGATACGAGATTAAACTCAAGACCGATATCCGCTCTTATGTTTGTTTATACCAAAAGAAGGTTCATACAATTTTTATCTGTTTCATCGATCATACGCAATTTTCTACGCATTTTCAATGTTTTTTTGGCGGAGAAAATCAAGTAGTTTTCTAGTAGTAATAAAAACAACTGAAACATAGAGACTTACAATTTGAATACGTGAGCACATGAACACCATAAACACCTACTTTTATGTTTATTATTCATAATTTCTTGGCTTTTATGACAAATTTATTTTCCACCAGTAGGTAGCCGATTGAATCCTCGTTTGTAAATACCATCTTTTCTTTTCTTGACAATATACAATATTGTTACGCCTATTATCACACAACAAATCAATAAACCTACAACCAAATAAACAAACCAAAATAAATTAAATTTCTAAATATTGTATGATTTTATTAATGAAATTATCTAAACTATATGCTTACCAATGGATAAAAGACCCCACTTGAACTTACTTGACACCAAACCTGCAACATGATTGAATCATTAAATGTTATTCCACAACAAAACTGAACTTTAAACTCTTTTATACTTGACAGAATCATAACATGTTCTCAAACTAGAAGCTATATATTTCAATTCAAAATTCATAAATAAACTTTGTAACATAAAATATCACCTCGCTCGTGGCAATTTTCATAACGCCCCCCTTTGCCACACGAACAAGCGAACATTTGTTCATTATCATATACACAAAATCCGCTACTAGCCTCACAAGATACACATTCGACGCTTGTTGACCATTTTAACTCGAAACCTTGTTTCATACCTTTTCCAAAATCTGTTGTTATAGAACTCTCAATACTCATAGGAATTGTTACCAACGAATCACAATTGGTTTTCCAATCGAACTTTGGAACCGATCCATCCAAGAACACATAAGAATGCCTAGCCCCGACTTGAAGACACTTTATTGGCTCAACACCAGAAGGATAAACCGTGCAATTATAAAAGTTTACTAGCTTGACGTTGTTGCTATACGTCAAGAAACTAGAACTGTTTATCACAACATCATGTGGAACCACGGGACAAGTTGTGTCACCTAGCTCATAAAATGATACAATAAAACTGTTTACGGAGTTGTTGACACTTTTGACACGATACAAATGGTTATTATCTAGTTGAATTGTTGGCGTCTTGTTGATACATGTAACACCTAGACTCGTATATCCAAAATGATTGGGTTTTTGCGATCGTTGCCAAAAGGGGTAGGCGAAATCGACACCATCTCCACAAGAAAAGGAGGGAGGAGGATATTTGGGCAAAGAGTTGCCTTTGATGATGAAGATGAAGAGAAAGATAGAGGGAAGAAATTGATGTAGAGATGCCATGAAGATTAAACTTTTTTCATCTTTTGAAGGATGGAACCTTATAAGAAAACATATAATGGTTAATAAAATACTTAAAGTTGTATTTTATTTTAATTATAAAGTCAACTGTTTTAGTTTTAAACTGATACAAAGTGTGCTAAAAAAATTAACAATACACTAAATTAGGGTTCAAACTTATATGATATCGCATAAAATAAATTTAAGTCAATGGAGCAAGTAAGTAGTAAGTGGTTTATACTCTATTATAATGGAAATGTTTTTTTTATAGCTTATGACAGCACCTAAGTAACGTAACAAATATATTGTTGTCTTTTAACTTTAAAATATTTATTAAACTATGTAAAAAGCATTAGAAATATTGAGTAAAGATAAAATACAAATAACTTTAACGTACAAAACGTACGAACTGAAGGTTTTACTGAAAAATGCGGTGTTCTTTTCGTAGTTATTAGTAATAATCAAAATTACTCTACAAATGATCTTATAGAGTAATTTTGTAAAATATTCTTGTAGAGTAATTTTGATCTTGTATGGTAATTATCAAAAATTACTCTACAAGTGTATCAAAATTACTATGCATCAAAAATTATTCTACAAGTGAATCAAAATTACTCTTCAAGTTTTAACAAACAACATACAATTCAAAATTACTCTACAAATGATCCTGTAGAATAATTTTGATCTTGTAGAGTAATTTTAATCTTGGAGAGTAATTTTGTAAAATGTTCTTGTAGAGTAATTTTGTAAAAAAAATTTAGCATTTAGTTATAGGATTTAGCTTTATGGTTTAGTTTGGGTAGGGGGAGGGGGTTAAGTTTTTTTTAGGTTTTTTTTTTTTTTTTTTTTTTTGGGGGGGGGGGTTAGGTTTTTTGGGGGTTTTTTTGGTGAGTTATAGTTTTTTTTTATCAAAATTACTCTACAAGAACATTTATAAAATTACTCTACAAGATCAAAATTACTCTACAAGAACATTTTACAAAATTACTCTACAAGATCAAAATTACTCTACATGATCATCTGTAGGGTAATTTTGATAATTACTAATTACCCTACGAGCAAATAATTACGAAAATGTCATCGCGTTTTTTGTCTTTTTCATGCTATTCGTACGTTTAGTACGTTAAACGTATTTGTACGTTAACTTTACCCTAGAAATATTATATATATATATATATATATATATATGTATGCTATAATCTTTTTACAACACCCTCGATGACACTTTTTAAACATTGGAGTAACTGCCTCACTAAAACTTCACTAAAGAAAAACCCAGTCGAAAAAAAACTCCAGCTTATGGAAAAAGAGTGCAACGTGTACTTTCTTCCCTGATACTTCTAGATAGGTATTTTGCCTTGTTAAAAACATTAGAGTAAATTGTCATTTTAGTCCCTGAGGCAAATTGTCATTTTAGTTCAAATAGTTTTTTTTTCTCCTCTGGGTCCCTGAGTTTTCCATTTCTTTGCCATTTTGATCACATTGCCTAACTCCGTCTAAAAATTCAGTTTTAACCAGGGTATTTTTGGTATTAACATAAAAGGGTTTATAAATTACCATTTGAGTCCAATCTTTATAACCCAATATATAAACAACTATCTCATTATTCACATATCTCTCTATCTACATTTCCGTTAACCACCACCACAACGTCTCCAGTGCACCACCACCCACCATCATCAACGTCGCCAGTCCGCCACCACCCACCACCACCACAACCATCTCTCACTTTCTAAACCACAATCACCATCATCGACGCCGCCAGTCCGCCACCACCCACCACCACAACCATCTCCCACCACACCACCTGTAACACCTCTGCCTCTCTTTTTCTAAACCGCAACCACCTCGATTTCGATAGTTAAGACCCGACACGACCTGGATCTAGAGTGGCAATTTACTCGTTCATATATAAACCCCACCATTTGTTTAAGTTCATCTTGAATTTTAAACCAAAATCTATCACCAGAATAAAAGCTCCATAATTTTAAACCAATCCATCTGCCACTATACGAATATGAAGATTTATCTTCAATTTCATATTATGAACAAACACCAAATTTTTATTTGGTTGTAAACTAGGAAGATTTTATAACTCGATCAAACCTGGAAATCAATTGTTAGTCTCCCTCAAATCGACCATGTTCTACCCTATATATACAGCACCGCGACCGTTATTACTCCAGCTAAAGCCGCCGGCTGTCAACCGGGCAATGATTGGAGGTAATACTTATACCCTTCTACTCGTATTCTCGTTATGAGTAAAAGCCCTATAGTTTTTTTAGTGAAAACCACACCGATTGAACACAAAATTGCAAAATGAAATTAGGGGCGATTTCCAGGGTTACACGAGGAAGAAGAAATCGGGGTGGATGTGGCGGTCGATGGTGGTGATGGCAGAGATGCTAGTAGTGGCGGCGGCTGGTGGTGGTTGTTGATGGCGGTGATGGTTGGTGATCAGGTGGTGGTATCATTGATGGGTGTTATAGTGCTTCTGTGTGGTGGTGATCGAGACAAGGGCTATATACTATATATAAAAGCATATTCGAAGGGTAGAAATGGTCATTTGCCATTGTACAAGCATTTCAAGCACATTGTACAAGCATTTTAAGCACAAATGTGTTGAAAGTCTTTTAACACCTTTTCAAAACACGCAGGCGGGATAAACAAAACCCTAATCATCTTTCAAATTTCAAACCTATTTCTTTTTTTTTTTTTTGGACACAGATTAGGTGGATTGTCTTATTTTGCTGGAGCAGAGAAGAAAGATGAGAAGGTTTTGGAGCCTGATATGGGTTCTTTAACCAGTATTTATGATAGGTTTGTTTTTAATCTGTCCCCAATTTGTTGTTTTCTTGATGTGATTGTGTTGGGCTTCAATCTTGATGAATAAATTCGGGTTCTGCAGCAGATGTTGACTGACAAGGTTTGCTTTTTTCTGTTTCGGATTGACAACGTTTACATTTTTTGGGCTTTTTAGGTGTAGAAAATGCATGTTTGAGGCCCCCTTTGAAATATGGATATGGTGTAAATTTTTAGGCATTTAGGGGATATGAAAACACTTCTGAAAACTGGGTATTAAGTGTAACGACTTTGTCTGGTGTGTTCAACGGGATGTTAAGTATCTCACTTAATCAATGGGTTAAGAAAATTAGAGAGAAGCCAGAGTAGAATTATAGTTTGGAAACTAGATTATAACTTTCTGCATATCTTTTACAAAAGCCAAAGTTTCCTTTATATAGGAAAACTAATAACAACAATTCAAATAACTTCCTAACTAATTGGATAAAAGGGAAACGTGGAACAATGGATATTCCCCATTATCTCCTTTATTCTAGCACACCAACTAACAACCTAATTAATTAAAAAATATAAAAGATGCATTTGAATTAGTCCTCCAGTACATTGCATGGCTTTGGCTTGGCCCATAACAATCCATCCCCCTCGAACTCACTTTGTCCTCAAGGTGAAAATCCGGATTTCACAATGAACCACGGTGGACGCCATTCTTTTCTTCTGGTGGCACACAAATAAATCTCCAATGGAAAGGCCCACGGTGGAAGCCACTCGGCTTTTCCATCAACACACAAATGAGTCGCTCCAAGCCTCCATGGTGGACGCCACTCACGTCTCTTGGTTGTCTTACCTAGCGCTATCTTCATGTCCTTAGCGAACGACAATTTCATAACTTGCTTCAACAGGTTCGGAACCACGGATGATGTGTTGTTTGGCTCTTGTACGGGTGAGGGTGTGGGTTTTGGCAGGGCTGCAGCGGGGAATTGTGTGGTTTTTTGGGCGGGTTTGGTTGGAGGGGCTTGTTTTGGTGGTGATGACATGTGTAGGGGTGTTGTAGCGGAAGTGAGTGAAAGAGATGACACGGTGACGGACGTTGATTGTGGGGATGAGGCTTGGGTTTGGTGGTGTTCCAATGAGGTCCGGATCGATCGGAACTCGTTGAAAAAGTTTGCAATTGAGATTCGAGTCTCACAAGGGATTCATTCATCCATTGATAGAACTCGATTTCGGATAGAGTTTGAGCAGCCATGGGTCCAAGGGGATCACGGCGGCTCTGATACCACTGTTAAGTATCTCACTTAATCAATGGGTTAAGAAAATTAGAGAGAAGCCAGAGTAGAATTATAGTTTGGAAACTAGATTATAACTTTCTTCATATCTTTTACAAAAGCCAAAGTTTCCTTTATATAGGAAAACTAATAACAACAATTCAAATAACTTCCTAACTAATTGGATAAAAGGGAAACATGGAACAATGGATATTCCCCATTATCTCCTTTATTCTAGCACACCAACTAACAACCTAATTAATTAAAAAATATAAAAGATGCATTTGAATTAGTCCTCTAGTACGTTGCATTGCTTTGGCATGGCCCATAACACGGGACTACTCGAGCTTACTTGGATGGGATGCAGTAAGTTTGATCTCTCTGTTTTTTAGATCCAGATGCGGAAAAACAAACCTTTAGACAGAGGACCCTCTTTCCTTGAAAAAGCTCTTAGATTTCTTGAAAAACACAGTAAGCTTCTTCTTTCTCAATGTATTGAAATCATTTGGATTCATGTACAAAGTTTGGGTATGATTATGTGCAAGCTTGTACTCTTAATGTTACAGGAACGAAAGTAGAAGGTATCTTAAGACAGTCTGCGGACGTCGAGGAAGTTGAGCGCAGAGTTCAAGATTATGAAACATGTAAAAACAATTTCCGTTGTATTGCTATACCATTTTGCATTTGTTGTCTTCTTGTTGCACTTCAATTTCACTCAACAATCAAATAGCAAGAATACAAAAGTATACCATGTATTTGTTCCAGGCAAGACCGAGTTTGGTTCTGATGAGGATGCTCATGTTGTCGGTGACTGTGCAAGGTGCGTACCTGATTAAAATATTTATTCGATCAGTGTAAATAAATATGATAAAAAAAGATGTTTCAGAAAGTAATCACAGAAGATACATTTAACTTTATATGTTGAGTCTTGTTTTGGTTTATATTTACTGAAGCTCTTTCATCTGTAGCATGTTCTTTGAGAGCTACCGTCATCTCCTATTCATGCATCGTGTTGCACTGCTTTACTGGAAGCTCATAGTGAGTTCTCATCTCTTCTTATTTTGGTTGTTACATTTGGAATACGTATACTGATATTGTTAATCAAACAAGGAATTGATCGCAAGGAGGCTCGAGTAAATGCCATGCGTGCTGCAATCTTGGAAACATTTCCTGAACCAAATAGGCGTTTGCTACAGAGGTACCTTTTCCTGAACCACTTCGATGGTATTATAGAGTTTTTCTTAATATCGTAAACTATAGCGAGTATTGGTACCAGTGGCGAAACTTGAGTTTTCCGACCGGGGGGTCGAAAACGTATATATCTAAAAATTTCTATAAAACCGGGGGGTCGAAAACGTATACACCAAAAAAAATCTATGCGAAAACTACATACTCTCCACTAATGAGCGAAAAGTTCGGGGGGTCGACCGCCCACTAGAAGCTGCGCCAATGATTGGTACCAGGTCAATTCCAATCGGACAACATCAGTACATGTATCAATACCATCGAAATGAATACTGATATTCATTTCAGAACACGTTACTGATATTCGTTTTTATGATTTTCGATTTATGTAAAATATGTGTCGATATCCTTTTGGGTATATAATGACTTTATTTTTGGGTTTTGCCTTTCGATTGCTATAACGAGTGCAAGTATCGTACCGAAGTCGGTTTCAATTCGGTTTAGTACGATAACGGCACCCACCGTGAAGCGCGAGGGAACCTCACTAGTTCCAATTATTTGTAACAAGACACTAATAAAAAATGGGTTCGATACTTTAAAACATGCTTGAACTAGAATTAAGAAACCCCGCGTTGCGACGGGGGCCTAAGACTATGTCAAATAACATCAATGCCACACCGCTGGTAGCGACCACCAACACTGAAGTTGCAACATGTCAATGCGAAGAAATAAGACTGAAACATATAACATATAAAAAATAACTATGTCGATTTAGGACCCACGCGTTGCGACAAACTGGTTAAATGGAAAAAATAGACATAAAAACGTTAAACCACACACGCACGTTGCGTCGTGTTAACTCGTTAAGAAAAGAATAACTAAGTCGATGTACGATCCGCCCGTTGCGGCGAACTTGCCAAAGAGGGAAAATGGACACGCTGCGACATACCTGTCAAATGTGAAAAATAGACCAAAAACGTTGAACCACATGCGCACGTTGCGGCGTATTAACTCGTAAATTTTAGAGTGAAACGTAAAACGAAAAATTTGCGAAAGATAAACAGTATGGGGGACCAAAGTTGTAAATAAAAAAGTTTTGGGTTAAATTGCAAAAGATGAAAAGTTTTGGGTTAAAAGTAAACAAATTAAGACGGTTAAAATACAAAGATGAAAACCTTTGGGTTAAAAGTGAAAAATCGAAAATGTTTTTTTAAAAAAAAAACCCATACTTGGGTACAACAACACAATGCAACAATGTGTTGCTAAGTTATATTATACTAGGAATAACACTCGTGTGCGTTGCGGCGCGGGTACATTGCAAACATCGAATGGATTATTCTAAACGTTATGTGATGCGTTAACCATATGAAAACGTACATTTCGGCGTATCTGATCGAACTCAATGTAACCTATATAAGCATTGCGATTAGATCAAAACAAAAAAGTAAATCAAATTTATACCGTACAATCATAACGTGTTATATAGGATCCGACTTATACATAGAAAACGTAATGGATATAACGGAAAAGCTAACACGTATAATCAAAAGAGATTAATTAGAACTTTTGAAAAAAAGAAACCACAATTTGACTCCACTCGGTTCGAAACAAAATTAACGAAACATTCATAAATAAGCATGGAAACAAATTATATTTGACCTCACTCATTTTCCAAAAAAGTTTACGTCGAAACATACACCAACTCGAATTTATACCGAAACGTACATAAAATATGCACATAAAAGATGTTTTTTTAAACAAAAAGTATTATATTTGATCTGACTTGTTTCCAGAAAAAAAAAAAAAAAAAAAAAAAAACTTACGTCAAAACGTAGAGCAAATTGAATTCATACCGACACGTACATAAAAATATACACATAAAAATAGGTTTTTTTAAGTAAAGGAGGTATAGGGGTGAATTCGAAACAAATTATTTTTAGTAAAAAAATTAATAGGTTAAATACGTTTGTAAAATCATGCCAAGTATCCCCAATGCCACACAACCAACAACAGAAGATCGTAAAATAAAATAAATAAATAAATAAATAAAGAAAAATTAACACTGAACGAAAAACATACGTAAAATCGTTGAATCACGCACACCCGTTGCAGTGTGTTATTGCGAAGAAATTAGACCAAAACGTAAAACGTAGAAAGAAAAAACTAAGTTGATTTAGGGCCCCGCGCATCGGAACGAACTTGTCAAACGTAGAATAATAGACGTATTGTGACGAGCCTGTCAAACGGGAAAAACAGACAAAAAACATTGAACCACAGAGACACACAGTTGTGGCTTGTTGACTCGCGAAATTTTAAACGAAACGTAAAACGAAAAACTTGCAAAAGATAAAAAGTATAGTGGATCAAAGTTGAAAATAAAAAAGTGTTGGGATTAAATTGCAAATAATGCAAAACTTTGATTAAAATAAAAAGATAAAAACCTTTGAAACGAAAATTAAAAGCAATTTTTTTTAAACACTCCCTATCAATATAGTACAACAACAAAAACAACAAAATGTTGCTTATTTATATGTGGTAATATGCTAGTAATTTTAATAGTTTGGATTGGGCTGTTGGAAAGAGATGATAATGATTACCGTGTTGGGTAGTCATTGGATTTTATTTTTCATAAAGTTTGGTTTTGGTTATATGCCATTAAGTTGGCTCGATTTTGACCCGAAGCACACACGTAGTTCTCCCTTTCACTGTGGGACTTTCGACTGATCTATCTGTCACTAAAAAGTCATCTGTTTGATAATGAGAGTATAGTAGAAATTCGTCCCCGGCGATTTTTTTTTTGTTATTTAATATGTGTTTACGTGTGTTTTGAAATCACTACGAGCGGGTTGAGAACAGAACCACTGACAATAATAAAAAGAAAACGTAGAAAAAAACACTAAAAGATAACCGAAAGAAAATCAACAAAAAAAGTTGTATTGTAACGATGTTGTTCACATGAAACCCGTGGTCAGAGATGAGCAAATGGTACTGGGTACCGGCACCGAATTTCCCGAACCGAAATATCTTAAGTACGAGTTCGGTACCGACTTTTGGCGTTCTGAGTACCGGTTCGCTACCGGTTTTTACCTTCATAGACCGGTACCGTAATCAGTATTTTTAGTATCAGTACCGATTCGGTATCGGTTGGCACCGAGCTTATCCCTACCCTTGAAACTAAAAAAACGAAATCATTAAAAGTTGAAGAAATTCAACAAAAAAAAGTTGTACGATACCGTTGTTGTCCGTACGGTACCCGTGATCAGGGATAAGCAAATGGTACAGGGTAGTGTCACCGAATTTCTCGAACTAAAAGATTTTCAATTTCAATTCGATACCGACTTTTGGCTTTTCTGTATCAAGTTGGTGCCGGTTTTTACCTTCATGTTACGATACCGAACAGGACGTTACCAGTATCTTCAATACTAGTACCGGTTTGATACCGGTTGACACCAAGCTTGTCCCAACCCGTTATATAAAAAATCATTAAAGTTAAGAAAAATATGAAAATATATTTATATAATATCAATTTGTAACATTTGTAGGTATGAAGGATTCTACCCATATGTTTAGTAAGTTGTACTCATATTTGGGTTCTTTTATCTTTAATTTCTTTTGCTTTCAACCATAAATCACTTTTAAGCACATACAAATTAACATTTGTAGGCGTAAAGTGTGTCTGGTTCAACGTTTCTTTCTAAGTTTTGCAAGTTAACACGACGCAACGTGCGCGTGTGGTTCGACGTTTTTATGTCGTCTATTTTTTCCCGTTTGACAAGTTCATCATAACTTGCGGGTCCTAGATGGACTTAGTTATTATTATTTTCTATATTTACGTTTCGGTCTAATTGTTTCGTATTAACACGTCGCAAATTCAGTGTTTGTGGTCGCTCACGGTGGTGTTAGAGATACTATTTGACACGGTTTTACGCCCCCTACCCCCACCCCCCAATTCGGGGTGCTAATTACTAGTCTTACTTAAAAAGTAAAGAAACTAATTAATATTATATTATAATAGAGTTGATTGCCAAAATCGTCCCTGGGGTTTGGGCATATTTGCCATTTTCGTCCAAAATGACACTTTTGTACCAAATTGCCCCCAACGTTTGTAACTTTTTGTCATTTTCATCCAAGCCACTAACTTAGTTTATTTTTTCTGTTAAGTTGATGATATTTGGATGAAACTGACAAATATAAAACCACAGGGACGATTTTGGCAATTTACTTAAACCCTTTTTAATTTCTTTTATTTAATTATTTTATTACATATATAATAAAAAAGAATATACATGGAGTTTTTAGAAAAAAAAAAAATTCATAGTTTTGTTACATAATTTTTATGAATTTTCATCCAAATCACAAACTCAGTTTATTTTTCTGTTAAGGTGAAGGATGTTATAAATTGTATAAATTAAGACAGAAATTAATTTACAGCTTCTTTATATAAATCAGTTTTATAAAGAGAAAACGTCATTGGTGTGCACCAAATAACAATCGATTACAACTTTTGGTATTTATCAGTTGTAGAGATAGAAAAAAATTGTAAAACGTTACATATTTTTAAAATATGTTGAGCACCTAGGAAATATGTTGGTAGAAATAAAATATTTATTTAATTAAGATTACGACGGTAACTAACTAATACTTATTCTGAGTGGCTTGAGTAAAGAAACTTTTGGTTCATAGCATTATAATTACAATTTGATAGGTAATTTTAAGGTTTGGTAACGATACGTTGTTAGATAGGAGGAGGGAGGGGTTGGGCACTGGCTTCTGTTTTTCCTAAGGAGCGAATTTAAAAGAGTAGAAGATGAATTTCAAATTTGGTACATATGATAAGATTTTTTTATTTGACCTTTTTCAATAAGGTCACCAACATTTTAGTTTTATAAAATTTAGAGGTTTAAGTAGATTTTATTTTTATAAAACTGATCTATATAAAAAAATTAGAAATTAATTTCTGTCTTAGTTTATAAACATCCTTCGCCTTAATAGAAAAATTAACTTAGTTAGTGGTTGGATGAAAATTTATAAAAAATATGTGACAAAGCTATTATTTTTTTCATATAAAAATTGCATGTATATTCTTTTTTCATTATATATGTAACAAAATTAATTAAATAAAAGAAATTTAAAAGAGTTTGAGTAAATTGCCAAAATCGTCCCTTTGGTTTTATATTTGCCAGTTTTATCCAAATATCCTCAACTTAACAGAAAAAATAAACTAAGTTAGTGATTTGGATGAAAATGACAGGGCAATTTGGTACAAAAATGTCATTTTGGACGAAAATGGCAAACCTGCCCAAACCTTAGGGACGATTTTAGCAATTAACTCATTATAATATTAAAATAATAAAAGTGTAAAAAAACTATATATTATTAAAATATTAAAATCTATTCATTAGCTTTTATTATTAATTATTAACTAAGTTTAAAGAAGTTCGCCGTGTTGCGGCGAATTTCTTTTGTTATTTAGTCTGTTTTTACATGTGTTTTGAAATCACTACGAGCACGTTGCGAACGGAACTGCTGACAAGAATAAAAAGAAAATGTAGAAAAAAAAACAATAAAAGATAACCGAAAGAAAATCAACCAAAAAAGCTGTATGGTAACGATGTTGTTCGTATGAAACCCGTGGTCAGAGATGAGCAAATGGTTCTAGGTACCGATACCAAATTTTCCGAATCGAAAGATCTTAAGTACTAATTCGGTACTGACTTTTGCCGTTCCTGGTACCGGTTCACTACCGTTTTTTACCTTCATATACCGGTACTGTAACCGGTATTTTCGGTATCAGTACCGATTCTGTATCGGTTGGCACCGAGCTCATCCCTACCCCCATAAAACTAAAAAAAGAAAAAATTAAAAGTTGAAGAAAATGAACAAAAAAAGTTGTACGATACCGTTGTTCGTACGGTACCCGTGATCAATGATGAGCAAATGGTACCGGGTAGTAGCACTGAATTTCCCAAACCAAAGGATTTCCAACATCAATTCGGCACCAACTTTTGGTGTTTTCTGTATTAGTGTCGGTTTTTACCTTTATGTACCGATATCGAACAGGATCGTACCGATATTCTCGATACCAGTACTGGCTCGATATCGGTTGACACCAAACTTATCCCAACTCGTGATATCAAAAAAATGATTAAAGTTATAAAGAAAAACTAATATTATAATAGTAAAATAATAAAAATATTAAAAAAAACTATATATTATTATAATATTAAAATTACTATTTATTAGATTCTATTTTTAATATAAAAAATAAATAAATAAATAAATAATATTAATTATATATTATTATTATATTATTATTATTATTAATTAGTAATATATGTATATAATAAGTATATCGTACACTACGGCTTAACGTACTTCACGTACGACAACATGCGTGATTTGTTATATAACATGCGTGATTAATGTTTTCAATATGCGTAATTATTGTGTTTCAACATGTGTGATTTTGGATTTTTGAGTTATAACGTGCGTGATTTTAAAACGAGCGTGCGTAATTACCTGTCGTACGTGATGTACGTTAAGCCGTAATGTACGTTAACCTTCCTCTCTCCCTATATATATATATATATAGGGTAAGGTTATTGAAAAAAAGGTTAAAAGTGTGAGAAATGTGAGAAATATTGTAGAGATGACATGTGTCCTAAATCTAAATTAATTCAAAAGAGTAAACAAGTAATTTTACCATTAATTCAATTAATTAAAAACTTTCCATAACCGCCACCTTAATTATAGGATCTGGATTTTTTTTAAAAGATCTCGATAAACATCATTCAGCAAGTATATAACATCATTCAGCAAGTATATAACACCATTCAGTAAGTATATAACACCATTCATGGACTAAACATCTGATCGAAACATATTTTTTTCTCTATATAAGTATAGCAATATGGTACTCATATTAAAGATAAAAAAAGCTCGTTATTATGGTGTAATTTTTTTTTTAAAAAAGCTCCGTATAAAAAGTTATTGACGTTTAAAAAAGAGGGGGAAGTTACATATGCATTAATGTTAGTTTCTTAATTTAAAAATGTTAAATTTACCTATTTACCCATAATCTATAAAATTAATATGTTTAATAGTAAACATTATTTACAATTTTGCCATTATGATCTGATCTAATGGTGTAGATTCTTTCTTACCTTTTTTCACAAAAAAAAAACCTTTTTTTTTACAGGAACCTCTACCTATATATATATACATGAGACCGCTAAAATGAGAACCACCTCCAGTTGTAAGAACTGTGAGAACTAAACCGTACGGGGTGAGGTGGACCAAAATTTATTTTCATAAACGTAGATGCGTGTATTATAAACACATTTGTAAAAAAAAAAAACTCAAAAAAAAATGTTGTGTGTGTAGTTTTGAGCACCACAAGTTTGTGTATACGGGTACCGTAAATTTTAATTACGGTACCCGTAAACACAAACTTGTGGTGCTCAAAACTACACACACGACATTTTTTTTTGAATTTTTTTTTACAAATGTGTTTATAATACATGCATCTACGTTTATAAAAAAAAAATTTGGTCCAACTCGCCCCGAATCAAGTAGTTCTCACGGTTCTTACAACTGGAGATGGTTCTCATTTTAGCGGTCACTTATATATATATATATATATATATATATATATATATATAGGGTGGGGATCAAGAGTGAACATTGTTATTTTGTGAACAAAAACGAACAGATCCTAGCCGTTGGATGAGGAGACCATGATCTAGGTTTTAAAGGATTTTTTTAATTAATAAAAATCTAAAACCTGATTTAAAATAACTGCTGAAGGGCAGTATCGTAATTATTTGTTCTTAAAAATTATGCTTAGTTACAAGAAAAAATAACCGCCCCATTCATCATGGAAAAATAACCGCCTCCATATTTTCAAGAAATACACATGTGTATTTAAGTTAATATATTAATGTTGATAAGTAAACAAATATGTACATATGTGTATAAACAACAAACATTCATTTAAACAACCACCATACACTTTTTTATAAAGTCACTGAACATCAACTATAAGAATATACACATGTGTATAAAAACTAATTGCTTAGCGAACAACAATAATACACATGTGTATACAAAACAAATAGTCACTTAACAATAACTATACACATGTGTATTAAAACAAATATTCACCAAACAACTACTAGATCTATACAAAAAGAATTAAAATTTATTTACAATTAAAAAATAAAAAGCGTATGAAAATTGGAAACTTGAAACGGTTACCTAACATGGTAATTGATTAATCAATTTTAATATTTGTTTGCAATTAAAAAAACTAAATTAAATGAAAATACAAAAAGAATTAAAATTTATTTACATTTAAAAAATAAAAAGCGTATGAAATTTGGAAACTTGAAACGGTTATTAATCAATTTTAATATTTGTTTGCAATTAAAAAACTAAATTAAATGAAAATACAAAACAGTTACCTAAGATGGTAACTGCTTTTAAATAATTAATTTTAAAATTTGTTTACAATTAAAAAATTATGTTAAATGACAATCCTACCCTTATATTTAGTGAAGAAGATCTATGGTCAGGATTTGTTCGTTTTGTTCACAAATAAGAAAGTGTTCACAAATGAACCTAACCCTATATATATATATAGGGGATGGTTCAAATGAAAACCACTTTTAACGCGAAAACTAACTAAAAAAAGCCTAAAAAACACACAAAAAATATATTTTTTTTTTCAATTTTTTTAATAAAAATCGCTGGTTTTTATATATAAAAAAAAATTTCAAAAAAAAAAAAAAAAAAAATTTTTTTGTGTAGTGCACATGTGTAATAATACACATGTGTAGTACAGATACACATGTGTAGTATTACACATGTGCACTACACACAAAAAAATTTTTTTTTTTTTTTTTTTTGAAATTTTTTTTTATATTAAAAAACCTGCGAAATTTGGTTTTGCAAAAAAAAAAAAAATAAAAAATAAAAAATATTGTGTGTTTTTTAGGCTTTTTTTAATTAGTTTTCGAGTTTTCGCGTTAACTAGTGGTTTTCATTTGAACCTTCCCCTATATATATATATATATATATATATATATATATATATATAATACTTAAGAGGCTTCTTTTTAATTTTTAAGTAAGTGAGCTAAACACCAAATTATTGATTTTTTTTTTTTGTTAATTTAATATTATATTATAAGATATAACCAGCCAACTCTGATATTTTAAATCTTACTATTAAACCAACTATTATTAAATCTTAGTAAACCAACTATTATAAACTCCTACCTATTTCTTTTGCTTTCAAAAGAACCAAAAGATACTAACGGCTGTTTATCTCAATAATCAAATGGTTGATAAATATTCCGACTCCACAAATCAACAATAGGATGCAGTTTTATTTATTAAAGAATAATTTCTTTGTTTGGGTATGTATTTGTCTGAATCAGCATACACCCACGTTCCGCATACAAATTGTCACATATGTCAGAGATGGTGGTTTATTTATTATTATTTTATTATAAACTGAAATGATAATTCAATGTCCATGGCTTTATAGCCTAGTGGCATCTTGGAGGTGGGATAAGACTTTGGGACCAATAGGTCCTGGGTTCGATTCCCACAAGGGGGTTTTCCCATATTTATTGGGCTTCCTCCTGAATTGGTGTATAGGCATTATGCCTAGTGGAGATGGATATGATCGGGTGGTTCCGCTATTCCATTCCGTTTTTCTATTTTTTTTTTTTTTTTTCGTTCCTATTCTCCTTTCTCAAAAAAAAGGGGGACCTTAAACAAAGTTAAAGGATTACTTCGTTCTTGATAGTTATTTACTTAATCGGTGAATAGAAGTATACTCTGGATCGGAATCGTGGGAAGTACTCCTTGATCATTTCTACCAATTGGGATTCCTTGCTCAAAGATGTTCATTTGTACATGTATCATATATGTCACATGTGACATGTGATACATTTCCGCTCAGATCCATTTGTATAAAGAGTAGTGAATGAGAAAGATAAGTACTTTTAAACCGCTAACGAAAAAAGGATAAAATAAATAAAAAGGATACGAGAAATAATTAGGGCAGCAAATTGGGGATAGAGGGACTTGAACCCTCATGATTTTTGAAATCGACGGATTTTCCTCTTACTATAAATTTCATTGTTGCCGGTATTGACATGTAGAACGGGACTCTATCTTTATTCTCGTCCGATTTCATCAGTTATTCAAAAGATCTATCAGATTATGCGTGAATGCTTTGATCAATGAATATTTGATTCTTTCTTCAATATGGAATCGATTCATACCAATTCTTCTATGTATACAGGTTTATCCTTCCTCTTTTCTGAAGTTTCGATAGAAGGATTCCTCTACCAATGTAAGACAATCAACTCCATTCGTTAGAACAGCTTCCATCGAGTCTCTGCACCTATCCTTTTTTATTTTCGCTTTCTGAACCTTTGTTTGTTTTCGGAAAACGTGATTTGGCTCAGGATTGCCCATTTTTATTAATTCCAGGGTTTCTCTGAATTTGAAAGTTATCACTTAGTAAGTTTCCATACCAAGGCTCAATCCAATTAAGTCCGTAGCGTCTACCAATTTCGCCATATCCCCCTTTTTGAGATGTTCAAAAAAAAAATGATAATTCAATAATAATTTAATAGTACCTGGTATTTTCTCGACGTGTATTGCTGCGCACTAAACCACATAAAACTCTAATGTGCTTGAAACTTTATTAAAAAAAAAACAAAACAAAATCTTTACCCTAAGCCTACATTTGGTGTTTCGTTAAGTTTAGATCGCGCGTTGTGGCTCGCTAAACCACAAAACACTAACATGTTTGAAACTTTAACATAAGAAAACCTAAACATTTATGTAAACCTACACTTGGCGTTTCGTTAAGTTCCATCGCTTTGCTTCTTCCTCTTCTGCATTTTTCTATACTTATTGTCGACCTCCTTGCAATGATTGCCCCTACGCGTTGCGCCAAGTGTGTAGATGCGACGAGAAATAGTACATTAGTATTCATCCTGTGAAATAAAATTCACATGTTAACAACAATAAAAATAAGCAAGTCGCACAATTAAGCTAACATGTCTTAAAATTTAGGTTCAATAAAAAATAAAAACAAAAAATTACAACTTTGTTAAAGTTTAGTGTAAAAAAAATTGTAAAATAAAACTTTATTGAAGTTAAAGAGCCAAATGATAAACTTATTAAAGATTAAAGGATATAGCTATAAGTTGTGTTTTAATATGTATAGTAATAGTAATTGCACATGCGCGCGTTGCGGCGACGTCGTACGCAACCTGATAAATTATAGACTACAATTAATCTGACTCATTTTCGAACTAAATTCACATTGAAATGTAGAGTAATCCGAATTCATACCGTTTCACGAAATGTATTATATTTGACCCGACTTGTTTCCAAACAAAATTTACTTCGAAACGTAGACCATCTCAAAACATACATAAAATAAACACGTGTCGTGACGTCGTACGCGGCATGATAAAGTATAGACTACAATCGACCCAACTCGTTTCCGAACTAAGTTTACGTCGAAACGTATAGTAACTCAAAATTATACCGTCGAATGAGAACATATTATATTTGATCCAATTTGTCTCCAAACAAACTTTACGTCGAAATGTAGTCCAACTCAAAAGGTACAAAAATTACATTCCAGCATTGAGGAATTGGAAACACAAACATAAAAATAAAAATGTAAGAAATTAGTTTTAAGGTAAGCTCGAAACTTGAGGGGAGTCAAAGTGACATTTACAAAGTTAGAGGGTTACTTTGACATTATTGTAAAGTTTGAGGGTAGAATTTGACATTATAGTAAAGTTTGAGGTTAGAACTGATAGGTGGCTATACCACCGACCATTCTCTTAATAATATAATATAATATAATATAATATAATATAATATAATATAATATCATATCATATCATATAATATAATAATGAATATGTATTCTTAACAGTATATTTATAACTATCTTAACTACTTTATAATAATGAATATGTATTCTTAACAGTATATTTATAACTATCTTTAACTACTTTATATCTTAACTACTTTAGCCCCCTAACTATTTCAAATTCCGATTTTACCCCATAGCTTTGTTATCAACTTTTAAAAGTGATAATTTAAGCCCCTAAGCTACTACTCTCTACTTACCGTTAAACTTTCAAAAATTACAAGTTTAACCCCTAAATTACTACTCTAAGTCGTTGGTGTTTACACCTCTTGATCTTGGTCCTTTCACTTTACACAACATTTATGTTTACTCGGTGTTTTTTTCCTTTATCCTTTTGTGTTTTTTTTCTTTTTTAAAATCTCTAATTAATCAATTTTGTTACATACGCCAGTTTTCCTTTTATGCACGTTTTTTTTGCCTATTTTTATACATTTTCTATATATGAGTCAGGTCACATATAATAATTTATGATTGTATAAATTCGATTTAGTTTACGTTTTGATCCAATCACAGTGCTTATATATGTTACATTGAGGTAAATCGAATATGTTGAAATGTGCATTTTCATAAGGTCAATGCATCACATAATTCTTGGACTAATACATACGATTGATTTTGAAGCTATAGGAGTTGTGCAGTGCAACTTGCAGCAATTATTTACTCTGCCTATGTTTTAGAATTAGAGACTGTTTTTTTTTCTTCTTTGCCATGAGACCAAGGCATTACCTAGGAATTGGCAATCTCCTGATATGGACTTCCTTATTTTGTGACATTCAGAAAAAATCACTATCTGAATAACCTGAAATCTTAATATTTCCATTAACTAGATATCAGACACCAAGTGTGGGAGCACCTTTTAGGTATTTGAAAATCTTTTTTACAGCTACTAAATTTGACTTCCTAAGGGATGCTTGATATCTTGCATAGAAAACACAGTAAAAATGTAATTTTTTAGTTTATTTCTATATAGCAATATCATACGCATATTAAATATAAAAATGCTCGTTATTATGTTGATTTTTTTTGTAAATATCATATAAAAAGTTATGGACGTTTTAAAAGGATGGGGGAATTGACACGTGTCTTGCACGTGGAGAGAGGAAGTCAACAAATATAAGATACCCTCTTTATGTCATTCCATTAATTTTTTTCTCCCAAAACTATTCTCAATTGTCCAAATATAAGATCAATGGAGTAGAATTCTTCTCATTTATTTTGCACTGTGTATTTGATCTTAACTGATGTGTGCAAAATGTAACATATAAGTTACATTAAATGAGGCATAAAACGAACCATTTTTTAGTACTAATGTTGGAAAAAATGTGTTTTCGTCTTCCTTTTGAATTTGCAGGACCAAATAAGCTTAAACGAGCAAAATGAACAAATATACAGCCAAAACCAACATAAATACAAAGAAAAGGAATAAATGTGACAGGCCGGACCCTTCGGCAGCATCCCCAAAGGCAAAAATAAGAAACGGAAGACTGACCACGGGGCCGTGCCCACTGGACACGAGTGCGTGGTCAGCTGGCTGCAGAAAAGACAAAGCTGTGGAAGCTTTTACGCCCACCACGAGGGCGTGCCCAGCTTAGCACGGGGCGTGGTCAACGCTAAGATACCCAGAATCTTGCAAAATTTTGATAGTACAGATACGTTTCTGCCCACGGGGCCGTGCCCGCTGAACACGGGCCGTGTGGAGCCCTATGCTGACAAATGCATTTAATGAAGGAAGACAAAACGATGGCCACGGGGGGGGGGGGGGGGGGGGGGTCCGCTGGACACGGGGCAGTGGCCAAACTTCTGTTCAGGCTATAAATAGGGGTGCTTGGCTCACTTCAAAGGCATCCATTGGCAAACCACTACTCTCCCACTTTACCACCACTCCACCACCACTACAACACTCACATCCACCACCATCATCCATCATCCATCTTTAGAGTGTGTGTAGTAGTCTCGGGATCCAAGATTGATAGTAAGAGTTCTTGCCAATCAAAGGCCATGTTTGGTTAAGCCTCTTACATCACTTGGTGAAGACAAGTCTTTTATGTATTACTTTTGATTTTTAATATTTCGGCACTTTTTATTTGGTTTTGTATTAATGACTTTAATAACTAGTTTCTTATGTTGAAGGTGAATTTTCTTTATCATTTGTCCGTGGTGTATTGGCATTACTTTACTGTCTATATAAAAAAAAGATTTACACCATTCATGTCTCTACGGTCTATATAGAGATATGTTGGATATCTGGTCGGGGATTAAGGGAATTGTTTAGTAGGGTTCTTGCCTTGTTCAGTGTATAGATCCTGCAAGGACCTGGGTCAAGCTTACTAGGACCTCCTTCAATACCCACTGGTATTGGATGGCGGGGGTGCGAATGGCTTGATCCCCTCATATGTAAACTACTATTAATACATTAAACCGGCTATTTGGGATTGTATCCCTGCTGACTCAAACCACTTAGCCGAGGGTAATGTCACCTTCAAAAGAGGGACCTACCACTTTTCGCATTAATAACTTAATTAATTATCTTTCAATATTCCGACCCTTTGGGATTGTATCCTTGCTGACTCAAACCACTGGGTTGAGGGTAACGTCACCTTCAAAAGAGGGGCCTACTACTATAACCAAGATAATCTCTTAAAAAGTCCGAAAGTGCAAAAATCATCAAAGAGTACTTAAAAGGCGAGTCGGATCCAAGTGAGTCATCTTGTCTATCTGTTTTTATTATATTTTATTTCTACATTTTTAGTGTTTATTTTCATGTTTAAAACCTTTTCTCAAAAAATTTATATTGATTAGACGTTGAGGATAAACCGGTATTAAAAGCTCTTGTGTACTTGGACGACCTCGGTATCTTACCAACGCTATACTACGCTCACGATGGGTGCACATGCCCAAGTGTGTGTGTAGTGTTAGTAGAATATCATGTTTTATAAATTTAAAACTTGACTAATGTGTAAAATGGGCTTAAAATATTAATAAAAACATATCACACCTTACACACACCATTAACCCTTTACATCTTATATTATAAATAATACATGAAGCGTGTGTGGTGGTTATATATTTTATGTATATTTTTAGCCCTTTTTACACTTTAGCCAAGTTTTAAATTTATAAAACACGATATTTTACTAACACCAAACACACATATGGGCAAGTGCACCCATCGTGAGCGTAGTATAGTGTTGGTAAGATACCGAGGTCGTCCAAGGACACAAGAGCTTTTAGTACCGGTTTATCCTCAACGTCTAATCAAATCAAAAGTTTAGAAAAAGGTTTTAAACTAGAAAATAAAAACTAAAATGCTAAAAATAAAAATAAAATAAAAACAGATAGACAAGATGAATTACTTGGATCTGACTCGCCTTTAGTGTAACCTTTGATTATTTCCGCACTTTTACACTTTTTAAGAGATTATCTTAGTTATAGTAGTAGGCCCCTCTTTTGAAGGTGACGTTACCCTCAACCTAGTAGTTCGAGTCAGCAAGGATACAATCCTAAAGGGTTGGATTATTGAAAGATAATTAATTAAGTTATTAATGCGTAATGTTGTAGGCCACTCTTTTGAAGGTGACGTTACCCTCGGCTAAGTAGTTTGAGTCAACAGGGATACAATCCTAAGTAGCCGGGTTAATGTTTTAATAGTAGTTTATATATGAGGGGATCAAGAAATTCGAACCCCCACCATCCAATACCAGTGGGTATTGAAGGAGGTCCTACTAAGCTTTACCCAGGTCCTTGCAGGATCTATACACTGAACAAGGCAAGACTCTTACCAAACCATTCCCTTAACCCCGGACCATGTAGCCAACATATCTCCATATAGACCGTGGAGATATGAATGGTGTAAATCTTTTATTTTATATAGACATTAAAATAACGCCAAGACACCACGGACAAACGATAAGGAAGACTCACCTTCAACATAAGAAACTAGTTATTAAAGTCATTAATACATAACCAAATAAAAAGTGCGAAAAGATTAAAAATAAAAAGTATTACACTAAATGCTTGTCTTCACCAAGTGATGTAAGAGACTTAGGCAAACATGGCCTTTGATTGTCCAGAACTCTTACGGTCAATCTTGGATTCCGAGACTACTACTCACACTCTATGATGGATGATGGTGGTGGATGTGGGTTGTGATGGTGGTGGTGGGTGGGTGTAGTGTGAGAGAGGTGGTTTGCCAAGGGATGAGTTGCAAGTGAGTCAAGCACCCCTATTTATAGCCTGCACAGAAGCCCGGACACGGTCCCGTGTCCATTGGGCACGGCCCCGTGTCCACTCATCTTCTCTTTCTTCATTAATTGCAGTTTGTCTGCATTAGTTGACCACGCCCCCGTGTCCGCTGGGCACGACCCAGTGTGCAGAAGCGTATCTGTACTATCAAGATTTGCCTAGATTCTGCGAATCTTTGCGTTGACCACGGGCCCGTGTCCGCTGGACACGCCCCCGTGTTGGGTGATAGAAGCTTCTACAGCTTTGTCTTTTCTGCAGACACTTGGGCACGCCCCCGTGCTCAGTGAGCACGGGGCGTGTTCAGCCTTCTGTTCTCTTGTTTTTGCTTGGGGAGATGCTGTCGAGGGGTCGGGCATGCCACGTTTATTCCTTTTCTTGTATTATTGCTAGATTTAGCTGCATTTTTTATTCTTTTGTTCATTTAAGCTCTTTTATCCCTGAAAATACAAAAGGAAGACAAAAACATTTTCTCCAACATTAGTACTAAAAAGGGTTAGTTTTATGCCACATTTGATGTAATTTATATGTTGCATTTTGCACACATCAAATACCTCCACACTTGAATTTTTGCTTGTCCTCAAGCAAAACTCTTTATAATGTGGCTTACACGCCCAAATGGAATGGGTAGAAGAGAAGGTTTTGGGCTTGTCATAGAGTGTCGGGATTCCAAGATTCTTTATTAGGTTTTATTTTTATGTTATTTACAATCCTATTCATCATGATTTATTTAGAACATTACATAAGATAAATTACTTATTAGGGCATAACATGCCTCTTTAAAATTCCATTTATATACAAGTTCACATACCTCACGGGGGATCACTCAACACTCGGCCGAAGATGTATTTTTGTGAAACACTCGAGAGCGGCATGGAACTTACTTCTACCATATGCTTGCCAAGCAATCAATCCTCCTCCTTTTTAACTATACACCTTTGTAAATATCAAGAGGACTTTTGGGGGAAAGGTTAGGCTTGGGTTAAAGGTAGGTGGTTGGGTTATTGGTTAGTAGAAAAGGGCGAAAGGCGTAAAAAGCGTCGGTTTTCGTAAAACATTTTGTTTTTGTGACTTTTTATTCTAATGAAGCATTATTCAAACAAACCTTCTTTTGATGAGCCTTGTTTGTTTATTGCTAGCTTCATTTTTCTTTTCTAAATTTTTTTTTCATAAGAAAGTCACAAGAAAACCGAGCTTTGTTACTAAAATAAAGGGTTTAAAATGAAAAAGGGGTTTTGGTGGGTAAAAAATGGTGTTTGTTTTAGGTTAAGAAATGAAAAGGTTTAGGCTCAAAGGGGTTAACTAGGTGGATTTTGGGTAGGTGGTAAAAAAATAAAATAAAATAATGGTGTTGAAATAAAATGAGTTAGTCCTAATGCCTCCATCATTTACTTACTTGGTTTTAAGTTGATAAGGACCGGGAATGTATCGTCATGGCAACTTCTAGAGTCGTAAGAAACCAAGCGGCTATTCACACAAGAAATGAAAAATGAGCATTTAGTTTTAAAGATGTGTATTTATATGCTCAATAAAGGCTCAAAACTCACTTTTTGTGGGAATGGGTTTTTTATGTGATCAAGTATATATAATCAAATTTTAACTAGATTTGTCATGCCGTTTCATAATTTTCTTATGTTGGTTCCTTTTTTATCACGGCGCTATCGGTTCTAAATTAGTAAAAATATAACATTTTTAGAACTTGTTATTCCCAAATTAAACCAAGACAAGTAAAAAAATGAAAAGTTTTTGAAAAAATTTGGGGTGTTTAGTGTTTCCAATAGAGTTTTGTGTAAGGCTTGTAATTAGGACTTGCAAAATTCAAGGTTTTAGCATCCCCCCACACTTAAATTACACATTGTCCTCAATGTGTCCCAAAAATAAGTTTTTAGGTTGATTGGATGTGTAAAAGTGTGTTAAAATCAAATTTTTATGTTACTGGGCATCTGGACACGGGCCCGTGGTGTCCGGGCACAGCCCCATGTTCAGGTTGCCAGTAACAAAAATTAGTAAAAAGAAACAGAAGACTGGGCACGGGGGCGTGTTCAGCGAACACGCCCCTTGTCCAGTTACCTGAACTGGGCGATTTTCTGCAGATGGTTCAGCACGGGGCCGTGTTGGCTGGACACGGCCCGTGCCGAACTTGCTGTAATGAAGAAAAATTTACGGGAGGCTCTGTTTTTGTGCATGGGGTGTTGGTTCAAGTTTCCCTTGGTATCCTTCACCGTCCCGAGTGTGTTTTATTCCTGAAAATTAAAACTAAACTAGAAAACATAAAAACTAATCTAAACTAAACTAAGGATAGTTCCGCGGAATGCCTCCGTGGTGCGCCACGTTTATAAGGGTCCTTGGCTAGACCCAAAGCCAGTCATATGTTACCCAAGTGGGATGTTTTGCACCCCATGTTGCACCGTCGGAGAGCATCATCCAAACTTGAGTCTATGACTTGCATGTAATTGACCGGATCGTCGTCTTCTACTCTTTTACCAACTCCGAACTTCATTTCCTTGTCCCCAACCCTCAATATTAGTGTCCTGTCGTTCATGTCCTCCACTGCGTGGGCCGTAGCTAAGAACGGTCTTCCCAAGATGAGTGGTACTTCTTTATCTTCCTCCATATCTAGTATGACAAAGTCGGCTGGGAAGACAAATTCTCCGACTTTGACTAGTAGATTTTCAGCGACACCTTGCGGGTATTTAACTGACCTGTCGGCGAGTTGTATGCTCATTTTTTAGGGCTTGTTTTTCCTAGGCCGAGTCGGTCGAACATTGATGCGGGCATGAGGTTAATACTAGCCCCAAGGTCGGCTAGTGCGTTACGAATGGACGATTCCCCGATTGAACAAGGGATGGTGAAGCTTCCGGAATTGATCTTCTTTTGTGGGAGTTTGTTGAGTAGCAAGGCGGAGCATTCTTCACTTAAATTAACTAATTCCAATGATTCAATTTTCCTTTTGTGAGTGAGAAAGTCCCTCATAAATTTTGAATATTTAGGCATTTGAGTTAGGACGTCAACAAATGGAATATTAACATGCAATTGTTTTAATAAATTTATGAATTCTGAGAATTGCTCATCGGTCTTTTGGCGGATTAACTGGCCGGGGTATGGTACCGAGGGATTCTTGGTGGGCTCTTGAGGTGGAGGAGCCGTCTCTGGTTGGGGTGTTGGTGGAGTTGTGGTTTGGCTAGATCGGCTCTTTTCGATTGGAGGTAACTCGGGACCCACGATACGGTTTCTCAACGTGATGAGATGTACTTGCGCCTTTGGGTTGGTTTCGGTATTGCTTGGTAACGCACCTTGAGGTCTATCGGAGAAATTTTGAGCTAGTTGATTTACTTGTTTTCCAATGTTCTGAATACTAGCTTGTTGATTTCTAAAATTCGATTCTAGTTGTTGAAATCGATCCGAGTTTTTCTTTTCGGTGTCAGAGATGAGGCGAGATACGGTATCTTCAAGCCTTTTTCGTCCCCCTTGTTGTTGAGAGAAATTTTGTGACTCATTTCTTGGTTGTTGAAAGTTTGTTCGTTGATTTAGATTTTGTTGGTTACTACTATTGTCGGGGTCTCTCCAACCAAGGTTAGGGTGGTTACGCCATCTTTGGTTGTAGGTACCCGTTGGGGGACCCGACGGCCTAGGTCTATTATCAATGTAGTTTACCGATTCTATTTGATTATCCATTTCTTTCACACAACTCCAATTTTCATGTGGCCCACCACACCCCTCGCAAGCCATAACCGAAGCCGTTTTTGCCATTTCTAACTTTTTTATTTTTGAAGAAAGGGCTTCGATTTGGGCTTGGAAGGACGTGCTCTCATCATACTTATGGGCGCCCGGGGCAATAGATTTCGTGCCTCGGGGAGTGTGCCATTGAAAATTGGTTTGAGCAATTTCCTTAATTTGATTATAAATTTCATTTGGGCGGCGATTACCTAAAAGTCCCCCGGAGCTAGAGTCGAGTGTTTGTCTTGTGTGTGGCAACAACCCATTATCGAAAGTGGATACTTGTTGCCACACCGCAAGACCATGATGAGAACACTTTCTTAGTAGCTCCTTGAACCTTTCCCAAGTTTCATATAAGGATTCCCCGTCCTCTTGTGAGTATGTATTAATTTCAGTCATTAATTTAGCCGTTTTAGCAGGAGGGAAATACTTATATAAAAACTTTTGGGCCAGTTGTTAGGATCGGAAGCTCTCATGATTGTGTTTGTTTGTGTAATTTGAACAAACCAAATAGATATGGACAGATTTTAAGTGCAGCGGAAATGAACAACAAACTTTGTAAACAACAATCAAGGAAGAAAATAGTTTAGATAAACACATGATTTGCATTAGTCGAAAGATTACAAAGTCAATCAAAAGAGTACAAAGCATGCTTACAAACTAAGCTCCCCCTCAGCCTGATACCTCAAGGTTGGATTGCACAAGATGAAAGGATTGAATTGAGGAGAAGAACTCACTCAAAACGAATCAGATGTAACAGTACAGGGTACTGTTCCATTTATAGACAATTCAATCCACTGATGCATCTCAGCTGACGTCACCATGAAAGCGACGTCTAACATCCTAACAACCTTTAACAACTGATCCTATACAAACACAGCTATTCTAAACCACTGATTATACATAAAACAAGTAATACTCTAAACTACTGCTTTCTTCCTTCATCAGTGCTTTCCTCAAGGTTGATCAGTCCTTGATTGGGCAGTGCTTTATCATCAGTAGATAGGACCAGCAGTGTTGACTACTTCAGGGCTTGATCAGCAGTTGAAGGGGCAGCAGCAGTTGTATATGAACAGTGGATAGAGATCATCAGTTGTTATAAATCACTTTCAAGGGGAAAGCTTAATGTAAACTGCTGCTTATTGTGAATCCACTGTTGTGACCTGGTTTTGGCTTTCATTATCTGTTCCTCTGGTAGGGTTCAATCCCAACACCAGTTCATCCCAGGTGTTTACCGATCCAACTGGGAGGGTATTAAGCCAAGCCTTCGCTCGGTCTTTTAGTGAAAATGGAAACATTCGAAGGCGGATGGCATCATTTGTTGCTCCATTGATCCTAAAAGTATCACATATTTCTAAAAAGTTAGTAATATGTAAATGGGGATCTTCGTCCGCAAGCCCATGGAAGGTTGCGGAGTTTTGGAGCATTTGTATCAAATGCGGCCGAAGTTCGAAGTTGTTGGCATCGACGTTCGGTGCATTGATAGCGGCGCCGAGATTACCTACGGTAGGTCGTAGGTAATCCATGAGGGTACGTTGATCCGCCATTGGAAGTGGTTCCCCCGAAACTTTCTCTTGGTTTTTAGCTTTAAGTCTTTTTCTTAGAAAGCGTTCGGGTTCGTCAAGAGGTTCTTTTATGTCTCTACTAGAACTGGAGCTCATACATTGTGTAAAAGGTTCAGATGTGGTGCCTGGGTTCCAAGTCCTGCAATAAAAACAAAAAAGAACGTTGGTCAGAAGTTTCACCACGTCCCCGTGCTCGGCTGAACACGTCCCGTGATCGGAGATACATTAATTGTTTTCCGGATCCTTGTTACTGGGGAGCTCGACACGGCCTCGTGTTGCACCATCATGGCCTCGTGCTCAACTCTCTGCAACTCGAAAAATAAAAACTGCCAGTAATAAAGTTGGGCGCGGCCCGTGTCCGACCAGGCACGGCCCGTGCTGATCTATGAAGAAACTGAAAATTTACGAAAAATCCTAAAATAACAGAAAAATAAGAAAAACGATTAGGCCGTTGATTCCTAACTTTCTTAAAATCCTTGAGTCCCCGGCAACGGCGCCAAAAACTTGATGCGTGTGTGGTGGTTATATATTTTATGTATATTTTTAGCCCTTTTTACACTTTAGTCAAGTTTTAAATTTATAAAACACGATATTTTACTAACACCAAATACACATATGGGCAAGTGCAGCCATCGTGAGCGTAGTATAGTGTTGGTAAGATACTGAGATCGTCTAAGGACACAAGAGCTTTTAGTACCGGTTTATCCTCAACGTCTAATCAAATCAAAAGTTTAGAAAAATATTTTAAACTAGAAAATAAAAACTAAAATGCTGAAAATAAAAATAAAATAAAAACAGATACACAAGATGAATCACTTGGATCCGACTCGCCTTTGGTGTAACCTTTGATTATTTCCGCACTTTTGCACTTTTTAAGAGATTATCTTAGTTATAGTAGTAGGCCCATCTTTTGAAGGTGACGTTACCCTCAACCCAGTAGTTTAAGTAAGCAAGGATACAATCCTAAAGGGTTGGATTATTGAAAGATAATTAATTAAGTTATTAATGCGTAATGTGGTAGGCCCCTCTTTTAGAGGTGACGTTACCCTCGGCTAATGTAACACCCCAAAACCCGAATGTTTATATTCGTTAAATGTTATGCTATGGTACATTAAGAAATAAATGACTAGGTTATTTAACCTAATAAAGTGTATGATAAAAACTATTTAGAAGATGAAAGTCGTGCCAAACATGTTTAAGTGGCAAACATTGAGGGGTTAAATGGAATAGGGTGAAAGTTTGGTTACTAAATAACAAAACACACACACAAACACACATAGTGTGTTCGTGAAAGAGCAGGAAGCTCCCATGGAGCCAAGAACCCTAACTTCATCTATTCCCTCAAATTGGAAGGCTAAACGAAGCTCAAATTCATAACCAAACACGGATTAATGATCACCTTCACAAGGGGATCGTAAGGTATGTCTTAGATTCGAGATTGGTGATGATGCACGAAATGGGTTATGTTGTAAATCACGAATTTGTATGAAATTGAGCATGAGTATGTGTTAGATTCATCATTTGGAACGTGGATTATGCATGAATTAGGTTAATTTGATGTTTAAGGGTGAAACCCATTAGTTATGGTAAGAATGATGATTTGAATCATCATCCATGTCTAATTCTTGTGGAATGTTGATGTATTTTTTATTTGTATGATGGATTCTTGTTAGAGGAATTAAAAGAAATGTGATACTAGTATGTTTGATGTTCATGCATGTATGATCCATGTTGGTTAGAAGGAAGAAATTGATGAATTATGTATAAGATTAGAAGAATATGCATAAATTAGTTGTACATGGTGCTAAGATAGTGGTACGCACACCAAGTGTTTGATGAAATGCCTAGGTGAACTTAATAGATGAAATTGTATGTAAGTAAAAGATGATATGTATATAGTGATGTCCGTATAGTCGATTATAATGTTACGGGTATATAATGAAAAGTCAAAAGTTAAAGTAAATGGACCGTTGACATCTAAAAGTCAACTGTCATGTGGTCATAATTGTAAGACTAAAGTAAGTTATATGATGCGTGTTAGACGTATGTGTGTCTAATGCGATGACATTACGGACTCCACGAGTTGGAAATGATATGAATTTGGTTACATCTATTATGCTTGTTAGTTGTGACTAAAGAAAGTCAAATGTGAAATATGCGATTACTATGATCGTTAACATGTACAATTGTGTATGCTAATGTGAATATGATTTGGTGACATGAAAGTATAGGAATCATGTCGAGAAGGACTCAAGCATGAAAGGCTAACGGGTCAAAAGGAGGCAAGATAACGGACACGAACTCGGACGCACGAGGTAAGTGATTTCTGTAATCACTTCGTAGTACAAGTAAGTAATGAAGTGTTGTAATGAATTAAACCTGATGTTCGAGGTCAAATATGTGTTTAAGGTCTTTCGTCGTAAATGATGGGTTAATGTTGACCAAAATGCCCTTGATGGGTATTTTGGGGTAAACGATCTTAAAAGTAGCTTAGAAACAAGTTTTCGATTAGTGTAACGTTTTGGACAAGTATGGTAGTAGGGATGATGGTTTGGTTAGTCATAGACCAAATTAATGCGTGAATACCCTTAACGGGTCGCAATGAGCATATGAATGATAATGTATTAAAAGGATGCAAGATATCCAAGAGTTCAGTAATTTATGATAGACGTCATGGATATCATTATGTGTATAAGAGGATATGGTAAAACGAACAAGTTACGTTGACGAATGCATGAACGGGTCAAGGTTGGGAAAAAGGGTAATAAGCCGAAGAGATAAAAGTCTGAGATTTTGTTAATCCGGATGTCGGTTCTTAACTCCAAAAGATGGAGAATTAAATTACGGACGCGTAGGAAAAAGAATCGGGTAAAACGGACCAATAACGAAGAAGTTATGACCGTTTCCGTGAAACGCGGACGTGCTGAAATCTGCAGCACTGCAGCAACAAACATTCTGTTTGTTTGATGGCGTCGCGCTACGCGACGGGGTGGCTGTTTGTCGAAAGTTGCTTGTTAGCTCCGTTTTGTATCGGGAACTCGTTTAAACGCGTTTTAAGTCACGTATAACTAGTTTAACTCATGTTTTATGACCATTAGGGTAAGCGTATGTGTGAATGTATAAAGGTGGGATGACATGATCGTGCGTGACGATATAGGTATGTTGGTTCCCCTTGGGATCCCATAGCCCAGGTAAGAATCCCACCTTAGGTTCCATTTAGGAACCTTAAAGCGGGATCCCATAGCCCAGGAAAGAATCCCACCTTAGGTTCCATTTAGGAACCTTAAAGCGGGATCCCATAGTCCAGGTAAGAATCCCACCTTAGGTTCCATTTAGGAACCTTAAAGCGGGATCCCATAGCCCAGGTAAGAATCCCACCTTAGGTTCCATTTATGAACCTTAAAGTGGGATCCCGTACTCCAGGTAAGAATTATTAATTTAATTCTCATTGGCAATCGCCCCTATGTGGATAAGCAAGCATGTATGTATGTATGAGTATATACGGGGATGTAATGATGTAGGAAGGGTATGTACGTATGTAGATGTGTATGTATGTATGTATGTATGTATAAAGATATGTATGATTATATGCAGGTATGAAATGATGTAGGAAGGGTTTGTATGTATGCAGATGTGTATGTATGCATGTATAAAGACCAGCATGAGTGTATGCATGTATGTAAAGTTGTAGGAAAGATATGTACGTATGTAGATGTGTATGTATGTATGTATGTAAGTACGTATGTATGCATGATTTAGACACGTTGAGGGTTAACATTATTAATGGTGTACCCCGAGAATGAAAAGTAATGCAGGTACATTATTGAAGCCTCACCAGGAAATGGATATGCAGATGAAATGCTTAAAGTTTAAAAGATGACGAAGTGTGAAGTGTACGCGAATGAACCTTGTTTCTTTAATGTGTGTTAATGTTATGAATGTAGGTGGTGAATGCAGGTTGTACGGATAATGAGCGATTATCAGAAGGATTAGGGATTGAAGACCGAGCCACTAGAGAGATTGTACGGGGACGTTGAATGTAAAATGTAGTAAACGTAAGCTATGTTTTTAATTAGTAAATAAGAGGATGACGGATTTATGAATAAGAATTATGTTTAAGTTAAATATTAAATAAGTTGAGGTATTTATAATGAAAGAAATTTTATGGTTCGTGTTTCCGCTGCGACTTTTTGTCAAATACGAATTAGGATGTAACAAGTTGGTATCAGAGCCCTGGTTTGAGAGAATCAAGTGTAAGAAGGTAAGTGCTTGAACTCAAACCTGTGTGCTCTTGTGATAAGAAACCCGTGCAATCCAAGACTCGGTCAAGATCCAAAGGTAAAAGAGAATGTAAGTATGTACTTATGTATATGCATAAAGAAACTGACGGTTTTGTATTTGCAAGGTAAGTATAAGCGTTTGAAGAGGATGATCCGCGAGTGCGGTCAAGTACCGACACCAAGGCATGAAATAAGATAAAGTTGAACCCAGGTACGTAAATTCAATATGTCGGTATATGAAATGGTAAAATGCATTAAGGGAAGAAAAATGCTAAATGAAGGACCATGATGGTATAGTAAACATGTTTTGAAAAATGATACACGTGCCGAAACCTAATTCTTCGGACATAAGGTGACAATTACACGAAGACACGAAACTAGTATGTGGATTGTGTACCTGGCCAGTACACGTGAAGCATATGACGTTCGTGGGACCGTGATATTAATACAGGTATGTCCGTTAGAATTAAGTAGTAGGTGGACGTGAGGGTGAAGAGAAATGTAAGACTCTCAAGAATGAGAGTATGAAATGCTATGCTAGAATCCGCGAGACGGATTCGAAATATGAAATGCTATGCTAGAATCCGCGAGACGGATTCGAAACATGAAATGCTATGCTAGAATCCGCGAGACGGATTCGAAATATGAAATGCTATGCTAGAATCTGCGAGACGGATTCGAAACATGAAATGCTATGCTAGAATCCGCGAGACGGATTCGAAACATGAAATGCTATGCTAGAATCCGCGATACGGATTCGAAACATGAAACGCTATGCTAGAATCCGCGAGACGGATTCGAAACATGAAATGCTATGCTAGAATCCGCGAGACGGATTCGAAACATGAAATGCTATGCTAGAATCCGCGACACGGATTCGAAACATGAATGCAATGCTTGAATCCGCGAGACGGATTCAAGGGATGAAAAGCGTATATGCAATGTTTGAATCCGCAAGACGGATTCAAAGAATGAAAGGCGTAAATGCAATGTTTGAATCCGCGAGACGGATTCAAAACATAGAAGGTACGAAAGGTATGAATAATGTGTTCGAATCCGCGAAACGGATCTAAGATATAAAAGACGGAACTAGTCTACATAAGAAGAAGTCAATAGCTTGACCATGTATGCGTCAAACAAGTCATAAAAGTAATGTAAAGCAAAAGAACAAAAGAATGATAGGAATGAAAATATCCGAATGTGCAAGTAACGTGAGGATATGTATGGTACAAAAGATTATAGAAGCGTAGAATGATGTTAGCTACGGAGTTAAGCACGTAGGTGTGACTATGAAATGGTAGTTTTGTTGTGATAACAAAACAAGGGTTAAATGTTATGCAATGCGTCTATAGAATGAAATCTTAAAGGATGAGATGAAGGTATTTAATCTGTTATAAAATGATCATATGAGTGTAAGCATTATTATAAGTTTGAATAAGAATGTATATTAACCTGTTTTAACGGGTCAAAGGAAATGAGAATGTTATATGAAAGTATGCCATGGAGAGTATAGACTTGTTAAGAAGAAGAAGCCAATTGATTGAATAATTATGAATTGAGATAGGATGGTTACTTATGATTATGATGCAACTATGAAGTCAAACATGAATGTGTGTGTGTAAGAGGAAATGAGAAAGGTTTCGGGGACGAAACCTTATTTAAGGGGGGTAGACTTGTAACACCCCAAAACCCGAATGTTTATATTCGTTAAATGTTATGCTATGGTACATTAAGAAATAAATGACTAGGTTATTTAACCTAATAAAGTGTATGATAAAAACTATTTAGAAGATGAAAGTCGTGCCAAACATGTTTAAGTGGCAAACATTGAGGGGTTAAATGGAATAGGGTGAAAGTTTGGTTACTAAATAACAAAACACACACACAAACACACATAGTGTGTTCGTGAAAGAGCAGGAAGCTCCCATGGAGCCAAGAACCCTAACTTCATCTATTCCCTCAAATTGGAAGGCTAAACGAAGCTCAAATTCATAACCAAACACGGATTAATGATCACCTTCACAAGGGGATCGAAAGGTATGTCTTAGATTCGAGATTGGTGATGATGCACGAAATGGGTTATGTTGTAAATCACGAATTTGTATGAAATTGAGCATGAGTATGTGTTAGATTCATCATTTGGAACGTGGATTATGCATGAATTAGGTTAATTTGATGTTTAAGGGTGAAACCCATTAGTTATGGTAAGAATGATGATTTGAATCATCATCCATGTCTAATTCTTGTGGAATGTTGATGTATTTTTTATTTGTATGATGGATTCTTGTTAGAGGAATTAAAAGAAATGTGATACTAGTATGTTTGATGTTCATGCATGTATGATCCATGTTGGTTAGAAGGAAGAAATTGATGAATTATGTATAAGATTAGAAGAATATGCATAAATTAGTTGTACATGGTGCTAAGATAGTGGTACGCACACCAAGTGTTTGATGAAATGCCTAGGTGAACTTAATAGATGAAATTGTATGTAAGTAAAAGATGATATGTATATAGTGATGTCCGTATAGTCGATTATAATGTTACGGGTATATAATGAAAAGTCAAAAGTTAAAGTAAATGGACCGTTGACATCTAAAAGTCAACTGTCATGTGGTCATAATTGTAAGACTAAAGTAAGTTATATGATGCGTGTTAGACGTATGTGTGTCTAATGCGATGACATTACGGACTCCACGAGTTGGAAATGATATGAATTTGGTTACATGTATTATGCTTGTTAGTTGTGACTAAAGAAAGTCAAATGTGAAATATGCGATTACTATGATCGTTAACATGTACAATTGTGTATGCTAATGTGAATATGATTTGGTGACATGAAAGTATAGGAATCATGTCGAGAAGGACTCAAGCATGAAAGGCTAACGGGTCAAAAGGAGGCAAGATAACGGACACGAACTCGGACGCACGAGGTAAGTGATTTCTGTAATCACTTCGTAGTACAAGTAAGTAATGAAGTGTTGTAATGAATTAAACCTGATGTTCGAGGTCAAATATGTGTTTAAGGTCTTTCGTCGTAAATGATGGGTTAATGTTGACCAAAATGCCCTTGATGGGTATTTTGGGGTAAACGATCTTAAAAGTAACTTAGAAACAAGTTTTCGATTAGTGTAACGTTTTGGATAAGTATGGTAGTAGGGATGATGGTTTGGTTAGTCATAGACCAAATTAATGCGTGAATACCCTTAACGGGTCGCAATGAGCATATGAATGATAATGTATTAAAAGGATGCAAGATATCCAAGAGTTCAGTAATTTATGATAGACGTCATGGATATCATTATGTGTATAAGAGGATATGGTAAAACGAACAAGTTACGTTGACGAATGCATGAACGGGTCAAGGTTGGGAAAAAGGGTAATAAGCCGAAGAGATAAAAGTCTGAGATTTTGTTAATCCGGATGTCGGTTCTTAACTCCAAAAGATGGAGAATTAAATTACGGACGCGTAGGAAAAAGAATCGGGTAAAACGGACCAATAACGAAGAAGTTATGACCGTTTCCGTGAAACGCGGACGTGCTGAAATCTGCAGCACTGCAGCAACAAACATTCTGTTTGTTTGATGGCGTCGCGCTACGCGACGGGGTGGCTGTTTGTCGAAAGTTGCTTGTTAGCTCCGTTTTGTATCGGGAACTCGTTTAAACGCGTTTTAAGTCGCGTATAACTAGTTTAACTCATGTTTTATGACCATTAGGGTAAGCGTATGTGTGAATGTATAAAGGTGGGATGACATGATCGTGCGTGACGATATAGGTATGTTGGTTCCCCTTGGGATCCCATAGCCCAGGTAAGAATCCCACCTTAGGTTCCATTTAGGAACCTTAAAGCGGGATCCCATAGCCCAGGTAAGAATCCCACCTTAGGTTCCATTTAGGAACCTTAAAGCGGGATCCCATAGCCCAGGTAAGAATCCCACCTTAGGTTCCATTTAGGAACCTTAAAGCGGGATCCCATAGTCCAGGTAAGAATCCCACCTTAGGTTCCATTTAGGAACCTTAAAGCGGGATCCCATAGCCCAGGTAAGAATCCCACCTTAGGTTCCATTTATGAACCTTAAAGTGGGATCCCGTACTCCAGGTAAGAATTATTAATTTAATTCTCATTGGCAATCGCCCCTATGTGGATAAGCAAGCATGTATGTATGTATGAGTATATACGGGGATGTAATGATGTAGGAAGGGTATGTACGTATGTAGATGTGTATGTATGTATGTATGTATAAAGATATGTATGATTATATGCAGGTATGAAATGATGTAGGAAGGGTTTGTATGTATGCAGATGTGTATGTATGCATGTATAAAGACCAGCATGAGTGTATGCATGTATGTAAAGTTGTAGGAAAGATATGTACGTATGTAGATGTGTATGTATGTATGTATGTAAGTACGTATGTATGCATGATTTAGACACGTTGAGGGTTAACATTATTAATGGTGTACCCCGAGAATGAAAAGTAATGCAGGTACATTATTGAAGCCTCACCAGGAAATGGATATGCAGATGAAATGCTTAAAGTTTAAAAGATGACGAAGTGTGAAGTGTACGCGAATGAACCTTGTTTCTTTAATGTGTGTTAATGTTATGAATGTATGTGGTGAATGCAGGTTGTACGGATAATGAGCGATTATCAGAAGGATTAGGGATTGAAGACCGAGTCACTAGAGAGATTGTACGGGGACGTTGAATGTAAAATGTAGTAAACGTAAGCTATGTTTTTAATTAGTAAATAAGAGGATGACGGATTTATGAATAAGAATTATGTTTAAGTTAAATATTAAATAAGTTGAGGTATTTATAATGAAATAAATTTTATGGTTCGTGTTTCCGCTGCGACTTTTTGTCAAATACGAATTAGGGTGTAACAGCTAAGTAGTTTGAGTCAGCAGGGATACAATCCTAAGTAGCCGGGTTAATGTTTTAATAGTAGTTTACATATGAGGGGATCAAGAAATTCGAACCCCCGCCATCCAATACCAGTGGGTATTGAAGGAGGTCCTACTAAGCTTGACACAGGTTCTTGCAGGATCTATACACTGAACAAGGCAAGACTCTTACCAAACCATTCCCTTAACCCCCGACCAGGTAGCCAACATATCTTCATATAGACCGTGGAGATATGAATGGTGTAAATCTTTTATTTTATATAGACAGTAAAATAACGCCAAGATACCACATACAAACGATAAGGAAGACTCACCTTCAACATAAGAAACTAGTTATTAAAGTCATTAATACATAACCAAATAAAAAGTGCGAAAAGATTAAAAATAAAAAGTATTACAATAAATGCTTGTCTTCACCAAGTGATGTAAGAGACTTCGGCAAACATGGCCTTTGATTGTCAAGAACTCTTACGATCAATCTTGGATCCCGAGACTACTACACACACTCTATGATGGATGATGGATGATGGTGGTGGATGTGTGTTGTAATGGTGGTGGTGGGTGGGTGTAGCGTGAGAGAGGTGGTTTGCCAAGAGATGAGTTGCAAGTGAGCTAAGCACCCCTATTTATAGCCTGCACAGAAGCCCGGACACGGCCCCGTGTCCACTTATCTTCTCTTTCTTCATTAATAGCAGTTTGTCTGTATTAGTTGACCACGCCCTCGTGTCCGCTGGGCACGACCCCGTGTGCAGAAGCGTATCTGTACTATCAAGATTTTCATAGATTCTGCGAATCTTTGCGTTACCACGGCCGCGTGTCCGCTGGACACGCCCCCGTGTTGGGTGATAGAAGCTTCTACAGCTTTGTCTTTTCTGCAGACACTTGGGCACGCCCCCGTGCTTCGTGTTCAGCCTTCTGTTCTCTTGTTTTTGCTTGGGGAGATGCTGTCGAGGGATCGGACATGCCACGTTTATTCCTTTTCTTGTTTATTGCTAGATTTAGCTGCATTTTTGCTTCTTTTGTTCATTTAAGCTCTTTTATCCCTGAAAATACAAAAGGAAGACAAAAACACACTTTTTCTAACATTAGTACTAAAAAGGGTTAGTTTTATTCCACATTTGATGTAATTTATATGTTGCATTTTGCACACATCAATACACGTCTTAACTCTTCAAAATTTATTTATATGATTTTTCTTTAATAACTTGTGTTCGTTAACTTTTAAAAGAAAACTGAATACACCGATGTGTTAGTTTTTCTCTCAACATCATGGTATAATATTTTTTTGAAAATTTAGTTGTATTCAAACTATAGTGTTTTTAATCGTAATCGTCATAGCAAGGGTCGGTTCCATACAGGTAACGTGATGAAATGAACAAATTCCGACCGAACAACATAGATAACGGGAATTGTTTTTATGGTTCTTTGTCGATGTATAACAATTGTCTATATCTTTCTGTGCATATGAGTATATCACTATTTATTTTTCGGGTTCTTCATTTGGTTGCTATATAGAATGTCGATACTGTACATATATCATAACAAATCAAACCCATACCGACCAAATTCTCACCACAACATACAAAAGGAATTCTACTAGTTGAAACATAATACATGGATACAATCCGTTTTAGTTTTATACTATACGGAGTAGGAGGATATGAAAAGGGGGCGTGAAGTGTCATGTAGCAGCCACGTCAGTAAGGGTGTGGTAAAAAAGGAACGGGGTGTGAAAGTTGCATTTTTATAATAAATAAATAAACAAGAGCCAATGAAAACCAACGCAAAATCCACCAACGAATGAAAAGTCACCACCTCACCACCCATAAGCCTCCCCCCCCCCCCCCACCCCCGCGACAACAACGCCCTCCACACCACACACGGCCCATATGACTCTCCACGCCACAAATCCACGTCCACTGCGTGTGGTCTTACTACTCAAACTATGGGGCACATGAATGTTTCTCAAGTGTTATTGCCTATTTTGTGTGGCAACATGCCTTTTATCTTGCCGTAGCCTATACTTTTTAGGAGGCATCTAAAATGACGGTCTAGTGTAAAAAACATTAAAGCAAAACGTTTTCATCGTGAAAGATTGAGAATAGCCACTCGTGGTTCATGTGAAAGAGATGGTTTAACGTTTATATATAATTGACCGTATGGTAATCCGATAATAAATATGGCTATTCATTCGGTGAATATATTATATATTTTACTTAGAGGCGTGCGTGTATGTATAGGGTTAAGTCTAAATGAAAAACTATTGACTTGGAAACTCTAAAAAAATACTATTAGTTAAGATTTTTTTAATTAATTATTTTAACTAAAATGGTAGTGTGTATGTGTGCATAGGGTGGGCGAAGGCAATGTATAAGGAGAGGTAGTCTGGGCTAGCCCTCAACTCCGTTTTCGTAATGTAAAAATACCTTTTAACTTCGTTTATGTAGTGTAAATTTTTTATTTTTTATACAAATGGTATCCCTAATTCCAAAAAAATAATAATTTAAAATACCCCTGAATGTTTGGAATAGCTCAACCACTGGTTATGGTTATGGTCTCGTATAGATACAATTATCCTACTAAAGGTATGAAAAGAAGGAAACCAAGAAAAAGGGCGGTAGCATATATGTAATTACATCCATGTCATTTATCCATGTGTTGCATTATTCTAATTACTCTCACTCTAGTTATATGTTTGAGTTTAATCAGCCCGAACCAAAATTTTTATATATAGCGATAGATGGCCTCTAAATTTTTTTCAACCCCATAAAAAATTATGGGTCCGCATACATGTGACTTTTTTAGTTTAGACTATTAATAAAATTAATGATGAGTTGAATCACTGATGTACAAGTAATGTTGATTATTGACGTGCCACATATATTATTATTATTATTATTATTATTATTATTATTATTATTATTATTATTATTATTATTATTATTATTATTATTATTGTTCCACCTTGGTCATTAAAAGCGGTTTTTATCTACTTTTGCAAAATCTCAAAGATACACGTTACAAAATGACTTAAGAGGAACACAAATGTATATTTTAATAGGCTATTTTCATCATCGTATCGGCTAATATGAGAAATATATAAAGATATAGATTGATTTTTTAAGTAATTTACCTTTTTCTAGTATAATTGTTTAGACGAAGTCATGCAAAACTTCTAAAAAAATTGATTTAAAAATATAAATTATAAATAAATGAAATTTATGTTGGAAATTTAGTGAAAATGAGTTTTTCACTAAATATTTTGGACATCAATAATATTTAGATATGTGTTGTTAGATAATTATTTATGTGTTTGTGTTCAAACTATGTTCAAAACAAGCTAAGATGAATGAGATATCGAAGCTTGAAGTTGTATGTTTGGAACAAACAAAGATGAGAAAAATGGATTGAGATTTGTCACCTTTTCCCACATAGGTGGGATGACAAAACTTAAAGTGGTTTATAAGGAGGAGCACTCCTTGTATATTGTTTTCTTAAAGGCAAAAACTAGTGGGATCCTAAAGTGTGTGGCGCACCTTTCCTCGCACTTATGCGCGTGTGACGTGGGCTATAGGCCCAATGTGGTGCACTTTGAACTTCGCACACCGCCTTTGTATTTTTGCCCATGAGCGCGTGGTCAGATACATGGCGGGTCCGCTTATGGGCGTAGGCTGTAACACCTCGCAAAATCATGTCCAATATAATAAAGACACGTGTCATGGACTTTAAACGTGTAAGGAATTGATTCCGAGGGACTAAAATTGTCAAAAAATGCAAATATGTAAGTAAAAGGATCCAAAGTATCAACATGCCCTTCTTGTGCCTAAGATTAACCTCACACAACGTCCGTATTCTTTAATGAATAAATTGTCGGACATAGAAAGTCGTTTGTGCTTAAAATGAGAAGTTTACAAAGCATAAGGGTTAAATGTGTCAACATGTTTAAAGTTACCTCTGAGTGACCTTTTAACATTTTCGAGACTTTGTAATACTTCCTTATACTCCCATGGATATCGGATAATAAACACATGAAGTTTCGACGCACATAAATGAATAAAGTGGAAATTCCAAGAATTAAAGATCAAATGCGTCAACGTTGCAATTTAAGACTGTTCGGGTGACCTCGTAACTAACTGAAGGCTTAATGATGATTGTTTGAAGACTTAAGACCCTTAAAAGTTAAATTTGGGGGTTAAAAGTGCAATAAACGAAAGTTAAAACAAGCTAGGAAGGACCAGGGGCTGAAAATGCAATAAATGAAAGTTGTTTTCCGGTTTGAGAGGAGCCTCGCGGGGCGCGTAGACCTCCTCTGGAGTCTACGCGGGCCGCGTAAAAGTGCCAGTAACAGTAAAAAAGGGACAGCTACAGGTTCAGCCAGTTTCACCGAATTTGCAAGCTGGTTTTCGATTCTAGGGGCTTGTTTGATGGTTTTTAATGCCCTAGGGATACTTGGGATCATCTGAATTACCTCCTAGGTACATATGGAATGATCCTAGAGCTTCCAAAGTCCTATATAAAGGGTCTTGATATTCTTGTTCTAGCACACTTGAAAGAATTTTACTCTCAATCACTCCTTGAAGCCTCATGGAGCTAAAGGAAGCTTTCACAAGTTCAATATTCGTGCTAAGGACTATAGTAAGTGTTCTTAGCTTCCTAAGTTTAAGTTTTATTAACTTAATGACCGAAAGTCAAAGCTATCGTAATTAAGCTTTGACTTGGTGATTAATCACAAACGGTCCAGCCATTATTCAAATTGAAAGTGGCTATGAGTTGGTAATTATGTAGGTAATAAACCCTTAAAAGGGCACCTACTGATTATCACTTTTACTTGGTTAATTGTCGGGTCAAACTTGTTAATAAAAAGTCAACATAATCAGTTTTTACAAATTAATTCATAACTGATAATGTAAAGGTTATGGAACATGTTTTAACACTTAAATAACTTGGTAAACAATATAAGAACATGTTTAGGCATGTTCAACCCGACAATTCTGAGTTTAGGCTCGGTTCGCAACCGAAAGTCGCAAAAGTAGACTTTTGCTTTGACTTTCAGTTCTGACCCGATTTAGCTTAGTTTAGTTATGCCTTATAGTTCACTTGGGACCACATTATATGTTAGTAAAACCCTCTAAGGTTATGCTACATGGTTCCTTAATAATCTGATTCATATGCATGTTTCCATTAAATGCTTAAAATGGACCATTATGCCCTTTTATCAATAAAACGAGATTTTTGAAAATGTAAGAGGACAAAAACCTTTATTACTGATATTTAAGTATGTCCTAAAAATTTGACATTAGTTTATGGTCTGAAATGAGAGTTATGCTCGATATCGTAAAACGAAACCTTTTTATTAATTAAATGGCATATTTGATATAAATCCTATTCAAACCCAATTTTTAGCACTAAACTTTTCACCCACTGTTATAATATAATATTTAGGGATTTTTGGAGATTTTTATTAAATTTTAAACTAATCATAACATAGAGTTCTTGCATAGGCTCGGTAATTGACGATAATGCCCTTTTCGCTAATAAAATGAGTTTTTTCACATCCTTTACATATCAAACCTGAAGAAACACTAGATAAATGGTCGGAACCAGAATATCTAGGGGGTTTGAATCCGCATAAAAAAGGTAAGTTTCCTCTCGTCTGATTTGGTAACGACGGATCTCCTTCTTCGATAACTCTGCAAAAAAGAAGCACCGTTAGCCTCGCCAAGGGGAGAAGAGGGTTCTCTCCTTGACCCGACTCCGGTGTGAGAATAAGTATGGGTTATGAAGAAGAAGATGTATTTGAGAAGTGTGTGTAACTTGAATTCCATACCTGAGTAGTTCTCATATTTATAACCGGGAGTCGTTTATGCGGGAAAACCTGTTAGTGAAAAGTTGACGGAAGATGCTAACCTCGTAAGCGGTTACATTCACTTCCGTTAAGCTTCTTGATCCGACGTGAGAGCACACGGATCGTGGCTTAGATCGAGGGCTGGGGATTTGCCACGTGTAAAGTGATCAAGTGGAGATTACTCTCCAATTGCATGCTTTCGTTGTGATTTCAGGGATGCTTGGGATGGTGACACGTGTCCAGACTGTTGTAACCGTCCTGGTGGTGCACGATTGTATTTCTTCTAGAAGATTACTGCTGTAATCTGGTGTGGTGCCTTATCGTGTGGAAACAGCTGGATAAATAAATCCCAAGTCTGAGTAAATAATATCCAGGTCTGGATATTTAAGCGGAAGTGTTTATTTTGGGATTTTCATCCTTTGTCTATGGGAGAAAGCGCAAGGATTTATGATTTCCTTTGGGCGCGCAAGTGTTGACTGTTGCTTGTTTCTTGAGCCCTTCTTTCGTAATACCAGTGCGCGGCCGCGCAAGGTAGAAAGGTTGGCAAGCAAGGTTGTGGTATGGTCCCAAGTACTTATTGTGAGGTTTTTGGGACCTTACCCCTTCAAGTCCCCCCAGTCTAGTGTTGTACTTATGCAAATAAGTGGAGCACTGGACTTATAAGAGGGGGATGCTTTTGGGCGCGAAAAAAATGGAAAATCTTCTACGAGAAGATTTAATTTTTTTTAAAGAGTTTTTTATTGGAAATTATGACTTTTGCTCTCTTGTAATCATGCCTTGACGTGCGATGACGTCAGTTAGTAAAAATTGGTATTTTCCCCTTTATCTTGGGTTTTGTAGTGGCGCTTGTCAGACCTTATTTATGAGGACATGACGCTTGCTCCTGTAGCGCCGTTTGGAAAGGACATCTGACAGGTAATTATGCTTCTCCAGTTCCCGGAGTTATGTGCCTATATATATATGTGGGTGCTACTTTTCTTTTCTGTGTTTGTGTATAAAGATGAGGATCAGTCGTTCCCCTCGTACCCAACGCTTATTGGATGTTCTTGATATGTTTGAGGCTGCTGAGAGTCTCTTACTTCTTGCTAGCTCACCATCGCTACCAGTTACCAGAACTGGGAAGCTGACATCTTCTGTTCATCCCCCCTCGGGGGTTAGTTCTGAACCCCGTCTACCGGAGATTAGAGAAGAAGCCGGTGTATTGTCCGTTGAAGCTTTGATGGCTCGTTTCCCAATTCTTCAACCTGGTAGATGTGAGTTGGTGTACCGTCGTCAACGGAAACGTCGAGTCGGTCATGCTCCGACTGTTGATGAAGACGCTATCGTTGAATAGGGTAGGTTTGGGAACTGTGTTATTCCCTTCTTTTTTGTGATGCTTATGTTGATATTCTAGTCTTGGTACTAAAAATTTTTGGAGATCATTACCGTGATCTTGTTTCGAAGTGTTTATGCTACACTTGATGGTATATATTTTGATGTACTGTTGCACCTGTAGGTTTTGTAATTTCATGTTTTTACAATACGTTGCATGTGTTTAATTGCTTTTGGGTAGGTGGGGCGAATGAGAAATGGTATTGTGCTCATGTGTGAACGTTTGTCTAAAAGGCGTGTTAGTTTGCCTTGTTTAGACTGTTCATGAGGCGTACAATGTTTTACCATATTGTTTTCGCGCAAACCAAAGGAATTACATGCAATTTGTAATAAACAGTGATATAGGTAAAGATGATGTTTGTATTGATAAGAGTGCAAGGCTCGTAATACAGGGGATAATAAAGGAATACAGTGCCTGTATGTTTTTCCGCTTTTGTAGAGTAGTTCATATGTAACACCTGCGAAATTGTTGCGCGTTCCAGGTGCGGGGAACTAGAGTCCCGTCGATCCTTTTTAGGGTATATGCGCCTTTGCCTAGGACTTCATTGATAATGTATGGCCCTTCCCATTTTGGCGCTAATTTGCCTGGTTTCTCTGCATTTGATGCTTCATTGTCGCGCAAGACGAAATCACCGGGGAAAAAGGTACACACACGTACGCGCGCGTTGTAATATTTTTCGAGTTTGGATTTGTACCTTGTTTCTGTAATGGCGGCGTTTTCGCGCCTTTCTTCAAGAAGGTCCAAATCCATTCTTCGCTCTTGCTCATTGTTCTGTTTTTCCATGGCTATCATGCGCGGTGATGGTAGGCCGATTTCAGCTGGGATTACGGCTTCAGACCCGTATACTAGACTGAACGGAGTTTCTCTCGTGCTAGTCTTTGGCATTGTTCGATGTGCCCATAGGATGCTGGGAAGTTCATCAACCCATCCTCTGCGTGCTGTCCCAAGTCGCGTTTTTATGCCGTCGACGATCTGCTTGTTTACACTTTCTACCTGGCCGTTCGCTTGTGGATGTGCTACGGAGGCAAAGTTATGCTCGATCTTCATTTCTTTGAACCATTTTTGAAGATCTTCTGAGGCGAAGTTTGCGCCATTGTCAGAGATGATGCGCAATGGTAATCCAAATCTGCAAATAATATGTTCCCATATAAATTTGCGGATTACCATTGCTGTGGTTGAGGCCAAAGCTTTGGCTTCCACCCATTTGGTGAAGTAATCTACCGCTACGATGATGAATTTTACTGCACCTGGCGCATCAGGAAATGGGCCAATAAGATCGATGCCCCACTGTTGAAAGGGCCAGGCGGAGGTGACTGGTACGAGTGGATTCTTTGGTCGGAGTGTTTTTGGCGCGTGACGTTGGCATGCTGCGCATTTCCGTAATATTTCTACCGCGTCGACGTGCATTCCCGCCCAATAGTATCATGCGCTCATTATTTTGGCTACTACCATACGTGGTCCGGCGTGTATTCCGCACAAACCTTCATGGATTTCTCTGACCAGGTATTGCGCATCTGTTTTGTCAACGCATCGGAGTAATGGCCCCATGAATGACTTTCTGTATAGGATACCGTCCGCCATTTAGTAGTTTATTGCTTTATTCTGGATTTTCCTGGCTTCTTCTTTTTCCTCTGGGAGTTTCCCGTGTTGTAGGTACAAAATGATCGGAGACATCCAGGACGGACTGCCGATCTCTATGATGTTGACTTGTTTGAGAGGAACAGAAGGATTGGATAGTACTTCTATGCGTACTTCTTTTGCTAAGTGCTTAAAGCTGGTTGCGGCTAATTTGCTCAATGCGTCCGCATGTTTGTTTTCACTTCGGTTTATATGGTTGACTTTGAACGTTTGGAATTGACCAATTAACATTCGCGCTTGTTCCAAGTACAGCGCCATAGCTTCTCCTCTTGCATCGTAGTGCCCATTGACTTGTTCAGCTACTAGCTTTGAATCAACGTTGGCTTCGAGGTTTCTTGCCCCCATTTTAAGTGCTAAACGAAGGCCTGCTAAAAACGCTTCGTATTCTGCTTCGTTGTTAGTGCTTCGGAAGTCTAGGCGTATGGCATATGTGAGTTCGTGATCGTCTGGGCTGACTAGTCGGAGACCTGCCCCTGCTCCGTCATCATTAGAAGCGCCGTCTGTGTGCAAGGTCCAGACCCTGTCATCGAACACGGGCACGGGGTTCTGAATTGCCTCGCACTCTTGAACTTTGTCGATGGGAACTTCGGTGACGAAGTCTGCTAGAACTTGCCCTTTGATTGCTGGTCTTGGTCTGTAGAGGATATTGTATCCCCCTAACTTGATAGCCCACTTGGCCAATCGTCCCGCCACATCGGGTTTAGATAAGATCTGGCCTAAGTGGTAATTAGTGAGAACTGTGATGACGTGGTCTGAAAAATACCTACGTAAGCGTCGTGATGCATGTATTAGTGCTAGGACCAGCTTTTCTATCATCGAGTAACGGGTTTCTGGGCCGGTGAGCATCTTGCTTATATAGTAAATTGGAGTCTGAATATTTTCTCGTTCTACCATTAATACTGCACCTACCGCTACTTCCGCGGCAGATAGATATAAAATCAGTGGTTCTTTTTCTCTTGGCGCAGTCAGCGTTGGCAGCTGAATTAAGCATTCTTTCATTTGTTTGAATGCTGCTTCTGCTTCAGGTGTCCACTGAAAGTGGGTTTTCTTAGCGCAGTTTCGCAGCGTGCTGATGAATGGATAAGACTTTGCCGCATGATTAGCCAAGAATCTGTTCAAGGCTGCTAAGCACCCGGCGAGTCTTTGCATTTCTTTTATTGTTGCAGGTGATGGCATTAGCTGGATGGCCTGTACTTTTTCTGGATTTACTTTAAAACTGTCTCTTGTGACTATAAAGCCCAAAAACTTTCCCTCCTCCATGCTGAAAGAGCATTTTGTTGGATTCAGTTTTAAGTTTACGCTGCGCAAAGAGTCAAACGTGCGCTGAATATTGTTGAGCATTGTGCCTTCCTCATGGCTCATGATGACGAGGTCATCCATGTATACCTCGACTGTTTTGCCAATGTCACCTCTGAAAACTGTAACCATCAAGCGTTGGTAAGTTGCGCCCGCGTTGCGCAGGCCGAAGGGCATTTTAGTGTAGCAGAATATGCCTTTATCTGTGCGGAATGCGGTTTTATCTTCGTCTTCTTCCTTCATCTGGACCTGATGATATCCTTTGTAACAGTCGAGAAAACACTTCCATCTGAATGATGCTAGAGAGTCGACTTTTTTTTGTCTATCTATGGAAGCACGTAGCAATCTTTTGGGCACGCTTTATTCAGGTCTTTGAAGTCGACGCACATTCTCCATCCACCACTATGTTTCTGTACCATTACTGGATTGGCAACCCATGTATGGTATTTTACTTCGCGTAAGATTCCCGCATTGAGTAGTTCTGTCACTTGTTCGTCCATAGCTTTTGCTTTTTCTTCACTAAAGTTGCGCCTCCCCTGAGCAACAGGTTCCGCTGATGGTTTGATATTCAGGCAATGTTGCGCTATGTCGCGTGGAACCCCAGTCATGTCTGCTGGGCACCAAGCGAATACATCTTTGTTGTTGGATAACAATTCTTTTAATTGTATTCGTGATGCCGGTGAAATGGCGTGCCCTAGCAAGATGGTCTGCTCTGGATATTCGTTGTTCAGGACCCATTTCTCCGGTTCGTTTGATGCTAAAGGTTTGACTATCTTTGCCGGTGGCTCGTCGTCCACGTACATGACTTCTTTGCTTGAGTATAGAATTGCAACTCCGGTTTCCGTTGGAAATCCGCATGCAGCGTGTGGGATAGAAGTGATCATGCTGAATTCTCTTTGTGATCTTCTTCCGAGCAGGACATCATGTCGTGATGTTGCTGGCATGACCATGAAATTGACTGTGACTGTTCGTGAATGTTCACCATCAGATAGAGTCACAGGGAAGGTATTTGTCCTAATGGAAATACAGCTTCATTGCAAAATCCGGTGAGAGGAAAATCGACCGGTTCTAGACGTGCTTTGTCTTCTGGGTCAAGCTGTTTGAAGCATTGCTCGTATATGATGTCCATCGAACTTCCTGGATCTATAAACATATAGTCCGTCCGGTAATGGCCGAAGATGCCAGTTATAATTACTGGTCGCTCTTCCTGAGGGCCTCCAGGAACAATGGGAAACACGACTTGTTGTTCCCTCCAATGTTGGTCATGGTTTCGTTTATTTGGCCTTCGTGACGGACCTCCTTGAATCATGTTTATTTGTTTTGACTTGGCTCTTTTGATGACTGCTACTTCTGGACTGTTGTCGTATGTCAATATTACGACTAGATTGGATGTCCCCCTGACAGGGTGTTGATGGGTCCAATACTACTGTGTCAATTTCTTCACCAGATCTAATGTTTGGGAACTCGGATCAGGTAATTTGCATAACAATTGTGTTTAAAGTAGTCTACCATTTGTCAAACCAATATTCTGGGGGATCTCTCTATGATTAGATCTGAGAAATTCTTTCTGTCTGAATGATTGTTGTTTTCGTTTGTTCCCATGATTCCGTCAATCTGGGTATCTCGGGTTGTAGAACCCTCAAACTCAAATTGAGGACCTGATGGGTGAGACAATGAATTCTCTGTCATGTTAAAACAGAGCATGAAAAGAACTGAATCGAAACGAGATGAAAACTGATAAGACAGAGGAATCGGTGGGCGCCAATGAAGAAACACTAGATAAATGGTCGGAACCAGAATATCTAGGGGGTTTGAATCCGCATAAAAAAGGTAAGTTTCCTCTCGTCTGATTTGGTGACGACTGATCTCCTTCTTCGATAACTCTGCAAAAAAGAAGCACCGTTAGCCTCGCCAAGGGGAGAAGAGGGTTCTCTCCTTGACCCGACTCTGGTGTGAGAATAAGTATGGCTTATGAAGAAGAAGATGTATTTGAGAAGTGTGTGTAACTTGAATTCCATACCCGAGTAGTTCTCATATTTATAACCGGGAGTCGTTTAGGCGGGAAAACCTGTTAGTGAAAAGTTGACGGAAGATGCTAACCCCGTAAGCGGTTACATTCCTTTCCGTTAAGCTTCTTGATCCGACGTGAGAGCACACGGATCGTGGCTTAGATCGAGGGCTGGGGATTTGCCACGTGTAAAGTGATCAAGTGGAGATTACTCTCCAATTGCATGCTTTCGTTGTGATTTCAGGGATGCCTGGGATGGTGACACGTGTCCAGACGGTTGTAACCGTCCTGGTGGTGCACGATTGTATTTCTTCTAGAAGATTACTGCTGTAATCTGGTGTGGTACCTTATCGTGTGGAAACAGCTGGATAAATAAATCCCAAGTCTGAGTAAATAATATCCAGGTCTGGATATTTAAGCGGAAGTGTTTATTTCGGGATTTTCATCCTTTGTCTATGGGAGAAAGCGCAAGGATTTATGATTTCCTTTGGGCGCGCAAGTGTTGACTGTTGCTTGTTTCTTGAGCCCTTCTTTCGTAATACCAGTGCGCGGCCGCGCAAGGTAGAAATGTTGGCAAGCAAGGTTGTGGTATGGTCCCAAGTACTTATTGTGAGGTTTTTGGGACCTTACCCCTTCAAAACCTTTTTCTACTGATTTTAATATTAAATAAGAAATCCTAATATTAAATAAAAACGAATCAAAGTTTTAAGGAATTAAGTTTATATGAGCCTGAGTTAACGGGATTTAAAATATAACGGGTTATAGCTTCCCGAACTCGTCAAGTTAACTAGGAGTAATTAACCTAGTTAACAAGGTGTAAATAAGTAAATAAAATATGGAGTTCTAGTCCCTAATAATTAAAATCTAAACTTGAGGGACCAAAGCCGTTTAAAAGGAAACAAGTTCTAATTAATAAAAAAAAACACACCACACACAGGGTGTGTGTGTGTGTGTGGATAAGGGGTGTGTGTGTGTGTGTGGATCGATCTTCAGGAGCGACCAAGAAGGGTGAAACCCTAAATTGCCAAAAATCATCAAATTGAAGGTCGATTTCAGTCCTAAATTGATGCATGTTCACATAAAAAGGATCACCAAGTCATGGGGATCACACGGTATGTAAAAATTTGATGATTCGTGAAGTTGCAAAATTTGAGTTAGCATCATAATTCGCGAATTATGTAAGGATTAGAGGAGCTATGGCTATGTTAGTGATGTACACATGCTTAGGAACTAAACCCTAAGTGAAAATCATACATATGATGCTATGACTTGAATGATTTGGTGATCACCTATATGTGTGTTAAATGGGTGTTGTAGAATGATGAAGAACACTAGAAATTAGATTATAAATTGAGTGTTATTTATTTACATGAGGTGAATCTAGATGTTATTATGCATACTAGATATATTAAACTTGCAAGAATTGTTTAATCTTGGCTAAATAGTTAGTCATGAAACTTGATTTTTGATTTAGTGAAATTATGCCCACTAGGTGTTTGTTAAAATGCCTAAACGAAGCTAAAATGTTGAAATTCCATGGGAAGTGTGCATTTGAATATGTTGATAGATCAATTGACGTTTAGGAAGTCAAACTAACCGATGATTTAATCGAGGGATAAAGTTGACATAAGACCCGTTAGATGGAGTAGTCATAGTTGATAATGACTAATTTAACCATCTTATGAATTATGATGATAGTTTGACGCCTAACGAGCTAGGTGGAAGCTTGATGAGTGAGCGGGTCAAACGAATCAAGAAGGAAAGGAAATGCATAATTTGGATGCGAGGTAAGTTAAGCTTACGCCCTTTTTACTTTTATTGCAAAATGCTTATTTGTGAGCATGGAATACGATTTATATTAAGTAAATGAAACATGATATTCCGGCGCGATATAATACTAGTCGGAACAAGTGAAAATGGTGAAATGGTAATCCGGACATGGGTTAACGAATAGATAAAGGGATTTAAAACGACACCATTTGGCATAAGTCATAATGGGTCAAATAAAACAGGAAACGACTTTCAAGTTGGATGATTTCAAAAAGGGGTGAAATGGTAATTAAGTGCCATCTTATAATAATAATTGGTCATTTTGACTAAACGGGTCAAATGGTGTTGCTAACACCATTTGCCAATAATATTTGATGATTGCTTGTTGAGTTTTGTGATCACAGGAATTAACACATGGTTAGCATTGCTATTATCTAGATATTAATAGCAAAAGGTATTAAAACGGGTCAATATGTTGATCCGAGCCAGGTACGCATAATTATGTTGTAGTTAAAAGTGCTATTTTGGTCGAATAATTGGTGAGAGTCCTTCGTCGTAAAAGAAGGAACAAAATCGACCAAAACGCCCTTGTAGGCTAAATTGAACAAACAACCCTTAAAGGTTGGAAACGAGTTTTATGATTAGGTAAATACTTAGAATAAGTATAGAAGCTGAAAGAGGTATTATATTAGTCAAATGACACTATTTGAGTTTTTGCCGTAAAATACTGATTCGAGAGGTAAAATTTGGTTTATATAGATCACCACATTAAACTCACCATAAATACAGTTGTGGTGGGAGATTATAGGATAAGAAATGTGGTGATGGAATGCTAGAAGCAATCGAAAGCGATTTTAGGCTCGAAAGTGCTTAAATACGTTTAACGGGTCAAAATAAGCATACGAGCGAAAACGGGTTTAAATTGTATAATAAACCTGTGATTAGAAGCTAAAATAGTAGATAACATTAATGTGAAGAAGTGTATGTGATATAGGAATCAAACAAATATGTTTGTTTGATAAAATGCATAAACGGGTTAAAATGCGATAAAAAGGTAACGAGTCAAAGGCTTAGAAGTTTCAAAATTTATTATGTTGGATGTTGGATTTTAACTCCATATGATGGAGAATTAAATTACGGATGCGTAGGAAAAAGAATCGGGTAAAACGGATTAAAAACGAGAGAGTTATGCTCGTTTCCGTGAAATCGGGTCATGCTGGGAATTTGCAGCAACATAATATGAACATTCTGCCAAAAAGGGGGCTAGGTGGGGCGTCTAGTCCCTAGGCGTGACGCCTAGCCCCCCTGAACTTGAAAAATGTTTAATTTTGCTTGTTTGACCCATATAACTTGTTTAAACTTGTTATTTAACTATCAAAACTAACTTTTAAGTTGGTTTTGATCATAGGTGATTGCCAAGAGTGCCCGAATGAAGATCAAGCTCGAAGAAGAATCGAACACGATAAAGTTAAAAGCTTCCGCGCGACGTTTCGTCGTATCTTTTAAACGACGAATTCAATTAAATTAAGTTGTTCATTAACTTTTAAATTGTAAAAGTTTTTGTAAACTCGTATTGTCATACTACGTGTAATCGTATAAACATGTATTTTTACGAAATTTATATAAAATATTGTATTAAACAAGCAAGGGTGTTACAAGTTGGTAATCAGAGCTCACGGTTAAAGAGTAAAGCGTGTTCGGTTCGAGGCTTAATCGCAAATCCGGTAAGTACATGTATATCAATGGTTTAGTATGATTAAAGTGTTGAGAACAACACATATAGTTATCGTGTAATACACGTTAAACCAATAAAAACGATATAGAATAGTTTAGTCAATGAAATTGCACGCGTTGATGCGTATAGTAGAAAAACCTTGTATTATAATACGGGCATCCTTTAATGTCGAAATTACTAACAATTGTATATGTTTTAGTTGAAGGACACTCGCATATGAAGATAGCGAGAGTTTAACAAATTGCAGATTTGACAGAGGAACGGTCCAAAGAGTATGCTCATCAAGGACCTAAATCGCGCAGCGGTCGCGAACAAGGCTAATGGCAAGAGAAGCCCGTTAGGGCAAGCATTACCAGGTGCACATTTTAAATATAATTGCACAAATAGTAATATGAAACAAATATATAGAAATTGAAAGTTGCATATGTAGATTAAAAACTTGGAAAAACCAGAATAGAAAATGTATTCGGGATATTGTTTCCAAGAGAAACAAATAGAGGCATTACTTACATAGGGCGTGATGTGAAAACTATAAAAAGGTCATGCGTGTCATGTGTTAATCGCTTACTCTGGCCAAGTAAGTAGTGGCATATGATACCATGAACTTCTTATAGCGGACACATTTACATCCGTTGTAATAAGGACGGGGTGAATGGGACAAATTAAAAAGTACCCAAATGAACAAAATAGTTGAAAATAATGTAAACGCACAGCCGGGTGACGGAAGCGTATTACATTAGGATAATGAGCCCGATAGAAGGGACAAGGATTAATGTAAATGATGATATAAATGAATGATCAAAAGAAAATTCACGAAAATAAGTCATCTTGGACGAAAGGGCCATGGTGAACAAAACGGGCAAGTAAAACCAAAGTATAGATGACCGCCGGGTCATAAAATCAAAGGTGTTGCCCACACGAAAAAGATAATCAAGGTTGTTAACTTTAGTCGTAGTAAAGCAAGGATAATGATGATAATCGTCACTCATAATTAATGAGGCCGCCAATGGTGGTCACGTAAAGAATAAAAGACATGGTCGAATAAAAGCGACGGATTTCGCTAATATGATCAAGTAAATCAAAACAAAGTCTTAATGCATACCGGAAGGGGGTGCAATGATAACGATTTCGGTAAAACACCCGGTTGATGGGTAAGGAATTAAACGCATGCGTAGATTGAGAAACAGGAACGCGAAATAGAAAGTCAAAAGACTCGGAATACGAGTCATGACTAAAAGATGACAAGAATTTTCGCAAACATAAATTTTGGTAATTACGTTCAATCATTTCAAAGTTGGACGGGTCAAATAAAGAATGAAGTTTGACATTCATAAGTGATGAAAATTCACCCAAAATGAGTCAAACGAGTCAATTAAGGAATAACGCTTAATATAATAGGAAAACGCAAACCGGTGAAACCGGAAAGCTAAAAACAATAAGATAGAAGGACCTGGGTAATGGGTTGTAAAGGAGTATAAGTATGAACCGGGTAACGGTAAGCGTAGGACAAACCGACGTGTAAATGACGTTAGTGTTGGACCGTTGTACGACCTCTAAAAGTCAGTTAAGGCAATTCATCTCTATGTGTAAAGGCGGAATCAATGCACATAAAGTCATAACAGCTTCAATCCTTTTAATCTTTCTTTTCTGATTAATTTGAGTGCTTGTACAAGGTTTTCTGATACAAATCCGTCAGCACTTCGTCTCACATACAATGACCTAGTCTCTCAAGCGAAGTACACAACACACATATATATAGGCTTGATGATTTCGCTTGAGCATGCTTGAAGCGAAATCATGTGATGTTGATTTCGCTTGAGGATGTTTCAAGCGAAATCTTCAAGATTAAACTATACAAACCCTAATTTAACCCTAATGTGTGTTCTTTCAATCAATCTAGACACAAGACCTAATGCAGACGAAGTCAACAGACATTCCATGCACTAACAGACTCCCCCTTGGATGTTGACGAAGTCTTCAGCTCCTGAGTCTTCAGTCTTGGTCTTTTCTCCAACTCTCTGTCTTTTCCACAAAAACACTCTATCTTCACAGGTTTAGAATCACAACCTAACTCCATCTTCAAACTCCCCTTTGACTGTTGATCCAGACTCCCTCTTTCATTGACTCCCCCTCTCAATATGCTAGAATCTGAGATATCTGGTTCAAACTTTGTCATTTAGCTGCCATTGGGAATAATGAAGTCCAAACCTGTTTAACCTGCACATCCTCTACCACAATATAAGTTTCACAAATTTATAATCATTAAATTTAAAACCTTACTGGTAGACAACATTCATTCATCAAACATACTAGTTACATCAAGTTCAAATGAATGATCTTGATTAACTAAACACACAAAATTTCAAAACATTTGTATATAGCATTCAAAGTTTTCAACAAACTCTCCCAACCCTGTTCATCAAGTTTAGCACTTGGAATTTTGAAAATTAGCTCTTCAACATCAGTTGTCGAAAATCTTTTTGAATTTTGATTTTAAAGAAATGCAGTAAACAAATATATACAAACAATATTTTTGTGAGTTTGTGTAAGAGGATCATATCAGTTCATGAGACCAATCACAAGCACCATTAAGCTTTAATCATTTTAAGTTCTAAACGATTCACTTAGATTGTCAGTATATTAATCCACTTAAATTTTCACACAAAGTTCAACTGCTTCGAGATATGAATTTAATGTCTTAGATACTTAAACTTAATCGCGTATCCCACCTCAGAATATACTCCCGTATCCAGATCCCAATATTCAGTCTTACAGGTAATTATGACACAAATGATATCTGTAAGGGGTTAATAAATTATGAAGAATCATGAGAGCTCAGGTCAGAACCATCGTTCAGCAGAGAGATCATGACTCAACTTGGGTGTGTCCCCTTTAGAGGATCTTTTTTACAACAGCATTGCTAAGCAATTTTATTGTCTTATCATTTATGCTGAGGGTGATGCTATGTTTCAAGCATTTGCAGAAAGTATTATTCGAGGACTAGGTCAGAACCACCGTTCAGCAGAAGTCCCGGAATAATACCCCAGACATCATTGAGTATAACGACCTGTATATCAGAATACGAAACCTTTCAAACGAGATTTCGGGGGTTACCCATATATCCGAGAGATGTTACCCACAATATAAGCAAGTTTGAAATTTAGGTTTATATCTCGTCACAATCTACTAAATGTGCAAAAACCTACTGACACATCATCAGTGAGACCGTTTATCACATTTGACATTTCATATCCTTAGCATGCTGTGACAGTTCACTGATTTACTATCATTTCCTCTTTTCTCAACAAAACTCATTTTTGTTTTTTCAATGTTTTTGTCATTTTCAAATTTTCTATTTTTTTTTTTTAAAAAATTTTCTCCCCCTAAAATCAACATATGTTTCAATTTTGATTTTCAAGGAAAATTTGAAAACAAACTATACAAGAAACGTGACAAACTGATATCAAATCGCTTCAATTCGCCATTCACTCGGCATAAACAATCAGAACTCCCCCTGACAACAAACTATTTTCCCATTTAGATTTCAAAACACTTAAGTTTGTTTTAATCAAATGGTTTTTCCGGAAAATTAGTTTTGTTTGTCTTTTCACAAACTCGGGGTTTCATCACATTGTTCTTTTTCAATCATTTTAAAGAATTAACAATTAAGACCCTTGTCAATAACAAACACTAGTAGAAAATCAAGTACAACTTAATGTCCCTGATTTACCACTTGTAAATCGAAATATCACAGTTACCATCCTGTGAATTTCTCAAGAAATGTGCCGATTCATGTTCCACACTTACCAACCTGTTAATCTCTATGTGTAAAGGCGGAATCAATGCACATAAAGTCATAACAGCTTCAATCCTTTTAATCTTTCTTTTCTGATTAATTTGAGTGCTTGTACAAGGTTTTCTGATACAAATCCGTCAGCACTTCGTCTCACATACAATGACCTAGTCTCTCAAGCGAAGTACACAACACACATATATATAGGCTTGATGATTTCGCTTGAGCATGCTTGAAGCGAAATCATGTGATGTTGATTTCGCTTGAGGATGTTTCAAGCGAAATCTTCAAGATTAAACTATACAAACCCTAATTTAACCCTAATGTGTGTTCTTTCAATCAATCTAGACACAAGACCTAATGCAGACGAAGTCAACAGACATTCCATGCACTAACAGACTCCCCCTTGGATGTTGACGAAGTCTTCAGCTCCTGAGTCTTCAGTCTTGGTCTTTTCTCCAACTCTCTGTCTTTTCCACAAAAACACTCTATCTTCACAGGTTTAGAATCACAACCTAACTCCATCTTCAAACTCCCCTTTGACTGTTGATCCAGACTCCCTCTTTCATTGACTCCCCCTCTCAATATGCTAGAATCTGAGATATCTGGTTCAAACTTTGTCATTTAGCTGCCATTGGGAATAATGAAGTCCAAACCTGTTTAACCTGCACATCCTCTACCACAATATAAGTTTCACAAATTTATAATCATTAAATTTAAAACCTTACTGGTAGACAACATTCATTCATCAAACATACTAGTTACATCAAGTTCAAATGAATGATCTTGATTAACTAAACACACAAAATTTCAAAACATTTGTATATAGCATTCAAAGTTTTCAACAAACTCTCCCAACCCTGTTCATCAAGTTTAGCACTTGGAATTTTGAAAATCAGCTCTTCAACATCAGTTGTCGAAAATCTTTTTGAATTTTGATTTTAAAGAAATGCAGTAAACAAATATATACAAACAATATTTTTGTGAGTTTGTGTAAGAGGATCATATCAGTTCATGAGACCAATCACAAGCACCATTAAGCTTTAATCATTTTAAGTTCTAAACGATTCACTTAGATTGTCAGTATATTAATCCACTTAAATTTTCACACAAAGTTCAACTGCTTCGAGATATGAATTTAATGTCTTAGATACTTAAACTTAATCGCGTATCCCACCTCAGAATATACTCCCGTATCCAGATCCCAATATTCAGTCTTACAGGTAATTATGACACAAATGATATCTGTAAGGGGTTAATAAATTATGAAGAATCATGAGAGCTCAGGTCAGAACCATCGTTCAGCAGAGAGATCATGACTCAACTTGGGTGTGTCCCCTTTAGAGGATCTTTTTTACAACAGCATTGCTAAGCAATTTTATTGTCTTATCATTTATGCTGAGGGTGATGCTATGTTTCAAGCATTTGCAGAAAGTATTATTCGAGGACTAGGTCAGAACCACCGTTCAGCAGAAGTCCCGGAATAATACCCCAGACATCATTGAGTATAACGACCTGTATATCATAATACGAAACCTTTCAAACGAGATTTCGGGGGTTACCCATATATCCGAGAGATGTTACCCACAATATAAGCAAGTTTGAAATTTAGGTTTATATCTCGTCACAATCTACTAAATGTGCAAAAACCTACTGACACATCATCAGTGAGACCGTTTATCACATTTGACATTTCATATCCTTAGCATGCTGTGACAGTTCACTGATTTACTATCATTTCCTCTTTTCTCAACAAAACTCATTTTTGGTTTTTCAATGTTTTTGTCATTTTCAAATTTTCTATTTTTTTTTTTTTTTAAATTTTCTCCCCCTAAAATCAACATATGTTTCAATTTTGATTTTCAAGGAAAATTTGAAAACAAACTATACAAGAAACGTGACAAACTGATATCAAATCGCTTCAATTCGCCATTCACTCGGCATAAACAATCAGAACTCCCCCTGACAACAAACTATTTTCCCATTTAGATTTCAAAACACTTAAGTTTGTTTTAATCAAATGGTTTTTCCGGAAAATTAGTTTTGTTTGTCTTTTCACAAACTCGGGGTTTCATCACATTGTTCTTTTTCAATCATTTTAAAGAATTAACAATTAAGACCCTTGTCAATAACAAACACTAGTAGAAAATCAAGTACAACTTAATGTCCCTGATTTACCACTTGTAAATCGAAATATCACAGTTACCATCCTGTGAATTTCTCAAGAAATGTGCCGATTCATGTTCCACACTTACCAACCTGGGAACTCCGGCAAGTCAGGTTTTTCATTTGAAAAGATCTACCCAAGCCTGACCAGCCTTGGGTTTTACAACTTTTACCTCAACAAATGGCTCTTCTGGTTTTGACGAACCAGAATCATTGCCTGATTGTGGCTTGTCTGACTTTGAGACGTCAGATTCATCGCCTGATGGTGGCTCCTTTGTTTTTGAAGAAACAAATTCATCGCCAACTTTCATTGATACCCAATGCTTACTAGATCTAGGTTTTCCTTTTTTATTAGGCTGTGAAATGAATAAACTTTCACAGTCTTTTTTATATTCAAAAACCTTGATCAATATTTTGTCAGAAAAATTAACTTTCTTTGATTGGTTATCATTTTGATTAGTTAATTTTTCTTTCTTTAACTCCCTTTTTACTTTCCCATTTGTCCTCAGATTTGTATCTGATGAATCTGTTTTGCTTGCTTTTGCAGTTGGATAAAGCAATTCATCAGAACTTTTTCTCGGATTATTCGTTTTATCCAAGGACAAAATCCTCTCCAGATATTCTCTGGCCTTCTTTCTCTTCTTTCGCAGTCTGTCTTTTTGCCCCTGAGAAAGTTTTACTTTTGCTTCCTGAACTTTAGGTTCTTGAACCTTCTGTTCTTTGGGCTTGACATTGACTGTCTTCTTTGCCGTTCTTTGAGATTCAACCCTCGATCTCCCCATCGATCTCCTTGGGCAATCTCTAGCAATGTGACCTCTGATTTGGCAGTTATAGCATCTTCTTGTCTCATAACTCCAACTCTGGCAGTTAACAGCAATGTGTCCTTGATAACCGCATCTGTAACACATTCTGTTATCGTACCATGTACCACCTTCAGTCCAAACATTCAAGTCATAGCACTGTTTGGCTCTGTGGTAATCGTCACTCCTCCTGAAAGCTAGATTTGGCTTTTGAGAACCGTGGTCAAACCTGCACCACAAATTACCAACTATTTTTGAGTTTACATTTTTAGATTTTTGTGATTTTTCAAAATGATTGGATGACTTATCTGATGAACTTTTATTTTCACTTTTAGGATTTTTCAAATTTTTATCTTTTTGTTTCTGTTCTGCATTCTTCTTAACAGGTTTTTGTTTAGAACATTCACCTGTTTCAGTAGTTTGCAAAACAGTGTTTTTAAATTTTTCTTGAAAATCAAAATTTAAAAATATTTTTCTTTTCTTTTCTTTTTCATCATCAGATACTTCATCACAATCTTCAATTTTGACTTTGACTTTGTTAAAATTTGTGACATTGTCACTTATTGGAACAGAATTGATCGGTTTTGGACACTCATATGGTGCAGAAGTCACAAAACTTTTCAATTTATTCTCTAAATCTTTGATTTTCTTTCTATCACATTCGACTTCTTTTTCAAGTCGAATAATCGTCTGACGATGGGAATTGATTACCTTTTGCTTTTCAACATTGTTCTTGCTAAAAACAGATCTCCCATCTTCAAGAATTTTTATTTGACTTTGAAAATCTTTTTCAATCTTTAATTTTTCATTTTTAAAATCCTTTTCTTTTTCTTTAAAATTTTTGTTTTCTAATGACAAACTCTCAATATTCTTCAAAAGTTTGTCATTCTCAGATTTTAGTTTTTCGCAGTTCAAGCGCAAATCCAAAATCTGTTCATTATCAGCCTTCTTCTCGTCTTTCAAAGCTTTGTTTTCCAATGTCAAATTCTCCACATCTTTCAAGAGATTGACATTTTCTGCTTCGGATTTTTCGCATTGTGAACATACAACTTCACTTTTCGAAGTTTCATCCTTCTTTGATTCTTTATTCTTTGTCATTCCTTCTTTAATCCTTTCGATTACTTCACTAAACTCAACCAAACTCATATTTTCTGAGTTTCTTTCAATTTCATCTAGTAACTCTTTCTTTTTCTTTTTCTTTTTCTCTTCTTCATCTCCCCACCACTTCTTCTGCCAATACTCATCCTCTTCTTTGTACTGCTGGATTATGGCTTCGATATCAAGCGTTTTGTCATCGATTGCAATATTTCCATATGGATCAAGATAACACTCTCTTTTTGGATCCCACCTATTTGCTCTCCTTGCTTCCAGATAGATACGAGAAAGTCTGATAATCTTGGTTTCAGCAACCATCTTCCAGTAGTGATACTTCTCTTCCTCAGTACGATCATCTTTCCATGGCTTAGGTTCGGAATTTGCCATATAGTATGTTTCTGCAAACAAACAAATAAGCAAACACTTAGTAAAATTTTAAGTTTTGAAAATTCAGCAACTTCAAGCGAAAACAGTTTAATAAAACTGTTCAAGCGAAATCAATCAATAAAACTGATTCAAGCGAAATTCTCTATTTCGTTTCAGGAAGTCTTCAAGCGAAATCTACTATTTCGCTTCAGGAAGCCTTCAAGCGAAATCCAGCAAAACAATTTCGCTTCAGGAATTTCAAGCGAAATCAACCAGTTATCTACGAACAACTTTCAAGCGAAATCTTGTCTTAGGTCAATTTTAACATGTTTTAGTCTGAATTTAAGTCCGAAACTTTATAGGCTTTGTTAAAACTCAGTTTTACACGTTATACTCGAAAATTAGACCATTTCGACCGTTGGAACTTGTTCAGATCAGAAAAGTAAGAGAAAAAGTGAGTAGAAAGAAGATAATCCGGTAGAATCAAGCTGCTATGGTATGAACTCCTCGTCCTGAGCTCTGATACCACTTGTTGGACCGTTGTACGACCTCTAAAAGTCAGTTAAGGCAGTTCATCTCTATGTGTAAAGGCGGAATCAATGCACATAAAGTCATAACAGCTTCAATCGTTTTAATCTTTCTTTTCTGATTAATTTGAGTGCTTGTACAAGGTTTTCTGATACAAATCCGTCAGCACTTCGTCTCACATACAATGACCTAGTCTCTCAAGCGAAGTACACAACACACATATATATAGGCTTGATGATTTCGCTTGAGCATGCTTGAAGCGAAATCATGTGATGTTGATTTCGCTTGAAGATGTTTCAAGCGAAATCTTCAAGATTAAACTATACAAACCCTAATTTAACCCTAATGTGTGTTCTTTCAATCAATCTAGACACAAGACCTAATGCAGACGAAGTCAACAGACATACCATGCACTAACAGTTAGAAGTCGTAAAGTCGGAAAAGATAGTCCGAAAGTAAACAAATGAAACCTTAGACTACGGTCAAGGTCAACTAAAGTTCAAAAGCAAAATTAAATGATTCCAAATATAACAAAGGATGCTTTAAAGCTATAAATGTATAAATAGACAATTGAATAAAGACTAGAATAAAAGATGATCTACGGGAACATCATAACCTACGGGATATTAATTAGTGTAAAGGTCTACGGGGCCAAAATGACCCACGGGTCATGAATTGAAGCAAAGGGATCATAAGGGCCTCGTCTTAAAGAGATGAAAGCTTAAGGAATTAGCCTACGAGGTTAAGTGAAGGAACCTACAGGTCAATAGTGTAAGGTGAGGGAACTTGTTACGATTCCCTGCGTAAAACGAGAACGGAAAATAATAAGTTATGGGTTGTCAATTTCCTTGATATGATTAATTGACATAGTTAAAGAGAAAAACGTTAGACTAAAATTCAGTTTTACTAAGAAATAACATTTTTACAAATATAAATTCTGATAGGAAATTGAATAGTAAGCATGAAAGATTCAAGTCTTGACGCTGATAGGCGCAAGACGATATATTCGAAAAGTGATCTTTTCGAAAATGAAAAGTAGATATATAAATTAAACATGATGCGACACGATCACGGTTAAGAAATGTAATGTAATGTAAAGTAGAATCGCATTATAACCAAGCGAGCGGTAAAAAGTAACCGGACTAATAAGTCTAGTTAGTGAGACCGGTGAAGGTCAGCAATTCAAATCCAGAAATTTGGTTTGCTCGTAAGCGGAGGATTCGGATTAACTGAACCGAATAAATGAATTTGAAAACAAAAGAAATAGTTGCTAAAAGAGAAAGATTTCACTAAAGACCTTTAAACGGGTCAAGGTAACGGATTCACAAAGAGTTCGATAATATATAAAAGCGATGGATATCGCTAAGTTAACTAAACTAGTAGAAATAACGGAATTACGTTATTTCAAGTTACATTATGTCGTATGAAGTACGTAGATGTTCTGTAACCAAACAAAAAAAAAAGATATTACCATAATTTTTCTGGTAATACTAACAATTGGTTAAAGTATGAGTAATACTTAAAAGATTACTCAGGTCAAACGCATTGAGTTTAGAACTCGATGAACTATGTAAGAAAGGTTTCGAGGACGAAACCTCTTTAAGGGGGGGTAGACTTGTAACACCCCGAAAACGGGTTTGGTAATCAAACTCCGTTAATACTAAAAGACGGGTAACGTACCGTTAGTAGTAAAAATAACCCGGTAAATATTTGGATTTAAATAAGAAATCCTAATATTAAATAAAAACGAATCAAAGTTTTAAGGAATTAAGTTTATAAGAGCCTGAGTTAACGGGATTTAAAATATAACGGGTTATAGCTTCCCGAACTCGTCAAGTTAACTAGGAGTAATTAACCTAGTTAACAAGGTGTAAATAAGTAAATAAAATATGGAGTTCTAGTCCCTAATAATTAAAATCTAAACTTGAGGGACCAAAACCGTTGAAAAGGAAACAAGTTCTAATTAATAAAAAAAAACACACCACACACAAGGTGTGTGTGTGTGGATCGATCTTCAGGAGCGACCAAGAAGGGTGAAACCCTAAAGTGCCAAAATCATCAAATTGAAGGTCGATTTCAGTCCTAAATTGATGCATGTTCACATAAAAACGATCACCAAGTCATGGGGATCACAAGGTATGTAAAAATTTGATGATTCGTGAAGTTGCAAAATTTGAGTTAGCATCATAATTCGCGAATTATGTAAGGATTAGAGGAGCTATGGCTAAGTTAGTGATGTACACATGCTTAGGAACTAAACCCTAAGTGAAAATCATACATATGATGCTATGACTTGAATGATTTGGTGATCACCTATATGTGTGTTAAATGGGTGTTGTAGAATGATGAACACTAAAAATTAGATTATAAATTGAGTGTTAATTATTTACATGAGGTGAATCTAGATGTTATTATGCATACTAGATATATTAAACTTGCAAGAATTGTTTAATCTTGGCTAAATTGTTAGACATGAAACTTGATTTTTGATTTAGTGAAATTATGCCTACTAGGTGTTTGTTAAAATGCCTAAACGAAGCTAAAATGTTGAAATTCCATGGGAAGTGTGCATTTGAATATGTTGATAGATCAATTGACTTTTAGGAAGTCAAACTAACCGATGATTTAATCGAGTGATAAAGTCGACATAAGACCCGTTAGATGGAGTAGTCATAATTGATAATGACAAATCTAACCATCTTGTGAATTATGATGATAGTTTGACGCCTAACGAGTTAGGTGGAAGCTTGATGAGTGAGCGGGTCAAACGAATCAAGAAGGAAAGGAAATGCGTAATTTGGATGCGAGGTAAGTTAAGCTTACGCCCTTTTTACTTTTATTGCAAAATGCTTATTTGTGAGCATGGAATAAGATTTATATTAAGTAAATGAAACACGATATTCCGGCGCGATATAATGCTAGTCGGAACAAGTGAAAATGATGAAATGGTAATCCGGACATGGGTTAACGAATAGATAAAGGGATTTAAAACGACACCATTTGGCATAAGTCATAATGGGTCAAATAAAACAGGAAACGACTTTCAAGTTGGATGATTTCAAAAAGTAAACCGGGATAGGTTAAAGGGGTGAAATGGTAATTAAGTGCCATCTTATAATAATAATTGGTCATTTTGACTAAACGGGTCAAATGGTGTTGCTAACACCATTTGCCAATAATATTTGATGATTGCTTGTTGAGTTTTGTGATCACAGGAATTAACACATGGTTAGCATTGCTATTATCTAGATATTAATAGCAAAAGGTATTAAAACGGGTCAATATGTTGATCCGAGCTAGGTACGCAGAATTATGTTGTAGTTAAAAGTGCTATTTTGGTCGAATAATTGGTGAGAGTCCTTCGTCGTAAAAGAAGGACTAAAATCGACCAAAACGCCCTTGTAGGCTAAATTGAACAAACAACCCTTAAAGGTTGGAAACGAGTTTTATGATTAGGTAAATACTTAGAATAAGTATAGAAGCTGAAAGAGGTATTATATTAGTCAAATGACACTATTTGAGTTTTTGCCGTAAAATACTGATTCAAGAGGTAAAATTTGGTTTATATAGATCACCACATTAAACTCACCATAAATACAGTTGTGGTGGGAGATTATAGGATAAGAAATGTGGTGATGGAATGCTAGAAGCAATCGAAAGCGATTTTAGGCTCGAAAGTGCTTAAATACCTTTAACGGGTCAAAATAAGTGTCACACCCCGATTTCCACGTGTCACCGGTGGGCCCGGTGGGGGAGTATCATGACGTCATGGTTGGCAACGTATTAGTCAAACAACACAATATGTAATATGCACAGCGGAAGCAATTTAAAAAAGATATAATACAACCGAATTTAATATTGTAATATCAAATGTCACAATATTCGGATGTCTATCCACAGATGGATCGATAACAAAATGTAACAATAGTTCAACAGACTTCAGGCATCTTAAGCTTGCGAGACTTCTAATGATGCTAAGGAGAAATCCCAGCCAATTACGCTTAGTACCTGCATTTAATCTTTTTGGGAAAATACGTCAGTTTACACTGGTAAATACAATCAACTGACTCATTTTAGAAAATGATTGAAAATTGGTTTGGATGCACGTGGCATAAACATTTTTGTTTAACTTGGGAGAATTATTTAAATATATAATCTTGTGAACGAATTACATGTTCCTTGTGCGTTCAGTAGCCCGGATCAAGTCCGGGTTAAAGATCAATAGACACACCACAATATTCTTTTATGCACTGACGGGTGTACGCCTACACCCCGCGCTTAAGTCGTGGACATTTCGTAAAATGATGCCAAGGATATCCGGGACATGGTCATTAACCCCCCAAAGGCTTTAAGTAACAAGACTGTTTAAACGAGCCAATCAAATTATTCAATTACCAACTCAACGGTGGAGGATTTGATGCCCGATCAAGCGGTATGCTATATACCGTAACCCAAGCCCGTATAGGGAAAATAAGTTAAAAGTATTTACCTGAGCAAAGTATATATCACAATAAGAAAATTGCAAGTAGCTTTTACTGGTCCTCCTAATCTGGAACGAAGGTTTATAAGATACGGTTCGTACGCACGATTAAGCGAAGACCGGATTGAATGTGATTTAGACCCGACAAGTTCAGAGACTTGTTTAATATGGGAATTTCATACACATTCTGGAATTTGAGATAAAACCGATAAGGTTTAACCCGTTTAGGCTAGTTTATGTAAACTAGTTACATAAACCGAACCGAACGCGTAATAAGCGTAACGGGTATCCATGAGAGCTATTTACAGGTTTCCTAAGTTAATATGCTTCATATTTGTTGTGACATCAGTAAGATATCATTTATTATGCCCGAAACGAGTTTAAACACAAACTATGCCCCGTAGGGGTAGTTTGATCATTTACAAGGTTATAAAAGAGTCTAAGTGTTTAACTGAGTTACAGGTCTGATGTAATCAGCAAACATACTCAAATTAATGAGTTATAACAGTAGGATAAAGTTTATATGTGAAATTTACCAATTATAACCAAACTATGCCCCGTAGGGGTATTTTGGTAATTTCACATAAGCCGAAAAGCTCAAAACTGAAGACTGAGTTTAACAACCTTTGCTTACTGTTAAAATATTATAATTTGCCTCAAATATCAGTAGGTATCAACCCTTGTATGTTTAAAATACTTCTAGTACATACTATGCGTTAAAAACGCTTAAAAAGGCGATTAAAGGCCATTTCCGGGTTTGATACTTAAATCTGATATTTTTATATTTCCAGAAGGCTTAAAATAATTTATTTATCATATGTGATCAGTAGCAAAAGGTTTGGAGTCGTTTAGATATGTAAAACTCATTTTATGGCCCGTAAGGGCAAAACCGACAATTACCGGATTAAGCCTACGACTATGAGTTATGCTCAGCCTAAAATTAATTAAAAATCTTTAAAAATCCCAAAATAATATTTTACATCAGTGGGTAAAAGATTTGATATCAAAAAGTATGTTTAAGTAGGCTATACGCTAATTACGCCATTTTATTAACATAAAGCTTTCAATTTGCGATAATGAGCATAACTCTCAATCTACACCTTAAACTGTTGTCAAATTTTGCATACAAGTTTATATATCAGTAATTAAGGTTTCTACTCTTTTACATTTCCAAAAATCACGTTTTAAGGTGAAAAGGGCATAATGGTCAACATATGAGCAATTAACGGAATCATGCATATTAATTGGATAACTAATGATCCGAGGTGTATAATCACAGAGGGTTATACTAGCATGTAACCTGGTCCAAATAAAGCTCTAAGGCATTTTTAAAACATACCATAACGGATCAGAACTGAAAGTCAAAGTATAAGTCAAACTATGCGACTTTCGGTTCCGAACCGGGTCTAAACAGGAAATTGTCGGGTGGAACATGTTTAGACATGTCCTTACACTAATTACCAAGTTATATTAATGATCAAATAGGTTATAAGTGTTCTACATTGATAATCATGCATAAATCGCATTTTAAACTTTTTGTTGACTTTTTAATTACACTTTTGACTCGACATTTGACCTAGTTAGCTTGGGAATCAGGGGAAACCCTCTTAAGGTTTTATTACCCACATAATTACCTACTTAAAGGTACTTTTGATTCGACTAATCACTGGACCATTAGTGATTAATCTTAAAGTCAACCGTTAATTACGACGGTTTGACTTTTAAGCTAAAACTTAATTTAGAAAGGATTAGCAAACTTACTGAAGTCCTAAGCTTGATTGGTGATCACTTGAGAGCAGACTTGAGCTCCAGAAATGATCAGATAGCTTGAAGAAGATGTGAAGAACAATGGTTGCATAACATGCCTTTATATAGTGTTTAATCCACCACAAATCCTTGACACATGTGCCTACAACCCACCACAACTGATCAACACATGTTCCTAGTGCTTAGGGGGTGTCTAGGGGTCAAGAGGAATGTGGAAAATCGATTGGAACCAAGCAGATTGCACTCAGCAGGCAAAAACCCAAGAATTTCGGAACTAGGCATTCCCTCGCGTGTCGCGACGGTTTCCCTCGTGGGCTTCGCGTGTCGCGACGCCCCACGCGTGTCGCGAAGGTTTCTCCCTCCGACTTCGCGTGTCGCGACGCCATGTCTGCACAAATCTTAATTTTTGATTTTTGCGATTTGATCCTTGGCTCTTCAAAAATCGATTAGGCACTTGTTTCTTGCATTGTAAACCCTCATAATTGATCTATAAAGGCTTTAAAACATATACCCACTTTGCTAAGTCCCCGGTTAACTTTATTGTTACCCGAAAAGTCCTAACTTTCAACGTTTACGCTTTAACTCTTCGCACACGAATTTGATCATAACTTTCTCATACGACAACGAAACTTTATGAAATTTATATCGTGCATTCTAGTGATCATAATTTACAGTTACAAAGCTTCGGGTTTGTCAAAAGGTCACTCAGAGGTATAACTTAAACATGTTGACACTTTTAGCCCCTGTGGTTTGTAATCTTTCACTTTCAGCTTCGTATGATCCATGATTTATTCGTTTGAAGGTATTCGCATCTTGTAGGGTTAATATACAATATATTTACTCACTGTTGACACTTAGAAGACGTATATTAACATACTTTCCATGTTTGTCAACTTTAGTCCTTTCATAATATTCTTTCACACGTTTAAACATATGACACGTGTCTACACATTATAGGACGTGAATTTTTCGAGGTGTTACAATAAGCATACGAGCGAAAACGGGTTGAAATTGTATAATAAACCTGTGATTAGAACCTAAAATAGTAGATAACATTAATGTGAAGAAGTGTATGTGATATAGGAATCAAACAAATATGTTTGTTTGATAAAATGCATAAATGGGTTAAAATGCGATAAAAAGGTAACGAGTCGAAGGCTTAGAAGTTTCAAAATTTATTATGTTGGATGTTGGATTTTAACTCCATATGATGGAGAATTAAATTATGGATGCGTAGGAAAAAGAATCGGGTAAAACGGATTAAAAACGAGAGAGTTATGCTCGTTTCCGTGAAATCGGGTCATGCTGGGAATTTGCAGCAACATAATATGAACATTCTGCCAAAAAGGGGGCTAGGTGGGGCGTCTAGCCCCTAGGCATGACGCCTAGCCCCCCTGAACTTGAAAAATGTTTAATTTTGCTTGTTTGACCCATATAACTTGTTTAAACTTGTTATTTAACTATCAAAACTAACTTTTAAGTTGGTTTTGATCATAGGTGATTGCCAAGAGTGCCCGGATGAAGATCAAGCTCGAAGAAGAATCGAACACGATAATTGGACATCTCCAACTTCCGTCGGTCAGCCTTGAGACAGTCACGAATCTGGACAATCTTGTCCGTCGTTTCAAAGACTATCTCTGGTCCTGATAATTGGACATCTCCAACTTCCGCCCAACAAACGGGCGATCTACACTTTCTACCGTATAATGCCTCAAAAGGCGCAGCCTTTATGCTGGTGTGGTAGCTATTATTGTAGGAGAATTCGATTAATGGTAAGTTCTTATCCCAACTACCACCCAAATCGATCGCACATGCACGTAGCATGTCTTCCAACATTTGAATAGTACGCTCACTCTGGCCGTCAGTCTGAGGATGATAAGCCGTACTAAAATTTAAACGTGTGCCCAAAGATTGTTGGAAACTCTTCCAAAAATGTGACGTGTATCTAGTATCTCGGTCAGAGATAATAGACACAGGTATGCCATGTAAGGCTACAATCTTATCAACATATAATTGGGCTAACATGTCGGAGCTATAGGTCTCCTTGATGGGTAAGAAATGTGCTGACTTATTCAGTCTATCAACTATAACCCATATTGTATCATTTCCTTTCCTTGTCTTGGGTAACTTGGTAATAAAATCCATAGTTACCATTTCCCACTTCCACGTAGGAAGTTCAGGCTGTTGTAGCAAACCTGATGGTTTTTGATGCTCGGCTTTGACTTGCGCACATGTCAAGCATTTAGCTACATGAGTGGCTACAAACTTTTTCAAGCCTATCCACCAATAATTTGCCTTTAGATCCTGGTACATCTTATCAGCTCCAGGATGAACAGAGTATTTGGAACTGTGGGCTTCCTGGAGGATGACATCACGAAGTCCCCCATAAATTGGAACCCATATTCGTCCATTCAATCTTAAAATTCCGTCCTTGCTAAGAGTTAACTGCTCCTCAGTTACTTCTAACTTTTCATTAGGAAAGTTAGCTTCCAACACAGCTTCCTTCTGTGCAGCTAACACCCTTTCCATCAAATTATTCTTTATCTCCACGCGCTTGGCATTGATTCGGATGGGTTTCATCCTTTCCTTTCGACTCAAGGCATCGGCGACTACATTCGCCTTGCCGGGATGATATCTGATTTCACAATCATAATCATTCAAAGTTTCCATCCAACGGCGTTGCCTCATGTTTAACTCTTTCTGATTAAACAGGTGCTGGAGGCTCTTGTGATCCGAATAGATCACACACTTGATTCCATATAGGTAATGCCTCCACAGTTTTAGTGCGAATACAACGGCACCCAACTCCAAGTCATGGGTGGTGTAATTCTTTTCGTGCACCTTTAACTGTCGTGATGCATAGGCAATAACTTTGCCTTTCTGCATAAGCACACACCCCATGCCAGTATGCGACGCATCGCAGTAAACCACAAAATCTTCTATTCCCTCTGGCAATGTCAGTACTGGGGTGTTGCTCAACTTCTGCTTCAGAATATCGAAGGATTCTTGCTGCTTAGGACCCCAAACGAATTTTACTTTCTTCTTGGTCAAGGAAGTTAGGGGTGCAGCAATCCTTGAAAAATTTTCAATGAAACGCTTGTAATATCCTGCCAATCCCAGGAAGCTACGAATCTTTGTAGGCGTCTTTGGCTCCTTCCAGTTCATTACAGCTTCAACCTTAGCGGGATCCACTTGGATACCACGCTCGCTAACCACATGTCCAAGAAATTGGACTTCACGAAGCCAAAATTCACACTTGGAGAATTTGGCATAGAGTTTCTCTTGATGTAAAAGTTTGAGAATACATCGAAGGTGTTTCTCGTGGTCAGCTTGGTTCTTCGAGTAGATCAGAATGTCGTCGATGAACACGATGACGAATTTGTCTAAGTATGGCTTGCAAACGCGATTCATGAGATCCATGAACGCGGCAGGTGCATTAGTGAGCCCAAAAGGCATCACTAGGAACTCGTAATGACCATAACGTGTCCAAAATGCAGTTTTATGCACATCTTCATCTCTGACCTTCAGTTGATGGTAGCCTGACCTCAAGTCAATATTTGAAAAGTAACTTGCCCCTTGTAACTGATCGAACAAATCGTCGATCCTGGGAAAAGGATACCTATTCTTGATCGTGACCTTATTAAGCTCACGATAATCGATGCACAGACGCATCGATCCATCCTTCTTCTTGACAAACAGGACTGGCGCTCCCCAAGGAGACGAACTAGGTTTTATGAAACCCTTGGCTAGCAATTCGTCTAGCTGTGTCCTCAATTCCTTCATCTCTGTGGGCGCAACCTATAAGGTGCTCTAGCAACTGGTGCTGCTCCGGGGATGATATCAATCCTGAATTCCACCTGCCTATCTGGTGGCAAACCAGGTAGTTCTTCCGGAAAAACTTCTGGGAATTCAGAAATGATAGGGATGTCTTCTATCTTCGGTCTAGGTTCATCAATAATCACTTGTGCCATATAGATGACACATCCCTTCTTTAAACATTTGGAAGCCTTAAACATAGTCACCTGCTCAGGCAGTCCATACTGGGTGTCTCCCCGAATGGCAAGTGGTTCACCAGACGGAGTCTTTATTACTACTTGCTTCATGTTACAGACAATTTGGGCCTGGTTATGAGATAACCAGTCCATACCCAGAACTATGTCAAAACTGGCCAACTTAAAGGGAAGTAGAGACAGAGGAAAAGAATGGTTCTTAATGGATATAACACATCCATCTAACACAGTTGAGACGGTTTCTATGGTACCATCTGCTAACTCTACCTCATGGTTTACGCTTAAGGTTTTGACAGGTAAATTCAACAACTTACAAAACTTGTTATCTACGAAAGACTTATCTGCACCTGAATCAAAAAGTACTCTTGCAAAGACATCATTTACAAGGAAGGTACCTATTATGACATTATCGTCTTGCACAGCCTCTTTCGCGTCCATTCTGAAGACTCTCGCATTAGTCTTCTTAGCCTCTTCAGGCTTCTTGTTGTATTTAGGGCAGTTGATTTTGATGACGGGGGTAGCCCAAGATTGAATAAAATGGCTAATTACGTAAATGCTTAAATGGTTAAATGGTTCAAAGCTTAAAAAGCTGTGAGAAAGGAAAAAGCAACACGGAAACAGTAGCCAGTCACATCTGGAGATCGCTTCACCAACCCACAGCCGCAAAGGCAATGCAGGTCTGCACAATGCACGCTATTATCCGGGGAACAAAAGCCTTCAACCCCCAAAAGGGGAAACCCTCCACTGCAAGCGAGGTTGCTAGTCTAATCCATTCCACTTCGGGAGATGCCTTCCCTTATAAAATGACACTTCATTTACTTCAGGGGACATCTGGACCAGCTCTGATTCTTCAATCTCTGGTCATTCACATCGAATGCTTGTCTCGCACAAGTCATTCCCTTTCAAATCCAACACACACATTCCCTTTGCTTCCACTTCCGAATCTGAGCACAATTCAGAGGAGGATCCATAGCAAAGGATAACAATAAACTAGTAAACCTCCTTCCACGTCTCGCAAACGTGGGGGGACCCCACGACCTGCGTTAGGCAAGGTTGAACCCTTCAACCATTCTGCCTAGCCAGTCCAGCTACCACCGTTGGTCTTGTATCTGTTGTATCAACAAGTTGGCGCCCACCGTGGGGCTACGCCGCTATTTCTTCTCCAAAAAGACCTAGTAGTGTAGCTCTATTCACTTAAAATCACCATGTCTGAAAGTGGATCCCCAGAAGAAGTGAATCAGATTCCAAACACTTCTACTCCGGGTAGTAGCCAAGCTCACGTGGCTATACCAACTTCTTTCTCAACTCCGGGGAGCACACCCGAGTTCCTCAACTTCAACACACCAACTCCGTCCCGATCCGGAGTTCCATCTCCTAATATCGGTGTCTCTGATGCCCCATCGTGTGTTGAACTCACCCCTGAAGGGGTTGCTAACAATTTCCTTGTGCTAAGGACTCTTCTCAACCAGCACGTGAGTAAAGAAAGAGAAAAGGGAGTGAGGATTCGTTTAGACTATGACGAACCTGAGCCAACATTGTCTCCTGGACCACCTCCTCCTCTTTTTGCAACAAGAAGTGAGGCTGGTCCCAGTAACCTTTCAAACCCTCACCCTTATCTGTCCTCTATGACAAATCCTACGGTGCATCCTATCTTCTCTTCCCAACCAATTACTAGTGGTGCTCCTCTGGGACATGAGTTAACTCTTGACCAGCTCCTACAATCCCCGGTGACAAGCTATCCAGCATCTACTACAACTACATGGGAGCAAGCTCTGTCCGTGCTCCCTTTAGCACGAAGTGCTGTTATGAGTGCTCCCCTCGGGATAAACTGCTCCACTGGCCCAGGAAGCCTTCAAGGCTTCAACCCTATGCCCAACATGATGACCCAGATGATGGCCAATTTCCTATGGCAACACCTCATCAATCAAGTGCTTGCCACTCAGGGAAACAACGGCAATAACAGTACTGTGGATGCAAGGACTGAAGAGGACTTGGCTAAACCATACAAGCCAAGTAACCTTTCATGCTTTTCAAGACAGATAGCCGATTATGATTTCCAGTCAAAGATCAAAATGCCGGCACACATCAGGACATATGATGGGACTGAAGATCCTGAGGACCATCTTCAGATCTTCACCGGTGCAGCTCGGATAGAGAAATGGTCCAACGCTGAGTGTTGCCTAATGTTCATGCAAACTCTTGTTGGATCCGCCAGGATCTGGTTCAACGATTTACCTGCTCAAAGCGTTTCGAAGCTTTGACGATCTCAGCAAGGGTTTCCTGGCCAATTTCTCTCAACAAAGACGATATGTCAAAGACGCAACAGTGATCTTTCAGATAAAGCAACGTGATGATGAAAGTCCCCGTGCTTTCATTGAACGATACAAGAAGGAAGGTCTGACTTATGTAGGGGCCGACGAGAAAATGAGGGTGGCTGGTTTCATGAATGCCATCACCTCTAAGTACCTTACAAGGGATTTCAACAAATCTCTACCCAAGACCTTAGAAGAAGCTCTTGAAAGGGCCGAAGCCCACATCCGGGGAGAGGAGGCTGTAGACATTAAGGAACAAAGAAAAAGAGGATCCGGCTGGAGAAGCAACAGTCCAGCCAGAAAAAGAGGGAACTTCAACCCCTATGATAGGCGGCCAAAGGGTTCAGAACCTCGAAGGTCTGAAGGTCGGAACCTTTCAAGCAGGGAGAAAGGCATAAGCTTCACGCCCCTCACAAAGACCCCTCAAGAAATCCTTGCAACAGAAGAAGTTAAACAAAACTTTCGGCCTCCTAGACCTCTCCCCAAAAGCAGGAAAAATGAGAACTCCACCCAATACTGCGAGTTTCATGAAGAAAAGGGTCACCACACCAATGATTGCTTCCAACTCAAGAAAAGAATAGAAGAGGCTGTTAAATCCGGAGAACTCGCTCATTTGGTAAAGGGAGTCCGGGACAAAATGGCTGAAGGAAAGGGTAAGGAAGTCAATATGGTAGATTTCGACGGAAAGGTTCCTCACAAAAGACAAAGGTTGGAAGCTTGGGAGCTTCAATGTGTCTGTTTCCACCCCTACGGAGAATGACCCTCTCTCTAGCCCTCTCGTGGTAGAGGCTACCGTGGGAACGTTGCAAACATGCAAGGCATACATAGACACGGGTGCAGCCACCGAAATCATGTTCGAAAAATTCTTCAACCAATTAAGCAATGAAGAACGTTCAAAGCTTCAACCTTCTGGAACCTCTATAAAAGGTATCGCTGACATACCCCTCAAGCCTTTAGGGCAACTAACACTTAATGTTCGTTTTAGTGAAGGTTCAAAAGAAAGAACCCAACCACTCACCTTTGTGGTTATCAACATCCCCTCAAACTATGATGTGATCATCGGAAGACCAGGACAGTGTGCATTTTACATGGCCGTGTCTGTTGGCCATGGCACAGTCAAATTCCCCACCGAAAGGGGCATAGCAACCCTTCAACCCTCTCAGGAGGCCTACATGGTTGAAGGTGAAAGTTCAAACAGTGAAGAAGACAGGCAAAGGTTGGTCATAAACCATAAATACCCGGAACAAAGGATAAGGGTCAACCCTGACCTTTCTCAAGAGACCCTTTCATACCTTGAAAAATTGCTAACACACTACAGTGATGTATTCGCTTGGTGTCCTGAAGATATGACCGGGATCCCCCGGGATATTGCCGAGCATGAGTTGAGAATACCACCAGAGGTCAAGCCTGTGGTCCAGAAGAAAAGAAGCTTGGCACCTGAAAGAAGTCTGGCAACCTGTCAAGAGGTTGAAAAGCTTGTGTCAGCCGGCATCCTCCGAGAAGTCAAGTACCAATCATGGGTTGCAAACCCAGTTATGGTCAAAAAGCCAGACAACTCTTGGAGGATGTGCATAGACTTCAAGGATCTTAACAAAGCTTGTCCTAAGGATTGCTATCCACTACCCGAGATTGACCTCAAAGTTGACTCCCTCACCGGGTACTCGTTCAAATGTTTTCTTGATGCATACAAAGGTTATCGCCAAATCCTCATGAAGGAAGAAGATGAGGAAAAAACAGCTTTTCACACGGACAAAGGAATCTTTTGCTATCAAAAAATGCCTTTCGGCCTAAAAAATGCAGGAGCAACCTATCAACGGCTCGTTGACAAAGCCTTCGAGAGCCAAATTGGCAAAAACATGGAGGCATATGTCGATGACTTGGTTATCAAAAGCAAGACGGAATACCAAATGCTCGATGATATTCAAGAAACTTTCAAGAACCTCAGAAAGGTTAACATGAAGCTTAATCCAGAAAAGTGTTCATTTGGATTCGAGGAAGGAAAATTTTTGGGCCACATTGTTGGAAAACAAAGCATCAAAGCCAACCCTAACAAAGTAAAAGCCGTCCTTGAAACCAAGCCACCAAAGACCAAGAAGGAGGTTGAAAGCTTGAATGGGAAGCTTGCAGCCTTGAAGCGTTTTACCTCCAAGTTAGCCGAAAGATCTCTGCCCTTCTACAAAACGCTCAAGAACTGCTCAGATAAAAAGGATTTCAAATGGACTGAAGAAGCTGAAGAGGCTTTCAACCACATGAAGCAACATCTAGCTTCCCTACCAAACATTGCGGCACCAAAAACCGGGGAGTTAATATCGGTGTACCTCTCAATCACGGACGAGGCCATCAGTGCAGTCCTCACCATTGAACGAGACAAGGCCCAGGTACCCGTTTATTTTTTCAGCAAAACTTTAAAATTAGCTGAAACGAAATACCCTTCCCTCGAAAAACTTGCCCTAGCTTTAGTTCAAACAGCTAGAAGGCTTCGAAGGTATTTCCAAGCACACCCCATACAAGTGGTCACCGACCAACCAATTAAGAGTGTACTTGAAAAACCTGAAAACTCAGGGCGATTAGCCAAATGGGCCATAGAACTGGGTGAACATAACATCACCTACGTCCCAAGGAAAACTATCAAGGCTCAAGTCTTGGCCGATTTCATTGTGGAAGTCCCAAACCAAACACTTACTGAAGTAAACACTGCCACCACTGAACCTTCCAACCCTGAAGCCTGGAAGCTTTTTACTGATGGGGCTTCAAGCGTTGAAGGGTCAGGGGCTGGATTAATTTTAATCAGCCCAAAAGGTTTGGAGTTCACATATGCTCTTCGTTTTGATTTTCAGACCACCAATAACGAGGCCGAATACGAAGCACTAATAGCCGGCCTGAGGCTGGCCAAAGAAATGAAGGTCGAAAAGCTTGAAGTGTTCACGGATTCGTTGCTGGTGTCAAGCCAAGTGAATGATAGCTACATAGCTAAAGAGCCCAACATGAAAAAATACAGAGAAAAATCAAAGGAACTAATGAGTACCTTCCAAGCATGCAACATCAAACAAATCCCCAGATCTCAAAACAAAAAGGCCGATGCCCTAAGCAAGCTTGCATCTCTCACTTTTGCCCACCTCACCAAGAAGGTACTGGTAGAAGTGTTGAAGGCACCATCCATTAATGAATTGGAGGTTCAAGATGTGGTTACCGAAGAAGAACCAAACTGGATGACTCCCATAAGAAAGTTCCTCAAAAATGGTGAATTACCCAATGATCAAGTGGAAGCTAAAAGGGTTGAAATCAAGGCAAGACAATACATGCTGCAAGGAGAAACCCTTTACAAAAAGGGTTACCTTGCTCCCTTACTAAGGTGTGTCGGCCCCGAGAAAAGCAAGTATTTGATCAAGGAAATTCATGAAGGAGTGTGTGGAGCTCACTTTGGAGCTAGGTCGGTAGTTGCAAAACTCATGAACCTCGGATATTTCTGGCCTTCAATGCATCGCGACACAGCTGAAGAATTGAAGAAATGTGATGCCTGCCAAATCCATGCACCAATCCCAAAAAGTCCCAAGCATGATTTAGTCCCAATAACCTCGGCTTGGCCATTCCATAAGTGGGGAATGGACATCGTTGGTCCATTTCCCCCAAGCAAAGGAGGAGTGAAATTCCTACTGGTGGCGGTAGACTATTTCACCAAGTGGCCCGAGGTCAAACCACTTGCCAAGATCACAGGAAAGCAAGTCATTGACTTTGTCTGGGAAAACATCATTTGCCGTTATGGATTGCCAGGAGTACTTGTCACCGACAACGGAAGGCAATTTGCTGAGAAGCCTTTTAGCGCTTGGTGCAAAGAATACAAAATCGATCAGGTTTTCAGCTCAGTGGCTTATCCACAATCAAACGGGCAGGTTGAGAGAACAAATAGAAGCATAGTGGAAGGAATCAAGACAAGATTGGGAAGATATGAAAGCAACTGGCTTGAAGAATTGCCTAGTGTTCTATGGGCAATTAGAACAACGGAAAAAACAAGCCATAAGAAAACACCTTACAGCTTGGTATTTGGATCCGAAGCTGTGATCCCTGCCGAAATAGGAGTTGTAACCCAAAGAATTGTCAACATGGATCCCGAAGCAAACCAAAAAGAGACCATGTTGAATTTACAACTCCTAGAAGAAGCAAGAGATCAAGCCGCAATTCAAGAAGCCAAATACAAGCAACAGATGGAAGCTTACTACAACAAAAAAGTCAAAAACGAACGTTTCAAGCCAGGGGACTTAGTCCTCAGAAACAACGAAGCCAGCAAGAAAGAAAATCAAGGAAAGCTTGGCCCAAAGTGGGAGGGTCCATACACCATCCTTGTAGCACACAAAGGTGGATCCTACAAGCTGGCTGACTCAGAAGGCAAAAGGCTTCCAAGGCATTGGAACGGCAAAACATTGAAAAGGTTCCATGTTTAAACGGAAAGTTTGGTTTGTATCAAAATGTATTTCAAGCAGGATTATGAATACCTTTTGTAAAAAGCAAGTATTGCTTTAATGAATGAAGTTGTTTTTATCAAACTTGTCTTTCTATCCTAAAATCAGGTTGAGAACCTAGCAAAAAACTCCATGGCAAGTGCCATGTAAGGGGATGAGCTCCCAGGCCACATCGCTCAATAGGTTCAAGGGTTGAATGAGCCTATATAAGGGGTGAGTTCCTAAATCAATACAACTCCATGAGACTTGTCAAGAAAAAATAAAATTGTCTCATAGACGGGTATAAGCAGCCTACACCAAATGTTCACGAAGTTTTAGAAATATAGTCTACAAAGAGGCTAGAAAAACCAAAAGAAATAATGAAAAGGATAGGTGTTATCTCTTCTTGTTAAAAATGCCAAGGCTAAGTGTCTGCAGCACTGAACCCTTTTAGGTATAAAAAACATAAGGGCAACACAAACCCGACAAAGACAAAGTTACAAAAGAGAACAAAACAAGTCCAAAAAAGAACAAAGTCAATTGGAAAAAATCACAAAGGCACAAATCAAGCCTGGACGCAAAACCAAAAAGCCTTCAAGGCTTCAAGCCACCCGGGCAATATCTCGAAACCTTAAAGGCTTCAACCTATTAACAGACAGCCAAAGGCTTGAACGGTTAAAAACCAAACGAACTGCCCTGACTAAAGAGGCACAAACATAAAACCATAATAAAAGAAAAATAGTTAAAACATCACATCATAAAAAGTCCTAAAAAGACTTCCAAACATAAGTTAAGGCAAGTCCTAGTAACTTGCAAATCTAATCATTGTCCAACGGCCATACAGGCCTTCAACATAACCAAAAGGAACCTTATGGGTTCCTACCAAACCTAACATTGTTCAAGTTAACATTACAAACATAAGTTGTTTTCAGTGCTAAGAAAGCTACGAATCAAGCATCAACAGATTTGGAAACTCCAGAACCTTCGCCCTTGGCCTTCTTTGTTTTCTTCAACTTTTTAGTCTTCACACCTCCATCACCACCAACCGCCGAAGCCTCCAAGCTTGCATCCTTAGGAACATCCGGCTGACCTGAAAGGGTATCATCGCTATCCCCCGAATAGGACCTCTTCCTTGAAAGAGAGCCCAAAACCTCAGCACAAACCTTCTCATTTAGGCCCTCCGGTTTCAATTCCTGCAATACAGAAAGAGGTTTACCAAAACAAGTGGAAACCTGATGAATGTAGGGGTAGGTCAGCTTCTCCATTTGCTCAACGGAGTCTTTAAAAACATCAGAAGCCTCGGGACGAAACAGAGGTGACTTCTCCAAAGGATGACCGGATTCATGAAGTTTATACCCAGCAATGAGGCCTTGGTGTTTCCCCAGGTTAAGAAGCTTAGTGTAAACGTCACCAAGAGCAGAGTTAAACTCTTTGGAGTGCAATAGATAAGTAACCACTTGGTGAAAACCCTGCTCTATGAGCCATTGGTTATCCCCAGTAGCCTGAGCAACTGAAGCTTTCAACCCTTCTTTCTCCTTAACAAAAGCCTGCTGCTGAACAAACAAAGCTTCCCGGTCAGCCCTAAGTTTCAGCCTAAATGCCTCAAAGCTCTTTCTCAAATCACTTATCTCAATCTCATGCGTCTTTTTAAGATCACTAACCTTCTTGTCCCACGCCGATTCTTTCTCAGCAAAACTAGCAATCTCCTTCTTCATCACAGCCATGGAGGCTTTCATTTTATCTTTCTTCTTGGAGAACTCTTCATACTCCTGCATCCTCTGACGAAAACGGGCAATGCCTTGAGGAAGCATGGCAGCAAGATTGCAAGTACTTAAAATCATACGGGACAACATCAGATCATCATCCATCCCAGCAATGGTCTTGTGAACTGATGGAGGAGCAATGTGACTTAGAGCATCCTCACAAACAGCAGCATCTTTGAAGCTGTCATCATTCTTCACTGACCAAGTAGGCACATAAATCCCTTCCGGGTCCAACCCTTCAACGTCCCTGCTCGAAGACTCCTGAACAGGAGTGGCAACAACCTTCTTGCTTGAAACCTTTTTGCCATGAATAACCAATTCCTTATCCTTCTCAGCACCTGCTTCAACACCTTGATCTTCCGAAACTTCAATATCATCACTCAAGTCCACCTTTTCAGTAGAAGTGGATTGAGGACCAGCCTTCAACAACCGACGAGAAGATCGACGGGTTGAAGATTTAGGAGCATTAGACTTAGAAAAACCCTTAGCAGTAGCAGCACTAACATAGCCTGAGCCCTCAAACCTTTGGTCAGCAGTCCTAACCACAACATTCTCACCAGGAACAGACGAAGCATCCTCCAAAACAACATCAGAAGTGTCGTCGCTCTTAATAAAATCCAAAGCAGACATGACTACAAAAAACAACAACACATAAGTCATAAATTAAGAAAACAATAAAAAGAACGAAAAAGGAAAATGCATACCCATGCCACTCCTCATAAGAACCGGATCCCGATCAACATTCCCCCAAATTTTACTAACCCCTAATAGAACAAATAAGTGTTCAGGAAAGGGACGAACCCTAGAAGGGCAGTCCCGGATGGCATTGAGAAAAACAACATTCAATTCAGACTCGGAAGGTTCCGGAGCATTGAGAACAGCATCCGGATTCCTCCACACCATTTTGAAGGGGATGATAGTATCGGAAACCCAGAAAAAGCGGTCTTTCCAAGCCCCAAGTGTAGTAACCATCGATGCAATAAGGCAGGTATCAACTTTGGTTGTTTCAAAAGTAAACCAATCGCCATTCTTAGCCAAACGAAAAAACCGGCGAAAGAGTAAAAGGGAAGGATCATAGCCGAGAGCACGACATAAAACCTCAAAATGCAAAACCCTAGCCATCCCCTTTGGATGGACTTGCCCAAAAGAAACACGATAATACTCCAACAAGTTCAAAACAAAAAACGAAAAGGGATATCGAAGATTTGAGAACTCAAAATGACTACAATAAAGGGCAATCGAACCAGAAGGTGGTTTATCAACGGGAACATCACAAGCAGGGGCAGTGGGATCAAACTTCCTATCAATACCATATTCCATACAAAATAAATCTACTTCCTCTTGTGTTAACCGGGAAAAAGATTTTGCTAAGTCCTTACGAGCACCCATTTTTTGAAAGCAAAAAATGCAGAATGAAAGATGAATAAGAAACATGGACTTACCTTAGAGAAGAAGAATGGAAGAAACTTGGAATAAATTATGAAACAAAGGGATAAGTATGGAAATATAAAATAAATATAAGTCTACAATAGGGGTAATAATGGCAACACAGTAACTTCTGCGAAAACCGCCACCCTATCAACTGCCATACATCAATCACATCAATTGTCAGTTATTTGAAATTCAAATTCAAAACATTAACTGCCTTCAACCTTTCAAGCCTTCAAGCATGGAACCCTTGAAACTTTTGGGCAGTAAAACACGCGTATAAAGTCAGAAGTCTTTGAGCTCATCTCCCAAAAACCTCTGACTTGGGGGGCTGATGACGGGGGTAGCCCAAGATTGAATAAAATGGCTAATTACGTAAATGCTTAAATGGTTAAATGGTTCAAAGCTTAAAAAGCTATGAGAAAGGAAAAAGCAACACGGAAACAGTAGCCAGTCACATCTGGAGATCGCTTCACCAACCCACAGCCGCAAAGGCAATGCAGGTCTGCACAATGCACGCTATTATCCGGGGAACAAAAGCCTTCAACCCCCAAAAGGGGAAACCCTCCACTGCAAGCGAGGTTGCTAGTCTAATCCATTCCACTTCGGGAGATGCCTTCCCTTATAAAATGACACTTCATTTACTTCAGGGGACATCTGGACCAGCTCTGATTCTTCAATCTCTGGTCATTCACATCGAATGCTTGTCTCGCACAAGTCATTCCCTTTCACATCCAACACACACATTCCCTTTGCTTCCACTTCCGAATCTGAGCACAATTCAGAGGAGGATCCATAGCAAAGGATAACAATAAACTAGTAAACCTCCTTCCACGTCTCGCAAACGTGGGGGGACCCCACGACCTGCGTTAGGCAAGGTTGAACCCTTCAACCATTCTGCCTAGCCAGTCCAGCTACCACCGTTGGTCTTGTATTTGTTGTATCAACAGATTTTAATGTGCCCCTTTTCATTGCAATGGTAGCACGTTGCGTCTTTCATCTTCTTGCAATCCAAGGTTTTGTGATCCGTGGACTTGCATATACCACAAGCATAAGATTTTGACTGAGTCTGCGAGTTCGACTCAAGTCTACACTTTCCAAAGCGTTGCTTCTTGCAAATCTTGCATTTGGGCTTCTCACCAGAATTATACCCATCTTTCCTTGACTCGGATCCTTTCTTGTTGTCACCGTTCCCACGGTGTTTCTTGTTCGATCTACGTGAACCATCATCTTCACATTTTCTCTTCTCAGCCTCCTTATTCCTCAGCGATCTCTGCCTGACCGCATCCAAAGTGAGGGATAAAGATATGTCAGCTACAGACCTAAACGTAGCTGGCCGAGAAGCCTTCACGCTTGCCTTGATTTCCGAGGCTAAACCACCGATAAAATGAGCTATTCTTTTTGGCTCTGGGGTTACCAGATAAGGAACCAACTGGGACATTGTGTTGAAGCTCGTTAGGTAAGCTTGACAGTCAAGGTTTGTCATCACCAATGATAGAAAATCAGACTCTATCTTCTCCACCTCATGCTGAGGGCAGTAATTTTCCCTGATAAGGGCAACAAATTGATCCCACGACATATTGTATAATGGGATTTTCCCGGTGGCTTGAATCAGAGATCTCCACCATGCTAAAGCTTCACCCTTAAAAGACTGCGACACAAACTTGACCACGTCTCTCTCAGCGCATCTGCTGATGTCTACAACCGTGTCCATCTCATCCAGCCACGTCATACAGTCAATGGCTCCTTTCTCCCCAGTGAAATCCCGGGGTTTGCAGGAAACGAAATATTTATAAGAGCAACCCTTGTCACGGGGTCCCTGTTTTAGTATAACCTGCTGAGATGGAACACTGTGGTTCGAGGAGCGTCGATCATCATCTTTCTTTGAGTCATCCTTCTTGGACGGTGGCTTTGAAGGCTGTGTAGATAGGGTCCTACTACGAGTCCCACTATACTCCTCGTACTGCCTTTCCAAAGCCTGTGTAACTGCGCCGTCTATTATTGCTTTCAACTCAGCACCCGTTAAATTAATTCGTCTCGTTATCCTCCACTGGATGACTATTACCCTCGTCTGAGTTAGCCATTTTAATTGAACTGTTGCTGAAAACAAGGACAATAGTTTATTTGGGAGTTTATTATGGAATTGCCCCGTAGGGAAATTCATTAAACATGGTAAACAGAGACCATATTTGGTTAATTTATTAATCAGATTTATTTAGGATTTCTATAATAATTTATCCTAATTATAAAACAATAACAATTTTATTTGTGGCACAAAAGGCCTAGTCACATGGACAATTTAAATTATAAGTTATGATTTCAGAGAATCAAAACATGAAGGTATATTGGCACAATAGGCCTAGTCACAAGGACATTTATAAATTATATGCTAGGACTTCAGAGAATCAAAGCATTTAAGGTTCGAACCTAGTTCATTACCTTTATCTGACAGGGAGTCATAGCTACCACTGTCCTTTGGCTCATATAGAAATAAGCAAGGCCCGTACACACGTATTACCACGTATGGTATAGTATGATCATCTTAATTGATGATTTACCCCATGATTCAGAGATCATTTAATTTGGGTTTGGAATCTTTGAAAGATCCTTATATATTATAATAACGTGTGTGATTTCAAATGAATCACATCTGCCCGGAGTGTTAACATGTTTTCAGATGTTAACAGGGATACGAATCTTTTAAACAGGTCTTACCATCTTGGCCTGACCTTATAATGACCCGAAGGCTAGGTTTCACACTTTAGGATTCTTATTTAAAAATTTACATAGGCAGATATTTAATTAAAAGGAATGATTTTAATTTATTTATTTCATATATAAATTATTTATGCACATATGGCAAACATGAAATTTATAAAACAGCATTCCATTAATTTATTACAATATTACACGCTGCCCTAAACGGGTCTTTTCAAATAACAAATTTACCCACGCAGGGGTTTTTAAACAAGTACTTGCCCACGCAGGGGCTTAATAACACACATACCCACGCAGGGGCTTAATAATAAACATAATAGTCCACGCAGGGACTTATAAAATCACACACCCTCGTAGGGGTTAACTGAAATACAGACCCACGCAGGGGTCAAAATAAACAACATACATACCCACGTAGGGGCTTAACAAAAAATGGAAGAATTCAATGATCCTTCTTGTTCTTCCCTTTGATCAAGCTTGCCAATCCTTGGAAGAAGCTCTGTCTCTCCCTACGGTCACGGTGGAAACCTCGCTCTGCTTCATCCAACCTTTGTAGGATTTCCTCCCTTTCTGGGGGAGAAAACCATGGCGACTGCGATTGTGTTCGGATAATAGGTCGAGGAGGTATCTGGTATCCCTGAGTCGGGTAACATACTCCCCATGGAGCTCCGTATGGTCCCTCCGGGTGAAGAGCATTATAATTAGCCGCTACCATGTAAGGGTCGACCTCTGCATAACCGTAGTTGTGGTGAACTGGCGGCTCGAACGGATTGTATGCCATAGAACCCGTATACGCTGGAATTGGGTTATCAAAACCCATCGGTGGTGGCTGTTGAACAGCTGGGTTAGAGGGTCCACCCATTTGTGGGTCCTCCTGAAGTGGCGGATAGTGGCTGCCACTGGATTGACGTGGGGAACTGAAATGGAAATCCCCTGCTCGTGACGACATGCGCGCACCGGTTCTCCTTCGCCTCGGCGGTTGCGGAGGTGCCGGCTGCACTGGCGGCGGTGGAGGCGGTGGCGTGACTGCCACGAATCTGGAATCCACAGAGGGATCCTGTTGTTGCTGCTGCTGCTGCTGCTGAGGCGACGAATGGTGAGGAGGTGTATAGTACCATTCATGCCTGGTGAACATCACCTGAAAGCTATCCGGACCAACATAGGGTGATCCGTGGAACGAAGATCCGTCGGAGATTTCGATCGGATGGTTCGGTGTACCACTTGCGGGTTCGACGGGGTCCGTATCCTCGTCCCTGTCGTCCGCGTGATCTCCGGAGTAGTGATCTTCTGGCCCAGTGGGTTAAAACCCACGGGTTCTTGGATGTAATTGGTCGGGTCAAACCGGCCCCTGAAAGCAGGTGTGGGGTCCCCGAAAGAATGATGCGATAAAGATCGCTGTAATGGTATATATGAGGGTTGAGGGTTGTTGGGTTCATTTTCCGAGTATGGCCCATATGAGTTATGCACTGGGGGCGTTGAGTTGTGCGAGAATGACCGTCTGGCTGGTTCAAACAAGTTCCTCCTGTTCTGCCGAGGGTCGTCACTCTCGGTAGTAGACGGAGCTCGCACATATGATGGTCCTGCCTCGTTGTCATTGGGGGCGGTAATCGGCCCCTTGCCTCGTCCTCTCCTTCGGAAGAATCTTGGCGGCATTTTCAAATCCTGTCATTATAATATGAGATAACAAAACAAAATATATGCAAAATAAAGGACAACACAAACAAAGTGGAATTTGTCCTATGTTATATGTCTAGACTCGAAAGTTTAGAAGGTGCATTTGTGTTATTGAGATTAAACACAAAAGGCTAGTGTTTAATTCACTCAATGTTGGCTCTGATACCAACCTGTCACACCCTGATTTCCACGTGTCACCGGTGGGCCCGGTGGGGGAGTATCGTGACGTCATGGTTGGCAATGTATTAGTCAAAAAACACAATATGTAATATGCATAGCGGAAGCAATTTAAAAAAGATATAATACAACCGAATTTAATATTGTAATATCAAATGTCACAATATTCGGATGTTTATCCACAGATGGATCGATAATAAAATGTAACAATAGTTCAACAGACTTCAGGCATCTTAAGCTTGCGAGACTTCTAATGATGCTAAGGAGAAATCCCAGCCAATTACGCTTAGTACCTGCATTTAATCTTTTTGGGAAAATACGTCAGTTTACACTGGTAAATACAATCAACTGACTCATTTTAGAAAATGATTGAAAATTGGTTTGGATGCACGTGGCATAAACATTTTTGTTTAACTTGGGAGAATTATTTAAATATATAATCTTGTGAACGAATTACATGTTCCTTGTGCGTTCAGTAGCCCGGATCAAGTCCGGGTTAAAGATCAATAGACACACCACGATATTCTTTTATGCACTGACGGGTGTACGCCTACACCCCGCGCTTAAGTCGTGGCCATTTCGTAAAATGATGCCAAGCATATCCGGGACATGGTCATTAACCCCCCAAAGGCTTTAAGTAACAAGACTGTTTAAACGAGCCAATCAAATTATTCAATTACCCACTCAACGGTGGAGGATTTGATGCCCGATCAAGCGGTATGCTATATACCGTAACCCAAGCCCGTATAGGGAAAATAAGTTAAAAGTATTTACCTGAGCAAAGTATATATCACAATAAGAAAATTGCAAGTAGCTTTTACTGGTCCTCCTAATCTGGAACGAAGGTTTATAATAACCTATTAGAATCCTAACGGGTCTTTAATTAAGCTTAAGCTTAGACCGGCTAGTTTCAAAGATACGGTTCGTACGCACGATTAAGCAAATACCAGATTGAATGTGATTTAGACCCGACAAGTTCAGAGACTTGTTTAATATGGGAATTTCATACACATTCTGGAATTTGAGATAAAACCGATAAGGTTTGACCCGTTTAGGGTAGTTTATGTAAACTAGTTACATAAACCGAACCGAACGCGTAATAAGCGTAACGGTTATCCATGAGAGCTATTTACAGGTTTCCTAAGCTAATATGCTTCATATATGTTGTGACATCAGTAAGATATCATTTATTATGCCCGAAACGAGTTTAAACACAAACTATGCCCCGTAGGGGTAGTTTGATCATTTACAAGGTTATAAAAGAGTCTAAGTGTTTAACTGAGTTACAGGTCTGATGTAATCAGCAAACATACTCAAATTAATGAGTTATAACATTAGGATAAAGTTTATATGTGAAATTTATCAATTATAACCAAACTATGCCCCGTAGGGGTATTTTGGTAATTTCACATAAGTCGAAAAGCTCAAAACTGAAGACTGAGTTTAACAACCTTTGCTTACTGTTAAAATATTATAATTTGCCTCAAATATCAGTAGGTATCAACCCTTGTATGTTTAAAATACTTCTAGTACATACTATGCGTTAAAAACGCTTAAAAGGCGATTAAAGGCCATTTCCGGGTTTGATACTTAAATCTGATATTTTTTATATTTCCAGAAAGCTTAAAATAATTTATTTATCATATGTGATCAGTAGCAAAAGGTTTGGAGTCGTTTAGATATGTAAAACTCATTTTATGGCCCGTAAGGGCAAAACCGACAATTACCGGATTAAGCCTACGACTATGAGTTATGCTCAGCCTAAAATTAATTAAAAATCTTTAAAAATCCCAAAATAATATTTTACATCAGTGGGTAAAAGATTTGATATCAAAAAGTATGTTTAAGTAGGCTATACGCTAATTACGCCATTTTATTAACATAAAGCTTTCAATTTGCGATAATGAGCATAACTCTCAATCTACACCTTAAACTGATGTCAAATTTTGCATACAAGTTTATATATCAGTAATTAAGGTTTCTACTCTTTTACATTTCCAAAAATCACGTTTTAAGGTGAAAAGGGCATAATGGTCAACATATGAGCAATTAACGGAATCATGCATATTAATTGGATAACTAATGATCTGAGGTGTATAATCACAGAGGGTTATACTAGCATGTAACCTGGTCCAAATAAAGCTCTAAGGCATTTTTAAAACATACCATAACGGGTCAGAACTGAAAGTCAAAGTATAAGTCAAACTATGCGACTTTCGGTTCCGAACCGGGTCTAAACAGGAAATTGTCGGGTGGAACATGTTTAGACATGTCCTTACACTAATTACCAAGTTATATTAATGATCAAACAGGTTATAAGTGTTCTACATTGATAATCATGCATAAATCGCATTTTAAACTTTCTGTTGACTTTTTAATTACACTTTTGACTCGACATTTGACCTAGTTAGCTTGGGAATCAGGGGAAACCTTCTTAAGGTTTTATTACCCACATAATTACCTACTTAAAGGTACTTTTGATTCGACTAATCACTGGACCATTAGTGATTAATCTTAAAGTCAACCGTTAATTACGACGGTTTGACTTTTAAGCTAAAACTTAATTTAGAAAGGATTAGCAAACTTACTGAAGTCCTAAGCTTGATTGGTGATCACTTGAGAGCAGACTTGAGCTCCAGAAATGATCAGATAGCTTGAAGAAGATGTGAAGAACAATGGTTGCATAACATGCCTTTATATAGTGTTTAATCCACCACAAATCCTTGACACATGTGCCTACAACCCACCACAACTGATCAACACATGTTCCTAGTGCTTAGGGGGTGTCTAGGGGTCAAGAGGAATGTGGAAAATCGATTGGAACCAAGCAGATTGCACTCAGCAGGCAAAAACCCAAGAATTTCGGAACTAGGCATTCCCTCGCGTGTCGCGATGGTTTCCCTCATGGGCTTCGCGTGTTGCGGCGCCCCACGCGTGTCGCGAAGGTTTCTCCCTCCGGCTTCGCGTGTCGCGACGCCATGTCTGCACAAATCTTAATTTTTGATTTTCGCGATTTGATCCTTGGCTCTTCAAAAATCGATTAGGCACTTGTTTCTTGCATTGTAAACCCTCATAATTGATCTATAAAGGCTTTAAAACATATACCCACTTTGCTAAGTCCCCGGTTAACTTTATTGTTACCCGAAAAGTCCTAACTTTCAACGTTTACGCTTTAACTCTTCGCACACGAATTTGATCATAACTTTCTCATACGACAACGAAACTTTATGAAATTTATATCGTGCATTCTAGTGATCATAATTTACAGTTACAAAGCTTCGGGTTTGTCAAAAGGTCACTCAGAGGTATAACTTAAACATGTTGACACTTTTAGCCCCTGTGGTTTGTAATCTTTCACTTTCAGCTTCATATGATCCATGATTTATTCGTTTGAAGGTATTCGCATCTTGTAGGGTTAATATACAATATATTTACTCACTTTTGACACTTAGAAGACGTATATTAACATACTTTCCATGTTTGTCAACTTTAGTCCTTTCATAATATTCTTTCACACGTTTAAACATATGACACGTGTCTACACATTATAGGACGTGAATTTTTCGAGGTGTTACAATAAGCATACGAGCGAAAACGGGTTTAAATTGTATAATAAACCTGTGATTAGAACCTAAAATAGTAGATAACATTAATGTGAAGAAGTGTATGTGATATAGGAATCAAACAAATATGTTTGTTTGATAAAATGCATAAACGGGTTAAAATGCGATAAAAAGGTAACGAGTCGAAGGCTTAGAAGTTTCAAAATTTATTATGTTGGATGTTGGATTTTAACTCCATATGATGGAGAATTAAATTACGGATGCGTAGGAAAAAGAATCGGGTAAAACGGATTAAAAACGAGAGAGTTATGCTCGTTTCCGTGAAATCGGGTCATGCTGGGAATTTGCAGCAACATAATATGAACATTCTGCCAAAAAAGGGGCTAGGTGGGGCGTCTAGCCCCTAGGCGTGACGCCTAGCCCCCCAGAACTTGAAAAATGTTTAATTTTGCTTGTTTGACCCATATAACTTGTTTAAACTTGTTATTTAACTATCAAAACTAACTTTTAAGTTGGTTTTGATCATAGGTGATTGCCAAGAGTGCCCGGATGAAGATCAAGCTCGAAGAAGAATCGAACACGATAAAGTTAAAAGCTTCCGCGCGACGTTTCGTCGTATCTTTTAAACGACGAATTCAATTACTTTATGTTGTTCATTAACTTTTAAATTGTAAAAGTTTTTGTAAACTCGTATTGTCATACTACGTGTAATCGTATAAACATCTATTTTTACGAAATTTATATAAAATATTGTATTAAACAAGCAAGGGTGTTACAAGTTGGTAATCAGAGCTCACGGTTAAAGAGTAAAGCGTGTTCGGTTCGAGGCTTGATCGCAAATCCGGTAAGTACATGTTGGTAATACACGTTACACCAATAAAAACGATATAGAATAGTTTAGTCAACGAAATTGCACGCGTTGATGCGTATAGTAGAAAAGCCTTGTATTATAATACGGGCATCCTTTAATGTCGAAATTAGTAACAGTTGTATATGTTTTAGTTGAAGGACACTCGCATATGAAGATAGCGAGAGTTTAACAAATTGCAGATTTGACAGAGGAACGGTCCAAAGAGTATGCTCATCAAGGACCTAAATCGCGTAGCGGTCGCGAACAAGGCTAATGGCAAGAGAAGCCCGTTAGGGCAAGCATTACCATGTGCACATTTTAAATATAATTGCACAAATAGTAATATGCAACAAATATATAGAAATTGAAAGTTGCATATGTAGATTAAAAACTTGGAAAAACCTGAATAGAAAATGTATTCGGGATATTGTTTCCAAGAGAAACAAATAGAGGCATTACTTACATAGGGCGTGATGTGAAAACTATAAAAAGGTCATGCGTGTCATGTGTTAATCGCTTACTCTGGCCAAGTAAGTAGTGGCATATGATACCATGAACTTCTTATAGCGGACACATTTACATCCGATGTAGTAAGGACGGGGTGAATGGGACAAATTAAAAAGTACCCAAATGAAACAAATGAACAAAATAGTTGAAAATAATGTAAACGCACAGCCGGGTGACGAAAGCGTATTACATTAGGATAATGAGCCCGATAGAAGGGACAACGATTAATGTAAATGATGATATAAATGAATGATCAAAAGAAAATTCACGAAAATAAGTTATCTTGGACGAAAGGGCCATGGTGAACAAAACGGGCAAGTAAAACCAAAGTATAGATGACCGCCGGGTCATAAAAACAAAGGTGTTGCCCACACGAAAAAGATAATCAAGGTTGTTAACTTTAGTCGTAGTAAAGCAAGGATAATGATGATAATCGTCACTCATAATTAATGAGGCCGCCAATGGTGGTCACGTAAAGAATAAAAGACATGGTCGAATAAAAGCGACGGATTTCGCTAAGATGACCAAGTAAATCGAAACAAAGTCTTAATGCATACCGGAAGGGGGTGCAATGATAACGATTTCGGTAAAACACCCGGTTGATGGGTAAGGAATTAAACGCATGCGTAGACTAAGAAACAGGAACGCGAAATAGAAAGTCAAAAGACTCGGAATATGAGTCATGACTAAAAGATGACAAGAATTTTCGCAAACATAAATTTTGGTAATTACGTTCAACCATTTCAAAGTTGGACGGGTCAAATAAAGAATGAAGTTTGACATTCATAAGTGATGAAAATTCACCCAAAATGAGTCAAACGAGTCAATTAAGGAATAACGCTTAATATAATAGGAAAACGCAAACCGGTGAAACCGGAAAGCTAAAAACAATAAGATAGAAGGACCCGGGTAATGGGTTGTAAAGGAGTATAAGTATGAACCGGGTAACGGTAAGCGTAGGATAAACCGACGTGTAAATGACGTTAGAAGTCGTAAAGTCGGAAAAGATAGTCCGAAAGTAAACAAATGAAACCTTAGACTACGGTCAAGGTCAACTAAAGTTCAAAAGCAAAATTAAATGATTCCAAACATAACAAAGGATGCTTTAAAGCTATAAATGTATAAATAGACAATTGAATAAAGACTAGAATAAAAGATGATCTACGGGATCATCATAACCTACAGGATATTAATTAGTGTAAAGGTCTACGGGGCCAAAATGACCCACGGGTCATGAATTGAAGCAAAGGGATCATAAGGGCCTCGTCTTAAAAAGATGAAAGCTTAAGGAATTAGCCTACGAGGTTAAGTGAAGGAACCTACGTGTCAATAGTGTAAGGTGAGGGAACTTGTTACGATTCCCTGCGTAAAACGAGAACGGAAAATAATAAATTATGGGTTGTCAATTTTCTTGATATGATTAATTGACATAGTTAAAGAGAAAAACGTTAGACTAAAATTCAGTTTTACTAAGAAATAACATTTTTACAAATATAAATTCTGATAGAATATTGAATAGTAAGCATGAAAGATTCAAGTCTTGACGCTGATAGGCGCAAGACGATATATTCGAAAAGTGATCTTTTCGAAAATGAAAAGTAGATATATAAATTAAACATGATGCGACACGATCACGGTTAAGAAATGTAATGTGAAGCAGAATCGCATTATAACCAAGCGAGCGGTAAAAAGTAACTGGACTAATAAGTCTAGTTAGTGAGACCGGTGAAGGTCAGCAATTCAAATCCAGAAATTTGGTTTGCTCGTAAGCGGAGGATTCGGAGTAACTGAACCGAATAAATGAATTTGAAAACAAAAGAAATAGTTGCTAAAAGAGAAAGATTTCACTAAAGACCTTAAAACGGGTCAAGGTAACGGATTCACAAAGAGTTCGATAATAAATAAAAGCGATGGATATCGCTAAGTTAACTAAACTAGTAGAAATAACGGAATTACGTTATTTCAAGTCACATTATGCCGTATGAAGTACGTAGATGTTCTGTAACCAAACAAAAAAAAAGATATTACCATAATTTTTCTGGTAATACTAACAATTGGTTAAAGTATGAGTAATGCTTAAAAGATTACTCAGGTCAAACGCATTGAGTTTAGAACTCGATGAACTATGTAAGAAAGGTTTCGAGGACGAAACCTCTTTAAGGGGGTAGACTTGTAACACCCCGAAAACGGGTTTGGTAATCAAACTCCGTTAATACTAAAATACGGGTAACGTACCGTTAGTAGTAAAAATAACTCGGTAAATATTTGGATTTAAATAAGAAATCCTAATATTAAATAAAAACGAATCAAAGTTTTAAGGAATTAAGTTTATAAGAGCCTGAGTTAACGGGATTTAAAATATAACGGGTTATAGCTTCCCGAACTCGTCAAGTTAACTAGGAGTAATTAACCTAGTTAACAAGGTGTAAATAAGTAAATAAAATATGGAGTTCTAGTCCCTAATAATTAAAATCTAAACTTGAGGGACCAAAACCGTTGAAAAGGAAACAAGTTCTAATTAATAAAAAAAACACACCACACACAAGGTGTGTGTGTGTGGATCGATCTTCAGGAGCGACCAAGAAGGGTGAAACCCTAAAGTGCCAAAAATCATCAAATTGAAGGTCGATTTCAGTCCTAAATTGATGCATGTTCACATAAAAACGATCACCAAGTCATGGGGATCACAAGGTATGTAAAAATTTGATGATTCGTGAAGTTGCAAAATTTGAGTTAGCATCATAATTCGCGAATTATGTAAGGATTAGAGGAGCTATGGCTAAGTTAGTGATGTACACATGCTTAGGAACTAAACCAACCCTAAGTGAAAATCATACATATGATGCTATGACTTGAATGATTTGGTGATCACCTATATGTGTGTTAAATGGGTGTTGTAGAATGATGAAGAACACTAGAAATTAGATTATAAATTGAGTGTTAATTATTTACATGAGGTGAATCTAGATGTTATTATGCATACTAGATATATTAAACTTGCAAGAATTGTTTAATCTTGGCTAAATAGTTAGTCATGAAACTTGATTTTTGATTTAGTGAAATTATGCCCACTAGGTGTTTGTTAAAATGCCTAAACGAAGCTAAAATGTTGAAATTCCATGGGAAGTGTGCATTTGAATATGTTGATAGATCAATTGACTTTTAGGAAGTCAAACTAACCGATGATTTAATCGAGTGATAAAGTCGACATAAGACCCGTTAGATGGAGTAGTCATAATTGATAATGACTAATCTAACCATCTTATGAATTATGATGATAGTTTGACGCCTAACGAGTTAGGTGGAAGCTTGATGAGTGAACGAATCAAGAAGGAAAGGAAATGCGTAATTTGGATGCGAGGTAAGTTAAGCTTACGCCCTTTTTACTTTTATTGCAAAATGCTTATTTGTGAGCATGGAATACGATTTATATTAAGTAAATGAAACATGATATTCCGGCGCGATATAATGCTAGTCGGAACAAGTGAAAATGGTGAAATGGTAATCCGGACATGGGTTAACGAATAGATAAATGGATTTAAAACGACACCATTTGGCATAAGTCATAATGGGTCAAATAAAACAGGAAACGACTTTCAAGTTGGATGATTTCAAAAAGTAAACCGGGATAGGTTAAAGGGGTGAAATGGTAATTAAGTGCCATCTTATAATAATAATTGGTCATTTTGACTAAACGGGTCAAATGGTGTTGCTAACACCATTTGCCAATAATATTTGATGATTGCTTGTTGAGTTTTATGATCACAGGAATTAACACATGGTTAGCATTGCTATTATCTAGATATTAATAGTAAAAGGTATTAAAACGGGTCAATATGTTGATCCGAGCCAGGTACGCATAATTATGTTGTAGTTAAAAGTGCTATTTTGGTCGAATAATTGGTGAGAGTCCTTCGTCGTAAAAGAAGGACCAAAATCGACCAAAACGCCCTTGTAGGCTAAATTGAACAAACAACCCTTAAAGGTTGTTTGGAAACGAGTTTTATGATTAGGTAAATACTTAGAATAAGTATAGAAGCTGAAAGAGGTATTATATTAGTCAAATGGCACTATTTGAGTTTTTGCCGTAAAATACTGATTCGAGAGGTAAAATTTGGTTTATATAGATCACCACATTAAACTCACCATAAATACAGTTGTGGTGGGAGATTATAGGAAAGAAATGTGGTGATGGAATGCTAGAAGCAATCAAAAGCGATTTTAGGCTCGAAAGTGCTTAAATACCCTTAACGGGTCAAAATAAGCATACGAGCGAAAACGGGTTTAAATTGTATAATAAACCTGTGATTAGAACCTAAAATAGTAGATAACATTAATGTGAAGAAGTGTATGTGATATAGGAATCAAACAAATATGTTTGTTTGATAAAATGCATAAACGGGTTAAAATGCGATAAAAAGGTAACGAGTCGAAGGCTTAGAAGTTTCAAAATTTATTATGTTGGATGTTGGATTTTAACTCCATATGATGGATAATTAAATTACGGACGCGTAGGAAAAAGAATCGGGTAAAACGGATTAAAAACGAGAGAGTTATGCTCGTTTCCGTGAAATCGGGTCATGCTGGGAATTTGCAGCAACATAATATGAACATTCTGCCAAAAAGGGGGCTAGGTGGGGCGTCTAGCCCCTAGGCGTGATGCCTAGCCCCCCCTGAACTTGAAAAATGTTTAATTTTGCTTGTTTGACCCATATAACTTGTTTAAACTTGTTATTTACCTATCAAAACTAACTTTTAAGTTGGTTTTGATCATAGGTGATTGCCAAGAGTGCCCGGATGAAGATCAAGCTCGAAGAAGAATCAAACACGATAAAGTTAAAAGCTTTCGCGCGACGTTTCATTGTATCTTTTAAACGACGAATTCAATTACATTAAGTTGTTCATTAACTTTTAAATTGTAAAAGTTTTTGTAAACTCGTATTGTCATACTACGTGTAATCGTATAAACATGTATTTTTACGAAATTTATATAAAATATTGTTTTAAACAAGCAAGGGTGTTACAGTTTTAGACCAGAACCTCAAATTACTATTTAACCTCTTTTATAAACTTTAAAATGACCAAAATACCCCTACGGGGCTTAAATTGATCTTAAATTCGTTTTGGGCATAATGGAAGATATCCTACTGATATCATAACATATTTAAAGCATATTAACTTGTGGAACTTGTTCATGACTCTTTTGGTTGCCCGTTATGCATTTTCGCGTTTGGTACGGTTTATGTAACTAGTTTGCATAAATTAACCGAAAAGGGTCAAACCTTATCATTTTTACTTCAAAATTCAGAATGTGATTAGTTTACCCATTATATACAAGTCTTCATACTTGTCAGGTCTAAGTCACATTCTAATCCGGTCTTCGCTTAATCTTGCGTTTTGAACCATAAACCTTTCTTTAAAACTAACCGGTCTAAGTTAAAACTTAAATAAGACCCGTTAGGAATCTAATAGGTTATTAAAACCTTCGTTCCAGATGAGGAGTCCGGTAAAAGCTATCTGTACTTGCTGATTGATATACGGCTGGGATTAAAAATTTTATTTTTAGCTCAGGTAAATACTTTTAACTTATTTTCCGTTATACGGGCTTGGGATACGGTATTATAATAATACCGCTTGGTGGGGTATGAATTCGTATAATCGGAATGTGATTAAAAAGATGCATAACCCGTTTTAATCTGTCTTGTTTGATGCAATGCCTTTGGGTGGTTAATGACCATGTCCTGGATATCCTCGGCTCATTCATTAGAAATGGCCATGACTTAAGCACGGGGTGTAGGCATACACCTGACAGTTGCATATGTAAAAAGGTACCCCACCCGTAAGGAAACTTCTTGTGGGTATTATACCAAGTGGTGTGTCTATTAATCTTATCCGGCTCTTCTAACCGGTCCAGAATGGATGACAAACATGTAAAACTGTATACAAGATTATAATTAAAATAATTGTCCCAAGTTATAAAAGAATTTTTGTGCCTTGTGCATTTAAATCAATTTTATAAATACTTTTCAAAAGAGTCAGTTAATTGTATTTACCAGTGTAAACTGACGTATTTTTCAAAAATGTTAAGTGCATGTACTAAGCGTAATGGGCTGGAAACTCCTGAGTGATTAAATAAAGAGTCTTGCAAGCTTTTATCACTTTAAGTCAGTTGAACAATATTTCTTTTGTTTCGATCCGCCTGTGGATCCTTTTACAATCCGTTGTATAATATTTTATTATACTTTCGAATCGGTTTGTAATATTATTACTTTCAGACTTCCGCTGTGTATTTAAACTGTGATTATTGACCATGATGTTATCAACTACATCACGATACTCCCCACCGGGCCCACCGGTAATACGTGGAAATATCGGGGTGTGACAGGTTGGTATCAGAGACAACATTTGAGTGAATTAAACACTAGCCTTTAGTGTTTAATCTAAAATGACACAGTAGCACATTCCTTAGACCTTCTGAGTCTAGACTTTACATAGGAATGCTCTCATCCCTATTAAGTAAACATTGTTTTCGATTTTATGTATTTTGTATATATCGCTAGGCAAAGAAGGCGTGATGGAAATTCTCCACATCCGAAGCCTAGAAATGCCAAACTTCGTACTACGGCTAGGATAAGCGTGCAACCAGTTGGAGGAAAGACCTTTTTGGACCGATTCCCAAAACCAAACTTGTTTAAACCCTTGTCCAGTCTACGGAGTCCATACCAGAAGGTCACTGAGGCTCTCACATTGAAGATGATACATGTGGATGATATTAGTCCCTATTTCTTACCTCCAAGTTTTGGAATTTCAGACTTAGACTATACCAGCCAAAACCTAATCCGTAATCCATGTCATTTCTTTAATCATTGAATCCTTGGATTCTACTTCTATAACGGATTTTGATTGGAATACTTACTTTATTTCACTGAGGTCTTCAGTGTCCCTACAGTATATGGTAAACAAAGAAGGGAAAGAATCGAAATGAATCAAGGAAGGCATTAGAGAATCCTTCTGTCATAATATTCATTATCCTTTAAGTCCCTATAAGGACCCATCACTTCTATATAGTCCCTGTGTGGACATACCTTTCAACTTAAGACCCTGTATGAACATTTGCTATTTAGTCCCTTCATGGACATTATATATTTCATTATAGTCCCTTCGTGGACATTATACTCCAATATAGTCCCTTCATGGACATTATATTTCTTCAAAGTCCCCTGGCGGACATAATAATTCATTATAGTCCTTTTGAGGACATATTATTACAACATAGTCCCTTTGTGGACATGCTGATTCATCAAAATCCCTTTTTGGACATATTATTCCAATAAAATCCCTTGTGGATATGATATTTTATTATAGTCCTTTCAAGGACATATTGTTTCATTAATAAGTCCCAATGAGGACATATCTTTCGACATAAAGTCCTTACGAGGACAATTGTTTATGAACGTCCCTTCGTGGACATGTTATACCATAATAATCCGAATGCGGACATATCTTATAGTCCGCATACGGACTTATATTTCCTTTTAGTCCCTGCGTGGACTAATGTTGCTTAAAGTTCCTGTGAGGACATCTGTACAACAAAGCCCCTTTTGTGCGCACACTGTACCAATATAGTCCTTTTATGGACAAATTATTTATTTAAAATCCCTCTGGGGATATACTATTTCGAAATAGTCCCTTGAGGACATGAGATTTCACCATAGTCCCTTAGCGGACATGACATTTCATCATAAACCCTTCGTAGGCAAGTTGTTTCGATATAGTCCCTATATGAATTTATAATATTTTAATAATCCCTATACGGACTTATATTACTTTAATAGTCCCCATACGGACTTGTAATTTCCTTTTAAGTCCTCTGTGGACACATATTATACTAAAAGTCCTGATAAAGGCACTATTGTAGATTTCTTAATAATTTATGGAAAGTTTTAAAATTTTTATATAGGTATTCATTTCATCCTTTATCAAACACTAGTATCAATTTTATTCGAAATTTATCGATCTGCTAAATATTTTAAAAAGATCTTCTTAATGGTTTACCCCTGCCAAGTGGCACGTCCACATTAATTGGCCAAAACTTTCAGTATTTAAGGATAATTATTCTCTACTATGATAGTTAAGGGAGGTACCCCTTCTATCCAGAGGTGGTGAACTATGTTCAAGCCTCCAAACCTATATGATCAATGCGATCATGGTAATATTGTGTGACCATTAAGACAAATTAATCCTTGTTAACATCTGAGAACATGTTAACACTCCTGGCAGTGTGACTTGAGAGACCACACCAACCGTCAAGGTATTTGGACTATGTCCAAGCCTTAAAGCCTATATGATCAAATTAGATCAAGGCAAGTATCATCAATGTGAGGATCAAAATATAAACATCCATTTATGATGAAGTGCCTACGGGCTATAATATATTGTCCATTAGTGACATTGACATTGTGATCCTTATGATCCCCTGTCCAAGGTAATGAGCTATGCTCAAGCCTAATAGTCTATATGATCAATGCGATCATGACTAATATCATGTTATAACATCTTAGTGATGTTTTGCCTACGGGCTATAACATATTGTCCATTTGAGACATTGACATTGTGATCTTTATGATTCCTTGTCTAAGGTGGTGAGCTATGCTCAAACCTAATAGTCTATATGATCAATGCGATCATGACTAATATCATATAACATCCTAGTGATGTTTTACCTACGGCTATAACATATTGTCCATTTGAGACATTGACATTGTGATCTTTATGATCCCCTGTCCGAGGTAGTGAGCTATGCTCAAGCCTAATAGTCTATATGATCAATGTGATCATGACAAATATCAGCTGATACGATGATCGTATTATTGTATAGAATATTTGATGTACAGTCTTAGGTCTTCCTATCTTCATAATGAGATTTTAAGAAGTACTTTACGACTAGATGGTTATGGTTTATGTGTAGATTGTTGGTGATTTAGATAACGAAACTAGAGTAATACAATAAACACATGGTGGATACACCGCTGGTACTTCCTATATATAAGTGTGTTTATTGTATTACCCTTCGTGGCGTCATCCCGAATCACCATTAGGATCTATGTCGCCTACGGACTATATACTTTATTGTCCATTAGAGACATTGTCAAGTGTGACCGTTGCGGTTCATCGTCAAAGGTGATGGGCAATGCCCAAGCCTTATAGTCTATAAGATCGATAAGATCATGGCTAATATACTCAATTGCAACAATTATATATATATATATATACATATATGTATATATATATAAACATCCATTGGTGATGTCCTATGATTTGCCTATGTGTCAAAATGAATCGTCGTTCAAGACGATGACAATTGTAGTCTATGACTCCCTGTCCAACGGTGAAGAACTAGGTTCAAATCTTAAAGCCCCTGATCTAATAAGATTGTGGCTTATAAATTAATGTCATCCATGACAGGCTTTTGTTGCCATATCTTATAATGTCCTTTGCGATAAGGCCTTCGTGCCATATGATTATTTATGTCCTTCCTGATGGGCTCATGTTTCATATTGTAAAAGCCATTGTGGCAAGCCTTCGAGCTATCTAAAATCGTCAATATGACAAAGACAGTTGTGACATTGTGATCTCCTGTCAAAAGGGTAATGGACTCGGTCCAAACCTTAATTGCCGTCGATGGACCTTTTGCGACCTAGGCTAAATAAAGATTGATATACATCCATATGACATTCATTAGGAATGTTCATACCCTATTAGCCGGCATGGTTTAAGGATAACATGGCTAATGTATGTTGGTCGTCAGGACGATGACTAGCTATAGAAATATAATTAAGCAATTGTTTAAATTTTGGCGTTTAGTGCCAAGCTTGAAGTATGGCAACTTGAATGAGATAAACAACAGTCGCGATACTGATGATGCGACAAATGCTAATGATGCAACAAATGGGAACCTCAAGGTTAATGGAGTTAATCTCCAAGCTATGATTGACGCAGCTGTTGGAAAGGCTATGAGAAAGGTCATGGAAAGGTTCGAAAAGCCGAATGCTACTTGCTCTAAATCATATTTCCCTGCTCATGAGAAGAGTTTGCTCACACTTCGAATGCGAAGGACAAACCAAATAAGATGACATATAGTGAGGAGCCCCGTTCCTCTAAAGGATGTACTTAAAAGTACTTGCCTCTTGCAAAACAAGGGACTTCAATGGTGAAAAAGTGAGCCATTGATTTCGTAAAATTGTTGGATGAAATGGAAACCATTATGGACATCAGCGGTTGTGCTGAGAAAGACATTGTGAGATTTGTATCACGGTCATTCAAGGGCAGTGCCCTTAATTAGTGGAAGACTTTAATAACATTACAGAGAGAATACTCTTACACAATTTGGGATGGTCCAAATTCATGGACTAATCAGAAAAACCGATTTACTGCGACACGGAATGGAAAAGGTAGAATAAGAATTTTCTGACTCTCACCATGAAGAATTCTAGACTGCCGACAGAATGTTACAGACTTTAGTTTATTATCTGAGATAGTGCCCAATTCGGTTAACCCAAAATCTAAGCTTAATGCATTAATTATTGGTGGTTTAGCATCGGTAACAAGATGGCACATTAAGGTTTCAAACCTTGCTTCTTATAAATCCATTATGGATCTATCTCAGCTACTCACGTTATATAGATTAAGAAACAAACCAGTCAAAGCTGAGACTGCCCTAAAACTGTCAAAGATTTTATACCTAAGTATAGAAGGATTAAGAATGGAGGCGCCTAAACCCTCCTGTTGAATGTTAGAGGCAGTTCATATCAATTATGACACCAGATAAATCCCTTATTGTGATTCTATTGCAAAGAGTTGTGTTTGGATTCAGGTGCTACTGAGTCTCTCATAAGACCATAAGCTTAGCAAACTTTTAGAATTCTCCCATAAGAACTCCAGACATTAAGTGTAAGGTAAAACTTACCAACAAAAAATCATAAGAGACCCTTCCTTCTATTTTCGTCCAATAATCTTCATTCATTAAAATCTAAAGTACTCTTTCTCCAGATCGAGTATGATGATATATGTTATTTTATTTTATTATATCATTAAATTCTATCAACTGCGAATGCTAGAATAAGCTCGATAAAGGAGCCATATGAGGATCTGTGTATCCTATTGCGTCCCATAGATTGCTTTCATGCTTGATCAGTATGGAGGTTTAATGCATGGAACCACTGAGATATCCCGATGGTCATATGGTACTAGAGTCGGCTAATGGTATTCAAAGAAGATATCCAATATAGGAGTGTCCAAGTAAGTGCCACTAATTAAGGCATCCATGCATTCATAAAATAAATGTGTCTTTTATCTAACATGAGTATCGATAGATGAATTGAAGCCTGAGATTTGGAATACCTCGGTAATCTCGGTGTGTTTTGGTTATCTCCTCCAAGAAACCACTGTGTTTATCTCCGGTGAGGCTAGTAGAATTAAGGAAAACATCCCGCTTAGGGCTACATTATTGTAAAAGCTCCATATCGGTTAGTACCAACAATAATGGAAGAATTGAAACCCTAACCATATGAGTTTCAAGATAAATCTTCATGAAGCCTAATTCATAATTTTGAGAGCTCCGGCATTATTATTTCAAAAAGACAGTTCGTTATGCTTATGCATTGATTACCGCAACCTTATTTAGGAAACAATTAAGAATTGCCATCAGCTGCCCAGGATCTCGATTTGTTCGACTAACCATGAGGTTAGCTATTCTTTAAGATTGGTTTAAGCAATAATTAGGATAACTATCTCACCTTAAATAAACTCTCCTATAACTTATAGCTAGTATATAAGCATCAAGGTTGCTCCTTGAAGACCTTGTATAGATGAAATGTCAAGAGTCCGTTTGACGGACAGGACTTTGGTAAGTCCAATCATCAGAATCTGAAAGTTTCCCTGGAAACGACGGATAGGATCATATAAATTTATGATCATCTGGAAGCTGCCAGTAATCGGCGGAAAAATCAATGAATTATGAAAGTCGCAAACCTCTTAAGTTCTTAATAAGGAATAAGATTCAACTGAAAGTATCACCAAGAAGGATGTGCTGAATTTTAATTTGACCGGCTAGTTAAGCTCCGGATATATAGAATCATTCGAGAGAATCAAATATATCAAGATCGAGTAGCTTATAAGCTAAAGCTTACTTAAGAAACTTGATGATAGTCACAATGTGTTCTACACTGGTGATTTAAGGATATGCCTAGCCGTTAAGTCGATAGCGTTATGATGTGCAGATCAATGAAAACTTACGGTTTGATGAAACCAGTATCGATTAAGGATCGACAGGATTGAAAGCTCCAAAAGGAAGCATGTACCTATTATAAAGGTCAATTGGGGTGCCCTTAGAGGCCCAAATGTATTGTGGAGGTTAAGTCCATTGTGCGACATAAAGTACTTCCATTATTTTAGCAAATCTCGAGGTCAAGATTTCTTTTAAGGGGGTGAGGATGTAACACCTCACAAAATCATGTCCAATATAATAAAGACACGTGTCATGAACTTTAAACGTGTAAGGAATTGTTTTCGAGGGACTAAAATTGTCAAACAATGCAAATATGTAAGTAAAAGGATCCAAAGTGTCAACATGCCCTTCTTGTGCCTCTGATTGACCTCACACGATGTCCGTATTCTTTAATGAATAAATTGTCAGACATAGAAAGTCGTTTGTGCTTAAAATGAGAAGTTTACAAAGCATAAGGGTTAAATGTGTCAACATGTTTAAAGTTACCTCTGAGTGACCTTTTAACATTTCCGAGACTTTGTAATACTTCCTTATACTCCCATGGATATCGGATAATAAACACATGAAGTTACGACGCACATAAATGAATAAAGTGGAAATTCCAAGAATTAAAGATCAAATGCGTCAACGTTGCAATTTAAGACTGTTCGGGTGACCTCGTAACTAACCGAAGGTTAATGATGATTGTTTGAAGACTCAAGACCCTTAAAAGTTAAATTTGGGGGTTAAAAGTGCAATAAACGAAAGTTAAAACAAGCTAGGAAGGACCAGGGGCTGAAAATGCAATAAATGAAAGTTGTTTTCTGGTTTGAGAGGAGCCTCGCGGGGCGCGTAGACCTCCTCTGGAGTCTACGCGGGCCGTGTAAAAGTGCCAGTAAAAGAAAAAAAGGGACAGCTGCAGGTTCAACCAGTTCCACCGCCTTTGCAAGCTGGTTTTCGATTCTAGGGGCTTGTTCGATGGTTTTTAATGCCCTAGGGACACTTGGGATCATCTGAATTACCTCCTAGGTACATATGGAACGATCCTAGAGCTTCCAAAGTCCTATATAAAGGGTCTTGATATTCTTGTTCTAGCACACTTGAAAGAATTTTACTCTCGATCACTCCTTGAAGCCTCCTGGAGCTAAAGGAAGCTTTCACAAGTTCAATATTCGTGCTAAGGACTATAGTAAGTGTTCTTAGCTTCCAAAGTTTAAGTTTTATTAGCTTAATGACCGAAAGTCAAAGCTATCGTAATTAAGCTTTGACTTGGTGATTAATCACAAACGGTCCAGCCATTATTCAAGTTGAAAGTGGCTATGAGTTGGTAATTATGTAGGTAATAAACCCCTTAAAAGGGCACCTACTGATTATCACTTTTACTTGGTCAATTGTCGGGTCAAACTTGTTAATAAAAAGTCAACAGAATCAGTTTTTACAAATTAATTCATAACTGATAATGTAAAGGTTATGGAACATGTTTTAACACTTAAATAACTTGGTAAACAATATAAGAACATGTTTAGGCATGTTCAACCCGACAATTCTGAGTTTAGGCTCGGTTCGCAACCGAAAGTCGCAAAAGTAGACTTTTGCTTTGACTTTCAATTCTGACCCGATTTAGCTTAGTTTAGTTATGCCTTAGAGTTCACTTGGGACCATATTATGTGTTAGTAAAACCCTCTAAGGTTATGCTACATGGTTCCTTAATAATCTGATTCATATGCATGTTTCCGTTAAATGCTTAAAATGGACCATTATGCCCTTTTATCAATAAAACGAGATTTTTGAAAATGTGAGAGGACAAAAACCTTTATTACTGATATTTAAGTATGTCCTAAAAATTTGACATAAGTTTATGGTCTAAAATGAGAGTTATGCTCGATATCGTAAAATGAAAGCTTTTTATTAATTAAATGACATATTTGATATAAGTCCTATTCAAACCCAATTTTTGGCACTAAACTTTTCTCCCACTATTATAATATAATATTTAGGGATTTTTGGAGATTTTTATTAAATTTTAAACTAATCATAACATAGAGTTCTTGCATAGGCTCGGTAATTGACGATAATGCCCTTTTCGCTAATAAAATGAGTTTTTTTACATCCTTTACATAACAAACCTTTTTCTACTGATTTTATATATTAAATAAATTATTTTAAACAGTAGAGGCTGATCAAAAACTCAGATTTCCTTAATCAACCCGAATATCGTCAAATACCGACTTTTATGCGATTTAGGCGCATAGTATGGTTTAAAACCATATTTGGCACCTAAGGCTTGTTACCTACTGATGTTATGGATAAAATTTTTATATTTTAATAGTAGGTATAAGTATTGAACTCAGATTTCCAAATTTAACCCTTAAAGCATATGTGAAATGACCAAAATGCCCCTACGGTGCATAGTTTGGCCATAAATGATAAAATTCACATATGTATGATATCTTACTGATATAACTTGTTAAAATAAATATTTTATTGGTTTTTTTAGACCAGAACCTCAAATTACTATTTAGCCTCTTTTATAAACTTTAAAATGACCAAAATACCCCTACGGGGCTTAAATTGATCTTAAATTCGTTTTGGACATAATGGAAGATATCCTACTGATATCATAACATATTTAAAGCATATTAAGTTGTGGAACTTTTTCATGACTCTTTTGGTTGCCCGTTATGCATTTTCGCGTTCGGTACGGTTTATGTAACTAGTTTGCATAAATTAACCGAAACGGGTCAAACCTTATCATTTTTACTTCAAAATTCAGAATGTGATTAGTTTACCCATTATATACAAGTCTTCATACTTGTCGGGTCTAAGTCACATTCTAATCCGGTCTTCGCTTAATCTTGCGTTTTGAACCATAAACCTTTCTTTAAAACTAACCGGTCTAAGTTAAGACTTAAATAAGACCCGTTAGGAATCTAATAGGTTATTAAAACCTTCGTTCTAGATTAGGAGCCCGGTAAAAGCTATCTGTACTTGCTGATTGATATACGGCTGAGATTAAAAAATTTATTTTTAGCTCAGGTAAATACTTTTAACTTATTTTCTGTTATACGGGCTTGGGATACGGTATTATAATAATACCGCTTGGAGGGGTATGAATTCATACAATCGGAATGTGATTAAAAAGATGCATAACTAGTTTTAATCTTTCTTGTTTGATGCAATGGCTTTGGGGGGTTAATGACCATGTCCTCGATATCCTCGGCTCATTCATTAGAAATGGCCATGACTTAAGCACGGGGTGTAGGCATACACCTGACAGTTGCGTATGTAAAAAGGTACCCCACCCGTAAGGAAACTTCTTGTGGGTATTATACCAAGTGATGTGTCTATTAATCTTATGTGGCTCTTCTAACTGGTCCTGAATGGACGACAAACATGTAAAACTGTATACAAGATTATAATTAAAATAATTGTCCCAAGTTATAAACTTGTGCATTTAAATCAATTTTATAAATACTTTTCAAAAGAGTCAGTTAATTGTATTTACCAGTGTAAACTGACGTATTTTTCAAAAAGGTTAAGTGCAGGTACTAAGCGTAATGGGCTGGAAACTCCTGAGTGATTAAATAAAGAGTCTTGCAAGCTTTTATCACTTTAAGTCTGTTGAACAATATTTCTTTTGTTTCGATACGCCTGTGGATCCTTTTACAATCCGTTGTATAATATTTTATTATACTTTCGAATCGGTTTGTAATATTATTACTTTCAGACTTCTGCTGTGCATTTAAACTGTGATTATTGACCATGATGATATCAACTACGTCACGATACTCCCCACCGGGCCCACCGGTAATACGTGGAAATATCGGGGCGTGACATAGGCGGATGCTATGGCATGACACATGTCGATGCGGCGCAAGCTCCTTAGGCGCATAGCGCACGTCATTGGCTATGGCGAAGAATGCAAGTGGCGCACGAGTTTGGATGGCGCATGACCAGGTGGCGTCCTGGTATGCATAGTGGCATCTGTGTGGCACGAGTATGGATGGCACATGACTAGGTGGCGTCCTAGTATGAGTAGTCGCATCCGTGTGGTGGACGACTCCATATGGCGTGGCATGAGATCCTTGAAGCGTGGCGCGCAGACTGGCAGATTAGTTCTAGCGCGCGCAGGTTTGCAACAATAATAGAAGAGCTGGTTGGACCTAGTCAAACTAGTTGTCTCAAACCGTTTAATGCGTGTCAGGATGAATATGACCGTTTTTTACTAACCACTTAAGTCCATTTAATTAGAGATTAAAGTCATATTCATTATCTTTTTTATTACAAGATTAATGTTATAGTTATGACAAGATTAATGTCTATTTTTATAACTAGTTTTAATGAGATTTAAACTATGAGTGTATATATATGAACTTGGTGGTTCATATTAGACACAAGAAAATAGGCATTCTCTTTAGTCTCGATGTTTCATTGAGAGGAGTACTCTCAAATTTACACAACTTCATCTTGTTCCAAATTTTGTAAAACACCAAATTATGCTCGGTGCAATCTTGGGCGTGAGTGTTATCTCCGGCAGTACAACTACTGCTTCGGTTGTTGTATCCTGGAAACAGACCGTCTGAGAAGAGCCGCGGAATCTATTTTAAGGGCCCCGTGTCAAACACGATCCTCAACCAAAACCGTCAACGACAGTTTGTTCATTCTTGCAGCGGAGGTTCGTACAAGACGGTGCGGTTGAAGTTCTTCTGAAGACGCTGGTTTGAATCAAGATTGGTACAATTATATTGTATTTTATATTCGTTTATTTAGTTTTTGTAACCGGTATTGTACTAGTCGAATTTCCCACAAATAATGAGAGTCTCGTTATTATATATTTTGTAATATATTTTATTTAAAAAGGTGAACCTACTTCCTACAATCTATACATATAATAAAAGAAACCATGTTAGGGACACATGGCGTTCTATGAGGCAGTTTTAATTATTTTTCTAAATATTTATTATGGAAAATCAATTATTGATAATATTAAATTTAAAATTTTAGAAGAGATTTTAATGATAAAGACAAAGATAACTGATAATAATATATTAATTATTATAATCATATATCAATTATTAAAATCTAAAAAAATATATTAGCGTTTTAAATATTTATAAAGATAATGATTTTATTTAATTGGTAGTTTTAATTGTTTTTATATTTTGATGATAAGGACAAGGATGACTGATAAGCACATATTAAAATAAAAATATTTATTTTAATTAACTGTTTCGTTAAAAGGATTTATTCAGTACATGTAGAACATACATATTTTTATACGTGGTATATTAAGAAGCTTATTTATAATAAAGGATCTCATTATCCCGTTTTACACTCCAATGAAATAATAATATTAAATCATAATATCCAGCTTATCTCTTGTATATTTAATATTTTTTACTAAAATATTTCTTTTCTTTTTTTATGTTGATTATCCAACATTAGGTAATACGTAAGTTTCTAACATAATAATAAATAAAAAAATAAAGTCAGATGTTACAATAAGTAAATAGTACCTCAAAGTTACTTTTGTTAAAAAACATATCTTGATGACTAAATGTTTTAACGGGTTAAATTATTCGTGAATAAAGGATCCCATTATCCCGTTTTACACTCCAATGAAATAATAGTATTAAATCATAATATCCAGCTTATCTCTTGTATATTTAATATTTTTTACTAAAATATTTTTTTTTCTGCTGATTATCCAATATTAGGTAATACGTAAGTTTCTAACCTAATAATAAATAAAAAAAAACAAACTAAAATGTTATAAACCATGTAATACACAACTCTCTAACCTAATAAAAACTAAAGTGAGATGTTACAATAAGTAAATAGTACCTCAAAGTTCATTTTGTTAGAAAACACATCTTGATGACTAAATGTTTTATCGGATTACATTATTCGTGTAAGACATGTGTTTATTCAAATCGTGCAATCACGAGTTTTTAAAAGATGTAATTATTTTATTACTTAGTATAAAATTATATTTATTTAACTCGTGTAATACACAGGGTTCTAACCTAGTTTATTGTATAATAATCCTCACAGATATTTGTATATCCCAACTCAAAATATCGTATTACTTTCTTGACTTTCGAGTGTTATACAGGTAGTCGTTAGGGAAGGGTTTGGCGTAAGGAACAATAATGAATGTGGTTGCTTTAATAATGAATATGTTTGCGCTTGCTTTAAAAATACTCTTTGTTAGAAAATACTTATATTTTGTTTTTTATTTGTACATACTTTTTAGCCAAAAGCGACTGTCTTTATACTTTATATATGTATGACAAGTAAGAATGCCAAAATTTATTAAAATAAGATCCCATGTGTAACAAGATAGGGTACCAACGTTTGTAATTTGGTATAAGTTAAACCGATCAAATCAAACTAATTTGTTAGTTTTGATCGTGTCAAGTTGTTCATTTTGTCAAAAGCAAATCATTACTATATATTAACATATGTCCTTTATATATATACACATATAGGGTAATGGTTTTAGAGTAAACACTAGGTTGAGAGTGAACTCTGTGAACCAATCTGGCTCATTGGATTACACCATCTACAGATTTTTATATAATGGAAAGATTGTAATTATAATTTTGTAACTTTCCTTTAAAATAATTGATAAAAGGGTATTTGTGTCTTTTGTAAATTGCATTTATTAAACAATAAAATCAAAATCTCTAAAATCTCGCTAGTTTTCATACATACAAGATACACAACTGTTAGTGTATACACATGTGTACAGTCTCGCTAGTATCAGTTTATACAAGATACACAGACGTTAGTTTATACACATGTGTACAGTCTCGCTAACTATCAGTTTATACAAGATACACAACTGTTAGTTTATACACATGTGTACAGCATTTTATACATCTGTGTATTATATTTAGAAATTGTTACATATGTGTATATTAACAACATGTAGTATATTATGCATGCACACGAGTAAATTCATATAAAAAATATGAAATTAATGAAAACGAAACATATCACATGTATGCAAAAATAAATAACTTCATCGCATATTCAAAAAATAATTACAATTTCAATCTCAGAGAAATTTTTCAATATTTATTGAAAATTATAAAAAGTTAAAAACAATATATTATGATATCTATATATACGAATAATAAAAGAAAAAATATATTAAAGTTAAAATTAAACCAAAATCTATGGATAAAAAATTATGGAGAAATAACTAAAAATAAGAGAGAGGGGGAGAGTTAAGAGAGGAGAAAATTAAGGGATTGTAATTAAACATACTTGACTAATGTCAATCTTACCCATTTAATCTAAAAAAATGATAAAGGGTTAAGATTAGTTCACTCAGTTCACTCTCAAAAAGTTGTTCACTCTTGAACCTAATCCTACACATATATATGCGTAATTTCACGATCCGTTGTTATTATTATTGTTTGTTACTACACATTAGCCAATACTATATTTTTCAACATATTTAGGCATAAGATATTGTACATCATGTGGCGGCGTTGATAGCCGAAAGACAAGAGGGTACATGCACTAATCGGCAGTTGTCTCAATTGTTGAGTGTTATGTGCCTTATGTCCAAGACCTGATGCAAAACTACTATCGAGTCGGGGGTCTCATTGGAAGCAGCTTCTCTATTCCTACGGGGTAGAGGTAAGGCTGTCTACATCTTACCCTCCTCAGACCCTACCTTATCTTTGCTATTGTTAGGATTTACTAAGTACGATGATGATGATGATGATGATGACTTTTAACCCAAAACTTTTTAATTCTTTACTTTTAAACCAAAACTATTTGATTTTTTTTACTTGTAACCCAAAACTTTCATCTTTACTTTTAACCCAAAACTATTTATTTTTTTTACTTTTAACCCCAAAACTTTTCAGCTTTTGCAATTTAACCTCATAACCTTTTTACTTTCAATTTTGGTCCTCAATACTTTTCATTTTTCTCAAAATTTTCATTTTACATTTCGTTCTAAATTTTGCGAGTTAACATGGTGTAACGTGTGTGTGTGGTTAAACGTTTTTACGTTGTCTATTTTTTCCCGTTTGGCAGGTTCATCGTAACGTGCGGATCCTAGATCGACTTAGTTATTCTTTTATATGTTTTACATTTCGGTTTAATTTCTTACATTAACACACCGCAACTTTAGCATTGGTGGTCGCTGACAGTAGTGTGCCATTGGTGTTCGCCCTCGCCGCAACGCGGAGTTGCTTAATACTAGTGGGTAAATATTAGAAAACAACCAGCCTATGTTTTGAGGATACCTAACAACCCGATTGTTACTAGATTCTAGGTATGGGACTCAATTTAAAGTTCATTTTATTTTTTTTAACCTAAGTACAAATAAGCAACCAGGAAGGAATATCTTGAGACATCAAAAACTTCTAAAAGAGATAAAAAAAACCATTGAAAGAATTTTTCTTGTAATATAAATATAGTTTATAAGCACAACCTTATTTACTTCATAGGCAATTTAAATACTATAATAAATATAAACCAATACGTACACCAATGCTTGAAGATAAATATTATACACCAAATATAAACCAATACGTTTGGATGTATTGGCCTAATGGTTAAGGAGAGGTGAAAAGTTTTGTTTCTCTTGAACCTGGATTCAAATTCAGAAAAAAGAGAATTTTAATACTAATTTGGTGATACTAACATACTAACTACACCGTTCAAAAAAAAGTTCACATAAAAGAATGTTTATTATTAGAAAGATGATAATATAAGTATTACTGCATTAGGAAACATGATATACCAAATTTGAAGGTAAGGCTTATGCAAAAAAGTAGATCTTTTTTGGATCAAGTGGTGGAAGACTTATATTTTTCTTTGGATATGCAGGTTCAAGTCTCACTTGATGCAGAGTGAGGCAGGGGCGGAACCACCAAATAAGTAGCTGTAGCACAGGTTACGGCTCAACCCCGTATTAACAGCGTTATTTTTTCGTTTTTATATAAAAGATACCCCTTAAATAATACGCCTAACCATAAAAATAGGATAGTATAAAGTGTAAATCCAATTCTTTTTACAAGCCTAAACATAATTGTTACTAGCTTATTAAGCTAGCCCAAGACCCAAAATAATAATAAAACAGGCTCATTTATATATTGATTATGGGGGCGGCAATGGAATAGTAACGACGCAGGAAAACCAAAGGTCGAAGTTCGAACAAAGAAAGAACAAGAACCAGGCAGCCAACGATCTCACCTCCTGCAGCTCTGAACTCGCACGGTCGCACCGCACCTGCGTTTCGATTAGTCCCTGAAGCTCTAAAGTCGTTGCATTTCTTTGATACTATTGCTAGTGAAATCGCTGAAAAGCAGTATCTTTATGTTAAGTTTTTTTTTTTTTTTTTTTTTTTTTTTTTTTGTTATTGTTTGTACGTGCACCTGTGTTTCACTTATTATTTGTAGGTTTTTGTTAATGAAAATCAATAGGTTTATGTTTATGTGAAGTTCTTTAAATGTTTGTGCGGTCGAAAATGATTTTTTTTCATAAAGTAAAAGTCGACGAAGTGATGGAACGATTTCAAGCTATGAAAAAAAGAGGACAGATCTATTAGGTATTTGTTTTACTTTATTTATTTATTGTCGCTTTTTTTTTAATATTGTATGATTGCACGGTTAATTTTTTTTGGGATACCTCTGATTTAATGGGCTAGTTCCGTCACTGGAGTGAGCCACTGATGAGCAATGATAGGAGACCCAGGGAAACCTGAGTTCGATCCTTAAGCCAAACGGGTTTTACCGGTAATTTTACCATAGTGCCTACAGGCGGGTGGGTTATCGGATTTTCCTCGGAATTAGTGTGGACTCAGGTTACTATCGAAGTACTCTGTTTGGTCTAGTGGGTGCCCCAAGAGTGTTTGGGGTTGATTATGTTGACCATTAAAAAAATGCTAAAAAAACGAAGCTAGGTAAAAGTGTAATCGTATGCTTGAAACTTCAATCGGCACCATTTTTGGGCAATATGCCAATATGACACCAAGTGATATTTTATAGTTCCCGCTTTTGGGATTTGTTAAGACTAAAATTAATAAAAACCGAATCCGTTCTATTGAATTTACAAACTGGAGGTCGGTTGCGAAGTAAGCAACCGATTTGTATCACATTTTTTTTTTATCTTTTAAATATGTAACAAATTTATCTTTTACTATAAATCGAGTTCTATTTGTTTGATAGACCTTGAACATTTTATATTTAGGATTCGTATTCATGATTTTATGGTAGTGATACTGATTATTATTATTATAGTCACTTAAATTGATAATAACGAGGCCTAATTTGATGAATATTACTTGTAACATAAAATATAAGAATCTTATAGACAGCAACCATATATATTAAAAATCATTATACTTTGGTTCATTTTCTTAATAAAAAATATTCCTTTGTCGACGATTTGAGATTAGTTGGATCTTACCGATATTTTAAATGTAATACGTTTAATGGATCTTGATTCTTATGATCTTATCTTAATGAATTATGTTTAAATACCCTTGCATAAAGCAAAATATTCTCTTTTATTAGATTACAAAAATTATCTCCAAATGCTCTATATTATGGCTGCAAATGAACCAAACGTTCGGCGAACAGTTTGTGAATCGTTCAGCGGGACGTTCGTTTGAGTTCGTTTGTTTATTAAACAAACGAACACAAACAAGAAATTTCGTTCGTTTAGTTAAATGAACAAACATGAACAGAGGCCGTGTTCATTCGTTTATGTTCGTGAACGTTCGGTAACATATTCGTTTGTGTTTGATAGTTCATTAGTGTTTTTAGTTTTTATATTTTATTTAAATACTTAAAATTTCCGACAATGAAATATTTAATAAGTGTCAGTGTATTATATATCTTGTTCATGAACGTTTTGTGTTCTTTTGTTTCCATTTGTGTCCATGACCACTTTTGTGTTCATCAACGTTTGTTTTTATTGTTGCCTAAAATTAACAAACAAACACAAACGAAGACGAACAGACTCATTTCCTTAACAAACAAACACAAACCTAAAATCTCGTTCGTTAAGTGCTCATAAACAGTTCGTGAACACATATATTTCTTAACAAACAAACACAAACAAGGTCTTGTTTGTGTTCGTTTGCTGCCCTACTCTATATAGTAGATTATAAAAGTACCGATTAACCCTTGCCCGTTTACACCAAAAACAAACGATCTTAATAGAAAAAGACAATATTATGCATATTCCTTTCGGTTTCACATTTTTTTTTTCATTTCAAAATGCTAAAAACTATCATATCTAGTTACCTTCTTATGGTAAATCAAAAAACAATTCTTCACTAAATAATCAAAAACACATTATACACTTTATTATTTTATATAATGTTCACTAAATAATCAAAAACACATTATACACATTATTATTTTATATTATGGTAAATCAAAAAACAATTTCCATACTATAAATTTTCAACAATTGTATGTATAGGGTGGGTGTATCTAGGGGTGCAAACGAGCCGAGCGGCTCGCGAGCTACTCAAGATCGGCTCGCGAAAAAAGCTCGAAACGAGTCGAGCCTTATCGAGCCCGAACCGAGCTTGAGCCTAAAAACAAAGCTCGTTTGTTTATCGAGCCCGAGCTCGAGCCTCGCATGTGAAGCTTGTTAGGCTCGTCAAGCCTTAGTGTAAACGAGCCGAGCCGAGTCGAGCCGAGCTTATTTAAACTTGTTTACAAGCCGACCTCGAACCTAAGAATAAGCTTATTTAGTAAACAAGCCCGAGCCCGAGCTTCACTTATCGAGCTCGCGAGCTTAAAAAATCTATTATTTCTATTATTTTTATTTAATATACTAATTAATAGATAATAAACGAGCTGAGCCTGAGCCAAGCTCGAGCTTGAGAAAATACAAACGAGCCGAGCTCGAGCTTTGAAAACCAAGCTCGAATCGAGTCGAGCTCGAGCCCGAGCTCTTATAAATTGCTCGAGCTCGAGCCTGGTCGAGCTCGGGCTCGGCTCTGCTCGTTTGCACCCCTAGATGTATCCAATGCTTAGGAGAATTTTCAAAAAAAAAAAAAACTTGATTTTTCACTTTTAACCCAAACCTATTTGATTTTTTTTACTTTTAACCAAAAAGTTTTCGTCTTTCGCAATTTAACCTCACAATTTTTTTACTTTCAACTTTGGTCCCTTATATTTTCAATCTTACGCAAATTTTTCGTTTTACGTTCCGTTTTAAATTCTGCGAGTTAACACGGCGCAACGTGTGTGCGGTTCAACATTTTTACGTTGTCTATTTTTTCCAGTTTGATAGGTTCGTTGCAACACACAAGTCCTAGGTCAACTTAGTTATTCTTTTCTATGTTTTACGTTTCGGTCTAAGTTATTCGCATTAACACGCCGCAAGTTCAATGTTGATGGCCCCGCCGCAACGCGGGGATGCTTAATACTAGTTCTTCACTAAATAATAAAAAAAACACATTATACTCTTTATTATTTTATATTTTTATCCAAATATAGAGCTAGAGCATATCTCGTCGGTTATAAATCGTTTGCTTTTATGCATCCTGCATGGGAATTGTTTTGATCAAAAATCAAACAAAAGATAATGTATCCATATCTGATTTCTTGAGGTAGTGTGTTTGAATGATAAACAAGTATGTAGTTGAATATGAAATGTAGTGAATGATGAACAATATAAATGCTTGATGAATGAAATGATCAACACAGAGACTTGTACGAGGAAAAATCCTTGATCACTAGTAGATCGCCGGCATAAAAACCTCGGATAGTGAAAACTATCACTCTCAACTATATTGAAAAACAAAGATTACAACTTCGGATGATATTGAGCTTGTAACAATCGAGTACTAGTGTTAGTGTTTGAGAGCAGTTTCGAGAGTAGCAAAATGTGCAAGTGTCTTCTGTCTAATCAAACTCAGTATCCCTCATATACATTCTAATTTAGCTAACTAAATAAGCGAAAATGAAGGAAGCTCCCCACGTTCACCCCTCAACGGCTACATGCCTTCAGCTCATGCGAATTAGGAAGCATATTCTCTGATATTCCAGCATTGACTGGGTTCTAGTCGTTATACACCTGCAAATATAAGTTCAAAACAAGGATAAAATTGTTAGTTATTATGTACAATAAATAAGGATCCATGATCCTCAGACTTCCTGCACTATCTATTAAGGATCAGTGATCCAGGCCAATCTAAGGATATGTGAGTTATAAAAATTAAGTCCTAACAATTGCCCTCAAATATGGCTGATTATTAAGATAATTAAATTTTCCATATTTCTGTTTGTTTTGAACTAGCCGTTACAGATTAAACTAGCTGGTACGATGATCACGTCACTGATGGGATAACCTGCAACCATCATTACGCATAAATAGGGTGAAGAGATAGAGTCAGCGATGCCATTTAAATTCAAAGATCATTGATTTAAAACCCATATAAGAGATCCTTCAGGTATTCTCTTCTCCACTCTTCTCCTTTTGATGTGTGTAAAATGCAACATATAAATTACATCAAATGAGGCATAAAACTAATCCTTTTTAAGTACTAATATTGGAAAAAGAGTGTTTTTGTCTTCCTTTTGTATTTTCAGGATTAAATGAGCTCAAAAACACAAAAGAAGCAAAAAGACAGCTAAATCCAACATAAATACAAGGAAAGGAACATAAGTGGACTGCCCGACCCCTCAACGGCATCTTCCCAAGCAAAATAGAGAAGGCAGAAGACTGAACACGCCCCGTGCTCAGCCAGCACGGGGCCGTGCCCAAGAAGCAGCAGAAAAGACAAACCTATAGAAGCTTCTATTTCCCACCACGGGGCCGTGCCTAGTGAACACGGGGGCGTGGCGAAAGTACATCAGGCGCATTAATTGTAATTGCGAATTACAATTAATGAAGAGAGAGAGTGTCAGACAGGCACGGGGCCGTGTCCAGCGGACACGGGGGCGTGCCCAGCCTTCTGTTCAGCCTATAAATAGGAGTGCTTGGTTTCATTTCAACTCATCCCTTGGCACACCACCTCTCTCACACTTCATCCACCACCCACCACCATCACAACACCATCATCCACCACCATCATCCATTGTCCATCGTAGAGTGTGTGAGTCGTCTCGGGATCCAAGATTGATCGTAAGAGTTCTTGACAATCAAGGCCATGTTTGCCTAAGTCTCTTACATCACTTGGTGAAGACAAAGTGTCTAGTATAATACTTTTTATTTCTAATCTTTTGCACTTTTTATTTGGTTTTGTATTAATGACTTTAATAACTAGTTACTTATGTTGAAGGTGATCTTTCCTTATCGTTTGTCCGTGGTGTCTTGGCATTATTTTACTGTCTATATAAAATAAAAGATTTTCACCATTCATATCTCCACGGTCTATATGGAGGTATGTTGGCTACCTGGTCGGGGGTTAAGGGAACAGTTTGGTAAAGGTCTTGCCATTGTTCAGCGTTTAGAGGTCCTGCAATGGACCTGGGTCAAATTTAGTAGGACCTCCTTCAATGCTTCACGGTATTGGATGGCGGGGGTCCAAACTCTTTGATCCCCTCATAAGTTAACTACTATTAATACTATAAACCAGCTATTTAGGACTGTATCCCTGCTGACTCAGACTACTTAGTCGAGGGTAATGTCACCGCCAAAAGCGGGGCCTACCATAATACTGCATTAATAACTTAATTCATTATCTTCCAATAATCCACCCTTTTAGGATTGTATCCTTGCTGACTCAAACTACTGGGGTGAGGGTAACGTCACCTTCAAAAGAGGGGCCTACTACAATAACTAAGATAATCTCTTAATTATGTGCAAAAGTGCGGAAATAATCAAAGGTTATACTAGATACGAGTCGGAACCAAGTGATTCATCTTGTCTATCTGTTTTTCTTTTATTTTTATTTTCAGCATTTTAGTTAGTTTTTATTTTTCTTAGTTTAAAACATTTTTCTAACCTTTTTATTTTGATTAGACGTTGAGGATAAACCGGTACTAAAAGCTCTTGTGTCCTTGGACGACCTCGGTATCTTACCAACGCTATACTACGCTCACGATGGGTGCACTTGCCCATATGTGTGTTTAGTGTTAGTAAGATATCGTGTTTTATAAATTTAAAACTTGGCTAAAAATAAGTGTTAAAAGGGCTTAAAATATACACCTAAAATATATAACACTTCACACGCATCACCTTTCTTCCTGTATTTTTATCTTCTTCAGCAAAACAAAGACGAAAATGGTCACCCGATCATCCCTAAATAAGGATCACGATCCTGGTAGCCCACTAAGAAGCCAAGACTTGCTGAAGACTCCTTTTTCAGAACTTTGCAGGTTCACTGATCCTGAAGTTGATCAGTTTTATACGTGTTTCCCTCCGGGAACAGTATTCCGTCCGTTCGACTCTTCCCTTAAAAGTGACTCGGTATCCTCCACTTGGGTTTGCTTTCCGGCAGCACCATTTTAGATTGGCTATTCTTATCCTTTCCCCTAGTTTACCCAACGCTTCTTCACCTTGACTGGTCTGTGTTATAATCAGGCCATGCCAATGCTATGGAGAGTGTTGTATACTCTAGAACAAATCATCAGGGATGAAGGATTGGATTTCAATCTTTCTAAACTGTCACATCTGTACAACCTTGTGTCTCATGGATCCCACAGATTCTTATTCAAAGCTAAGCCTCAACAACCACTCCCACTCCTCAAAACCACTAAAAATGATACCTGCTGGAGAAACCAGTTTTTCTTCGTGAGAAGATACACTATTCCTTTAGGGAATACTCTTCCAAAAAAGTGGACTTTGAAGGGTAGGATATAGGATCATTAGGATTGAACTGTAGGAAGTTTCTCTTTTTTCCTTTATGAGGATAACTGATCCTGTCTTGTTTATTTGTGCAGTGAGTAACTTTTCTTCCCTTGCCGATCAACCCGGAACTGAACAAAGGCTAGCTGCATTTTGGGCCTTAGACTCTACTGTTAGAACATTCAAGCCAAAGGCGAAGGATCTAGCAGATACATCATCCACCTCTTTAACAATGTCAAGTAAGTATTCACATGTAATAAAATATTTAAAAAATGAAATAAAGTTAAGGATCATGAATACTTATCTTTATGTCGGCTAAATAGGTGCTCACAAGTCTGCATCCAAGCCTTCTTCAAAGTTTGACCTCGACGACATAGACAGCTTGATATCTCCTCGTTCACTCAAGAAGGAGCTGGCCAGAGGCCCAAGCCAACTGGAGCCCAAGACCATATCTACCCGTGCCAGAGCTGGTTCTAAGAGGAAGAAGCTGTCGGATCCTACCGAAGATACCTTCCAGCTTGAACGCCAGTTCCATGATTTCATCACTAGGTAAGGATCCTGGATACTCATAATTGTTTTCTGTCTGCCACTAAGGATCACTGATCCTGAATTCTTGTTCTTGTAACCTGTAGGGGTTTGTCCGCATCAATGCTCTCCAAGAGAAGAACCTTGCAGAGGTGGAGGAGAAGCTTGCTGATTTGCGTTCCATAGCGGCTGCCAAGGATAAAAAGATATCCCAACTGGAGAAGGAGGTCAATGGCCTGGAGAAGAAGATAATGGTGGCAGAGATAGAAGCCAAAAAAGTTGAATCGGAGGCTGCTAAGGAAGCCAAAGTACGTGCCGCTTGCACATTCTTTAGGCCAGGATCAAGATGGCTCAAGAAGCTATGGATCCTGCTTTTGACCGCTCTGCTTGGAACGTCGAAGGATGGAAGCTGGCTCTCCTCAACCTTGGCGGTGATGGCGATGTGGATCAGGTACTAGCTCTGGAGGCTGGATCGAGTGGAGCTAAGGAGCAGAAGGATGACACTGGTGATAAAGCAGGTGGTGATGCAGCAGCAGATGGTAAAGCTGTAACACTGGGCGATGAAGGATGTTGATGCCTATGCCTGAGTATAGAAACCCTTAAAAACACCCTATAACGCTCCGTAATCAAAGAAACCGAACCCGTATAACCTTATTTTTATAAAAAAACAAATAAAATATTTAATTTTGGTTGGTCACGGGCCGTGACAGGTTAATGGGGGGTCGGCCGCGAGGCGCGACACCCCTTTGCTTGCCGGTTACTTTTTGTGATACGTGTCGAACCTAGGTGCCAACTAGGCAACCCTAGCTGTAGCTAGGGTGCCCTCGCGGGGCGCGAAAAGGTGGGGTAGGGGCGGTCGCGGGGAGCGATAGGCTCCAAATGCACCTATAAATTGAGCAGTCTCTGCACTTTCAAATCTCGTTTAATTCTTTTTCTCTCTTAACACATATATCACGAAAATAAAAGCTAAAATACCCCCTAAATCACGAAGCTCTGCCCCGTTGTAAGTATTTTAACCCCCAATCACTAATTCGATGCCCTGTCCGATTGATCTGGAACCCAACAATTGATGCCAAAGCGCTGCCTGTTTAGGGCTATGCTTTGTAAACTAAGTTGGGGTTCTGTCTCTTGACGTATTGATAATTAAATTTTCCATATTTCTGTTTGTTTTGAACTAGCAGTTACAGATTAAACTAGCTGGTACGATGATCACGTCACTGATGGGATAACCTGCAACCATCATTACGCATAAATAGGGTGAAGAGATAGAGTCAGCGATGCCATTTAAATTCAAAGATCATTGATTTAAAACCCATATAAGAGATCCTTCAGGTATTCTCTTCTCCACTCTTCTCCTTTTGATGTGTGTAAAATGCAACATATAAATTACATCAAATGAGGCATAAAACTAATCCTTTTTAAGTACTAATATTGGAAAAAGAGTGTTTTTGTCTTCCTTTTGTATTTTCAGGATTAAATGAGCTCAAAAACACAAAAGAAGCAAAAAGACAGCTAAATCCAACATAAATACAAGGAAAGGAACATAAGTGGACTGCCCGACCCCTCAACGGCATCTTCCCAAGCAAAATAGAGAAGGCAGAAGACTGAACACGCCCCGTGCTCAGCCAGCACGGGGCCGTGCCCAAGAAGCAGCAGAAAAGACAAACCTATAGAAGCTTCTATTGCCCACCACGGGGCCGTGCCCAGTGAACACGGGGGCGTGGCGAAAGTACATCAGGCGCATTAATTGTAATTGCGAATTACAATTAATGAAGAGAGAGAGTGTCAGACAGGCACGGGGCCGTGTCCAGCGGACACGGGGGCGTGCCCAGCCTTCTGTTCAGCCTATAAATAGGAGTGCTTGGTTTCATTTCAACTCATCCCTTGGCACACCACCTCTCTCACACTTCATCCACCACCCACCACCATCACAACACCATCATCCACCACCATCATCCATTGTCCATCGTAGAGTGTGTGAGTCGTCTCGGGATCCAAGATTGATCGTAAGAGTTCTTGACAATCAAGGCCATGTTTGCCTAAGTCTCTTACATCACTTGGTGAAGACAAAGTGTCTAGTATAATACTTTTTATTTCTAATCTTTTGCACTTTTTATTTGGTTTTGTATTAATGACTTTAATAACTAGTTACTTATGTTGAAGGTGATCTTTCCTTATCGTTTGTCCGTGGTGTCTTGGCATTATTTTACTGTCTATATAAAATAAAAGATTTTCACCATTCATATCTCCACGGTCTATATGGAGGTATGTTGGCTACCTGGTCGGGGGTTAAGGGAACAGTTTGGTAAAGGTCTTGCCATTGTTCAGCGTTTAGAGGTCCTGCAATGGACCTGGGTCAAATTTAGTAGGACCTCCTTCAATGCTTCACGGTATTGGATGGCGGGGGTCCAAACTCTTTGATCCCCTCATAAGTTAACTACTATTAATACTATAAACCAGCTATTTAGGACTGTATCCCTGCTGACTCAGACTACTTAGTCGAGGGTAATGTCACCGCCAAAAGCGGGGCCTACCATAATACTGCATTAATAACTTAATTCATTATCTTCCAATAATCCACCCTTTTAGGATTGTATCCTTGCTGACTCAAACTACTGGGGTGAGGGTAACGTCACCTTCAAAAGACGGGCCTACTACAATAACTAAGATAATCTCTTAATTATGTGCAAAAGTGCGGAAATAATCAAAGGTTATACTAGATACGAGTCGGAACCAAGTGATTCATCTTGTCTATCTGTTTTTCTTTTATTTTTATTTTCAGCATTTTAGTTAGTTTTTATTTTTCTTAGTTTAAAACATTTTTCTAACCTTTTTATTTTGATTAGACGTTGAGGATAAACCGGTACTAAAAGCTCTTGTGTCCTTGGACAACCTCGGTATCTTACCAACGCTATACTACGCTCACGATGGGTGCACTTGCCCATATGTGTGTTTAGTGTTAGTAAAATATCGTGTTTTATAAATTTAAAACTTGGCTAAAAATAAGTGTTAAAAGGGCTTAAAATATACACCTAAAATATATAACACTTCACACGCATCAAGTTTTTGGCGCCGCTGCCGGGGACACAAGGATTTTAAGAAAGTTAGGAATCAACGGCCTAATCATTTTTTTTATTTTTCTTTTTATTTTTTATGATTTTCTTAGTTTTTCAGCTTCTGCAGAGCTCAGCACGGGCCGTGCCCAGCATCATCACTGGCAGTTTTTATTTTCTGAGTTACAGAGAGCTGAACACGGGGCCGTGTCGGTGCAACACGGGGTCGTGTCCAACTCCCAGTAACAGGGATCCAGAAAACAATCACTGTACCTCTGACCACGGGCCGTGTTCGCTGAGCACGGGGCCGTGGTGAATATTCTGACCAACGTTCTTTTCTGTTTTTATTGCAGGACTTGGAACCTAGGCGCCACATTTGAATCTCCTACGTAGTGCATGAGCTCCAGTTCTAGTAGAGACATAAAAGAACCTCTAGAAGAACCCGAACGCTTTCTCAGAAAAAGACTTAAAGCCAAAAATCAAGAGAAAGCTTCGGGGGACCCACTTCCAATGGCGGACCAACGTACCCTCATGGATTACCTACGGCCCACCGTAGGCAATCTCGGCGCCGCTATCAATGCACCGAATGTCGAAGCTAACAACTTCGAACTTCGGCCGCATTTGATACAAATGCTCCAAAACTCCGCAACCTTTCATGGGCTTGCGGACGAGGATCCCCATCTACATATTACCAATTTCTTGGAAATATGTGACACTTTTCGGATCAATGGAGCATCGAATGACGCCATCCGCCTTCGAATGTTTCCATTTTCACTAAAAGACCGAGCTAAGGCTTGGCTTAACACCCTCCTAGTGGGCTCGGTAAACACTTGGGGTGAACTTGCCCAAAAGTTTCTATATAAGTATTTCCCTCCTGCTAAAACGGCTAAATTAATGACTGAAGTTAATACATACTCACAAGAGGATGGGGAATCCTTATATGAAACTTGGGAAAGGTTCAAGGAGCTTCTAAGAAAGTGTCCTCATCACGGTCTAGCGGTGTGGCAACAAGTATCCACTTTCTACAATGGGTTGTTGCCACACACAAGACAAACACTTGATTCAAGCTCCGGGGGACTTTTAGGTAATCATCGCCCAAATGAAATATATAACCACATTGAGGAAATTGCTCAAACCAATTTTCAATGGCACACTCCCCGAGGTAATAAATCTATTGCCCCGGGCGCCCATAAGGTTGATGAAAGCACCTCTTTACAAGCCCAAATCGAGGCCCTCTCTTCGAAAATCAAAAAGCTAGAAATGACAAAAACGGCCTCGGTTATGGCTTGTGAAGGGTGTGGTGGGTCACATGAAAATTGGAGTTGTATGAAAGAATTAGATGAACAAACAGAAACGGTAAACTACATTGATAATAGACCTAGGCCGTCGGGTCCTCCAACGGGTACCTACAACCAAGGATGGCGTAACCACCCAAATCTTGGTTGGAGAGATCCCGGCAATAGCAGTAACCAACAAAACCAACGAACTAATTTTCAACAACCACAAAATTTCTCTCAACAACAAGGTGGAAGAGAAAGGCTTGAAGATACTGTATCTCGCCTCATCTCTGACACTGAAAAGAAAAACTCGGATCGATTTCAACAATTGGAATCGAATTTTAGAAATCAACAAGCTAGCATTCAAAACGTTGAAAAACAATTAAATCAACTAGCTCAAAATTTCTCTAAGAGACCACAAGGCGCGTTACCTAGTAATACCGAAACCAACCCGAAGGCACAAGTACATCTCATCACATTAAGAAATCGAACCGTGGGTCCCGAGGATGCTCCATTGCCGCCAAATGAAAGAAGCCAATCTAGCCAACCTGTGACTCCTCCTGTGTCAGAAAAGGCTTCTCTACCAACTCAAGATCCCACCAAGACTCCTCCAATTCCGTACCCCGGTAGGTTAAATCGTCAAAAGACCGATGAGCAATTCGCTAAATTTGAAAATTTACTAAAACAATTGCATGTTAATATTTCTTTTATCGAGGTCCTAACCCAAATGCCTAAATACACAAAATTTATGAGGGATTTCCTCACAAACAAAAGGAAAATTGAATCATTGCAATTAGTTAACTTAGGCGAAGAATGCTCCGCCTTAGTGCTCAACAAACTTCCACAAAAGAAAATCGATCCCGGAAGCTTCACAATTCCTTGCTCGATTGGGGAGTCTCCCGTTCGTAATGCATTAGCCGATCTTGGGGCTAGCATTAACCTCATGCCCACATCGATGTTCAAACGACTCGGCCTAGGAACAACAAGCCCTACAAAGATGAGCATACAACTCGCCGACAGATCCGTCAAATTTCCACAAGGTGTCGCTGAGAATCTATTGGTAAAAGTTGACAACTTCGTTTTCCCAACCGACTTTGTCATCCTAGACATGGAAGAAGAAACCAATGTCCCTCTCATCCTCGGGAGGCCATTTCTAGCCACCGCCCAAGCGGTGGTAGACATGAATAACGAAACGTTAACATTGAAATTTGGGGATAAGGAGGTGAAGTTTGAATGTGGAAAAAGAATTGAGGACGAAGACCCGGTCAACTACATGCAGGTCATAGACTCAAGCTTGGATGATGCTCTCCGACGGTGTAACATGGGATACAATACATCCCACTTGGGTGACATATGACCGGCTTTGGGTCTAGCCAAGGACCCTTATAAACGTGGCGCACCACGGAGGCATTCCGTGGAACTATCCTTAGTTTAATTTAGATTAATTTTTATGTTTTCTAGTTAGTTTTAATTTTCAGGAATAAAACACACTCATGGTGGTAAGGGATGAAAAGGGGAACGAGAAAAATGACCTCATGCACAAGAACAAGGCAACCGGACAATTCTCTCCATTTCAGAAGGTTCAACACGGGCCGTGCCCAACCAACACGGCCCCGTGCTGAACCACCTGCAGAAAAACGCCCAGTTCAGGTAACTGGACACGGGCCTTGTTCACCAGACACGCCCCCGTGTCCAGACTTCTGTTTCTTCTCTTTAATTTCTGTTACTGGCACCTGAACAAGGGGCCGTGTCCGGACCCCACGGGGCCGTGTCCAGACTACCAGTAACATAAATCTTTGCTTTTAACACCATTTTACACATCTAATCAACCTAAAAATTTATTTTTGGGACACATTAAGGACAATGTGTAATTTAAATGTGGGGGGGGGGGGGGATGCTAAAACCTTGAATCTTGCAAGTCCTAAATACAAGCCTTACACAAAACTCTATTGGAACCGCTAATCACCCCAAATTTTTTTCAAAAAAAAAATTTCATTTTTTTACTTGTCTAGGTTTAATTCGGGAAATTCAAGTTCTTAAAAAGGTTATATTTTTACGAATTTACAACCGATAGCGTAGTGATAAAAAGAACCAACATAAGAAAATTATGAAAAGGCATGGCAAACTTAGTTAAAATTTGATTATATATACTTGATCACATAAAAAACCCATTCCCACAAAAGTGAGTTTTGAGCCTTTATTGAGCATACAATTACATATCATTAAACTAAATGCTCATTTTTCGTTTCTTGTGTGAATAGCCGTTTGGTTCTTACGACTATAGAACTTTCCATGACGATACATTCCCGGTCCTTATCAACTTAAACCCGAGTAAGTAAATGATGGAGGCATTAGGACTAACCCTTTTTATTTCTACACCATTATTTTTCTTTTTCCTTTACCACCTACCCAAAAATCCCCCTAGTTAGCCCCTTTGAGCCTAAACCTTTTCATTTCATCACCCAAACCAAAAACCCTTTTACCCACCAAAACTTTTTTTTTAACCCTTTGTTTTAGTAACAAGTTCGGTTTTTTCGTATGATCGTTCAAAAAAAAAAAATATGTGTTGACGATGAAGCAAAAGATAAACAAACAAGTTCATCAAAAATAACTTTGTTTTAATAAAAGCTTCATTAAAATAAAAAGTTACAAAAATAGAAAGTCTTACGAAAACCGACACTTGTTACGCTTTTCGCCCTTTTTCTACTAACCACTAACCACTAACCCAACCACCTACCTTTAACCCAAGCCTAACCCTTAACCCACAAAGTCCTCTTGATATTTACAAAGGTATAAAAGTTAAAAAGGAGGAGGATTGATTGCTTGGCAAGCTTATGGTAGAAATAAGTTCCATGCCGCTCTCGAGTGATTCACTAAAAATACACCTTCGGCCGAGTGTGAGTGATTTCTCCCGTGAGGTATGTGAACTTGTATATAAATGGAATTTTAAAAAGGCATGTTATGCCCAAATAAGTAATTTCTCCTATGAAACGTTCTAAATAAATCATTACGAATAGGATTGTAAATAGATAAAAATAAAACCCAAAAAGATCTTGGATTCCCAATACTCTACGACAAGTCAAAACCTTCTCTTCTACCCATTCCATTTGGGAGTGTAAGCCACATATTAAAGAGTTTTGCTTGAGGACAAGCAAAAGTTCAAGTGTGGGGGTATTTGATGTGTGTAAAATGCAACATAAAAATTACATCAAATGAGGCATAAAACTAATCCTTTTTAAGTACTAATATTGGAAAAAGAGTGTTTTTGTCTTCCTTTTGTATTTTCTGGATTAAATGAGCTCAAAAACACAAAAGAAGCAAAAAGACAGCTAAATCCAACATAAATACAAGGAAAGGAACATAAGTGGACTGCCCGACCCCTCAATGGTATCTTCCCAAGCAAAATAGAGAATGCAGAAGACTGAACACGCCCCGTGCTCAGCCAGCACGGGGCCGTGCCCAAGAAGCAGCAGAAAAGACAAACCTATAGAAGCTTCTATTGCCCACCACGGGGCCGTGCCCAGTGAACACGGGGGCGTGGCGAAAGTACAGCAGGCGCATTAATTGTAATTGCGAATTACAATTAATGAAGAGAGAGAGTGTCAGACAGGCACGGGGCCGTGTCCAGCGGACACGGGGGCGTGCCCAGCCTTCTGTTCAGACTATAAATAGGAGTGTTGGTTTCATTTCAACTCATCCCTTGGCACACCACCTCTCTCACACTTCATCCACCACCCACCACCATCACAACACCATCATCCACCACCATCATCCATTGTCCATCGTAGAGTGTGTGAGTCGTCTCGGGATCCAAGATTGATCGTAAGAGTTCTTGACAATCAAGGCCATGTTTGCCTAAGTCTCTTACATCACTTGGTGAAGACAAAGTGTCTAGTATAATACTTTTTATTTCTAATCTTTTGCACTTTTTATTTGGTTTTGTATTAATGACTTTAATAACTAGTTACTTATGTTGAAGGTGATCTTTCCTTATCGTTTGTCCGTGGTGTCTTGGCATTATTTTACTGTCTAATAAAAATAAAAGATTTTCACCATTCATATCTCCACGGTCTATATGGAGGTATGTTGGCTACCTGGTCGGGGGTTAAGGGAACAGTTTGGTAAAGGTCTTGCCATTGTTCAGCGTTTAGAGGTCCTGCAATGGACCTGGGTCAAATTTAGTAGGACCTCCTTCAATGCTTCACGGTATTGGATGGCGGGGGTCCAAACTCTTTGATCCCCTCATAAGTTAACTACTATTAATACTATAACCCGGCTATTTAGGACTGTATCCCTGCTGACTCAGACTACTTAGTCGAGGGTAACGTCACCGCCAAAACGGGGCCTACCATAATACTGCATTAATAACTTAATTCATTATCTTCCAATAATCCACCCTTTTAGGATTGTATCCTTGCTGACTCAAACTACTGGGGTGAGGGTAACGTCACCTTCAAAAGAGGGGCCTACTACAATAACTAAGATAATCTCTTAATTATGTGCAAAAGTGCGGAAATAATCAAAGGTTATACTAGATACGAGTCGGAACCAAGTGATTCATCTTGTCTATCTGTTTTTCTTTTATTTTTATTTTCAGCATTTTAGTTAGTTTTTATTTTTCTTAGTTTACAACATTTTTCTAACCTTTTTATTTTGATTAGACGTTGAGGATAAACCGGTACTAAAAGCTCTTGTGTCCTTGGACGACCTCGGTATCTTACCAACGCTATACTACGCTCACGATGGGTGCACTTGCCCATATGTGTGTTTAGTGTTAGTAAAATATCGTGTTTTATAAATTTAAAACTTGGCTAAAAATAAGTGTTAAAAGGGCTTAAAATATACACCTAAAATATATAACACTTCACACGCATCACCTTTCTTCCTGTATTTTTATCTTCTTCAGCAAAACAAAGACGAAAATGGTCACCCGATCATCCCTAAATAAGGATCACGATCCTGGTAGCCCACTAAGAAGCCAAGACTTGCTGAAGACTCCTTTTTCAGAACTTTGCAGGTTCACTGATCCTGAAGTTGATCAGTTTTATACGTGTTTCCCTCCGGGAACAGTATTCCGTCCGTTCGACTCTTCCCTTAAAAGTGACTCGGTATCCTCCACTTGGGTTTGCTTTCCGGCAGCACCATTTTAGATTGGCTATTCTTATCCTTTCCCCTAGTTTACCCAACGCTTCTTCACCTTGACTGGTCTGTGTTATAATCAGGCCATGCCAATGCTATGGAGAGTGTTGTATACTCTAGAACAAATCATCAGGGATGAAGGATTGGATTTCAATCTTTCTAAACTGTCACATCTGTACAACCTTGTGTCTCATGGATCCCACAGATTCTTATTCAAAGCTAAGCCTCAACAACCACTCCCACTCCTCAAAACCACTAAAAATGATACCTGCTGGAGAAACCAGTTTTTCTTCGTGAGAAGATACACTATTCCTTTAGGGAATACTCTTCCAAAAAAGTGGACTTTGAAGGGTAGGATATAGGATCATTAGGATTGAACTGTAGGAAGTTTCTCTTTTTTCCTTTATGAGGATAACTGATCCTGTCTTGTTTATTTGTGCAGTGAGTAACTTTTCTTCCCTTGCCGATCAACCCGGAACTGAACAAAGGCTAGCTGCATTTTGGGCCTTAGACTCTACTGTTAGAACATTCAAGCCAAAGGCGAAGGATCTAGCAGATACATCATCCACCTCTTTAACAATGTCAAGTAAGTATTCACATGTAATAAAATATTTAAAAAATGAAATAAAGTTAAGGATCATGAATACTTATCTTTATGTCGGCTAAATAGGTGCTCACAAGTCTGCATCCAAGCCTTCTTCAAAGTTTGACCTCGACGACATAGACAGCTTGATATCTCCTCGTTCACTCAAGAAGGAGCTGGCCAGAGGCCCAAGCCAACTGGAGCCCAAGACCATATCTACCCGTGCCAGAGCTGGTTCTAAGAGGAAGAAGCTGTCGGATCCTACCGAAGATACCTTCCAGCTTGAACGCCAGTTCCATGATTTCATCACTAGGTAAGGATCCTGGATACTCATAATTGTTTTCTGTCTGCCACTAAGGATCACTGATCCTGAATTCTTGTTCTTGTAACCTGTAGGGGTTTGTCCGCATCAATGCTCTCCAAGAGAAGAACCTTGCAGAGGTGGAGGAGAAGCTTGCTGATTTGCGTTCCATAGCGGCTGCCAAGGATAAAAAGATATCCCAACTGGAGAAGGAGGTCAATGGCCTGGAGAAGAAGATAATGGTGGCAGAGATAGAAGCCAAAAAAGTTGAATCGGAGGCTGCTAAGGAAGCCAAAGTACGTGCCGCTTGCACATTCTTTAGGCCAGGATCAAGATGGCTCAAGAAGCTATGGATCCTGCTTTTGACCGCTCTGCTTGGAACGTCGAAGGATGGAAGCTGGCTCTCCTCAACCTTGGCGGTGATGGCGATGTGGATCAGGTACTAGCTCTGGAGGCTGGATCGAGTGGAGCTAAGGAGCAGAAGGATGACACTGGTGATAAAGCAGGTGGTGATGCAGCAGCAGATGGTAAAGCTGTAACACTGGGCGATGAAGGATGTTGATGCCTATGCCTGAGTATAGAAACCCTTAAAAACACCCTATAACGCTCCGTAATCAAAGAAACCGAACCCGTATAACCTTATTTTTATAAAAAAACAAATAAAATATTTAATTTTGGTTGGTCACGGGCCGTGACAGGTTAATGGGGGGTCGGCCGCGAGGCGCGACACCCCTTTGCTTGCCGGTTACTTTTTGTGATACGTGTCGAACCTAGGTGCCAACTAGGCAACCCTAGCTGTAGCTAGGGTGCCCTCGCGGGGCGCGAAAAGGTGGGGTAGGGGCGGTCGCGGGGAGCGATAGGCTCCAAATGCACCTATAAATTGAGCAGTCTCTGCACTTTCAAATCTCGTTTAATTCTTTTTCTCTCTTAACACATATATCACGAAAATAAAAGCTAAAATACCCCCTAAATCACGAAGCTCTGCCCCGTTGTAAGTATTTTAACCCCCAATCACTAATTCGATGCCCTGTCCGATTGATCTGGAACCCAACAATTGATGCCAAAGCGCTGCCTGTTTAGGGCTATGCTTTGTAAACTAAGTTGGGGTTCTGTCTCTTGACGTATTGATAAGTTGAATTGGGTTATTATACTAACGCGCGTGCATTGTATGTTTTAATAGGAACTCAAGAAAATTATCAGAAAATATCACCAGGAAGCCTGTAGAAAAACCTAAGTTTACAAAGTGAGTCATTCTTTCTTTTTACCTAATTGCTTTACAAAACCTTAAATGTTTTTCAGTTATACTTACAGGAATTAAGTCTTTGTAATTTATAATTATTGCCAGTAATTGGGGTTTTGTATACTTAACTAGTCCACAGTCACCAAGGGTGTGACAGGTGTGGATGCGATTCAGGATCGAATTCGAACTCCCGACGATTGCGAAGAACACGTATCACGTGCGGAATCCATGTACGTGTGTGGATCGACACAAGAACGTAATAATATGATTATTCTATTGAAGATTTGACAAAGTACAAAACCTTGAATCACCTTGTAGAAATATTTTCTCTCTCTAGACCTTCAAAGCTCTAAGATGCAAAAGTTGCAAAGGTTCTAAATGAACTACATAACCTTCCTATTTATAGGCAAAGGCATAAGGATGGTCTCCTTATTTACAAGTTTGCCATTCTCTTATATTTAACATTATAAAACCTTGTTTTGATCAGTTTTCTGCTACAAAATGGGATTGACGGAAGTGATAGACATTATGAACTCACAGACTCCCCCTTGGATATTACTGCAGTCAATCTCGTAGCTTTCTATCTTCTCTCTCTGAGTCTATTTGAAGCTTTTATATCTTCAGCACCACAGACTCCCCTTTAGCCCTTCAAGCTTCTCTTGATTCTGCATTCTGAATCAACTCCCCCTTTCGATTGACTCTTTCTCCAGGCTCCCCCTTTCTTTAATCTTCCGTGCTTTTCAGGATCGACACCTAGCTCTTCGATTACAAGCTCCCCCTTGCTTTGAGCTTGTCTTCAGACTTCCCCTTAGTCTTAGCTATCGGGATCGTAATCTGGCTTTTACAAAGATTTGACAATTAAAGGTTAATATATCACAGTATCAAAATCTGGCGCTATGAAAACTTTTTTAACAGTTTTAAAACTCCAGAATTTCATACCGACTCTCTCCCCCTATCAAATAACTCTATATCTGACAATGAAAGTGTCCAAAAACCTCACAGATAATCATCCAAGTCCAAATTAATGACCTTAGAGATTTCACAAACTGTTTTTGAGTTTTTATGTAAAACTTCAAGTTTCAAATTAATGAACTTGTTTTATTATCAGAAACATGTCAGCATATTCAGATTTTAAAACTCAGCATTTAGACATCGGTTGTCGAAAATAAAGCAGAAACAAAATCTTTTTGTATTTTTACAAAGTTTATGCTAAAACACATTCTTTTTGGATTTTTTATAAGATATTCAGAATGTTTTCTAAATTGAAATGTAGTAAACAAATATTTACAGACAATGTTTTTGTTTGAGTTCACGTCAGAGGATCATATCAGTTTATGACAAATCACTAGCACCGATGAGCTATAAACACTTTAAGTTCTAATCAATTCACTTAGATTGTCAGTATACTGATCCACTTAAATTTTCACACAAAGTTCAACTGATTCTGAGATACGAGATTAATGACTTAAGCACTTAACTTATTCGCGTGTCCCGCCTCAGAATATACTCCCGTATCAAGATTCCCTAGATTCAGTCTTACAGATGAATATACTATATTGATATCTGCACTCTGGGTTAGTGCGAGACATTGAGAGCTCAGGTATGAACTACCGTTCTGTCAAAGATATGAATGCTCGACTTTAGGTGTGTCCCACTTAGGGATCTTCTTTACAACTGCACTTGATTTATATCTTGATATTTTTCAATTTTATGCAGAGGGAAAGCTTTTTAAAGTGCATAAAGTATTATACAAGGTCTAGGTCATTGCTGACGCAAGAATCATAAGACCAGGTTGTAAGACCCCGTTTTTTCACAAGTCAAAGTCAAAGTGAAAGTCAAGGTCAAAGTCAACGACCGATTTCGCGCAACTTGACTTGTAGAAGATTTCTTTTATTGTAACTATTATGTGGAGTAAGTGTCTATAAATGCAATAATCGACGTATGTTAATCGCTATTCAATTAATCTACGATTGTGAACTATAGGAAGTAACAATGCGATAAAGTTAATTAATCAATAATCAAGCTATGCCAATCAAATCGACATCGAATCGCAACTCGAGCTACGTATTTTACTTGTTGTTTATACGTGTGTGTGCCTTACGTGTTATCTGTGCATGTTTATTTATGTTGTGTTATGGTAATCAAACGACCACAATCGAACTCGAACTCGAATCAAAAGCGAACTATGGTAATTAGTGGAGAAGAGATTATGCGAGATATGAAGTTGTTGGGACTAAAAGTAATTTGACTAGGAAACCCTATCGAATCGAACCACTCGCAATCGAAATCGAAATCGAAACACCAAAAATCGTCGCGCCAAACACTTGAACCCAGCGCCATCCGACCGGATAGCCCTTTTGGTCACAGGTCATATGTCATCCGACCAGGATGTCATCCGACCAGGATGTCATCCGACCGGATCGTCATCCGGGCGGAGTGTCATCCGATCGGATCACCCTTTCCTCTTTTGGAATCCTATAAATACCCCTGTCATTATCATTCTTTCCACTTTTGGAAACCTTCTGTACGAACTACTCGTGCTCCTCACCTTTTCTTCGATTTCACTCAATCCAGGTAAGATCTCGCCCTAAATCTTGTACTTTCTTAATCTACACGCACTCCTACACCTTTCTATCTTTTAAATCCAAACTTTTAACCATGAAATCACTAGATTTCAGGTGTTCGAGGATGACGTCATCATGTGTTCTTCAAGAACTTCATGCTTTGACCTCAATCCACCAAGAACAACTGAAATCTAACCGATTTCCACCCGATTACACAAAGATCTTGTAAAGATCTCGACACAAGAGCGGTGAAAAAGGATTGAAAGATGGTTTCTAACTTTCTTTCAACTCCTTTACACTCAAAACACTCAAAGTTGGTAGAATCAGGATCAGATCTAGTCTCCTACTCCTCCATAGTGTTGTACTAGTTCAGATCTGGATTCCGCCCACGAGACCACCGACTTCGGGTTAAACAAAAATAACCCTCTAGAGCCAGTAACTGACCGAGCTAGGGTGATTCCTGGTCGGTTTAGCCATCTGGGTCAAAATGGGGATTCTGATTGGTTAACACGTTGTCAAGACGTCTCGAAACAACGACAAACTATGAAAACGACCAAGTGTAGGACGAAAGGAACAATCGGAACAGATGGCCATCTGACCGGATTACTATCCGATCGGACAGGTCATCCGAACGGATTGCCATCCGATCAGGTCACACTTGGGTCCCACTTTAAACAACCTTATCTAAAGTTGGAGTATTGAACGAATTGCAATCCGATCGAACGACCATTTGACTGGATTACTCTTCGGATCATGAGATACTAAGGCTTTAAAGACTTAAACAATTTTCAACATGTTCAATAACAGGGTTGTCATCCGAACGGATGAACATCCGATCGAATGACTCATCTGGTGTGAACTGTACTCTTCATCAGGTCGCCGTCTGACCGGATGACCATCCGAACGGATTGTCATCCGCACGACTGGTCATCCGAACGACCGACTTGAAAGATAGAGGTACTTCAATGTTTTCAAAATACTACAACGAAAACTTCAAAAGTCAAGCCATCATACACAAACACATCTTTCCTCATAGGAAGAAACAATCCACTCGAATAGTCACCCGTTCGGATAAGCTATCCGACCGGATGACCATCCGAACGGATTATCAACCACACGGATTGCTGTCCGCTCGGATTACCATCCGAACGGACTACCATCCGATCCATCTTCACTTTGCACCATTTTACGTGTTCCTCATCGTTATGCTATCGAATCTATTCAGGCTAACAATACTCGCTAAGCTCTCCCTTCAATCCACTAATCGCTGTGAGTATACTCGATCCCTTTTTGCTTTAAGCACTTTTGGGTGTTACATACGTTACGAATATTCAAACTACAACAGTCACACTACTCAAATACTATTTGAACGCTAACCGTTAATGCATGTTATACGTGGCTCATGAATGCTTTTTTGTTATGTTTACACATGGAATGTTGTCTACCTGCCTTAGCAACGATAGTACTATAGTTTGGACTCAGCACCCGTTCGCGGGGGTTGTTAAGGATCATTACTTGCATGGATTACGGTGGTAATCATGTATTGCGAACTGCCTCAGGCAGTCAACCCGCAGTCATTGGTATCGATGGATCTATGTCGATAACTAATGTGCTTCATTTCACTATGTGCACGTGCTGGTTATGCGTAAACGAATTCGAAATTTATATGCTATTATCAAACTTGTATGCTCACCTTTACATTTTATGTATTGACTTTATTTCAACGTATGTGACAGGTGCTTAGGACGCACATGTGGTAGGAATTTGAAGCTAGAATAAAGCTTTAGAGCCCAACAAATAGTTGTCTGTAGATAACGAATCAGGGGTCTCTAGAAGCAGATAAACAATTGCTGTTTATTTAAATCTGAGTTGTCGGAACAGAATATTTGCATGGATTTATGTCTGTAATAATTATTTTACTGTTTGAGGTACGGTATGAGACGTATTAATTAAATTGAATAGTATTGATAATTGTTATAGAAACTCATGGACAATCTGTTTCGCTCAGTGCCATGCCCCGATGATTCCGCCATCGGTTGGGGTGTGACAGATTGGTATCAGATCCATAACTATAGGGAATTAGGCAAGACTCGACCTAGTCCGGGTCGAAGTCTTAGATACCTAGACTATAGTTAGGAACCAACAGACCAACTCGAGTACATCCAGTGGGGATTACGTACGAGCTTATTCCTCACTAATCTCACTTACACCACACCATCATTACACTCGAAAGGAGATAAAAGTCGAGATTAGGTGTGAAAACCACAAACTCCCGACTAAATTGCTTAATCGATACTATTCCGCGGGGGAATTATACCAAATTAGGGGTGAAACCCATATTTTGATGAATAATCTCCTCTATTTTATCAAAACAGGGACGAAGTTGTTAAGTCAGGGGGTGAAACCCTAACCTTGACGACTTGTTCTGCGCGTTTTACAAAACTCTCACCAAAGCCTCGACGGACTCCAACGACCCGAAACCACGATATGACTAACGGGATGCGTGCCAGATGCCCAAGAAACGAGGCAAAGGCACAGTCTTGAAGGTTAAATGTGCGCAACGGATCCTTGTGAATGGTCGAACCACTTTGGGTAGTCGAAGTCTACTAGCCACAGACAATCTATCTCTCGATTTTTATGAGTTTCAAAACTGAGTCGCAACGGCTGACTCGGGTAATTTGTCGATTTTATGTGCTATTACCTGTTTATGTGCTTATTTTTCGCTCTGAAACGATTGCGAACCGAACAAGTGACGTGTGGAATTCGTACACGAACGTGACTGTACACACGAGAACGTAATATGGTTTGTGATTCTATAGATTGATATGAAACCGTACAAAGAACCGTGAATCACCTTGCCACTTTCTCTCTCTAGTTTTTCTCTCTAGACCTAGAGCTCTTGAACTCTCCAATAATGCCACCTTGCCTTCTACTAACTAGATACAACTTAAAGCCTAAGAATTGAGTAGCCTCAGTTACAATTTGAGATAACAGAGGCGATAGACATAATGCACTAACAGCTTATACTACGCTATTCTCGAACAATCGCAGACTTCGAATGATAGGTTTCTGTTTTCTGACTGCCTCTAGTGATTAAATGCATATGTGTTTCCTTGCTTCTGTGCTTTACGTGCTTAGGTGTTATACGATTATGTGCTCTACATGCTTATATGATTTGGTGCTCTACATAATTATGTGTTTATGCGTGCTCCTGAGCTTTAGTAAGTAGTAGACGTGTGAGGTGAGATTCGAATACAACTGTGACGGTGTCTGTTGCAGACAATGTCGTCTGGATCCCGTCACGCACTTTCTCGTCAAGAAAAGAGGGGCATACGCCTTGCTTCCATCACCGTAGGCTGGATCCCGCAAGGCCCTTCAGTTTCAAACAATTCAAGTCGTGTGGGCCAAAGGAATTCACTGGCGAAGGAGGTCCGACTGCATTATTCCAATGGTTTGACTCCATTGAGGTCACTCTGCGACAGAGTGGTTGCCCTGATGACCTTCGAACTCTGAATGCTACCGGCGTTTTCCAGTCCCGTGCTCTAGACTGGTGGACGGCCGAGAGGAACAAGCGAGGGAACGATGCAGCCTACGGTCTGTCGTGGGACGAACTCAAGGAAGTCATGCTAGAGGAATTTTGCCCTCCTCACGAACGTCAAAAGCTAGAGGATGAATTCTGGCACATACATCAGCACGAGGGTGACAATGCTGCCCTCACTGCTCGTTTCAAACAGCTCACCGTCATCTGTCCTGATCAAGTCAAGATCTCGGAGATTACAATCAAGAAGTACATCCGAGCTTTGCCCGACTGCGTCGCAGATTTCGTGCAAGAGGCTAAGACTAAGACGATCGAAGAAACTTACCTACTGGCCGCCGAAATCAACGACAAAAGGGTTAAGGCTGGTGTTTGGGATAAAACTCCGAAGCATCTGCATCAAACTACTACTACCGCACCAACTACTGAACCCATCACATCGAGCAACAAGAGGAAGAACAAGAGAAAGAACAGCTCCAGCAACAAGAATTGTGCGATCACTACTGCACCGATTCAAGTTGTACCAGCCCAAAAACGTCAAGTAGCGGCACCCGGGGCTAATGCACCACCTGCAAATCGTGCATACACTGGGCCACATCCGCTCTGCCCTACTTGCACCTACCACCACCCGAATGCCATTGCTTGCCGTTTTTGTGCTCATTGCAATGTATACGGCTACTTTACTGCCAACTGTCGTATACGACAAGCTCCTGCTCATCAAGCTCTACTCACTGCCCCACAGGGTCAACAAGCTCCTCCGGCACCCGCAGTCAAAGCCAGAGCCTGCTTCGCATGTGGCGACCCGAACCATTTCGCCAACATGTGCCCAAACAGGGTCGTGAAACAAGAGCCTCAGCAACAACAGCCACATCAGCAACAACAGCAGCAACAACAGGCCGCACACGCCAGAACTTTCAACCTCAACGTGCGTCAAGCCCAGGCCGACAACAACGTGGTCAATGGTACGTTCCTTGTGAATGGTATTTATGCTTCATGTTTGTTTGATACTGGAGCCGATAATTGCTTTGTGTCGTTCGAATTCGAGAAACTCCTTAGTCGTAAGCGCTCCCAACTCTCTTCGACATTTGATGTTGAAGTCGCTACCGGAAGAACCGTCGCTGTCAATTCTGTTCTTTGTGATTGTACTCTTGAGCTCAACAATCACATCTTCCCAATCAACCTTATTCCGATGCAACTAGGAAGTTTTGACGTCATAGTAGGCATGGATTTTCTTCGGGAAAACCATGCTGAAGTTGTATGCTTCGACAAGATGATTCGATTTTCGCTCGCGAATGGTGACTATTTGTGTGTATACGGTGATACTACTTCAAAGGGTCTCAAGCTTATGTCATGCGTGCAAGCTAGCAAGTATCTCCGCAAGGAATACAAGGCTTTCTTGGCTAACATTGTAGTAGCGGAGAAGGAAAAGAAAGAGAAGAAGGAAGTGAAAGACGTTTCTGTGGTTCGAGAATTTCCTAATGTTTTTCCAGAGGATCTTCCCGGACTACCACCAAGTCATGATATCGACTTTCGTATCGACCTCATTCCTGGAGCCAACCCTATTGCCAAAGCTCCCTACCGTCTCGCGCCGTCCGAAATGCGCGAACTCGCAACCCAACTACATGAACTACTTGGGAAAGGCTTCATTCGCCCGAGCACCTCTCCTTGGGGAGCGCCAGTCCTTTTCGTAAAAAAGAAGGACGGGTCGTTCAGGATGTGCATTGACTATCGGGAATTGAATAAGTTGACTATCAAGAATCGTTATCCACTACCTCGCATCGACGATTTGTTTGATCAACTACAAGGTGCTACGTGTTTCTCAAAGATTGACCTACGTTCAGGATATCATCAGCTACGCATTCAAGAGGAAGATATACCCAAAACCGCGTTTCGCTCCTGTTACGGCCATTACGAATTCGTTGTCATGCCTTTTGGCTTAACCAACGCACCAGCGGTCTTCATGGACCTTATGAATCGCGTGTGTAAACCATATCTCGACCGTTTCGTCATCGTATTCATCGACGATGTCTTGATCTATTCCAAATCGAAGACCGAACACGTGCAACATCTACGTTTGGTTCTCGAGTTACTCCAGGGGAACCAACTCTATGCCAAGTTCTCCAAGTGTGAATTCTGGTTGGAGGAAGTTCAGTTTCTGGGTCACATTGTTAATAGTCAGGGTATTCACGTCGATCCTGCGAAGATTGAAGCAGTTAAGAGCTGGGATACGCCTAAGAACCCGTCTGAAGTCCGCTCTTTTCTTGGACTAGCGGGCTATTATCGACGATTTATCGAAGGATTCTCCAAGATCGCTGTACCGCTTACCTCTCTCATGCATAAAGACAAGCCTTTCGTTTGGGAAACTAAACAAGAGACTGCTTTTCAAACCCTCAAACACATGCTTTGCAACGCTCCTGTTCTCACATTACCCGACGGAAACAATGATTTCATTGTCTATTGTGATGCTTTTCTGGCAAATTTGTCAATTTCAGATTTCTCAATTTCTACCAGTTTGAAAACTTTATCGATCTTTTCCGAAATCACATTCTGAATTGGAACTTCAATATCTGAGAATAATTTGTCCGATCCAATCATGGTATATGCCTATCCTATCGGATCATCATTTGCATTTTTCTTAGATTTTGAATTTTTAATATAACTTTCATGAAAACTTCCCTCATTTTCATCATGTGATTCGGACTTATCTGTTTTGGTAGTATCCTCTTTCAAAACACTTTCAAGGACCTTACCTACCACCTCTGAATCACCAGTATCATCAGATTTGGAATAGGTTATGTCAATATTTTCTGGCAATTGATCAACCATGTTGAAAGCTTTTTCCACCTTCTCATCATCATAGAATGTGAACTTTTTTCTCAAACGGTGGTGGAACCTGATGATATTCTGAACCAATTCCTTTCTTGTTTCTTTCAGAATCTTTATCATCCGGTTTTATGTTGAAAATACGTTCAAGAACATATGATGAAGCATGATAACTATGCAACTTGTTATTATCTTGTTCTAGATCTGCCATTTTACGTTTAAGCTCAGCAACTTCTTCAATAGATGAATTTACAACTTGTTGTTTTATTTCATATTGATTTTTAAGCGTTTGTGACGTTTCAGAACATTGTGACAATCTAGATTGAACAAGTTTCATTTGGATTTTTATAGCTTCATATGATTCTTTTGTAATATGATATGCCAATTTTATTGAATCATATTACTTTTTCATTTCTTGAACCGCATTTTTCTTTTGTAAACACTCTTCAGTCATTACTGAACACCTTTGTTTCAAAATCTCATTTTCCTTTTCAAGAATCTTACATTTTTGTGTCAGCTTTTCATCGTTATCTGTTAAAACCTTTTCATTTTCAAACATTTCTTTACATTTATCTTTGAAAACTCTTTCGATTTTAGAAAATTCCATATCTCTGGTTTTGAATTTTTCATCTTTTTCAATACAAGCACTGCACGTTTCCATGCATCTCTTGCACTAAGAATTTGTTCTTTATTTGATCAAATTCCTTGGCCTCGGCAGACAGGCGTTCACGGTACTTCTCCCAACTGGCACGCTCCCGGTGCATAGTTCGCCAGTCGCGCAAAATTTGGTGACCGGTAGCAGAAGTATTGGCCTCGCCTATAATGTATGCACGGTACAAACTTTCAGGGTTACGCGCCCCTAACGATTCACCTCCCCCAGAGGAAAAGTTCCCAGAAACCAATCCCTGCACGCCCCAAAGTCAACAAAAGTGTCCTTCTGTTTCAAGTTCCATTCTGGGACATGTTTCTCGTCGCCACGCTCTTCAGTATAGGTCTTATAGTAAATATCCCCCAAAGTGTCTTCCCCACCAATGGGGGATCGTGGCCTAGGGATTTTCTTTCCATCACCTTTCTGGCCGGCCGTGCCAGAACCGCTAGCATCTGTACCAGTCGCAGTGGTGGAAATATCTTTCTAGGCCACCTGCGCATCAGCAGTAGACCCCCCAGCAGCAGTTTGTACTTGTATAGTATGGGAGGGGGCGTCATGCTGCACGGCTGAAGTTGAAGTAAAAACTTCTGGTCCTTTGTTTTTCAAGGGTTGGTCAAGCCTGGTAATGCGCACAACCTCCGGACGCTACGCTTTATCATCAACAGTGGCAGCAGCAGCCTCGGCTTCCTTCAAAATTTCCTTCTCAGGGATAGTGCCCGCAGGCTCCTCAACTCTCTTCTCAACCTCCTTCTCAGGAATGATCTTTGGAGGGATAATAGTAAACTTGGTTTTCTTAGCCTCCGACTCCTTGGTCTTTTTAGGCTCAGGTTCCTTAATCTTCACCTCAGGCTTCTTCAGCGCCTATGGAAAAGGGAAAAAGTGTTAAAAAATTTTCTAAGGCAAAAGATAGGGTTAAAACATTTACCTGGTGAGAATTTATACAAGCTCCGCAACCTCCCTTGCTTTCCTATAGGCTTGGTTGCAGCAGCTTTCTGCGCTGGTGGGGTCGTGGCAGCTGCTTCTTCGCGAGACCTTTTCCTCGCCACTAGCCGCACACCTTCCTCCTTAACCTCTTCTTCTTTTTCCTCATGAAAGGACGACGGGGTCGCTCCAGATTCGGGGGCCCTTGAGCCCGCGCTCCCCGAGCTCTTCGAAGCGGCAACCGCGCTGCTCTTCAACTTTTCGCCTATACGAGATAAACCCTCTAATGAATCACTTGCCACAACATAATCTTCAAGGTTACTCTGACGAAAGTGATGAGTACCATTTTGTGGAATATCAACGGTCGCGCGGCCACCTCCCGCCTTCTTGCTGGTCGCGACAGCTTCGACGGTTACCTTATTCTTTGTGGCAGCTTTCTTCTTTGTCACAGCCTTCTTAGGTTTCTCTTCAAGGTCTATCCCTAGGTCGCGCAGAACACCTGCAAATATTTCAGACCATGAACTTAGCTCTTCATTCGACGAGCCTACGGACTCCTCGCTGGAAAGATAAAGAATCTCTTTCCCAGCGGAAGTCACGCCTCGCATGGGCCTTGATTTGGGAAGTCGCACACCTTTGGTAGCAGTGGGAGGACTAGCAAAGCTCCCCGCTGGTCGGTACAAGAAGTTTTTTTTTATCTGTTCATACCAGAAAACCTCACCATCGCCCAGGGGTCGCACGGCCATTGCCCCACCAAAAGTAGGGAATGCACTCTGATAGAGCTCAGCAACTGCATCAAAAATAACAGTCAGGCGCAAGTGTTCCTAAATGAGAAAGACAACAAAAAATGTTATGCATACCTTCACCGTTGAACATCAAAACAGGCACCTCCTCGCTGTTCTCTGGCCACTTATCGCTCATCCCCGCCGCAACCAAAACCTGCTCTCCAAAAACCAAGGTGGGGGTAGCCATCAACCTCATATACCAATCTTCTGATTTCTGAATATGAAGTTCTTCTTTCTCGATCTTATCAGACTCTCGAAAAATCTTGGCAATTGGCATAACCTCTTCACGTATGAAAAAGAACTTCATCTTCCAATCATGGAAGCTCTTTGGTGGCTTTATCAGAATTTTCTTTGCACCACGAAGACCAACGGAATAAAGCCCCATGTTCCTGATCAACTGGTAGAAGGCCCTAAATTTATTAACGGTGGGCTCTTGTCCCTGTGATCAGCATATGAACTCAAAATGACGGATCCTAACCACCCCCATCGGAATGAGTTGGGAGATGTAAAAACCATAAATATGTAAAATCGACGCCATGAAGTGAGTGGTCGGCGGTCCAAAATTACCGTCAATAAAGAAGTCAGCAAATAGAGTGATATAGCGAGGTGGTGCATCGGCAGCTATTTGGCCTTGTTGGGGATAACGAGCATCCCACTCGGCAGGAAACTGGAAACCCTTAACGTTTTGTTCGAATAAGCCTTGGTCCCATTTGAGAACTGGTAATGGACCAGGACCATCTTCAATTGCAATCGCTTCTTCTTCAGCCATTTATAATAGATGCTTGAAGAACTAAAAGATGGATGAAGTTCTACACAAGTTTCTGGAAAAACCTTGAAGATCTACCATGAAATCTTTGAAGATTTGAAGATTCAAAGAAAATCAGAGAGAAGAAGAGAGAATTCGAAGAAACAATTATGATTCCTCTCTCTATCTTCGAGTATATATACCCATCGCATTTAATGCGATGGGTAACCGTGCCAAATGCACCGCGCGCGTACCCAATCAGAGACCGCCACGTAAGGCGGGATTTTCGGGGTGACGGTTATCACCCGCACGTGGACCTCACTCACTTGACAGCAGACGAACCGCCACAGTGACAGCATGATGACCGCCGTGTCAGCAGTCAACTCAAGGGTCGTTATTAACGATATTAGTACCAACCTGTCAGGATTCAAAATTTGAGGAGTTTCCTGCCTAATTTTAAAGAAACTTCATGATGAAGACAACAAGAGCTGCACCACATGAATCATCAGTCAATGATCATGCACGCCATCTCTCATGAGCGAGAAAATAAATAACAAGTTAAACACTAAGTACATAGAAGCAAGACCTTTCAAGAAGTGTTGGTGCACTAAATGTCTGCTGATTACGTCATTATCAAGTCTTGTGTCTAGTATTGTTTGAATGATTACACATTAGGGTTTAAGTTAGGGTTTTTATGTTTAAACACAAGATTTCGCTTGAGAGGTAATGTGTTTGCTTGAAGCGAAATCAGAACATAATAGATTTCGCTTCAGACATGCTCAAGCGAAATCTCAAGCTTCTATATATAGGTGGTAGATCATTTGAAGCGATGATCAGTTGTCATTGTATGTGAGTCAAGGTGCTGCTGAATTTTTGTCAGAAAATCATTGTAAAGACTCAGAAGGCATTAATAGAAAGAAAATTAAAAGGAACAAAGCTGTTATGACTTTATGTGCATTGATTCCGCCTTTACACATAGAGATGAACGCCTTAACTGAATATTAGAGGTCGTACAATGGTCCAACAAGTGGTATCAGAGCTCAGGACGAGGAGTTCATACCATAGCAGCGGATTATCTTCTTTCTACTCATTTCTTTTTACATCTTTTCTGATCTGAACAAGTTCCAACGGTCGAAATGGTCTAATTTTCGAATATAACGTGTAAAACTGTGTTTTAACAAAGCCTACAAAGTTTCGGATTTAAATTCAGATTAAAACTCATTAAAAATGACCTAAAACTAGGTTTCGCTTGAAAGTGTTCGAAGATAACAGGTTGATTTCGCTTCAGATCTGACTGTTTGGACTGGTTCGCTTGAAACTCCTGAAGCGAAACAGATACTTCCTGAAGCGAAATAGTAGGTTTCGCTTGAAATTCCTGAAGCGAACTTGTGTCTGCTGGATTTCGCTTGAAAACGTCCTGAAGCGAAATAGAGGATTTCACTTGAAACCATTTGGATTGAAACTTGTATAGTTGAAGCGAAACAGTTGGTCTCGCTTGAAATCAGCTGAAGCGAAATAGAGGATTTCGCTTGAATCAGTCTTGCTGACTGATTTCGCTTGAAGCTGATAACTTCAAGTATTTCGCTTGAACTTATAGATTTCTCAAAACCTAAAAATTTTTCTAAGTGTTTGACTGATTTTTCAGGTACGTTCACGATGGATGATATTTTCTTGAACCCGTTTGGCGATATGTACGCATTCGCAGGAAACTCGGGAGATGATACTTCTACAAACAACAACAATACGAATGAGAATGAGAATACACCGAAAGAAAGAAAGAAGCTTGGGAGTCCGAAAGCGCATTTGGAACGTTTAACAAACCTCCTAAGCTGATGGCTATAGAAGATTATAGCAGGTGGGCAACAAAGTTCGAAGATTGGTTGATGGCATTTGCTTTTCCTTGCTGGAAAAGTATGAAAAATGGTTTTGCCCAAGGAAAGAAGAATGGTGAAGCATTAAGATCAGTTGAAGAGATTGATAATTTTGTGGCTGAGCAAAAATGTGTGGCATTATTGTTTCAATCGGTGCGTGAAGACATCATTTCGCTGATAGATTACTCTAATTCTAAAGACTTATGGGAAAAACTCAAAAAGAAGTGTCTTGGAAGCAAAGAGATAGTAAAAAACAAAAAGAAACTTCTTAGGAAAGAGTTTGATCTGTTTGGTTGTATAAAGAACGAGTCAGTGTATAAAATGATCGAACGGTTTGGTCATCTGAAGCTAGAATTAGTAAGACATGAGATTGATATTTCTGAAGAAGATCTTATCGACAAATTGTTCGATTCGTTGCCTGATGAGATGGATTGGAGATATTATGCGATGATGCTGAAGAATACCATCAAAGAACCAGAAAAGCTGACATTAGATTTGCTGATTGAAAAACTCGAGAGTCATGAGCTAGAGTTGAAAAAGACGTACAAAGTTAATCAGTCATCTTATCAACAGAATCTGGAATTGTACTATCCAAAAAGCATGATGCCGAAAGCTACTTCTCCAAAAACTGCATTTTCTGCTGAGAATGTTTCTACAGTTGGAAAAGAAAGTCAAAGTGGTCAAAGCAGTGGAAGCCATAGTGGTTATCACAGTGGATCTACATCTTCTGCAAATCATTCTGATGCGAAGTTTTCTTGCAATATTGCGATAGATCTGAAGAACGCACAGAATTTTGATGCGGAGTCGGCCAAGCAACAAATGGTCTTTCTGGCGTCTGTTCTGGAATCCTATGAAGGATTGGTGGCTGGAAAAATCGGGAATACAAATCTGACGAAAGAAGACTACGATCAGATAGATCCTGAAGAAATGGAGCTGATAGACATTCGTTGGGCAATGGCAAGTGCAGTTCGACGTGCACAACGCTTCATGGAGATTACAGGGAGAAAAACAATTGGTGGTGCTTCTACCAAGCTGGGGTTTGATAAATCGAAGGTGACTTGTTTCAAATGTAAGCAGAAGGGTCACTTCAAACGAGAATGCCGAAACGCTTATGCTGATGAGTCAGAGAACCCTTTCAGAGATGATTATTACAAAAAGGCAATCTACCATCAGAATAAATCTGAGCCGCCTAGATTGAAGCAAGTTGAAGATAACAGAGACAAATCAAGGGCTCTTGCTGTGATTTATGATGATGAGGGGTATGATTGGAGTAAGGAAGTTCTACCGGAAGAAGATGCGGTTGGTTACGCATTCATGGCAAGCAATGATGAACCTAAGCCATGGAAAGATGATCGTACTGAGGAAGAGAAGTATCACTACCGGAAGATGACTGCTGAAACCAAGATTATCAGACTTTCTGGTATCTTTCTGGAAGCTAGAAGAGCAAACAGATGGGATCCAGATAGAGAGTGCTATCTTGATAGGTATGGCAACATTGCAATTGATGACAAAACGCTAGATATCGAAGCCATTATCAAGGAGTACAAAGAAGAAGATGAATATTGGCAACACAAATGGTGGGGAACTCCAACTTCGAAAATGATTGAAGAAGCGAAAGAGAAAGAGAGAAAGGAGAAAGAGGAGAAAGAGAAGAAAGAAAAGCAGGTTGATACAGGCATAATTGATACTACGCAAGAGTTGACAGCTGAGAACCTGGGAGTGATGGCTGACAAAGTGCTAGCTGCAAAAGCACTTGAGGTAGATCCTAATTCTGTTACTGAGTCAAAGGAGTCGGTCAGTCAAAGTGTGTCAACAAATGCGTCAGGTAACAAGATTGAGTTAGGTAACAAGATTGATGGAAATGCTGATTGCAAAAATTGCACCAAACAATGCAATTTTTGTAGCACTGTCACGTATCTTAACAATGAGAAAATTCAGAATCTGACAACTAAGGTTAGAAATGTTGAAAAACAGATTCTCGATCGTGACAAAAGTGTAAGAGCTTCAACTGAACGGATTAAAGAATTAATGGTTCAAATTGATAATGATAAAACTGAACGTGAGAAAATAAAATCTGAAAATGAAAAGTTAATTCTTGAAAACCGTCAAATTTCTGAAAAGTTTGAGAAATTGAAAAGCATTGTCAAAGATAGTGATGATCGTAATGGCAAAACATTTAAAGAAAATGAACATCTAAGAGCTGTTTTGAGGATAAAAGAAGAATCGATTAATGAACAACTGGATCAAATTGCTAAACTGAAACTTAAAGTTCAAGAAGCTGAAATTGAGAATGAACGAATCCAGTTGAAGCTTAACAGCTATAAATCGGCAAGCTTTGTTTTGCAGCATATTGTTCCTAAACCTATAGGGAAAAACAAAGATGGCGAGGATGTGTTTTCTGATGGAACGGGTGTAGGTTTTCACAAAGTTCCACCGCCAATTTTAGACAACTACACGAAAAAGCAGTCTAGTTTGTTGGAAATTGAGGAAGAAAGTGAAGTTAAACTTCCTGAAAACATTGATGTCACGTTCACATCTTCCAATGACGAGGGTGTCCAAAGTGATGTGGTGAAAAGTGTGATAGACAAAGTGCTTAAACCGGATTGTGACACTTCTGAGGAGGATGGGGGTTTCTTGGACAAATACATTCAGAAACCAAAGTCCAAAAACAACTTAAGTGATGAACCGGGTCTTGTAATGTACAAGATGGCTGGATCTGATAAGTTGTATTCGGATTCTGAGTTTCTCATTGAGAATGTTAATGTGAAAAAGTTGACAAATGTTTTCAAGTTAGTTGAAGTTGAGTTGTCAGAGGTGAACAGTTTGAGTCAAACAAAAAGGCAAATGAATTTTGAGAAAGATAAAGCTTATTATAAAAAGCCTATTGTTCCACCAAGATTTTATAATAACAATCGAAACAACTGGTCGGGTGGTTATCAGGGTGGTAAGAGTTATCAGCAAAGAAGGTTTCAAAACAAAAGGTTTACTGAAAAGAAGATGTTTATGAACAGTTCGAGTTCACTTTATGATGAGGAAAATGAAATTTTTTCAAAATCAAATGAAGAGTTCTTTGAGAAAAGAGCTTCACAGTATCAGTCTGAAGGCACGAGTCGAGTAGTTGATACTCGTACTTGTTTTAGATGTGAACAAGTTGGTCATATTGCACGAAAGTGTACATATGTGAAGCCTAGGACTGAAACTGTGAAGATTCAACAGAAGAAAGTTGATGTGAAGGGTAAATCACCAATGTATGTTGAGAAGAAAGTGGTAGAGAATCAAAAAGTTAAAAATGCTAACTTCAAAGTGAAAAATGAACCTGTAAAGAAAATGGTAACTAAAAATGACAAATTTTACAAGCGGGTTGCATTATCTCAACAAGTTTGGAAACCAAAAACTGAAATGAAAAGTTCAACTTCTGAAGTGAAAAAGGCTGAAGAATCAATTACGGTTGATTATGATGCAAGTTTTCCACCTTTGAAGGCTCAAAATTTCAAAATTCAAGTTGCTAGAGTCAAGGTTACACCTAAGGCTGATGAGGCTTGGGTGGACACCATGTTCGAATAAGCAGTTTGAATTGCCGGAGCTTCCTGGATCGCGAAGCATGAATCGGCATCTTTCTTGAAGTTGTTTAAGTCGTAGTTTGTTTTGTGCAGGATCTTCCAAGAGCCATTTCAAGATGGATCATGGATAGTGGGGCATCTCGACATATGACAGGAAAAACTGCATTGCTGTATGATGTGAGAAACATTAATGGTGGTTATGTAGGATTTGCAGGTCATGAAGGTGGTAGAATTGTTGGTGAAGGAACGTTATCCAATGGGATTGTGATGTTTGAGAGAGTTAACTACATCACTGAGCTGGAGAACAATCTGCTTAGTATCTCGCAGATTTGTGACAATCAGTATACTACTCACTTCACTGATAAGGAATGTTTGATCTTGAAACCTGGTTTTGTTGTTCCTGAAGAATGGATTATTATGAGGGCACCTAGAGTGAATGATTTATATGTGTTAGACATGTCTGTAGCAACTACAACTACTGGTCAAGCACATTGTTTCGTGTCTAGAGCAACTGAGAAAGAATCGAGATTGTGGCACCGCAAGATGGGGCATATACATCTTAGAAAAATGAATCATTTGGTGCACAATGATTTGGTATTGGGAGTTAATATCAAAGGTTTTCATCTGGAAGGGGAGTGCATTAGCTGTTTCAAAGGCAAGCAGAAGAAAAAGTCACACCCTACAAAGAAAGTCAATTCAGTTTCGAGACCTCTGGAAAGACTTCACATGGATTTGTTTGGTCCGGTGAATGTCAAGAGCATTACAGGAGATTACTATTGTTTGGTCGTTACTGATGATTATTCCAGATTTTCGTGGGTATCTTTCTTGAAGACGAAAGATGAAACATTTGACAGTTTGATGGGTCTGTTCAGAAAGATTGAGAATTTGTACCAAAGGCGTATCAAGAGAATTCGAAGTGATAATGGTACCGAATTCAAGAACAGCAAGATGGAAGAATTTTGTGATGAAAGAGGTATTTTGCATGAGTTTAGTGCTCCGTACACTCCGCAGCAGAATGGAGTCGCAGAACGCAAAAACCGGACACTAATCGAGACGGCTAGAACTATGCTCGCAGATTCAAAGTTACCGATAAATTTTTGGGCTGAAGCTGTTTCCGCCGCATGCTATACGCTCAACAGGGTTCTTACTGTCAAGAAGTTCAACAAAACATGTTTTGAGCTAATCAATAACCGCAAACCGAATTTGAAGTATCTAGAACCGTTTGGATCACCCTGTACGGTTATAGAACCTTTTGGGAAGTTTGGTCCGAAGTGCATTGAGGGTATATTTGTTGGTTATTCAAATCCATTGCGACGTGTCTTCGTTCAAAGTGAGAAGCGGATTATTGAAGCTGCAAATGTTGAATGTCAAGGTTATACTATGCCGCCGCAGAATCCTGGTGATTCATGGCGTTATCATTATGACAAAATGTGGGATTCGTTTGACATGAGAGAAGAGTCAGAGGATGATGAAGATTTCTTTGATGAGTTGGATATTTTGCGTGAATATGAGTCGCAGTTAAGATTCCCAGCTGAGTATTCGTGGAGACCACGGAAAACTTCAAATGATGATGAAGCAGGTCCAAGTAATGCTGGTGAACATGATGATGTCCAACAAAATGAAGTTGCTCAGGATAATCAGTCGATTCAGAATGATAATCTAGAAGCTGAAAACATGCCAGTTTTTGATCATGGTGATTCAGATTCAAATTCTGAGAGGGAGCATATTCAGATTTCAAGTCAAACAAACCAAGTTGGTGCACAAGATGCAGAGCAGAATGTTACTAATCTGGAGGGAAATGTAGATGTTCAAAGTGAAGTGATGCCGCGAACTTTTTCATATCATCCAGAGGAGTTGATCATAGGAGAATTGCAAGCAGGCGTTCGCACTCGAAATCAGATTGATAAAGGGCTTACTTGTTTTTATACAAAAGTTGCTCCTTTGCAAACTGAATTCTCATTAAGTTGTTTTATCTCGCAGGTTGAGCCAAGAACTTACAAAGAGGCGCTTACTGAAGACTCTTGGGTCAATGCTATGCAGGAGGAACTTAGTCAATTCGAAAAATTGGGAGTGTGGAAGTTAGTTGATTTGCCGGATGGTCATAGGAAAATAAACACTAAGTGGGTGTTTAAGTGCAAGAGAGACGATAGAGGAGTTGTCGTAAGGAACAAAGCTCGACTCGTTGTTCAGGGATTTAGTCAACAGGAGGGAATTGATTTTACCGAAGTCTATGCTCCTGTAGCACGACTAGAGGCTATCAGAATTTTCCTAGCATTTGCGTCTTGGAAGAACTTCAAAGTATATCAGTTGGATGTTAAATCGGCGTTTCTTTATGGGAAGGTTAAAGAGGAGGTTTATGTCGGTCAGCCGCCGGGCTTTACCGATCCAATCCACAAAAACAAGGTCTACTTATTGGACAAAGCGCTGTATGGTTTACATCAGGCCCCGAGAGCCTGGTACGAGACTTTGTCTCAACACCTACTCGCTAACAAGTTCATTCGTGGAAAAGTGGATGCCACTCTCTTCACTAAAGAAGTCGATGGTCATCTTCTGATAGTTCAGATTTATGTGGACGATATAATCTTTGGGTCAACAAATGAAAATCTATGCAAAGATTTTGAATCAGTGATGAAGCAGAAGTTTGAAATGTCATCAATGGGGAAGATGAAATTCTTTCTGGGATTACAAGTTGAACAACTTCCTGAAGGAATTTTCATTCATCAGTCAAAGTATGTTCATGATATTCTAGAGAAATTTGGGATGTCAAGTTCTACTCCAGCTGCTACCCCACTTGCAACAAATCATGGGATTCACCCAGATCTCACCGGAGACAGGGCTGATGAAACTTTTTATCGATCCATGATAGGTTCTCTAATGTACCTAACTGCTTCACGTCCTGATATCATGTACCCAACGTGCCTCGCAGCAAGATTTCAGTCTAACCCAAGAGCATCGCATATGATCATTGTGAAGAGGATATTGCGCTACCTGAAAGGAACTCCTTCATTGGGGTTGTGGTATCCTAGAAAAGGCGATTTTACGCTCGAAGGGTATTCCGATTCGGATTTCGGATGCTGCAAAGTCAATTCAAAATCAACAACTGCAGGATGCCAGTTTTTTGGTCCTAGATTGGTTACCTGGCAGTGTAAGAAACAAACGTCTGTGGCGTTATCTACATGTGAAGCGGAGTATGTATCTGCTAGCAGTTGCTGCTCTCAGATCTTGTGGATACAGCAACAGATGCGCGACTACGGTTTGCAGTTTCTTAACACACCTCTTTTTGTTGATAATGAGGCCGCAATAAATATAACTAAAAATCCAGTACATCACGCTAAAACTAAACACATAGAAATTCGTCATCACTTTATTCGCGATTGCTTTGAGAAAAAGTTGATACGAATTGAGAAAATCCACACAGACGAACAGAAAGCTGATTTACATACCAAAGCTTTTGATAAAAATCGGTTTAAATATTTGTTAAAACTGAATGGTATGAAGCTTCTGTCGGTGTTGGATGGCATAATTGGCGTTGATGAAAGTACTGTTACGGATGAAGACGAGAAACAATCTGCAATGGTTTGTCGAATTTTTACTTGTTTTGGTATTTAGGGGGAGTAGATGTTTGTACATAGTTTATTTTCAGAAAATACAAAAACAGTAAAAAATGTAAAAATACAAAAACATGATAAAATCGTAAAAAGAGCTTGTGTATATAGGGAAAATGATAGTACATCAGCTAGACGATTACAGTATGCTAAAGATTTGAATAGTTTAAAAGAGTAAACAATCTTACTGATGATGTGTCGATAGGTTTTCGTACATTTAGTAGATTTATTCGGGATATAAACCTAAAATTCAAACTTGTGAATTCGTGGGGAACACTACTTGGATATATAGGTAACCCCTGAAATCTCGTTTGAAAGGTCTCGTAATCTGATATACTAGGTCTTTATACTCTATGACGTCTGGGGTATTATTCCGGGACTTCTGCTGAACGGTAGTTCTGACCTAGTCCCTGGCTAATACTTGCTGCAATGCTTGAAACACAGCATTAAACCCTCAGCATGCTGAAACAATAAAATTGATATATGCTGCTGTTGTAAGCAAAAAGATCCTCTAAAGGGGACACACCGAAAAGTCGAAGCTGATATCTCTCTGCGTATACGGAAGTATCGATCTGAGATCCCTCGGCCCTCGCATACCTAAATTATATACAGATATCATTGTAGTATTCTCACCTGTAAGACTGATTATTGGGATTCTGGATACGGGAGTATATTCAAGAAGTGGGACACATGAATGATCTAAGTTCTTAAAATATCTAAATCGTATCCTGAATAAGTTGAACTTTGTATGAGAATTTAAGATGGATCAGTATATCGACAATCGAGGTAAATTGTTTAAATCTGTGTATGAAATGTAGCTTAACGGTACTTGTGTTTTGTCTGATAAGCTGATATGATTCCCTGACACGCTCACCAAAAATATGTTTGTAAATAGTTTACTTTGTTTACTTTTTGCAATTTAAGTTTTCTGTTTTTTATTTCTTAGTTTAGAATATTTTGATAAAATCCAAAAAGATTTTATTTCTGCTTTATTTTAGACAAACCAAAGTGGAGAGTTGATTGTTGAATTCTCAGATGATTGAAGCAGATGCAGGAAATTCTGGACTGAAGAATGAGGAGAGCTTACTTTGAAAAAGTTTGAATTGTTTGAAATGATAAAAACAAGTTCATTAACTTGATACTTGTTATTTTCAGAAAATGTTTGAAATTGTTGTTTTAAAATCAGTGTGTTTCGTCAAAAGATCAACCAAGGTCATTAAATTGGACTTGGTAGATTAATTGAGTAATCAGGGTCATTAACTTGGACCTGAATAATTGAGTGGATTGTTAAAGCTGATTGAGTTTGTGTTTTATTATTGGAAAGATAGAATGGTTATGTTTGCTGGTTGAGTAACAGGTTTGATCTTCATTATTCCCAACGGAAGCTAAATGTTAAAGCTTGAACTAGATTTCTCAGATCCTAGCATATCGAGAGGGGGAGTCTGTGAAAGGGGGAGTCTGGATCAACAGTCAAAGGGAAGATTGAAGTTTAAAGTTTAAAGCTTGAAGATAAAGTTTGATGAGAGTTTTTACAATGTTTGAAGATTGTTAAAGACAAAGACTTGAAGCCAAAGACTTCATCAACATCCAAGGGGGAGTCTGTTGGTGCACTAAATGTCTGCTGATTACGTCATTATCAAGTCTTGTGTCTAGTATTGTTTGAATGATTACACATTAGGGTTTAAGTTAGGGTTTTTATGTTTAAACACAAGATTTCGCTTGAGAGGTAATGTGTTTGCTTGAAGCGAAATCAGAACATAATAGATTTCGCTTCAGACATGCTCAAGCGAAATCTCAAGCTTCTATATATAGGTGGTAGATCATTTGAAGCGATGATCAGTTGTCATTGTATGTGAGTCAAGGTGCTGCTGAATTTTTGTCAGAAAATCATTGTAAAGACTCAGAAGGCATTAATAGAAAGAAAATTAAAAGGAACAAAGCTGTTATGACTTTATGTGCATTGATTCCGCCTTTACACATAGAGATGAACGCCTTAACTGACTATTAGAGGTCGTACAACGGTCCAACAAGAAGCAAGCCTAGTAGCCGCGCCGTAGTAATTGCTAAACACTTACACGTGCGCTGGCTTCCAAGACTTAGAAAATGCTCGAGAGACCAACCCACTTAATTCTTATTTCTGAGTCCAGAGCTCCAACCATTTACTTCGCGCATGGAAGCAGCACTGGACTGGGTGGACTTGAAGGGGTATGGTCCCAAAAAGCCGCGCAAAATAATCAGGTCGCGCGCGAGACCATACTCCTAATACATTAATCTGACAAACCCACAGACCCCGCGCCGACTAAATAGGTAAAACCTAGGTCGTGCGCGAGGTCTAAGCAGGGTTAAAGCCCAGATTTTACACTTAGCGTCCCGAATGAAAGCCCTTACTCCCTAGACCTTGCGCCGGCTATATGGATGTGCTCTAGTGGCCGCGTGGGGACAGGAACGCATGTTCATTCTGGATAGTACGAAAGGTACGAGTGGCAGAGGAATGAGCCAATCAGCGTCCAACAGGCTGTATCCTATCATGCTCCATGATCAACAACCGTGCAGGAGACAAAAGGGTACACAAGGACGCCTGCGTGCCTCCAATCAGAGGGCAGCGACACCTGCCCCATGATCTCCACTCACCTGCTGATGTCAGGGAGACAACAAGGACGGCAATCTGGACACGTGGCTCCACTCAATGTGCGCCAGCTCTGGAGACCTTCTAGAAAGGCTAACGGTCGTCATAGAAGAGACAAAAAGGATATTCCTTGTTGTCGATTCCAGGCCCATCAACCCATCTCCTTCTACACTACTCCAGCTATAAACAGGGACCTTCATGTACTGGTTAATTCATTCTATTCTCGGCTCTCTCACTTTTAAACACACACTTATTTCCTCAAAACAAATACTTATTCTCACGCCGGAGAGTGGTTAAGAGGGAGACCCCCATATTCCCCTCTTAACGAGCTTAACGGGGTGTTGATTGTTTTGCAGGAAGGATCAAAGCTTAGCTCAGGAAGGATTAAGAAGATTAACCTTTATGGTCGAAACATAAACCCAACTAATAAACCTAAAATTAGTTCCGTGTTTCTTCAGAACTTAACAATCACGTTTTTCCGATCGATCTCATCCCTATGCAGCTTGGTAGTTTTGACGTCAAAGTAGGCATGGATTTTCTTTGTGAGAATCGTGTCGAGGTTGTTTATTTTGAAAAGATGATTCGTATGCATCTCGACAACCCAAGGTCCATGAGAAGAACTACACTACCCACGATCTCTAACTCGGTGCAGTTATTTTTGCGTTGAAGATTTGGCGACACTACCTTTATGGTACTAAGTGTACGGTCTTCACCGACCATAAGAGCCTACAACACATCTTAAATCAGAAAGAACTGAACATGCGCCAACGCAGATGGGTTGAACTTCTCAACGACTATGATTGCGAGATAGCTACCATCCTGGCAAAGCAAACGTCCTAGCCGATGCTCTCAGTCAACGAAGCTATGTGTATAGTGTTCGTAATGTCCAAGCCCAAAACGACATCGAAGCTCTCATTCGCGACGCACAACACGCATGCTTCATTGAGAATACCTTGAAAGAGGAAATGAAGTGTGGTGCTGAAACCCAGCTAGTGACCAAATCGAATGGTATCTGTCATTATCTCGATCGCATTTGGATTCCTAGTCGCAATAACCTTCGGGAGATATTGCAGACCGAAGCCCATAAATCTCGATATTTCATTCTATAACAACTCTCCTAAAATACTTATAATATCCCTATACACCCTAAAATACACCCCGTATACAAAAAACGGCCCGAAATACATTTAATTTAACAAAAATCAAGAAAAACAAAATTTAGGGGGCGCTCGCTGGGCGCGACCCCCTTGGTTAACTTAGCGAGTAATGGGTGGCGGAACCTTAGGCCACCACGTGTCCACCACTCGTTGAGCCTATACTCGTGACTGATCAACCCTAAACCCTACTCCACCTAGCTCGCAGGCCACGAGAAAGACCTAAGCAGCCGTCGCAGGCCGCGACCCGCTGTAAGATCAGCGCTATAAATAGGGGATTCTAGCTTCACTTTCAATTCGTTCATCACACAATTTTCTCTCTAAATTTCTGAATAGCTAAAGTAATTCCCGGGTGTAATACCCCCTAATTAGCGAAGCTCTGCCTCGTTGTAGGTATTATAACCCCCGGTTAAGTATTAGATACTCTGCCTGATTGATTTAATGCTACGTAACGCATGTCGAGGCTCTGCCTGACTTCATCGTTGGAGTTCTGTCTCGGGAGAGGGGTATAGCTAATGTAAATTTAGTTTATTATACTAACGCGTATGCATTGTTTAAATTAATAGATTATAACCAGGAAGTCACAAGGAATTACCTAAATTAGCAATGTGAGTAATCCTTTCTTTTTGTAAACTGTTTTTACAAAACCTCAATTGTTTTACACTATAATTAACAGTGATTGAGTATTTGTAATTCTACAATTATCGTCGGTATGTTGGGGTTTTGTATACAAAATGAGTTACTACACTGTGAGTAGTAACATTTTCACCAATCAAGATTGACAGTGCCGTGGGTGGTAATTGAATAGATGTAAACAAATGTAATTGCTGGATTGCCCTCAATACTGTAAAATGATAAAACCTGTCTTGATTAAATTGGGATTCACTCACCAGTATTTCCCGCTGACAAACGTTTTTAAAACGCGTTTCAGGTAAGAAAATATGAAAGCCAAACAGAAGCCAGCTGGAGAGCACTGAAGGCTTGGAAAAATGGCTATAAAATTTACCTAAATAAAGAAGAAGTTTGATTTCAATAAATTAGGGTTTATCCCTACAAACTAATTATGAATGAAAACTTGGGTTTTACCCATATGTTTAATATTTATAAAATAAGGTGTTTACTCTGATAAAATATTTCCTAACTACGATCCTGATGTAAATTCCGCAGCCAAATTAAATAAACACCGATACCACCGAATGTGCGAAGCTCGCGGCCGCCCGCCTCCTGGGGCAAGGGGTCGGGGTTGCGACACATTTACCCCGGTGCCGACAAAATGTACCAAGACCTCCGTTCCAGGAACTGGTGGCCGGGTATGAAGAAGGATATCGCTCTATATGTTTCGAAATGCCTAACTTGCTCGAAAGTTAAGGCCAAACATCAACAACCCTCTGGCTTACTTGAACAACCCGAAATCCCAACGTGGAAATGGGAAAGTGTAGCTATGGATTTCATTACGAAACTTCCACGCACACCTTCTGGTCACGATAGCATTTGGGTTATCGTTGACCGTCTTACTAAATCCGCTCATTTCATTCCGACACGAGAAGACTTCAAGGTAGAACAATTAGCACGAATCTATACCGACGAAGTCATTTGTCGACACGGGACGCCTCGTGACATCATCTCTAACCACGAAGGTCGTTTTACCTCACGCCTCTGGGAAACATTCCAATCCGCTCTCGGTACGACTCTCAATCTCAGTACCGCATTCCATCCCCAGACCGACGGTCAGACTGAGCGCACGATCCGCACCCTTGAAGACATGCTTCGTTCGTGCGTTATAGATTTTGGTGGTAATTGGGATTCGCATTTACCTTTAGTAGAATTCTCGTACAATAATAGTTATCACGCTAGTATTCCAATGGCACCCTTTGAGGCATTATATGGTAGAAAATGTTGATCGCCTATTGTATGGCACGAGATCGAAGACGCACAGATCACCGGTCCCGAGTTAATACAAGAAACGACGTACAAGATCCTCTAGATAAGAGACAATCTCTTGAAAGCTCAGAGTCGTCAAAAGAGTTACGCCGATAAACGCTGCAAGCCCCTAGAGTTCCAAGTTGGTGATCAAGTACTCCTAAAGGTTTCACCTTGGAAGGGGGTGATTCGATTCAGCAAGAAAGGGAAGCTAGCACCATGATACGTGGGTCCCTTTAAAATTCTGGAAAGAATTGGTAAAGTGGCCTATCGACTCTACACTTTGTGGAGAAGCCAGTAGAAATCATGGATCGAGAGACCAAGAAACTTCAACGCTCCCGCATTCCCATAGTGAAAGTTCACTGGGAAGGCAAACGCGGCGCCGAGTTCACTTAGGGGTGACTGTAACAACCCGACTTTTGTTACGCTAAATATCCAGAACTCTAGTGAAAGTTCAAAAGTGATATGAAAGCTAAATATCCGGAACTCTTTGTTACGCCTACTGCTTAATTTTGGGACGAAATTTCCTAAAATAGGGGTGACTGTAACAACCCGAATTTTCGGATTGTTACCTGCTACGATTTGTAACCGTCTTGTACTCTGAGATTCAATATAAATAAAGGGTTTTGTTATACTAAATACATTTTCATCACACTGCACCGCTGCACGTTTAAACACTCTATATTCGCAAACGCTCAACGCTAACGCAACACGAATTACAGAGAATTATGCTATTTTAATTGCCGAGTGTGTTTGTTTGTTCGGTAACCACTCCCGCCTTCGCACTTGCTTATCGCGCTAAATCGTTAAATCGTAAACGCTGATATTGGTAGTAGTAATGTTATGCTGTGTGTTCTTATATGCTTTACTTGTGTGTGCCTTATATGTGTTGACTACATCGCTCAAACGCTACTCGCAAAACTCGATTTATCACTCTAGAACGCAATGCAACGCTATAATTAACACCTCGCTAAAATACTTAACATACCGGTACTAATTAACGCAACAAAATGCATTAAACGAGCATCTTACGCGCGAAACGTGAAACTTGTCGTGCGAAACAACGAAGGCACTGCCTTCGTACGAAGGCAGTTGCTTCGAACGAATGCTCCCAGTTCGAACCCAAAACTTCTATAAATAGCCAAGCCCCTTCTCCATTTCATTCACTTACTGCCTTTTGAGCCGAAACTCTGCCGAATTGCTGTCCGACTGTTTTCAAGTAAGATTTAACAGTTTTATGTTATTATACAATGTTTTCAACTACGATTTTCCACAAGATTCACTTCGATTTTCATCGAAACTCTTACATTTTTCAACTTTTCAACTAAACTTCTTATCTCTACAAGAACCTTCATCTTTTTCATAAAACTCTTCATCTTTTTCATCAAACCTTATTGTTTTATCATAGATCTACACTTAACCGAGTGTATTGGGCTTAGCTACGGCTTCCCAAGTTAGGAATCTGTTGATTTCACACTCACCAGGTGTTAGATCTAAGTGAAAGTTCCTTAAAACTCTTTTAACTTGATTTCTACACTAAACCGGACCTAAAACGGCACCTATTTCGTTCACTGGATAGTGGAACGAGGTGGTGTTGAAATCGTCTTGAATGGGACTCGAAAATACGTCCAAGTCAGGTGAAAATGCACCACCAAATGCCAAGAACAGCCACGTTTGTGAACTGGACTGTTCTGTGCGAAGCCCAACTTCGTACGAAGGCACTGCCTTCGTATGAAGGCACTCCTGACTTCGTACGAAGGCAATGCCTTTGACGAAGGCACTTACTTCGCACTTAAACAACCTAATTCTCACTCGTGACTTAACCAAAGACCTCTCCAGCTCTAATCAATAGCTTAAGGTTGGAGGAATGAACACTCGATTTTCCTAGAGAAGACGGGGAGAACACTCGATTTTGGACAACGAAAGCTACACGCGTACAAAGACCCCACCTTCGTATGAGGCCTCTGTTCTCCCACCGACACTTTGATTTTCGACCGTTTCAGCACTTTGGAGGACTTACGCTCCTGTTCCTGTACGCAGGCTGATCCGGCGCTCCCTTCAATCCATTCAGTACATGTTTACTTGTTAGACGCGCACTGTGAGTATACTCGAACCCTTTTTTGCTTAACACACTTTTGGGTGTTACATACGTTCTATATCAAAAACAAAACACACAACGCTTAACACTTTTGCAACGCTAACCGCTCCCGCATGCTATACGTGATTAGTTGAATGCTTGTTGCTATGCTTACACAGTGATCACTTGCCAGACCCCCTTTAGCAACGATAGTACTATAGTTTGGACTCAACACCTGTTTGTTCAGGGGTTGCTAAGGATCACATACTTTACTTCACGTGTTCGCTACGGTGAACATGTGTCGCGCATACTCTACTCGCAGTCGTGTGGTTAGGATGTATCATTGTTGATAGCTTACTTGATTAACCCGTTACGTGTTACATGTTGGTTATGCGTAAAAACTTTTTATACTATATCTATGCTAAACTTGTGTACTCACCTTTACTTTATGTATTGACTTTTATTTTAACGTATGTGACAGGTTGATGGTCTGTTTGCTACAAAAAGATAGGAATGCTAGAAACTCATCTAATAAAATCTAGGTTGTCGGATTGGATGTTGTTTGAGAGATTTTGATATTTGTATGACTATTTTTGAATTGTTTTGTTTGATAGTATGGGATATTAAACGTATTAAAAATATTGTCACTTAATAGTTGTTACGGATTCTCTTTGCAATCTGGTTCGCCTAGTGCCGCGCCCCGATGATTCCGCCATCGTTGGGGTGTGACACTTATAAGTAAGCATGAATAGAAATGAGAATGCACGTGGGTCGTTATTTACAAGACTTATATGTATAGTAATATGTGACTAAGATTGTTCACTTAAACATGTAGGAATGTAAATTGTAAGTAAGAGTTTGGGTAGAAGGGTAAGTGTATGAAGTAGTATTTATTATACACAAATGAATTGGATTAGATAAGATGTGTACGCACTATCGAACCATGGGTATTCGAATGTGAGAACTCTCATATGTGACTTGTTAGTCTTTATAGTGTTAATATACATGCGTATTAACGATGTTAACCTGGTTGCCTTTGAGAATGAATGAAGTGCAGGTACATTATTGTGGACTCACTAAAGATTAGATATCGAAATGGGATGCTGGAATTCAGAAAGAAAAATCGAATGGAATGGATACAAGAATAAAACAAAATGAGACCCAATAATTATGAACCTTATTTATATATATAATGTGTACTAATGATGCGAATGTATGTGGTGAGTGCAGGTTGTACGGAATTATAGATCATCATCATGAAGAACAAGTGATTGAAGATCGAGTTAGAGAGAGATGGATTGTACGGAATGGGTGGTCGAGTAAATCTTGTATTAGTATGTTATATTTGATACACAAAATGAAGGATGGATGATGTAATTTTTTAAGAGTTAATTACTGTTTTCGTCCCTGAGGTTTGTCAAAAATAACGATTTCAGTCCATTAGTTTAAAAATTGCGATTTCAGTCCATTAGTTTCATTTTCGTAACCATTTCAGTCCACCAACTTAACTCCCATCCATTTATTCTGTTAACTTTGGGTGAAATTACAAAATTGCCCCTATGGTTTAATTAAAAAAAAACGCTGGTCACAGGTTTCGAACCTGTGACCTTAGCTTTGAAATGCGATTGTTAAACCAATAGGCCATGTATCAAGATTGTGAATGAATTCAAATTGTTTACCTTATAGCATTGCATATTCATCATCATCTTCCCCAAACATTTCATCTTTATCAATGGAGGAGCCACCATTAACCCTAAACCACTTCTGCCACACCATAACTACCTCTGCCACACCACAACCACCTCCGCCACACACCACAACCACACCACCACGTCTGCAATGTTTGTTGTCGCTTGAAAACTCGTGTCTATGCAGACGTGGTCAAACCAGAATCAAAGAAAACCCCGCATTCACGACTATAAAACCCAGGCAAAGGTACATATACTCACCGTCCCCAACACCGAGCTCGAAAAAAGTAACTATGGAGGCAGAATCGAACAGTATCAAAGTAAATGCTATGCAATTCGGATACAGTGGTGTGGTGGCCGTGTGTGGCGGAGGTGGTTGTGGTGTGGCGGAGGTAGTTGTGGTGTGGCAGAAGTGGTTTAGGGTTAATGGTGGCTCCTCCATTGATAAAGATGAAAGGTTTGGGGAAGATGATGATGAATATGCAATGTTATAAGGTAAACAATTTGAATTCATTCACAATCTTGATACATGGCCTATTGGTTTAACAATCGCATTTCAAAGCTAAGGTCACAGGTTCGAAACCTGTGACCAGCGTTTTTTTTAATTAAACCATAGGGGCAATTTTGTAATTTCACCCAAAGTTAACAGAATAAATGGATGTGAGTTAAGTTGGTGGACTGAAATGGTTACGAAAATGAAACTAATGGACTGAAATCGCAAATTTTAAACTAATGGACTGAAACCGTTATTTTTGACAAACCTCAGGGACGAAAACAGTAATTAACTCTTTTTTTAAAGAAGTTTTTAAATGACTTTCAAGTATGAAAGGATATTTATAAAGAAAGAAATTTTGCGGTACGTATTTACGCTACGTATTTATAATCAAAACGTGTTAGGGTGTTTCAATCTTCCACATAGTAGAACTCAACTCATGCTCTGTAAAATCTTCCACGTAGTAAAACTATTAGTAGAATAGTAGGGTCTGTTGTCGCTGTGTAAGAACAAACCTTTTACTATCCAAGACGGTAGAGAGAGACACTATCGCAGCCGTTAAGACGTCTCAAAATTTCTTTTTAGAAATTAATTTTGAAAACTCTATCTAGACCTAAATTTCTTCACCGGTCATTTTGGACCCTCAAACCCACCAAACCAACCACCCACCCACCCACCAGTCTCTTTCTCTTAATATTAAACCTATACATACACAAACATGTATCTAAATCCTCCATATCTTCAACCCCCCTATATATAGCCACCCATTAGTTTCTCTTCACATCCCATTGCTCGTCTCATAAACCCATCACACATTTGACATTTTTCAACAAATTCTTACATTCCAAGGTAAACCCACATCCCAATTCTCTCTCCTCCCCTGTTCCATGATTCAAGTTCAAAACTTGATCAAAGATATGATTTTTATTGCAATTTGCATCAAATAGATTCAAATTGTCTAAAATTACACAAGATTCAGTCCAATGTACGCTTGATTTGTTACTTGTAGAGTTCAATTTGAGGTTTTTAGGGGTTTTTTAACTTGACTTTGGTCTTTGGATCTGGGTTTTTAGTGTAGATTTGGATCAGGCTCATTTAGTTTAATGATGTGAAATTGAATTACAGTTTAGGGTTTATCATGATCTGATTTGGTTATGTGTAAAAGTTTGGATCTTTAAGGAATCTTGCTAATTGGTTGAATCAGGAGAATGTTGATATGTTAGTGAAGCTAGTGGGGCCTTCTTTTAATGTACCTTCTGCTTTACAGCTTGTACATTTTGAATGCTCATGCTAAACATGTGTGTGTCTGTTGTATATGGGGTTTTCTGTTATTCTGTATCATAATTCATAAGGTTATGTACTGTTTGCAAATTTTCGAATGGTCGAGTTTAATGTTGCGCAACCATTCGTTGATCTTTAGTTGTTTCGTGTTGAAGAAGTTGTCGGTATCTGTTGCGGTGGATCCAAGATTTTAGATCATGGTGTGCAGTAGTATTAGCATAAGTTATTTTTGATGGATAAAACTGCAGTACAAATTCTTTTTATTTGGTTCATAAACATGTCACTTCGTAAGTTCTGGTTACGGTAAGAGTCCGAATTTGACTTTTTTGTTAGGTCAAGTTAATAAAGATTCTAGGTATAACTTTCTGAAGTTAAGGTAATTGTTGATATTGGGACCATGGTTTAAAATAATGGCTGTGGTGTGCTCCTCGAGGCGAGGCGCCAAAAAAACGAGTTCGGGGGCTGCTCAAAGGGCTGATGCACGCCTCAGGGTGTTTTGATGTTTTTAATTTTTTTTTTGTCAATTTTAAACATTTCATGTCCTTTTTATGTGTGTTTTTGACGAATCTGATGATGAAATTAGTTAGTTTCATATTTTATTATAAGATATATAATTTTTATATTTATTTTTTAATTCCGCCTCGAGGCACGATTCCGTACTTTTAAACCTTGATTGGGACAGGTTAAGATACGAGAATAGAAACTCTTTTCATGGTAGATGTCATATGAAACTTCATATTATTCTATTTTTTGGCCGTTTTCAGCTTACCGTCACCTATTTTCTATCTTGTCATCATTACCTAAGGTTTATGATTTTGTTTTGAGGCCACAAGACAGTAAGATACCCTTAATTTGTCAATATTGAAGTGTATTATAAATATTAACAAATGTTTGGATGTTGTCTTTCATATTACTTATTTATCATCAGTTTCGTACACGAAGAATTTCATTTTTTGGGGGGATTATTTACAGGGTTTTTGAGCGAGCACCATGGCGACAGGGCAACTTTTTTCCCGTACAACACAAGCGTTGTTCTATAACTATAAGCAACTACCAATTCAGAGGATGCTTGATTTTGACTTCCTTTGCGGTAAGTAAAATTGCCCTTGTACATAATTCACAAAAATAATATTTATTAATATTATTTTTATGCATTATTAATATTTATTAGGGAGGGAAACACCTTCAGTTGCTGGGATCATTAACCCGGGTGCCGAGGGATTTCAGAAACTGTTTTTTGGGCAAGAAGAGATTGCCATTCCTGTTCATTCTACGTATGTATTATATATAGTTCTCTATACATCTCTGTTCTTAAGATGAAAATCAATCTAGAATGTGTTTTAAGATGTGTATACTAGTTTTGACTTTTGATGTCAAGAACTAATTCATGCTTTTATATGATCCGAATTTGGCCTTGTAGTATTGAAGCAGCTTGTGCAGCACATCCTACTGCCGATGTTTTTATAAATTTTGCATCATACAGAAGGTCAGTTATATAGAAAAGAATTAACGACATTGGTTCGTGTTATCACGGGTTCTTTATTTTGTCTTTATATAAGGGCAGTTTTGACATTTTGGAAAGAGATAATACTTTTACAAAAACTATGTGTCTTGTTAGGCTATTAGAGTATTATCTTTATTTTATTTTATTTTGCTATTTTAATAAAAAATGTGGAACTTTTACAGTGCTGCTGCTTCGTCCAATCTTGCTCTTAAACAACCCACAATCCGAGTAGTGGCTATTATTGCTGAGGGTGTTCCCGAAGCTGACACCAAGGAATTGATCGCATATGCAAGAGCAAACAACAAGGTGCAAAACTTTGGATCCTATCTCATTTAAACCATTAACATTAATTCTACATGTTGTGTATTAGCGTTGCCTCCACATCAAATTTAGTTTTGATCCTTTAAAATTTTTATATGTGATTGTGGGTCTGATCCCAGTTTCCCTTGGCGTCAAGTAAATGGGACCCACGGGTGGTGAAATGGGCATGTTAGGCATGTTGGGTGACGAGTATAAATATGTTTGGGTCAAAGTGGGTGAATTTAACACGCGGGTAAAAGTAGGCCGGACTGGTTTAGAGGACACACCAACAATCTTTTGTCCTTTTTTTGAATTTTGTTAGTAAATTTTTAAATATGGTTAAAAAAGCGATATTGGTGCAAGTAATGTACCTATTCTTGTACCATTTTGAATCCATGTTAAGCAGCTTTTGACGCATTTAATTCATTCAATTCATTTGACTCATTACTGTTTGATCCGTTTTATCCATTTCATCATCATTTGTATCTATATCTATACTATATAATATAATAATAAAGTAAAATCTCTCATGCTACGTGTCGCTTCCATATCTCTTCTCACCATCTTTTCCCGCCCATCTTTCTTATTAAATATACCTTGCTCTTTTTAATAATGATATATTCTTACAGAAATACTAATTATAGTAATAAAACACATTTATTTTAAATTTTAATTTATATCTTATTTTAAGAAACTTTGAAATCTAATTAAATAACTTTTGTTTCTATCAAATGGTAAATGAGAGTCATATTACATAAAAAAAGTAATTAATGTATTTTCAAACCCCAATTATATATTAATTTTTATTATATATATTTTTTTAAATCGTTAGTATGTGTAATACATTTTTTCACCTATAATGATGATGATTTTTTCACCTATAAGGCTATGCAGTTAATGCGGAAAAATATCGGTTATCGGTCAAGGACCGATATATGAGATATCGTTTATCGCGGTGAGATATCGGTGAGATATCGGTAATTTCTAATATCATGCATAAATATATATATTTATATATCTAGAGCCTATATATATACTAGAAGTCTAATATCATGCATAAATATATATATTTATATATATAAAAGAGGTGGTAGAAAGTCTAGGTGTGGGAATGAAAGTATCAAAAGGTGGTAAATACTTTGTCCCACATTGGTGTGGGAACAAAGTGAGTGGGTGTTTATAAGGTAAAGCATTTACTACTCCATTGTAGCTTTATGACATGTTTTACCACAAGTCCTACCCGCGCACGCAGGGGGGGTGCAAAAAATGGGTTTCTGAGCTAGAATTTGGTTGAACTCGTGCGTGCCCGCGCATCCTGCGGACACGAATGCAGCTCCGAAACCCCATGGGTCCGTGTGAGGTCGTTTTTTGCTGTGGAAATCAGCTTTCTTTGTTTTTTTTTTGTGAAATTGTGAAAAAATGGCCCAAACGAAACCAGTTTTTTTTTTTTTTTTTTTGTGGAAAAATGGCCCAGACGATATTTCGGCGATACAAACGAGACGATTTTTTCAAGATATCGGCGATATTTCGGCGTTGACCGCCGAGAATATCGTTGACCGAGATATGACCGAGATCTGGAACCGATATTTTGGTGAAGGGCCGATAACCGAGATATCGCCGAGATTAACTGCATAGCTATAAGGTGTACATACAGATTTAAGAATTTTATGTATTGATATTTTACGCCATTGTAGTACATAGGATTCAACCTAGTTTTTATATACTTTATAGCTTGATTGGGTACTATTCAGTACAACCCGTACCCTGTTTTCATAGAGATGCGTTGCAATGGTCACATCTTGTCTGACCGATGAAGTTTAACTCACTTGGAACATGCACTATAACATTGTATCTTAGATTAGAACCGGTGAATACGCAGGTTGTCATTGGCCCTGCGACTGTCGGTGGTATCCAAGCCGGAGCTTTTAAAATCGGCGACACTGCCGGAACAATCGATAACATCATACAATGCAAACTTTACAGGCCTGGATCCGTTGGATTTGTCTCCAAATCTGTATGTACACTTTCATGAGCGTATTCTCCTTGAACCCAAACTACATTACTTGAAAATGTTCAAGATTACTGTTCATTTATTAAAAGCGATCATGGAAAACCGAAAACGACTCATTATCTTTGGTTACACTGCAGGGTGGCATGTCAAATGAGTTGTACAATACAATTGCCCGTGTGACGGATGGAATTTATGAAGGTAGCGTTAATATGATTATTTAAAACTGAGTGGGTTGGGATAGAAAAAGAAAACTATCTTGTCCCCTAAAAAAGTATTTATAATAAAGTATTAAATATGATTTACTTAAAACTATGTTTTTGCAATGATAGTTTTAGTTTTTAAATATAACTGCTTCTGGTCATCAATCTATGCAATATGCTTTCAGTTTCATTTTTCATGCCATTTATATATTGTGTGTATCGATATATTATATATATTTGGATGCTAAGTACGGATTTTGTAGGTATTGCTATTGGAGGAGACGTTTTTCCTGGTTCTACTCTTTCTGATCATGTTTTGCGGTTCAACAACATTCCTCAGGTACCTTGTGAGTCAACTGGGGATGTTGCGGATTACTATATACCCTCTTTAATAGTAAACATTACATTTAAATAATGGGTATTTTGGTCTAATTTAGGTGAAAATGATTGTTGTGCTTGGTGAACTCGGTGGTCGAGATGAGTACTCCTTAGTTGAAGCCCTTAAAGCCGGAAAAATTAATAAACCTGTATGCGCTTGGGTTAGTGGAACTTGTGCCCGCCTCTTCAAGTCCGAAGTCCAATTCGGGCATGCGGTAATTGATTAACTTGTTTTTCCTTAAATTTGTCTGGAAGGGTAAAACCGAAATTTCCTTAATATGATGTTCTATTAACATATTATTTAGGGGGCCAAGAGTGGAGGTGAAATGGAGTCTGCCCAAGCTAAAAACCAAGCACTTAGGGACGCTGGGGCCATTGTCCCGACATCATATGAAGCATTTGAAACTTCAATCAAGGAAACATTCCAGAAGTTGGTATGTCTTCACACTTTTCGACCCATTTATACTAAACGGGTCAATTCGGGTTAACACTATTTCTCTAACGGGTCAAATGGTTGCACTTGTCAGGCTGAGGAGGGCAAGATTAGCCCGATTAAGGAGTTCACGCCTCCACAAATCCCTGAGGATCTTAACAGCGCGATTAAGAGTGGGAAAGTGCGAGCACCAACTCATATTATTTCAACTATTTCTGATGACAGAGGTAAAACACCATTGATTTATAAGAAAAGTCAACGCGTTAGGTGTTTATGAACGGTTAATGATTCTCTTAAACTCAAATTTTAGGGGAAGAGCCGTGCTATGCTGGTGTACCGATGTCTACCATTATTGAAAAAGGAATGGGTGTCGGTGATGTTATTTCACTTTTATGGTTTAAACGCAGTCTCCCTCGATACTGCACACAATTCATCGAGGTTTGTTATCAAAACTTATTAATAGGTTGTGTGTGAGTTGTTATATCTCATCATCATCATCATCATCGTACTCAGTATATCCCACCTATAGCAAAGCTAAGGTAGGGTCTGAGGAGGGTGGGATGTAGACAGCCTTACCTCTACCCCGTAGGAATAGAGAGGCTGCTTCCAATGAGACCCCCGGCTCGATTGTGGTTTTGCATCAAGCCTTGGACATAAGGCACATAACACTCAGCAATTGAGACAAACGCCAATTGGTGCATGTACCCCCTTGTCTTTCGGCTATCAACGCCACCACATGATGCCTGATTAACGATCCCCTCTTTTTAACGTTATTTTCATGAAATTAGTAAAATAACGTTAAAAATTAGTGCACTTTTGCTTTTGCCCCCCCGAGCGCCCACACATATATTACATTATATGAGCAGACCGCAAGTGGGGCTTTGAGTTGTTATATCTAACCTGTTTAATAAACAGGTTGTGTTCGAGTTTACCTTAGTTTAACCCATATAATAAGACATGTCGACCCTTCAACCCATTTAATTAAACAAGTTTACCTGACAAACTGTTTATGACACGTTTACAGCTCATCAACCCGTTTACGACACGTTCATAGCCCATCAATCCGTTTGTCTTGTTTAGATAGATGCGTCAAACGGTCGTGTTCCGGCTACATGATTTTAAGTGTGTCGGGGTTAGGGTTGATGTCTGCGACACGAATAAATACATGCGTTGTGTTCAGGTTCACCGATTCAATCCACTAACCCGACACAATTGTCACCCTAATTAATACACACACATATAACACACTTTTTTTTTAATTTTGGGTGATAATTTATTACTTACTACATTTATCACTTTATAATGCTGATGTATACTTTTGTGATATGTAAAAATCACAATGATGTATAAATCCGAATCCCTATCTCTATTTACAATAAAACTCACCTTCACGGCTTCACTGAAATCATAAGTTAAATATTTTTTTTTTGATATCTTACGTATGTTTTTTTCAACGAAATCTCTATATCGCTGTAGTCTATATAAACATCACTACTTATTTACCAGATTTGCATCATGTTATGTGCTGATCACGGGCCATGTGTATCCGGTGCTCACAACACAATCGTGACCGCAAGGGCAGGAAAAGATCTCGTCTCGAGCCTTGTTTCTGGTACTTAACTTGCAGTCTTTTTCAATCTAATCATACACTCGTTATACCACACCAATGTCACTTTTTTTTCTTTCTAAATAACAGGTTTGCTAACGATTGGTCCACGTTTCGGTGGTGCCATTGATGATGCAGCTCGGTACTTCAAAGACGCTTACGATAGGGTGAGTTGTTCATGCGACAATATCTCAATTCAATCGTTTATGATCTTGAATCTAAGTGACTTTTTGTGCATTTGAGTCCTTCAGGTTTGCTTTTTATTGTCATTTCCCTCCAAATCACTAACGTAGTTTATTTATTCTATTAAGGTGACAGACATTTTTGCCCTTTTGGATGGAACAAGCAAATATGACCAAACCCCAGGGACGATTTTGGCATTTTACTCTTTTTTTTGCCAAAATCGTCCTTAAGGTTTGGTCATATTTGCTTGTTCCATCCAAAAGGACAAAAATGCCCGTCACCTTAACAGAAAAAATAAACTATGTTAGTGATTTAGATGGAAATGACAATAAAAAGCAAACTTGAAGGATTCAAATGTACAAAAAAGTCATTTTGGATGGAACAAGCAAACATGACCAAACCTCAGGGACGATTTTGGCATTTTACTCTTTTTTGTTTAATTCGCAGAAACTTTCACCATATGAGTTCGTTGAAAGTATGAAAAAGAAGGGTATTCGTGTGCCCGGAATAGGTCACAGGTATGTGTAAGTAGTTAAGTACCAAATATCCTTATTGTTTGGGTATTTGGATTTGGGTTTCTTTGATCGCGCAATATAACTAATCTTAAACTTTGTTTTTTGTGAACAAGGATAAAAAGAGGGGATAACAAAGATAAGAGAGTGGAGCTATTACAACTATTTGCGCGCACAAATTTCCCATCAACAAAATACATGGAATACGCGGTTGAAGTAGAAACTTACACTCTCTCAAAGGCAAACAACTTAGTGATGAATGTTGATGGTGCCATTGGTTCCCTTTTCTTGGATCTTCTTGCCGGTAGCGGGATGTTCACCAAACAAGAAATTGATGAGATTATTTCCATCGGTTACCTTAACGGGCTCTTTGTTTTGGCCCGTTCCATCGGTCTAATCGGGTAAGTCTGGTTAATGTTTTCATTTCAAATTTGAATATGCTCATCATACTTTGTAGATTAAATAAAAGGGTTCAAGTGAGGACAACTAGGGCTGTAAAGGAGCCAAGCCGAGCCCGAGCTTGTTCGAGCCCAGTCTATTCTTGGCTCGTGTAGTATGTTTTAAATATCTAATTATATGTATATATGTATATATATGTGTGTGTATGTGTGTAATTAAGTTTATGTATATATATATATATATATATGTATGTATGTGTGTAATTAAGTTTATGTATATATATGGTATGTGTATATATGTGTGTGTATGTTATGGCTCATGGATATTTATAGTTTTTTTAATATATAACAAAAGTGGCTGGTTCTTGTAAGAAATACGATTAACCTAAAAAGCGTAGGAAACAATGAGGAGGCGATGCATGTATGAGTGAGGTTTTTATGGACAAGGGTATTATGTCCATTTACTAGTTCCATCAATTTTTTAAACTCAATAATTTTATATAATTCACTGTACTTTTAAATTTAAACCATAAAATTTGATATGTGAATAATATTCATATATATTTTTTTAGATTGAGTTTATTTTAAAAGTGCAACACATTGTTTGAGTAACTGTGTTGTTATATACCATTTACACAGTGCTATTATGTGACTAGGTCTTACAACAACTAGTGTCCTTTTATCCAATTTTACATGGTGCTGTTATGACATGTGTTCGTAAATGCATCCGAGCACATAACACCATAACAGTACAATTATACTTGTAGTGTGTTGCGCTTCTTTAAAAAAATGAATCATTTTTTATAGAAAATATATATCAATATTATACATATATTAAAGAGAAAATATGTTCAATCTTATGATATAATTTGTTTAAATATATAGTTAACAATATAAAAGTTTTTTAAGTTTAAAAAGGTTGGTGGAACTAGTATTTAATATAAAGTCAATACAACTAAATATGTATTATCTAGTTAATTTTTATCGTATTTTTATATTTGATAATATTTGTTATATAAAATGGAAATTATTATATTATATAAATAATAGGCCGCGAACCTTGTCAGGCTCATTATGAGAAGCTCGGGCTCGAGCTAGTTCAAGTTCAGCTCGTTTCTAGTTCTAAGAGTGCCTATCTTGAGTTGCTCATGAGCGACTCGGTTTGTTTACACTCCTAGAACAACCCACGAATCATCATGTTGACGGTTTTGAAATTTGCAGGCATACATTCGACCAGAAGAGACTGAAGCAACCACTATACCGTCATCCATGGGAAGATGTTCTTTACACCAAGTAAAGCAGCAATCCACCATTGTTGGCATCTGCAGATGACTGTTTGTAACATTTAGCTTATTAAGGTGTTTTTATATTCATATATTGTTTGTCTCCTGAAACCAAGCTTATTATGTAGTTCTTTTTGTTTTATGTTGAATAAAGACTTCGTTTTAGTAGAAATGTCTAGTTTGAGATGATGGTATGGTATGTGAAAGATATAAACTGAATTATATTTCGATATTTGTTGAGCTAAAATCTTGATGAATTTTGACATTGGAAAAATGTTCAACAGCCACCCTCTATTTGATTAAATCTTTGATATCTGCGCTTCGAATTCTACCATTAAAACGTTTCTCTGTCCTTGCCCTTGATAAAAGAAAAAAACACAATGTTGCTGTATATGGCGAAGAATGTTCATATGACTAGGAACGGAATAGAATCAAATGTCCGCGGTAAAGATGGTGAGAATTTTGGACGGCTCTACAATTTTAACTAGGGATGAGCAAATGATACCAATTCTTGAAACCGGTACTGGTATCGAATTGTTAAAAGTATAGTTTAACATTCATTATTTTTCAAATATTATTGTTGGTTTTTAATTATTTGTTCTATTTTGTATTTTGTGTGATTTGTGCTCGTGGAGCAAATTTAATGGTCTAGGCTTCAAGACTAGGTTGAGCTAGAGTAATAGGCTATAAGTGGCATATGGGCTTAAAAGCTGAAGGCCGAGTGAAAGGCTTGGGTTAAAGGCAGCTAAATATTTAATTTTGTAAGTTGACAATAACAAAATTATCACATTGATTGTTGTTATTGCTAAGGGTGATAAGCCCATGGCTTTATAGCCTAGTGGCATCTTGGGGATGAGATAAGGCTTTGGGACCAATAGGTCCTGGGTTCGATTCCTAACATCACCGAATGGCAACAATTTGAGAGCATGCTTGTGTGATATCTTCCTTCTGATCCCTAACATCACCGAAAGAGTTTTCCATTGCCCCGTCGTGCAATCGCTATTGAATTCTGAAAAATCCCATAACTTGAATGGTTTACTCATGTTATAATTTTGTATCAAACGGGTAAAATACAAATTTACTTAAAAAAAGAAATGGGTCAAATGGGTTGAACAACTTGAAAGTTGCTAAAAGTGTACTCCTTAATGCATGATCATTAAAAATCATTTTATTCAAAAAATTAGATGCTAAGTGTGTCGATTCATACGCGAGAAGAAAATTTCTACGCCTCCAAATACTTAAATAAATCCTGGTCAAGTAAGATGCAACCAGAAAGAAACTATAAAATTATAAACACACATGTTTTATTTAGCATAATTTTCACCCAACCCAAATCACTTCATATTGACATTTTCAAATACCGGTCATCATTTCAAAGTCTCTCAAAAGCTCAACATTTTATCAATTTAGACTCCTTGTCATGGTTTAACTAACCTACCCTTTACAAGGTCGTCATGGTTTAACTAACCTACCCTTTGCAAGGTCGTCATAGTTTAACTAAAAGAATTAATAAAACTAAGTGATTAGTTGAGGTTCCACCCCCCCCCCCCCCCCACACACACACACACTGGCGTAACTCCACCCCATTTGACCTTTCCTTTTTAACCAACAGTTTTGTTTATACCTACTTGTTTGACCTACCTGAATTTACCACCTCTAACCATAACTAATTACCTGTATCTACTTTAAAAGGCTGAATTTATTTGTTTAAGCATGGGCGTAGCTTTAAAGGGGCCGGGAGGGGCGCCCGACCCCCCGAATTTTTCGCTCAGTAGTGTTATGTATGTATATTTTGTATAGAATTTTTTAGATATATACGTTTTCGACCCCCGGATTTTATAATTTTTAAGGTATAATTTTAAGTCCGATGACTTCCGACCCCCCGGTCGAAAATCTCAAGCTTCGCCACTGTGTTTAAGTGCACCGATAATACATAACAGTGCAACATATTATAAGTTTTTAAAAAAGGTACTACACCTCACCCTAGCTCTAATGGACCGGTGGTAAAATTATTATTCAAGTTTGGGGGGATTTTAAATTTTATATATAAGGATAGTCTAAAATATCTTAATTATTAACTTATATTCTTATCTTAAGTTTTAGATGGGTTAACGGATTGGGTCCAAGGTCCCTCAATGTATATTTATAGTGAATGTGTCCTCTTAAAGGGCTAACTAAAAACCTAATTTAATATTGTAATAATATTAACTTTTGAAAATCCTATTTAATTCATTATTTATAAAAACAATTTAAGTAGACAAAAACATGGTTTATAAGTCAACCTGACCCATGCCGTGTAACCAACCCGCCTATTTTAACCGACACTTAGCCATAGGGGTGTTCAAAAAAATCCGAATCCGAAACCGAATCCGAAATATCCGAAAACCCGTATCCGAAATATCCGAATTCGGATTCGGATAGTGATTTTGAGAATTTTCGGATAATCGGATTATCCGAAAATATCCGAAAATTTAATTTTTATTTTTTTCGGATATCCGAATATCCGAAGTATCCGAAAAATATCCGAAGTATCCGAAAAATATCCGAAATATCCGAAAAATATCCGAAGTATCCGAAAAATATCCGAAAAAATATCCGAAAAATATCCGAAATTTATATTCGGATATCCGAAACTATCCGAAAAATCTGGTTCCAAATATTAAAAAATAATAAAAAAATAAAAATTAAATAAAAAATTGGATATTCGGATATCCGATTAGATATCCGAACCCGAATCCGAAATTTCGGATATCCGAAAATCGGATATCCGAAATTTCGGATTCGGGTTCGGATGTCAATATTTCACTATCCGAAATTTCGGATATCCGATTTTCGGATATCCGAAAACCGGATTATCCGATCTTGAACACCCCTACTTAGCCATACAGATTTAAGTAGAGGTGATCTTACTTTGACCTGTTCTTGAATGACATATTTTAATAGATTTTTGAAGTTTTCACCGGAAATCTCAATCGCTTCTCGACCTAGTAGCTATAGATCCCCATACCCAATTTGCCAATCCCCATTGATCTGAAATTAACAAATAAACTGTTATATGCCACAACTGTTACAATCTAGAGTCAACTATTAGTAGTGCTTTATTAGCTCCGAAAAGAAAATGCTTTAGAGGCAAAAGATTGAAATACGTGCCTGTTATTTCACCCCAGATCCAGAACCACATTCCAAAATATAACTGGATAAAAAGAATGATTTGTTACCTTATCTCTAGATTAACATGGGCAAATGACTTATCAATTTGGTTGCTGTGATGGAACCATCTGAGATCAAACAGAGGTGGGGAGTGGTTATAACTTGTTGTCGGCAACAATTTGGATTCTCTAAAAATATAGTTAAAAACCAATGGCCAATATTATGTCATGATGGTGAAAAGTTTGGTTACTATACAGATCTAATAATCGCATAAACAAAAACAATTAACAAAAGCAGTGATAAACAACCATACCCCATGGATTCTCTTCCCATTAATAGGGCATTATGGTCCACTTGCCCTCTTCTTGGTAGTCTGGTATGTTAGCTTACAACCTATAAAAAGCAAACAATAATTCAATCAATTTCCTGTCGAATTAATGATGATTAATTCTCAAATGCCCTTTTCTTGGTAGCATGGTATGATTAATGAATTATTTCTCAAATGCTAAAAAAGTAAATAACGAATTAATGATGATTAATGGAGATTATCAGGGGCTTTAACAACTCGATTTTGATCGGACTTGGTGGATAAAAAAAACTTTAGACGAACACGTGATTCCCAGGAATGTATCGATTGACTCTTGATGTTGATTCTGTCGTGCACAATATCATTGTGAGGTATAAAATAAGATACTAGTAAAAGAACTGTTGTGAAAGATTAAAATATATAAAAAAACAACCTTGACTAAATAGATACTTACGTTTTACTAAACCTAACCTGTAATCACTCCCCATGTATACCTGAACTTTCCATCAAGTGTCTTTCTAGGTTGTAGTTCAAGACCAAAGAGAAAAAACAAAAACAAAATCAAATTCGAAACCTATAAACCACAAAATGTATAAATATGAAGAATTAAAACAATTGGTTCAAAAGACATGGAATCCAATACCTTAGAAAGCAACTTTCATTGTCAAGGAATTAAATTCTAGCAGAAAGGGGTGCAGAACCAGGATCGATCGAAAGTTCGATTCTATTTGAACTACTCATTTTCAAATGATGAGAATGGAGCAAGGGGTGGGGATGAATAGTTGATTGGAACAAAAAATGAGTTGCAGGATTTTGTTTGATCCGATTTTAGGGTTTCCAAGGAGGCTGAAACATTTACCATGGATCTGTCGATGGTGGAGATGTGCAACAGTGGAGATGCGGTTGTTAGTACGGTGGTCAGAGATTCCAAAGCTCCCTAAGACCACTGTGTTCCCGAGTTTCATTTAACGATAGAAGAGAAAGGAAGGGGAATTATAAGGGAATGGAAAGGAAAAGATGTGATTATATTCGTGTTCCCGAGTTTAATGAAAAGAAAAGGAAATGAAAGGAAATTAAACATTTTATGTGTTCCCGAGTTGGGAGGAAAAGAAAAGAATGTTTATTTATAATGAATTAGAGGGTAATTTAGGAAATTTAAAAAAGTCTGAGATTCATAATAATCTTTTCTCACCAAATCTCTCCAAATTGGGAGGATGAATATTTGCACCAATCATCCCCTTGTTTCCTTTCTCTTCTCACCACTTCCCTTCCTAAAAAAATCTCTGGAACACATTTTTTACTCTCTTCCTTTTAATTCCTTTCTCTTCCCTTGTTAAATGAAACTCGGGAACATAGTGTAAAGGGAGTGGGGCATTCTTTTGAGAGGGCGTCTTCCGACACGTGGCGTCACGTCAGATTAGAGGATTTTGGGCAAAAAAAGGGGAGTGAAGCAACTTGGCTGGCTAGGGCGTCTTGCGACACGTGGCATTGATTTATTTGATACAAAAAATGAAAAGAATATTACCTGAAAAGCAAGGAGGGGAAAAGAAAAATTTTGGGCGTTCTATGGGAGACGCCAAGGAGGGGGACGCCCCAGGAAACGCCGATGGGGGGCGGTGTGTGGGGCGGCTTTGGGCGGCTTGGGTAGGGGAGACGCCCCACTCCCTTTAGTCTAAATAGAGAGAGAACAAAATAAGAGATAAGATAGGTGGGGTTTGAATTTTAAAATAAGTTTTTTTAGTTAGATGGGAAAGAGGCGTTGAATGGATCTCCTCTTTTGATCGGATTCAAAATGTGAGCGCCCATTTTTCTTTCATATGAATTCAAATCAGGGAATAGCAAATGCTTTCTTTAACCTTTTTTCTTTACTATATATGTAATAATGGGTTTTAACATGTTAATTAGTTGTAAAACTCTTAAAATAATTCTTATTTCAGTCTCTATTATATAATAGTATATACATGAATGATTCGACTTAATTAATTTAGGTCCTATGTGGATACAAAAATCAATAAACGATTTTTTATTAATTTGGTTTCCGGTTATTGGTTGATTTAGGTTGGGTTTCGTCTGCTTTCGGTTAACAGTTCAGTTATTGTTCACCTCTAGACACTGTTAATCAAACATATCAAGTTTTTTTAATTAAAAATATAATTATAAAGGTATTAAATCCATATTAAAGAGAATAAAATGCTCATTTTTATGGAGTTCGATTCGTTTCTTCTGTTTTTGGTTCAGTTTCGGTTAACGATTCAGTTATTGTTTACAGTTAGACATTGTTAATCACGTAACATATCAATTTTTATTTGAAAAAACTATAGCAATACCGTACTCAAATTAAAGAGAATAAAATACTCGTTTTTATAGTATAATTTAAAAAAAATATTAACGTACAAAAAAGTTATGACTGTTTAAAAATCGTGAGGGTAGTTAGTTTTTATAGGGGGATAAAGTGTAACTACTAATTAGTTATTTATAATTTTGTTAAAGTGGAGGGAATTAAATTGTAATTAAGATGAGGGGATTTAAATGTAATTAATGTTTGAAAAGACTAATTATCTATAATATTGTTAAAACCTTAGGGATTTAAGTATAATAAGTTTAGGGGCTAAAAAATAAATGGTGTTTAAAAGACCAAACTACCCTCATTTTAGGGGTCTTTCTATAAATAAAAGGGGGAAAAAGTTCTTATTTTTTGGGTATCTTAAAATGCCCTTGCCTCATGCATTATAATATAGTATAGATTAAGGTTTCTAGATATTTGACATGTTCATCTTGAATCTAAGGGCCTGTTTGGTTGCCTCTGAATGGCTTCATTCAGAGGTAAACCTCTGAATCGGACAGAGGTATCCTTTTTTGGTTCACAAAAACTTCACCTCTGAACTGAACCATTCAGCTCTGAATGGTTCAGCTACTTCTCATCTCTGAATGAAAATTGGACTTGTATGCCCTTTGCTCCTTCTTCTTCACGAGTTCTCCACAGCCACCACCTCCACCTCCGACACCACCTCCGACACCATCTCCATCAACTCCGACACCACCTCCGACACCATCTCCATCAACTCCGACACCACCTCCGACACCATCTCCATCATCATCATCATCATCGTCACCAACGCCACCACCTCCACCATCTCCGCCAACACCTCCACCATCTCCGCCACCTGCACCTCCACCATCTCCGAAACCCCCAAATCAAACCCTAATCGATCCCATCATCGAACATCATCGTCATCATCTTCATCGATCATCATCATCTCATCAACATCTTCATCGATCATCGATCATCATCATCACCGACGCATCACAACCGCCGCCGCAACTCCTTCTCCGGTCTCTCTTTCCCTCCGACTCTTCTCTCGCTCTTCTCGTTCCCGTCCTCTCTGTTGATGCACAAGAATGTCTGTTGACTGCATCTTCATCAAGTCTTAAATCATGAAAGTCAAGATTGGATCTTAAAAGTCAAAATTAGGGTTTTATGCTTGATTTCGCTTCAATGTACATTGTTAGTGTTGATTTCGCTTCAAGGGACATTAGGAGATTTCGCTTTAATGTACATGAGGTGATTTCGCTTCAGTGTCACTGACACATAAGCGAAATCAGCCTTAGTATAAATACCTTACTTGTGTTCATTCATGATAACCATTGAAGCGAGACCAGGTCATTGTTACGGTACTGAAACTCTGTCAAATTGATCTCAGAAAGCAATAAAAGTGAAGGAATTGAATATGAAAGCTGTTGTTACATTGCGTATACTGATTCCGCCTTTATACGTGATGATGAACTGCCTTGACTGATCGTTTAGGGTCACAACACGGTCCAACAAGTGGTATCAGAGCTTCAGGACGAGGAGTTCATACTACTACAGCTGAATCTACAAAAATCTCTCATTTCTACTCACTTTCTTTGATACTTTTTCGAATTGAACTGGTTCCTACGGTCGAAATGGTCTGATTTTTGAATATAACGTGTAAAATACAGTAATAACAAACCCTAGAAAGTTTCAGGTTATAAAACGGACTAAAACATGGTGAAAATTGATTAAAAGGTGATTCCGCTTTAACGGACAACACTTGATTTCGCTTTAAAGAACATTAATTGCTGATTTCGCTCAAACGAACAAGTTAATTTCGCTTTAACAGACATTATTAACCGATTTCGCTCATCTGAACATACTTGATTTCGCTTTAACGAACATCATTACTTGATTTCGCTTCAACAGACAAAAGCTAATTTCGCTCCAATGGACAAAAGCTAATTTCGCTTAAATGGACAAAAGCTAATTTCGCTTCAACAGACAAAAGTCTAATTTCGCTCCAAGGAACACTTGTGATTTCGCTCGAGTGAACAATTGTGATTTCGCTCGAGAGGACATTGTTGTTGATTTCGCTTATCAGTCAATCTGACTGATTTCTCTTCAGTGTCAGTGTTTGTAAAAAAATTCGAAAAAAAATTGTCTAAGTGTTTGCTGATTTTTCAGGTACATTCATGATGGATGATCTTTTCATGAACCCGTTCAGTGACATGTACGCGTTTGCTGGAAACTCGGGAGATGTTTCATCTACAAGCAATGAGAACGAGAATCCACCACAAGAGAGGAAAAAGGAAGCTTGGGAATCTGAAAGTGCATTCGGAACATTCAATAAACCCCCAAAGCTAATGGCTATCGAGGAGTACAGTCATTGGTCCAGAAAGTTTGAAGATTGGATGATGGCATTCGCATTTCTAAGTTGGAAAAGTCTGAAGAACGGTTATGATCAAGGAAACAAGAATGGTGAAGTCTTAACAGCATCTGATGAGATTGATTCATTCATAGCCGAACAAAAGTGTGTGGCGTTGTTATTTCAATCTGTTCGGGAGGATATTATCTCACTAATAGTCTATACAAATGCTAAAGACCTCTGGGAAAAGTTAAAACAGAAATGTTTAGGAAGTACTGAAATCGTGAAAAACAAAAAGAAACTTCTTAGGAAAGAGTTTGATATGTTTGGTTGTCTTAAGAATGAATCAGTGTGTAAAATGATAGAGAGGTTTGGTCATCTGAAGCTGGAATTAGCAAGACATGATATCAAGTATTCTGATGATGAGCAAGTAGACAAGTTGTTCGATTCATTGCCAGACGAGATGGAGTGGAGATATTATGCTCTCATGCTGAAGAATACTATTGCTCCTGAATTGTTGAAACCAGATTTGGTGATTGAGAGACTTGAAAGTCATGAACTGGAATTGAAGAAGACGTACAAAGTTAATCATTCATCTTATCAACAGAATTTGGATCTATACTATCCAAAAAGCATGATGCCAAAAGCAACTTCTCCAAAAACTGCGTTTTCTGCTGAAAATGTGTCGACAGCCGGCAAAGAAAATCAAAGTGGTCAAAGCAGTGGAAGTCACAGTGGTTATCACAGTGGATCTTCATCTTCTGGAAGTCATTCTGATGCAAAGAATCGTTTTCAATGCAACATTGCAATAGACTTGAAGAATGCTCAGAACTTTGATGAGGAATCGGCCAAGCAGCAGATGATTTTTCTAGCATCGGTGTTGGAATCATATGAAGGATTAGTAGCTGGGAAGATAGGTAACACAAATCTGACGAAAGAAGATTACGATCAGATTGATCCGGAGGAAATGGAACTGATCGATATTCGTTGGGCTATGGCAAGTGCTGTTCGTCGTGCACAAAGATTCATGGAAATCACTGGCAGAAAAACAATTGGTGGTGCTTCTACTAAGTTGGGATTTGATAAATCGAAGGTGACTTGCTTCAAGTGTAAGCAGAAGGGTCATTTCAAGCGAGAATTCCGAAACGCTTATGCTGATGAATCGGAGAATCCTTTCAGAGATGATTACTACAAGAAGGCAATTTATCACCAGAATAAATATGAGCCGCCTAGATTGAAGCAGGTTGAAGACAACAAAGAGAAATCTAGAGCTCTTGCAGTGATTTATGATGATGAGGGGTATGATTGGAGTCAAGAGGTTCTAACAGAAGAAGATGCGGTTGGTTACGCATTCATGGCGAAAAATGAACCAATTCCATGGAAAGATGAGAGAACTGAAGAGCAGAAGTATAAATACAGAAAAATGATTTCGGAAAACAAAATTACTAGACTTTCTAGTATCTATTTGGATGCAAAGAGAGCCAACAGATGGGATCCAGACAGAGAGTGTTATCTTGATGAGTATGGAAATATTGCAGTTGATCACAAAACTCTTGATCTGGAAGTCTTAATCAAGGAAATGAAAGAAAATGATGAATATTGGCAACACAAATGGTGGGGAACTCCAACTTCGAAAATGATTGAAGAAGAGAAAGAGGAGAAAGAGAGAAAAGAGAAAGAAGAGATCGAAAAATCAAAGAAGATTGATACTGGAATTATCGATACAACGCAGGAGTTGACTGCAGAGAACCTGGGAAAAATGGCTGACAAAGTGCTGGCTGCCAAAGCACTTGAGGTAGACTCTAACTCCGTGTCTGAGTCAAAAAGCCAGGTCAGTCCAAACTCGTCAACAAATGCGTCAGGTAAGAAAGTTGAAGGAAATGCTGATTGCAAAAATTGCAACAAAGAGTGCAAATTTTGTAGCACAGTCACATATCTCAACATTAAGAAAGTTGAAGATCTGACAGCTAAGGTCAGAAATGTTGAGAATCAGATTCTTGGTCGTGACAAAACAGTTAAAGCTTCAACTGAACGGATAAAAGAATTAACTACTCAAATTGAAACTGATAAAATTGATCATAACAAAATTAAACAAGAAAATGAAAAGTTGATTCTTGAAAACCGTCAGATTTCTGAAAAATTTGAAAAACTCAAAAGCACAATGAAAGATTGTGATGATCGAAATGGTAAAACTTTTAAAGAAAATGAACATTTAAAAGCAGTGCTTAGAGTTAAAGAAGAATCAATCAATAAACAACTGGATGAAATCGCTAAATTGAAACTTAAAGTTCAAGAGGCTGTAATTGAAAACGAGCGAATCCAGTTGAAGCTTAACAATTACAGCTCCGCAAGCTTTGTTTTGCAACATATCATTCCCAAACCCATCGGGAAAGACAAAGCGGGCGAAGATGTGTATTCTGATGGAACCAGGGTGGGTTTTCATCAAGTTCCACCACCTGTTCTGGCTAACTACACGAAAAAGCAATCTGGTTTGGTTGAAATTGAGGAAGAAAGTGTAGTTAAACTTCCTAAAAACATTGATGTTACTTTTACATCATCTGATGATAGTGTCCAGACAGAGATTGTTAAGAGTACAGCTGAAAGTGTTTTGATGTCTGATTCAACTGAAGATGATGGGTGTTTCTTGGACAAATACATTCAGAAATCAAAGTCCAAAAACAACTTAAGTGATGAACCGGGTCTTGTGATGTACAAGATGGCTGGATCAGATAAGTTGTTTTCGGATTCTGAATTTCCCATTGAGAATGTTAATGTGAAAAAGTTGACAAATGTTTTCAAATTGGTTGAAGTTGAGTTGTCGGAAGTGAACAGTTTGAAACAAACAAAACGGCAAATGAATTTTGAGAAAGATAAAGCTTACTACAAAAAGCCTGTTGTTCCACCAAGGTTTTATAATAACAATCGAAACAACTGGTCGGGTGGTTATAGGGGTGGTAAGAGTTATCAGCAAAGAAGGTTTCAAAATAAAAGGTTTGCTGAAAAGAAGATGTTTGTGAACAGTTCGAGTTCACTTTCTGATGAGGAAAATGAAATTTTTTCAAAATCAAATAAAGAGTTCTTTGAGAAAAGAGCTTCACATTATCAGTCTGAAGGCACAAGTCGAGTTGTTGATACTCGTACATGTTTTAGATTTAACAAAGTTGGTCACATTGCAAGAAATTGCACCAACTCCAAGCCTAAGATTGAAAATGTGAAGATTCAATAGAAGAAAGTTGATGTGAAGGGTAAAGCACCAATCGTTGTTGAGAAAAAGAATGTGAAAAATGACAACATCAAAGTGAAAAATGAACCCGTAATGAAAGTGGTAACTAAAATTGACAAATTTTATAAGCGGGTTGCATTATCTCAACAAGTTTGGAAACCAAAAGCTGAATTGAAAATTTCAATTTCTGAAGTGAAAAAGGCTGAAGAATCAATTACGGTTGATTATGATGCAAATTTTCCACCTTTGAAGGCTGAAAATTTCAAAATTCAAATTGCTAGAGTCAAGGTTACACCTAAGGCTGATGAGGCCTGGGTGGACACCATGTTCGAATAAGCAGTTTGAATTGCCGGAGCTTCCTTGTTCGCGAAGCATGAATCAACATCTTTATTATAGTTGGTTAAATTGTAGTTTATTTTGTGCAGGATCTTCCACAACTGATATCCAGATGGATTATGGATAGTGGTGCATCTCGACATATGACAGGAAAAACTGCATTGCTGTATGATGTGAGAAACATTAATGGTGGTTTTGTGGGATTTGCTGGTCATGAAGGTGGTAGAATTGTTGGTGAAGGAACGTTATCCAATGGGATTGTGACGTTTGAGAGAGTTAACTACATCACTGAACTGGAGAACAATTTGCTTAGTATCTCGCAGATTTGTGACAATCAGTATACTACTCACTTCACTGATAAAGAATGTTTGATTCTGAAACCTGGTTTTGTTATCCCTGAAGAATGGATTATCATGAGGGCACCTAGAGTGAATGATTTATATGTGTTAGATATGTCTGTAGCAACTACAACTACTGGTCAAGCACATTGTTTTGTGTCTAGAGCAACTGAGAAAGAATCAAGATTGTGGCACCGAAAGATGGGGCATATACATCTTAGAAAAATGAATCACTTGGTGCACAATGATTTGGTTTTGGGAGTTAATATCAAAGGTTTTCATCTGGAAGGGGAGTGCATTAGCTGCATCAAAGGCAAGCAGAAGAAAAAGTCACACCCTACAAAGAAAGTCAATTCAGTTTCGAGACCTCTGGAAAGACTTCACATGGATTTGTTTGGTCCGGTGAATGTCAAGAGCATTACAGGAGATTACTATTGTTTGGTCGTTACTGATGATTATTCCAGATTTTCGTGGGTTTCTTTCTTGAAAACGAAAGATGAAACATTTGACAGTTTGATGGGTCTGTTCAGGAAGATTGAGAATTTGTACCAAAGGCGTATCAAGAGAATTCGAAGTGATAATAGTACTGAATTCAAGAACAGCAAGATGGAAGAATTTTGTGATGAAAAAGGTATTTTGCATGAGTTTAGTGCTCCGTACACTCCGCAGCAGAATGGAGTCGCAGAACGCAAAAACCGGACACTAATCGAGATGGCTAGAACTATGCTCGCAGATTCAAAGTTACCGATTAATTTTTGGGCTGAAGCTGTTTCCGCCGCATGCTATACGCTCAACAGGGTTCTTACTATCAAGAAGTTCAACAAAACGTGTTTTGAGCTAATCAATAACCGCAAACCAAATTTGAAGTATCTAGAACCGTTCGGGTCACCTTGTACGGTTATAGAGCCTTTTGGAAAGTTTGGTCCGAAGTGCATTGAGGGAATATTTGTTGGTTATTCAAATCCGTTGAGACGTGTCTTCGTTCCAAGTGAGAAGCGGATTATTGAAGCTGCAAATGTTGAATGTCAAGGTTATACTATGCCGCCGCAGAATCCTGGTGATTCATGGCGTTATCATTATGACAAACTTTGGGATTCGTTTGACATGAGAGAAGAATCAGAGGATGAAGAAGATTTCTTTGATGAGTTGGATATTTTGCGTGAATATGAGTCGCAGTTAAGGTTCCCAGCTGAGTATTCGAGGAGACCACGGGAAACTTCAAATGATGATGAAGCAGGTCCAAGTAATGCTGGTGAACATAATGATGTCCAACAGAATGAAGTTGCTCAAGATAATCAGTCGGCTCAGAATGATAATCTAGAAGCTGAAAATATGCCAATATTTGATCATGGTGATTCAGATTCAAATTCTGAGGGGGAGCAAATTCAGATTTCAGGTCAAACAAACCAAGTTGGTGAACAAGATGCAGAGCAGAATGTTACTAATCTGGAGGGAAATGTAGAGGTTCCAAGCGAAGTGATGCCGCGAACTTTTTCATATCATCCAGAGGAGTTGATCATAGGAGAATTGCAAGCAGGAGTTCGCACTCGAAATCAGATTGATAGAGGGCTTACATGTTTTTATACAAAAGTTGCTCCTTTGCAAACTGAATTCTCATTAAGTTGTTTTATCTCGCAGATTGAACCAAGAACTTACAAAGAGGCGCTTACTGAAGACTCTTGGATCAATGCAATGCAGGAGGAACTTAGTCAATTTGAGAAATTGGGAGTGTGGAAGTTAGTTGATTTGCCGGATGGTCAAAGAAAGATTAACACTAAGTGGGTGTTCAAGTGTAAGAGGGATGATAGAGGAGTTGTTGTAAGGAACAAAGCTCGACTCGTTGTTCAGGGATTTAGTCAACAGGAGGGAATTGATTTTACCGAAGTCTATGCTCCTGTAGCACGACTAGAGGCAATCAGAATTTTCCTAGCATTTGTGTCTTGGAAGAACTTCAAAGTTTATCAGTTGGATGTTAAATCGGCGTTTCTTTACGGGAAGGTTAAAGAGGAGGTTTATGTCGGTCAGCCGCCGGGCTTTACCGATCCAATCCACAAAAACAAGGTCTACTTATTGGACAAAGCGCTGTATGGTTTACACCAAGCCCCGAGAGCTTGGTACGAGACTTTGTCTCAACACCTACTAGCCAACAAGTTCATTCGTGGAAAAGTGGATGCCACTCTCTTCACTAAAGAAGTCGATGGTCATCTTCTGATAGTTCAGATTTATGTGGACGATATAATCTTTGGGTCGACAAATGAAAATCTATGCAAAGATTTTGAATCAGTGATGAAGCAGAAGTTTGAAATGTCATCAATGGGGGAGATGAAATTCTTTCTGGGATTACAAGTTGAACAACTTCCTGAGGGAATTTTCATTCATCAGTCAAAGTACGTTCATGATATTCTAGAGAAATTTGGGATGTCAAGTTCTACTCCAGCTGCTACCCCACTTGCAACAAATCATGGGATTCACCCAGATCTCACCGGAGACAGGGCTGATGAAACATTTTACCGTTCCATGATAGGTTCTTTAATGTACCTAACTGCTTCACGTCCTGATATCATGTACCCAACGTGCTTCGCAGCAAGATTTCAGTCTAACCCGAGAGCATCGCATATGATCATTGTGAAGAGGATATTGCGCTACCTGAAAGGAACTCCTTCATTGGGGTTGTGGTATCCTAGAAAAGGCGACTTTACGCTCGAAGGGTATTCCGATTCGGATTTCGGATGCTGCAAAGTCAATTCAAAATCAACAACTGCAGGATGCCAGTTCTTTGGTCCTAGATTGGTTACCTGGCAGTGTAAGAAACAAACGTCTGTGGCGTTATCTACTTGTGAAGCGGAGTACGTTTCTGCTAGCAGTTGCTGCTCTCAGATCTTGTGGATACAGCAACAGATGCGTGACTATGGTTTGCAGTTTCTTAACACACCTCTTTTTGTTGATAATGAGGCCGCAATAAATATAACTAAAAATCCAGTACATCACGCTAAAACTAAACACATAGAAATTCGTCATCATTTTATTCGTGATTGCTTTGAGAAAAAGTTGATACGAATTGAGAAAATCCACACTGACGAACAGAAAGCTGATTTACATACCAAAGCTTTTGATAAAAATCGGTTTCAATATTTGTTAAAACTGAATGGTATGAAGCTTCTGTCGGTGTCGGATGGCATAATTGGCGTTGATGAAAGTACTGTTGCGGATGAAGACGAGAAACAATCTGCAATGGTTTGTCGAATTTTTACTTGTTTTGGTATTTAGGGGGAGTAGATGTTTGTACATAGTTTATTTTCAGAAAATACAAAAACAGTAAAAAATGATAAAATACAAAAACATGATAAAATGAAAAAGAGCTTGTGTATATAGGGAAAATGATAGTACATCGGCTAGACGATCACAGTATGCTAAAGATTTGTAAAGTATAAAAGAGTTAAACAATCTCACTGATGATGTGTCGATAGGTTCTCACACATTTAGTAGATTTATTCGGGATATTAACCTAAAATTCAAACTTGTGAATTCGTGGGGAACACTACTTGGATATATAGGTAACTCCTGAAATCTCGTTTGAAAGGTCTCGTAATATGATATACTAGGTTTTTATACTCTATGATATCTGGGGTATTATTCCGGGACTTCTGCTGAACGATGGTTCTGACCTAGTCCCTGGCTAATACTTGCTGCAATGCTTGAAACACAGCATTAAACCCTCAGCATGCTGAAACAATAAAATTGATAAATGCTGCTGTTGTAAGCAAAAAGATCCTCTAAAGGGGACACACCGAAAAGTCGAAGCTGATATCTCTCTGCGTATACGGAAGTATCGACCTGAGATCCCTCGGCCCTCGCATACCTAAATTATATACATATATCATTGTAGTATTCTCACCTGTAAGACTGATTATTGAGATTCTGGATACGGGAGTATATTCAAGAGGTGGGACACATGAATGATCTAAGTTCATAATTCATCTAAATCGTATCCCGAGTAAGTTGAAATTTGTATGAGAATTTAAGATGGATCAGTATATCGACAATCGAGGTGAATTGTTTAAGTCTGAGTATGAAATGTAGCTTAACGGTACTTGTGATTTGTCTGAAAAGCTGATATGATTCCCTGACACGCTCACAAAAAATATGTTTGTAAATAGTTTACTTAGTTTACTTTCTGAAATTTAAGTTTTCTGTATTTCATTTCTTAGTTTAGAACACTTTATAAAATCCAAAAAGATTTTATTTCTGCTTTATTTTCCGACAAACCAAAGTGGAGAGTTGATTGTTGGATTCTCAGATGTTAAAGCAGATGCAGGAAATTCTGAACTGAAGAATGAGGAGAGCTTATATTTGATGAAGTTTGAATTGTTTGAAAAGTCAAACACAAGTTCATTAATTTGATACTTGTTATTTTCAGAAAATGTTTGAAATTGTTGTTTTAAATCAGTTTGTTTTGTCAAAGATCAACCAAGGTCATTAATTTGAACTTGGTAGATTAATCAAGTAATTAGGGTCATTAACTTGAACCTGAATACTTGAGTGGATTTTTAAAGCTGATTAAGTTTGTGAGTTATGTTTGAAAGATAGAATTGTAATGTTTATTGTTGAGTAACAGGTTTGGATTTCATTATTCCCAATGGAAGTTAAATGTCAAAGCTTGAACTAGATATCTCAGATTCTAGCATATCGAGAGGGGGAGTCTGTGAAAGGGGGAGTCTGGATCAACATTCAAAGGGAAGAAAGAAGTTAGAGTCAGGAGGACAAGATCCTGAAACCTGTGAAGATAGAGTGCTTATAATGAGACGACAGAGTGTTAAAGAAAAGACTAAGACTGAAGACTCAGGAGCTGAAGACTACGTCAACATCCAAGGGGGAGTCTGTTGATGCACAAGAATGTCTGTTGACTGCATCTTCATCAAGTCTTAAATCATGAAAGTCAAGATTGGATCTTAAAAGTCAAAATTAGGGTTTTATGCTTGATTTCGCTTCAATGTACATTGTTAGTGTTGATTTCGCTTCAAGGGACATTAGGAGATTTCGCTTTAATGTACATGAGGTGATTTCGCTTCAGTGTCACTGACACATAAGCGAAATCAGCCTTAGTATAAATACCTTACTTGTGTTCATTCATGATAACCATTGAAGCGAGACCAGGTCATTGTTACGGTACTGAAACTCTGTCAAATTGATCTCAGAAAGCAATAAAAGTGAAGGAATTGAATAGGAAAGCTGTTGTTACATTGCGTATACTGATTCCGCCTTTATACGTGATGATGAACTGCCTTGACTGATCGTTTAGGGTCACAACACGGTCCAACACTCTCCCTCTGCTCGTTTTCAGGTGGTTGCAGCTAGTCAGAGGGTGCGGCTGGTCGTTTTAGGGTTGTAAGAATGTTGATGGTGATGAAGTACAGAAAGAAAGATGGAGACTCTGATTTTAGAGAGAGAGAGAAAGATAATGTTGAAGATGGATATGAATTATGTGTGTTTTTTTTACTTGTAGAAATGAGCAGGTCACTTTACACAAGGGAATCCGATGTAGGGTGTATTTATTTTTTTAGGGGTAAAAAAGTCATTTTACACAATCATTCAGATGTGCAACCAAACAGCGTTTTATTGGTTCAGCACTTACTGCTTCAGACCCTCTTAACCATTCAGACCTCTTATTCATTCAGCACTTATTGATTCAGATGTTGCCAAACAGCCCCTAAGTCTTGTAATCCAATTTAGATTCTTGTTCGTTTAGAGATTATTGTGTTGATAATTTCTTGTTGATGTTTAGAAAGATAAATGTTGCATTCACGACTTGATTATCTTTAGATTTGGGTTATACAATTTGGTTTGGGTATTTGTTCGAGTTTTGGGTGATGGATATGTGTTGATACCTTGTTTGTTTAGAGAATATTGTGTTGATAATCTCTTGTTCTTATTGAGCGTTGCGAAATCAAGGTTTATGAGAAAGTCAGCGAAGTTTCTGTGATGTTCTACCTTTGCGCAGTCTCGCTCCATAGTGACAGCGGAAGGCTTCGCACCTGAGCCTCGTTAGACTCATGTTTAGAATGATAGATGTTGTATTCACGATGTGATTATCTTTAGATTTGGGTTATACAATCTGATTTGGGTATTTGTTCATGTTTTGTGTGATAGATCTGTGTTGATACCATAATTTTGACATGGTATCAGAGTCTGATTAAGCTCTTGGGATTAGATATGGTTTGAGGGTTTTGTGTTCTTCGATTTCGCTGTGATCATCTGTTCTTGAAAATCTGGGTAGTAAGTTGGATCTGTTGATTTTGGGAACGACTGGACGATATAGTATGAGTATTGGCTTCTGGATTGAAGTGGTCGTGACTGTAACCCCAATCAAAGGTTGCAGATATTAGTACTAGAGAAACCTGACTTAGGGTATGTACACGGGAGTTGCTTTAGTTGTTATCGAGTTGTTCACTATTGGATTCTTATCCTTGTTTTTTTTAACGTAAGTGAAGGTTACATATCTTGGAAGCTATATGAGTTACCCTAATAAGGGCGCCCCCTCAATGAGATCTTTCCTCTCTTATCTTGTTGTATTTTGTTAATTTGTTTCTGTTGTAGGTATATATGCCCCGGGGTATTGCTGTTGTTTCAAGGATATATTTCCAGTTGGTTGTGCATTTCATTTGTTTCTTGTTGCTTGGTGAGTCTAGATTTAGGTAGTTCCCATGTTAAGTCTTATGTTGGCACCTTTGAGTGACAAACCAACCTTCTGGCCCCTAACGTGGCTTCATTGTGTGTGTTTGAGTCTTTGGATTTGTTGTTTGGTCATGTTGTTTGAGATTGGTGTGTAAAGTGTTACCATGTCTTGTGATGGTCCGGGTGAGACTTTGGTAAGCAAGTTAGAGGCTAGTGATCCATTGGGTCTTCATGCATTTGATTCCAGTAGTATAACTATCGTGTCACACCCGCCAAGGCAGAAACACGAGGGTGTAAGTAAAAAGGTTCCTAGAGCATATGATTAAGCAAACACTTACATGACATTGATATTGAAAGTTTTACAAATCGTTTTACATTACCAAACACTAGGATTTAGTTACAAGCCTACACTAATAGGCTAAGCCGGGGCTCTTCCAAGAGCTCGGTATCCTAGTATGCATGCAAACTCAAAATGTAGACTAATTAACACTTGAAAAACATGCTTAAAAATAAACATAATGTTGGTGAGTTTACAGGTTTGTTTCGTGTCATTGTAACCCATTTTCATGCAAAACATTGTATGAAAATCTTGTAAATCGTTTGAGAAACATATTGTAAAACCGTTACTTGAAATATCGTTTGATCATTCTGAAATTCTCTTAAGGTATCCCCTGGAACATTTGTGAAACCCATTCCCTTAGAATCATTCTAAGGCATTCCTTGTATTATCTATGAAAATCATTCCATTGGAATATTTATGAAAGGGGGGTAGACTTGTAACACCTCGAAAACGGGTTTGGTAATTAAACCCCGTTAATACTAAAGAGCGGGTATAATACCGTTAGCAGAAAAGATTAAACCGGAAATTATTAGGATTTAAATAAATAAGCTTAATAATAAATCAAACGAGGATAAACACTTTGAGAAAACAAAGTATATAGAAGGCCCGAGTTAACTGGACTTAAAATAAAACGGGTTATGACTGCCCGAACCCATTAAGTTAACTAGGAATAATTAACCTAGTTAGTAATATATGATTAAGTGATGAATAATGAATAATGAATAATGAATTATAGCTTCTTTTGAAACAAAATAAACATGAGGGGCCAAAAGGGTTAACTTGAAAGTTAACTAAATAAATAACAAAAAAAGAAGAAGAAACACACAGTGTGTGTTCGTAGGAGCGACCAGGAGAAGAGGGGAGGGAGCCAACCCTAGTTCTTCAAGAATCTTCAAATTGAAGCTCAATTCAGGCCCTAAATCGATGAATGAACACACAAAAACGATCACCAAGCTTAGGGGATCATGAGGTATGTCAAATTTTTGATATTTATGAAGTTGAGATTCTTGATGTACTTATGAAAATCGAAATTCAAGCTTGAATGATTGATGTTTGGGTGAAACTAGTATGAATTCATGTTTAGGAGTAAACCCTAGACAAGTATATATTGAAATCATGCTTAACTCAAGTAAATTCAGATTTTGTTGATGCTAAATTCATGTATGAGATGTTTTTTGGGTTTTGATTGCTAAAAATAGTGTTATGATGTCAAGAACATGCTTTAATTGAAAGCTGAATTCAAACAACTTCTGATCAGAATTTACAGCCGACTTGTATTGGCTGTAACATGGACAAAACGTGACAAAAACATGTGTTTCTTGAGTCTAAAATGTAATTCCAGGAAATATATTTGAAACCCCACTTGAATCGCATTTTTTCGACGAAAATTGAGCGTTTTATGAATTTTTCCGTATCGAAGGTTCAAGCTGCGTTTTCTGGCAGAATTTGCAGCCCATTACGAATGTCATAACTCAATTTAGGAATTTAGTTATGATCTCAAAATTTTACTGTAGATATTTTTAAGCGATTAAAAGAATCTCCAATTGGAATTTCGTCAATCGGATAAACGAGGAATTTTAAATGAATTTTCCATAAGCTGCAGTCAGAAGTGACGAATCTGATTGCAGCTTAGTAAATGAATTTTTACGAATTTTTGGTAAAGAGCTAGATCTTGAAATTTTAACACAAGGCCTAACCCTCCGAGAGGTATGCCACATAAAAAAAATCATAATTTTTGAAGACTTGTAAACAGGTTAAACAAGTCACCAAATACAGCCCATTTTCAATGATATGAAATGCCTAAATGAAATCGCGGTCTACTTGGTTGTGTGTAAAATGTGATTATATTAAGTGTTCGGATGAATGCATAGAAATGTGTAAGGTGGAAGATCATATTAAATTATGGTGAATCTAACCACCTTGTGAACATTGGATAATAGTTTGGCGCTTAACAAGCTAGGTGGAAGCTTGTGGATGAAGCGGGTCAAACGGAGCGAGTATGGAAAGAAAAGCGTGGCATGAATGCAAGGTAAGTGAATCTTACACCCTTTTACCTTAGAATGCGTAATGATTATAAAGGTTATGAAAATGATAAGCTAATATTTGAAATGTGATGTTCCGACGTAAATTGAAATGGGTCGGAATAAGCGAAAGTGATGAAAACCATAATGAATGGTAAAAAGGGGTAATATTGGGCATATAGGCCAAACGGGTCGAATGGTGGTGACAACACCATTTGACAATATTGACTAATGTGGTTGTCAAGTCTTATGTTAACAGGAGCGATTAGCAAATCGGATAATTGCGTCAACATGGGTTATGTGATAATAAAAGCGAGGTATAAATCGGCTCTATTTGTTGACCCGGGCCAGGTACGCTCATATGAATTTATAGTTAAAAGTGCAAGTAAGGTCGAATATTTAGTGAAGTCCTTCATCGCAAAAACGAAGGATTAAAAATGACCATAAGGCCCTTGATGGACAAACCGGGCAAACGACCCTTAGAGGTTGTTTAGGAATTTATATTATGACTTCGTAACCCTTAGATGCGTATAAAATTTCTAGACAAAAACATTGGTGGGTCGGATGCCTAGAAATAGACATTTGCGAAAAAGGACTAGCCGAAGGGTAAAATAGGGATTTTGGGTTCCTTATGTTAAATCCACCACAAAACTAGTTGTGGTGGAAGATATGTATTATTTAGCATGGAAAGATGAGGTGCGAAAAGAAAATAACGAGTGTGATGTTTAGATATTTTAAAAGTCCCTGAAATGGGTCAAATAAAATAAGAAGTTAAATGTGGATTAAGTGATTAGTAAGATATGTATAAATCTGTGATTTATGAATGTGTACGTGAGCCCCGTAATGGGAGTGGAAACGCTAACGCTTTTTAAGCCTGGGATGGGTAGGAAATGTTAAAGAAGACTCTTGTAAAACATTCTTGCAATGTAACTTAAACCAAACGGGTCGAATAGTCACCTAAAGGATTTATGAGCCAATAGTGGATAAATCAGATTTCTATGCAAACCAAGGTGATAAACAGGTCTGTAATTTAATTACGGACGCGTAGGAAAAAGAATCGAGTAAAACGAATGTGTAGATTGAAAGTTATGCACGTTTCGTAAAAAGAATCGGAGCTGGGAAAATGCAGCAACGAGCTGCAAACCTTCTGCCCATTTAAGGGCGTCGCGCCACGCGACGACATGGCCCAAGGGCCGTCGCGTGACGCGACGGGGTGCAGGTTTTGCGAAAATTGTTTGTTGGTTCCGTTTTGATTCGCGAACTTGTCTAGACATGTTATAAACACTATATGACTAACTCATTTCATGTTTTATGAAATGTAGGTGCTAACCGAGTTACCGGAAGACGATCAAGCTAAGCAATGAACCGAACTCACAAAGAACAAAGCTTCCGCGAATAGTTTCGTTGTCATGTTTTAAACGGCGAGTCAAATTTACAAAATGTTGTAACGTTTTATTTAGTATAATGTTTTAATAAATGCATATTTTAAGTGTATGATAAATTTTAGAGTTAAATGCCATTTTAGTCCCTGTGGTTTGGATCATTTTGCTAGTTTAGTCCAAATGTTTTATTTTTAACCTGTGGGTCCAAAAAGGTTTCACAGTTGCCATTTTAGTCCACTGTGTTAACTTCATCCATTTTTTCTGTTAACTAGAAGGCCAATTCGGTCATTTTATATGGCTGAATTGCCCTTTTAGTTAACAAAATTACATACAAAATGACCAAATTGGCCTTCTCGTTAACAGAAAAAATGGATGAAGTTAACCCAGTGGACTAAAATGGCAACTGTGAAACCTTTTTGAACCCACAGGTTAAAAATGAAACCTTTGGACTAAACTGGCAAAATGGCCCAAACCACAGGGACTAAAATGGCATTTAACTCTAAATTTTAAATACACTAATATAATATAAATTTATTTGATAATAGTATAAAATGGACCAAAGTGTCTTACATAACCGGACATCGAGTTTGACCGGTGTTGACCGTGATAACCGAGTTGACCTGAGGCACAACGAACAGCCCCACACACCCAGGACTGAACCGACTGATAACCACCTTCACTGCCACCATCGTCGGTTCCACCGGAACCAAAACTGAACCCGAACCCGAACCGGAGCCAGGTTGAAACGAATCTGAAAGCAAAGCCAAAACAGAACCAACTTGAATTAAACTGGAACTTAATTGAATAATACTCGAAACCCTTACCTGAACTGAGACTCGAACTGGAACCGGACTGAACTGGCGTCGACCGGAGCTCGAACCAGCTCTGAATCGGAAGGTGTAGTCCGTTCGTCACCACCTCCGTCCGTCGTTATTGCCGAAACTGACATCGTCTGAACCACACCGTCTGAACCGCGCCGCTTGAATCACGCCGTCGCCGCATGCGGCGGCGCTGCCTTTGCCGTCGTCTGACGATGTGTAGATGGAGAGCAAGGGGGTGTTCGTCGGAGGGTGGTTGTTACTGGTGGTTAGCGGTGGAGAGATGAAGTGGTTGAGGGTGTCGGGTGGTTGATGTGGGTGTCGACGGAAAGAGGAACGAGGGAGGAGGGTGAGAGATATGAAGGGTTTAGATGTTTGGGTGAGTGTTGCCGGCCGTAGTGGCTCGCCGAAATCGATCTCCGGTGACCGGAGATGAGAGGGAAGAGAGGGAACCGAGAGAGTGTGTGTGTTGTGCGGCGTGTGTGTGTGCGTGTTAGTTTAAATAGGTAGGGTTTTGTGTGTTGGGCCCAGGGCCCGCTAACTCGTTTCTAGCGTTTTTGAGCGGCCCAGTCGCATCTACGAGGTATGTTTTCGAACCCGAGCGTCGTAAAATGTTGTAGAATAATATTTTAAGGTCAAATTACGTAGAATGACGTCGGAAATCGTTGCGTGACGCGTTCGTTTGTCAGTTGCGTTAAAAACGCGTAAAAAGCGTCGTTTGTCGCTTTAAATATGTTTTTCGATCCGATTTCGACAGCGATTCCAAAAATAGAAAAATGAACACGTATTTTCTAAAAATGGAAATACGGAAAGAGCGGAGCGTTACACCCAAGCCACCACCATTAGAACTGCACCAATAATTTTCTTCCACTATTTCGAACCCTTCATGTCTTTAGCCGTTCCAAGTAGTTGACTAAGTCAACAATCTCCAACCGGAAAAGGTAGTTTAAGCCAAACCATAATCGTCCACCAAATAGATTTTGCAATCCAACAATCCCACAAAATATGGTCCACCGTCTCCGGTCTTAAGCCGCACCGCACACATTTATCATCATCCATAATCACGCCCCGGTGTATAAGATTAATATTGGACGGAATTCGATTAAGAGTCACCCTCCACGCAAAGAGATTCACCTTTGGCGGGACCCAATTATTCCACCAACACCATAATTCCCCATCGTTGGGTTTAGTGACTTCATAATTTTTTTGTCTTAGACCACCAACAGTAAGCTCTTCATTTTCATAGCCTTTCCATCTCCAAATGTCTCTTCCTCCTCTCATAGAAATTCCGTTAAGAGCTTGCACCAAAATATCAAATTGTTGTTTTTCTACCCCATCAGCGGGGTCATGCGCCCACTCCCATTTCCACCTTAACTGATACCCCACATCCATATGAGCTTTTATTTTTGCTTCTTTATTATGAGTGATCAAGTAAAGATGTTTAAACTGGTCCTTTAGAGGCCTATCACCAATCCATAAATCATGCCAAAAATATATATCATCTCCTGAACCAGGTATCTCCTTTAAGTTATTGCTTAAGGACAAATTCATCTTGGAGAAATCTTTTTCCACTGCCCGGATATCTTTCTAAATTCCCGCTATTCTTTTGTTAAACGGGAACGCTTGAATCTCCTTTTTGTTGCCATGAATAGCAACCACCACTCGAACCCAAAGAGCCTTGTGGTTAGTTTTAAGTTTCTACCATCACTTGGCAAGTAACGAAAGGTTTAAGCTTCTTATATCGCCTGCTAATAGGTGTTAGATAAAAAATATGAAGTTATATTTATGTTAGTGTTGCACATTAATAAATGAGGTTGACCCAATTGTAAGTAGCTTGACCCACTTTGTCCCATACCCGGTTCGTTACCTGTCGGGTAATTACCCATCGGGTTTTAGGTATACCCACGGGTATCAGACATACCCGTTAGTTTGTTAAAGGAATAATTGCATATTTCCCCTTAAAAACACCCTTAATTGCATACTTACTGAAGGGGTATGGTCCCAAAAACGCCGCGCAACCTTCCAGTCAGGACGCGCGCAGGACCATACTCCTTAATCAACATATTGCTTATTGCCAATCTCGCGCGGGCTACAAACATATGTAATGATCCGGCGTGAGTTCTGAGCAAGTGGAGACTCCATTTCTGACACTTAGCATTCTGAAAGAACATTTGGAAGCCCATACCCCGCGCGGAGTAGTAACGTGCTCAGCAAGAATCGTGCGCGGCTACGGCGTAAGGCCTATCCAAATAGTACACACGTGACAGAAGAAAAGAGCCAATCAACGTCCGTCCGGCTCTGCTCAATCGTGCTCCACGATCATCTGACATGCAGGAGACAAAAAGTACTTAAGGACGCCTACATGGCACCAATCATAAGGCAGAGACAACTGCCCCACGATCTCCACTTACCTGCTGATGGCAGAAGGGCGTCCAGGCCGACAACAACGACACGTGGCTCCAATCACATTGCGCCAGCTCCAGAAAGCTCCTAGAGGCCACTAACGGTCGACACCAGTGAGACAAGGAGCATATCCTCCCTGTTGTCGCCTTCCGGCCCAAGGCCCATCATCCCACATCCTCTTACACCTCTCCGGCTATAAATAGAGACTTCACTTCATAGGTTAAACGGTCCATTCCCTCTACTCTCTCACTTAATACTTAATTATCTCCCCAAAGCAGTCGCTTATTCTCACGCCGGAGCCCGGTTAAGAGGGAAACCCCCATATTCCCCTCTTAACGAGTAACGGTGTTCTGTTTTGCAGGCTAATCCAGTCATTAAGGAGCTCAGGAAACCATAAGAAGATTAACCTCTATGAAAGGAACATAAACCAAACTGATTATTCCCATATTTAGTTATGTGTTTCTTCATTGGCGCCCACCGGTTTTCTACAAATCACTTTCATCTTCTTTTTCTGAGTTTTGATCTTTTCTTCCTTCGACCATGGCTGGTCAAGGAATCATTCCCGAGTTTGTTGGTTTCGGTGAAAACCCTAATGCAGCGTTGGGGGAGGGTAATCAAAACGCCCAACCTCAACACATCGAAGAAATTGGCGAAATCGAAGTAAACAATACGGGGGGACCGCGCGGGAGCATCACCCGCATCACTCAAACGGTAGCCCCAGGAAACAACGGCGCTAGACCTTCGAACCCAGCTCCACCTCAGAACATCTCGGCACTACTAGGGCTACCAGAGGGCGAAACCCCAGCCTCATGGTACGCAAAGCAACTTGCCACCATTAATGAGGCATATCAATCCTTGAGTGCACAACAAGCAGTCTTAACGGCAGAACCGTCCTTGGTTACACCAACCGGCCCCAGTCACGGGCCGCGCCAGAGGCCACCACCGCAAAATATCCAAGGAAGAGCCAATAGACCTCCCCCTACCCGAAGACTAAGCGTGCAAGACACGCGCAATACACGGGGAGAAACAGAAAGCTACTATGACGACCCGTCAAACGTCTAAAGAGGCCCAGTTCATAGCCGGCTCACGCCGCGCAACATGAACAATGAATGGGAAGATACTGACCCAAATGATCCAACTTGGGAGAACGATGAAGAATCTTCGGTCTTCAATCGTTTACAAAGAAACCATGAATATTACAAACCAAGACAACATGTTGGGTACACTGAAGAGGCGGAACAAGACTTTCGCCTCGCCTATCGACCGGCTGAAGCTGTGGAACATTCCAAGTTCATCCCAAAAATCGCACTGGCGCCACTTAAAAGGGAGAAGTTACCCCCGGCAGTCGGAAAGTTTAACGGATTGACTGATCCCGATGATCACGTCAGAGTTTTCACGAGCGTGGGCTGCATGGGAGGATGGAATATGCCCATGTGGTGCCATCTGTTTATTCAAACGCTTACAGGGGCGGCTCGCGCCTAGTTCGACAGCCTTCCTCCGGGAAAGATAAAGTCATAGGTGGATTTCAGGACTCATTTTTTGAGTCACTTTAGTCAACAAAGACGATACCAGCGCGACACAGCCGAGGTTGAAGACATCTGGCGCAGAGATAACGAGGGTTTGGAAGATTTTATCACTCGCTTTAACAAAGAGTGTTTGGAAATCGGCGGCGTAAGTGAACAACTCATGCGCTGTCATTTCAAGAAAGCCATCCGCTGTGATAGCCTAATTAGAACCATCACTGGGAAAGATGGAGTGCCCAAGGAATGGGATAAACTCATGGAAGCCGCGAAGATAGTCGCGCAAACTGAAGAGTCACTCGCCAGAAACAACAGTTATCGTTTTGAAGATCGATTTTCTAAAGGGGGTCACTCGCGCGACGACAACAGACGAAATAAAGGCAAAAACCCTGGGTGGAAGGCCAATCACTCCAGCGGTTATAGTGAACGACCTCGTTATGAAGAACGGTCCCGCTACAAAGAAGACGCGCGAGATACTATCGATCGCATCGGCTATCGAAAGGCAGTCAGAGATGATAATCGAGAAAAGCATTGGACTCCGCTCATAAAAACACCAAAGGAGGTGCTAATGACGGAGAACCATGATTTTAAGGCTCCAAGGCCCATGACGAACAAAAAGGGGCAAGACCCCAACCTGTATTGTGATTTCCACAAGGATACAGGCCACTTAACAGATGATTGTTACAACTTACGTCAAGAGACCGAGAGAGCGCTGAAAAGTGGAAAGTTGAGCCACTTGGTGAAAAACGTGCGCAAAGAAACTCGAAAGCTCCATCGTCATGATGAGGGAAATCACAAGAAGGTCCGACGCTTAGAGACCCACATGGTCAACGGACCAAGGTATAGCGCGAGAGAAAAAGGCAAGCGACCTTACGAACCCTCATGGCAAGAGCAACAGGTCATCTTCCCGGTAGTGCGCGGCGGCCCTCGCGCCACTCGACCCGTCGTCATTACCGGTATTATCGGCCATTACGAAACAGAGTACGTGTTCATCGATCCAGGGAGTACGGCTGATATCATCTACGAGCAATGTTTTAACCAGTTTGATGAAGATGATAAGGCAAGACTTGAACCAGTTGATTATCCACTGTCTGGATTTTGCAATGAAATGGTCTTCCCGTTGGGCCAGATCAGCTTCCCCGTCACACTCTCTGACGGGAAGCATTCAAGAACAACGAATGTTAACTTCATGGTGATGCCTGTTAAATCAAGGCATGATGTGTTGATTAGGAGAGAAACCCAAGGCGAATTGAACATGGTCACTTCCACACCCCACTCAGCAATAGGGTTTCCAACCAAAACGGCGGTGGCGATCATTTATGCCAAGAAAGAAGTAATGGCGACAGAAGAAATGCGCCCAACAAAAGCACCCAAGGTTTCAACAACCGAGCCAGAAAAGTGGGTATTGAACCGCAAATACCCGGAGCAAACGGTGACGATAGGCCACACAATCTCACCAAACATCCGAACACAGCTCAAGCAAATCCTGTTCAGAAATATGGATATCTTCGCCTGGACTCCGGCTGACATGACCGGTGTCCCGCGCGACATCACCGAACACTGTCTAAACACTTATCCTTCTGTTGAGCCAAAAGTGCAAAAGAGACGCAGCCTAGGGGCGGATAAAACCAAAGCGATGAATGAGCAGGTATGTGAGTTGCTAAAGGCAGGGATCTTGCGGGAGGTCCGTTATCAAAGTTGGGTTGCGAACCCTGTGATGGTAGAAAAGTCTAGTGGAGGATGGCGAATGTGTGTTGACTATACCGATATCAACAAGGCATGGCCTAAAGATTGCTACTCTTTGCCTGAGATCGACAAAAAGATAGACTCTCTCACGCCATACAGATGGAAATGCTTCTTGGATTGCTACAAGGGGTACCATCAAGTTCAAATGAAGCTCCAAGATGAAGATAAGACAGCTTTTCATACCGATCTCGGGATTTTTTGCTATACAAAGATGCCATTCGGCCTCAAAAACGCTGGCGCCACATACCAGCGCTTGATGGATAAGACCTTCGCGGGAGACATCGGGAAGCATATTGAAGTTTACATCGATGATCTGGTGGTCAAAAGTCCCGAAGAGGACCAAATGTTGAAGGACATCGAAAAAACGTTCAATTCATTGCGCAGCGTGAATATGAAGTTGAATCCAGCCAAGTGTTCTTTTGGCATGGAAGAAGGGAAGTTTTTAGGCTTCATAGTCACAAACGGCGGCTTTAAAGTGAATCCGGAAAAGGTCCAGGCAATAGAGCGAATGCCATCGCCGCGAACAATCAAAGAGATGCAACGATTGGCCGGCCGCCTGGCCGCGCTTAACCGCTTTCTATCAAATCACGCCGCGAAGTCGTACCCTTTTATCAGCACTCTGCGCAACTGTGTGAAGAAACAAGAGTTCAGGTGGACCCCTGAAGCAGAGAAGGCTTTTCAGCAAATGAAGGAGTGTCTGATCGAACTCCCTACCCTGACTGCACCGTTTGAAAAAGAGCCACTCATACTGTACTTATCTTCTTCGGATAGGGCAGTAGGGTCGGTATTGTTGGTGGAAAGAAATGGAGTCCAAACTCCAATTTATTACGTCAGCAGGGTACTCACTGACCCAGAAACGAGATATTCCACGATGGAAAAGTTGGTTCTTGCGCTGCTACACGCCTCTCGAAGACTGCGCAGATATTTTACAGGGCATGTGATCACCGTACTTACCAATTTTCACATCGGCACGATATTGCAAAAACCAGAGACGTCAGGCCGGTTAGCAAAATGGGCAATCGAACTAGGAGGCCACAACATCCTGTACAGGCCGCGCCCAACCATCAAGGGTCAAGTTCTGGCAGACTTCATCACAGAAGTCCCAATTGATAAAATCAAGGATTGTGAGCTTGTTGAAACTCTCGTGAAAGAATCAACGAACCAGTTATGGATGTTGTACACTGATGGGGCTTCAAACGAGGATGGCGCGGGAGCAGGATTGCGCCTTGTGAGCCCCGAGAATCATGAATTTACTTACGCCATCAAGTTGGATTTTAAAAACACTAACAACGAGGCGGAGTACGAGGCATTTCTGGTAGGCTTACGCCTCGCCATCAAAATGGGAGCTGAAAACCTGCAAGCACACGTTGATTCACTCTTGATAGCCAGCCAAATCAATGGTATATACGATGCAAGGGGCGAAGTTATGGCCCTATATTTGGATCAGGCGAAAGAGTTGCTCCAAAAATTCAAGTCCTACAAGGTAGTACACATCAACCGCTCTGAAAACAAACCAGCAGACGCTTTGAGCAAACTGGCTTCAACCTCTTTTCAACATCTCGCCAAAGATGTAAGGATTGAAGTACTCAAGAATCCATCAGTTCTGCTACGACAAGTCAACGTGATCGAGATAGGGCAGCCATCCTGGATGACCCCTATAATTCAATATTTGCAAGAAGGAGTACTCCCTGAGAACAAAGCAGAGGCAAGGAAGATTCAAAACAAGGCCCTGCATTACAAAATGAATGGTGGTATCTTGTACCGCAAGTCCTTCTTGGGGCCATTACTATGGTGCGTGGACCCCCAAGATGCAAATTACTTGATCAAGGAGATCCACGAAGGGATCTGCGGCATCCATGCAGGACCACGTATGGTCGTCGCGAAGATTATGAACGCCGGATATTATTGGCCAGGGATGCACGTCGACGCCCTGAAGGAGTTGCGCAAATGCGACTCCTGTCAGCGACATTCTCCAAAAACCCTGCGCCCAAAAAACGATCTTATTCCCGTATCCACTGCGTGGCCCTTTCAGCAGTGGGGAATTGATACGGTGGGACCTTTCCCAGAGGCTCCTGGCCCCGTCAAGTTTATAATAGTGGCCGTCGATTACTTCACGAAATGGGTGGAGGCCAAAGCCCTCGCTTCAACTACAGCTATGATGGTGCGCAAGTTCATTTGGGAACACATCATCTGCAGATTTGGCCTACCACTCAAGATTGTAACAGACAACGGCACCAACTTTGCGTCAGAAGACCTCCAGAAGTGGATGAAAGAGATGAAAATCGAACACACTTTCTCCTCCGTTGCGCATCCTCAAGGCAATGGGCAGGTTGAAAGTGTGAACAAGAATATCGTCGATGGGATAAAGGCCCGACTGGGCACAAAGCGAAGAGGATGGGTAGATGAGCTCCCGAGTATCTTGTGGGCTCACCGAACCATGCCGAAGACAAGTACCGGCGAAACCCCTTTTAGCCTAGTCTATGGATCAGAAGCGGTTATCTCGGCAGAAGTTGGCCTGCCTTCCCCGCGCTTGACGGCAGTCAACGCAATCGACAACGAGGCAGAGCGACGTCTTGACTTGGATTTGCTAGAAGAAAGGCGCGAAATCGCGCGAATAAGAGAAGCCAAGTACTACAATTCGAGAGTCCGCATCTGTACCTTCACTCCAGGAGAATACGTCTTCCGAGACAACGAAGCGTCAAATGCCGAACGTCCAGGAAAACTAGCACCCAAATGGGAAGGCCCATACTTGGTTCACGAAGTGCTAGGAAAAGGGGCTTACAAGTTGCGCACCCTGGATGGTCACATCATCCCGCGAACGTGGAATGCACAACAACTGCGCAAATGCTATATGTAATTAATCTCGGCCTTGCGCCTTTACCCACTAATGTTGGCCACGCGCCTTTTACCTTCCTATGTTGGCTACACGCCCTTTACGTTACAAGCAATGTATGTTGGCCTAAGCGCCTGTTTCCAAGTCAATGAAAGCATACGACATGTTTTCTATTACTTCTTTCGTTACAAATGCATGTTAAACTTCTGATTAGCACGGAAACACTCCAGTAACTTACGAGCTCTCGAGTTACGCCTCCAAGGTCCTCCGCGAACATAGCGCGAGACTGGGCAATTACACTCACACGAGAGACTTACATTTATTCGAGCTAACTTAACCAAAGTTTCTAACAACAGTGCAATAATTGTAACGGGAAAGAACAAATAGCATCCATTCAGTCTAAAACAAAGCGCCACCGCGCAAGAGCTTACATTCAAAACAAACAAAAAATTACAAGGCACAAAGCCTGTCGACAAAGCCTATTCAAATTCATCATTCCCACTACCATCATGCTTATTGCCTTCATCACCATTATCATCACCATCGTTTCCACCGTCATCACCAGCTGGCTCCTCTCCATCTGATAGTTCAACAGTTATCGGTGGGTCGAGAATGGCCTTAAGGCGCTGACACCAGTCATCATGCTCTAGAGCCTTCGCGACCAAGTCCATCACAGGCAGTGATAAGTGATCATAAGCATTTTCAGCACGCGTCAACTCGGCGCTATCCTGATCAGTCACCAAGCAATGACTAATGTCAAACTCCTGTCCAAATACCTCCTCAACGTGTTGCGCACATTCCAGGTACCCTCCTCGATGACCAACTGCGCGCGCGGCATCTGTCAAAGCAGCAACAACGCGATCTAGTTCTCCAGTGTTAAGGACAGAGTTGGCAACCTATAACGAAAACTGCGTATTAACGAAAACTCCTAACAAATAAAACTTCCAAAGGAAAAAAGAATAGCATACCAGCACTACTCCGCGGCCGCGTATCCACTCGGCCTCAGAGACAAGCGTATCAACGATGCCCTGAGCCTCAACATAGTTGGTCTGTGCTACATTGAGGGCAGAGGTACTAACATCACGCGCTTCTTCAGCTCGCTGCTTGGCCTCCTCAGCAGTGGCGGCCTTAACTTTCTCCGCCTCAAGATCGATTTCCAAGGATTCGCATTTATCAACCTGCTCATTCAGGCGGCGTTTTAGTTCAGCGATCTCGACATCCTTGGCCTTAAGATCCTTGTCTTTGCTCGACAGCTGCAACTTCACATCAGCCAACTCAACCTAAAAAAAGGGACAAAGGACTTAGGCTATTTTGCAAAAGCACAGAAGGAAAGGGTATAAGTTTCACAAACCTCAATCTGCTCCTTAGCAGCCTGTGCAGTTTGCGCCTCCTCGACCTTCGAGGTCAGCTCAGCAACCTTGCCTTCGAGCTCAGTAATTTTAGTGCGGCCAGCATAAGAGCGCTGGTTGTCTCTCTCGCAGATCTTCCTCCACTCAGCCTTCTCATTTGCCAACAGATCCTCGGCAGCTTAAAGTTTGTTTTTCAGGCCCTCGCGCCCCCATTCCTCCGCTTTCTTGTCAGCCTCAAACTTTGCCTTCTCTTCAGGCGACTTTCGACTTTTCGAACTCGTTAACGCGCTTCAACATTCACTCGCGGTAGCTCTCCCAATCCGACCGCTCCCTAACCATTGTCCGCCACTCACGAACTATTTGATGGTTAGTGTGACAACCCAAACCCTTGATCCTGATCGTCGAAATACGAGCATTTTATTAATGCTCGTATTCACTATTATTATTTATAATTACTAGTATTATTATCGTCATTATTTGATAAAATAATAATCCACGATGAGAGTTGCAATTATTTTACGCACGAGTTATTATAAACGGGCCAATACGTTGGCGCGAGGCACATAACATTGCGGATCCAAAGACACTCGGGCCTAAGCCCAACCCAACTCACCTAAAAACCCTACACTATAAACCCCACCCCTCTCATTTGTTTAAAAAAAAAAAAAAAAAAAAGAAACCTTAAAACCCTAATCCTAAAATCAGCTGCACCCCTGCCCCTCTCCTTCCCTCTCTCGATCACTGTTCAGGCGACCGGAGTTCCGGCCAAGGCTCCGACGCCCTTATCCGACCGGCAAGCAAACTTGAACCCCTGACTTTTCCTGACCACTCCGACCACACATACATGACACATCCTCCCTCCACTTCTCTCTCTCTCTCGTGAAAACTCAGCCGACCACCACCATTGTGTAGGGTGGTGGCTCTTTTAGAAACATAACGGTGGGTGACGTCAAGCAGCGGCGGCGGCACAGTTCCGGCAGTCGGCGAATCAAACATCTTTTCACTCCGGATTCGTGGTTTTAGGTGGTGGTTCGGTCAGGGCAGTAGCGGTGGTGGCTGGTGGAGTGTCGACAAGATAAGGACAGCTCCTTTGTTGACGGGATGCTAATGGGTTTGTCGGGTGAAGTATGGGAGCACCAGGAATCCGATGTCAAAAGTAGCAGTAGCCACTGGCGGCGGTGGTCGCCGGAACCCCGAGTCAGTCATGAAGGAAGACGGAAAACCCTCATTCGTTCCTAGCTCATCGTACAGTAGGGTATGGTTGCCCAACGTAACACAAGTAAATTGACTACCGAGCAAAGCAGAGGTGAGTTCACTACTTTTTACTTAAAGCATGCGTTCCCGGTGGTTGGGAAACGGAACGAAACAACTTTTCCTGGTTTGGGATTGCTTACTATCTCCTTGTGCGGGATACGGTATTTCTATCTCCTTGTGTGGGATACGGGTAACAATGCTATCCCCTTGTGAGGGATACAAACTTACTTTTCTTCCCTTGTTACTGGGAACAAACTTACTTACTTCCCTTGTTACTGGGAACTTTTAGTTAATTACTGTTTATACTGGATGCAACAAGCAACACTAAACAAAACTCTATCACTCAAGTCCTCACTTCTTAATACCGATTAGTCGCCGGGGTCAGGCGAACGGGTTATTAGTTGATAGCGCTATTTAGGTCTCACCAACCTCACACCGTGCCCGCGTATGGGATCGGGCGTGAACTAATGTACTCTGGCAACCGTCAATGATGATAGAACATTGACAAACGGGGCACTCTACGGAAACGTACGGATGAATAGTATTCGGTATTGTAAAAACAGTTTAGTCGCTTACTGATGGGGTAGCTCCCCATCGCATGTATAAACGGATAAATTAACTGGTTAAAACAAGTTTTTGGAAATAAAACTGGAAAACACTAAACTCGTGAACTCGCCAACTTTATGTTGACACTCTACTGCATGCTTTGCAGGTTGCTCGATACAGCTCTGGACGGACGTTGCAATCGGATGGAGTGCGTGGTTCGTAAGTTCATATGAACAACTTGTGGTTTTAAATTACGATGTGTTCTTTCCTTTCCGCTGCAAACTCAAGCTATGGTCTGAAAAATTTAAACAAAAAAAAATTGGTCGCTAATTATACCATTATTTGTAATAATAACTAAACGGTTCAGAATAATTAGTGGCTAAGGTCCTGGTCGTCACTCGCCTCGCGGTAATACTCCGCGTGTGGATTTTGAGGGTGTGACAGATTGGTATCAGAGCCATTGGTTATAGCGAACTAGGTTTTAAATATAAAATATTTTTGGTTGGGAAATAAAATATTTTTATATGAAAACCAGACTATAACCGTTCCTTGACGAAAACCACCACGACACCACACTCCGGATTGCAAGGTTCGTCAGACTCAGATACTCACCTAGTAATTATAAATTATTGGCTTTACTTGTGTATAACTCATGTGTGTAAATGTGTATATATATTTTTTTGCATATGTGCGTAAATATGTAGTTGCATATTTAAGTACTTGACACTGTGAATTATACGAAAACTACGCAAACTTGATATGTGCTAAGCAGGAGTGAATTCTCCTAACCTCGACTCGAAACCACAACACGCTAAGGGTAATAAACCAGTTATTCCAAGTCCACGTCCACATGTTTCTTGATGTCACACCTGGATTTGAGCGAATCGATGCGGTGATCGATTACTCGATATACCTGCTTAGGAGAGGCCTGCTACGGACCACATAGAGAAGATACGGGAATGCATCGACGAAGGGGAGCCATCCCTATATCGTCTAATGTTAGAAGGAGCGACGACGTCATTCACATCCTTCTTACTCACGTAATTCTTTTCCCGACTTAAGTGGCGAGATTTGTTCCCTTGTCCAACCGATAACCTGGATTCTTGAAGCACTTTAGTAACCCTACACTTTTCAAATTTCGGTTTGCACGTCTCGAACACAAAAAGCATACGCGGTGTATGCTCCTCATTGTAGTGCCAAGCAATCGAATCACCCTTCCATCGACCACAAAGTTATTTCCCCTAATTTCTCGTTACATGGTTAATCCTTATTTAAGTTGGACCTTATACCTTAGCGCGCCCCAAAACCTAGCGAATTGATATCTTTCTGACAAACTGGCGTATTTGGAAGCGTGGCAAGACGAAGACACGAGCCAGTCAACCCACCGACGAGTACGGTGACCTAGATGCTTACCTTATCCTTCATTTGCTAGAACCGTTATTCTTTGGCGACTTTTCTGATTCCGTGAATCCTTTCGATCAGCTTTTGTACGAATCTGTGTTTATTACTCCAGGTGGTATCCCCGCTTCTACCGTTTCTTCATCACTATATCCACGTCTCTTCATACGGGAGCCTTGACCAGATTTCTCTCCAGATTAATGAATTCAGCAAGATTGACCTTTAGTCGACAAACTTCATAAACCCCGAAAATTGGCAACATTTACCTCAATCGTGCTTTTCCTAGAGCCCGTTTCTGCAGTTTCACATCACCCCCCCCCCCCGACGACGCAAGCGCTACTTCAAACTCATTTACACGACTTAGAACAACCTACTCGAACTTGATTTTCTACCGACCTGAGAAATCACATCCTGCCAGACGTCTCCGTTGACCCTGAAACCTACAAACCTGCACGACGACTATCCTTCTCTAGCTACTTCATTTTTGCGCTAAGCACATCGACGTAGCACCCCTTAACAGCAAGCGACGTTCTTTAATTACAACTGCATACAACGCGTGTATGACCAGCTACCTCGTCGACATCAGATGAATCGTTATTTGCCAATCCCAAAGCCCTCATGTTTTGCCTCAAGTTTGAACGCATCGACTGCGACTATCCTTCTTACAATATCTCGCTACTCGTGTTACGTTTCACGGATTCCATGATCTTAGTTCTACTCTACTCTGCACAAATCTCCGTTTAGACGAACTACTTCCTACAAATGTAACTCGTTGGAGCAACGAGCCAAGGATACCCCGGGGGTAACGGGTATCGCAAGCACTGTTCTTCGAACTCGATACGGTTAACACCTAGTTACGACACTCGAATTTATTCCATCCTGTCAAAATTCGACGTCTGTTTCTTTCGACGACATCTGAAGCTACTCCGAAAACCGGAGGTAGTCCGAACGACTCTTCCGCTTTACCCTGGTACTTCTACGACTCAAACCGCCTGCGTTAAGCTTTCAACGCGCAACTTTTAACGTCGCGAAGCCCGCTCTCCTCGATCGCATACGCAACCCCTCACGAGTTAAACTTGAAAGAGCATCACCTAGCATTCGAGAGATGCTTAAATATCCGCAACTCCAGCAATTGGAAAAATGATCTACGAGGTGCTCCTACCTTATTCCATCCTGTCTAAAGGCATTGATGAAATGTCTGCTAGTAACGACACGCAACCAAGGAAACCGATGAGTTTTCGAACTTGCAACCATCTACTTGGTAGAAGTAGATACTCGGTACGGGATGCCAACTTCTCTTATATCTGATCGTAACCCACGTTTTGCATCCGATTTGTCGCAAAGCCGTGCACAAAGACTTTTGGCTCACAGTTAGGCATGAGCACCACTTATCGCCCGCAAACTGATGGTCAGGCCAAACGCACCATCCGAACACTCAAAGGCATGCTGAGAACACGTGTTATCATCCTTGGATACGAGTGACACTTCTCTTTTGTAGAATTCTCTTCCAACAACTGCTACCGCACTAGCGTTCAGGCAACACCATTTGAGGCATTGCACGGACGTAGATGCCGGTCACATCTGTGTCGGGAGGAAGCCAAATTACCGGCCCAGAACTTGCACATGACACAACGGGTAGGATTGCCCAGAATAGACAACGCATGGCGGCAGCTCCAGACCGTCAGAAAGGCTACGCGTATAGGCTTAAGAAACCTCTATAATTCCTAGGCGGAAACTGGGTTCTACTTAAAGTCTCACCCTGAAAGGGGTGCGGTTTGTTTTGGTAAATAAGGAAAGTTTAATCCGTGATAAGTTGAACCATTCGAAGTTACCGAAAGGATCGGTAAGGTAGCCTTGCAGACTAAATCTGCCTGAAGATCTGAGTGCGGTACACAATGTCTTTCACCTGCCTAATCTGAAGAAAGTGTCTGTCAGATGAAACATTCGTTGTTCCTTTATAGGAACTCGTGATCAGCAACAAACAACGCTTCGTTGAGAATCCGGTTGAGATTAGGGGTCAAGAAATCAAAACCCTCAAGCACGGTATAATATACCAACAGACCGAGTTCGTCGGAACTCACGCCGTGGCCCAGAGTTTACCTGGGAACGGGAAAACCAGTTGATACGCATGTATCCCCAATTGTTTACAGACATTACTTCCAGCACTGAAGCAACAACTGAATTTCGGGAAGAAATTTCAAGCCAACAGGGGGATGATGTGACACCCCACGAAAACGTTTAATCACACTAGCTTGTCAGTGGCTGCACGCTAAATTTCGGGACGAAATTTCTTGAACTTGGGGATAATGTGACACTTCGGGTCATCCTGTACGTTTCTTGGATGTTATAACTAAATTTGTGAAATTCTATACTATGTAAAATACGTACAAACTCTTGGAATCTTATGCTACTTGACCGTCTACGCGATGTGACCTCATGTGCTATGTGGCTTACATGTTTGTTTTGTGAACTTATGTGAACTACATGTATATACGTATAACACTAGGTTATCAGTGAGTCTATAATTAGAGCGAATCATATGTCTTAGCTTAAATTTCGAGGACGAAATTCCTGTAACATGTGGAGAATGTGACAACCCAAACCCTTGATCCTGATCGTCGAAATACGAGCATTTTATTAATGCTCGTATTCACTATTATTATTTATAATTACTAGTATTATTATCGTCATTATTTGATAAAATAATAATCCACGATGAGAGTTGCAATTATTTTACGCACGAGTTATTATAAACGGGCCAATACGTTGGCGCGAGGCACATAACATTGCGGATCCAAAGACACTCGGGCCTAAGCCCAACCCAACTCACCTAAAAACCCTACACTATAAACCCCACCCCTCTCATTTGTTTAAAAAAAAAAAAAAAAAAAGAAACCTTAAAACCCTAATCCTAAAATCAGCTGCACCCCTGCCCCTCTCCTTCCCTCTCTCGATCACTGTTCAGGCGACCGGAGTTCCGGCCAAGGCTCTGACGCCCTTATCCGACCGGCAAGCAAACTTGAACCCCTGACTTTTCCTGACCACTCCGACCACACATACATGACACATCCTCCCTCCACTTCTCTCTCTCTCGTGAAAACTCAGCCGACCACCACCATTGTGTAGGGTGGTGGCTCTTTTAGAAACATAACGGTGGGTGACGTCAAGCAGCGGCGGCGGCACAGTTCTGGCAGTCGGCGAATCAAACATCTTTTCACTCCGGATTCGTGGTTTTAGGTGGTGGTTCGGTCAGGGCAGTAGCGGTGGTGGCTGGTGGAGTGTCGACAAGATAAGGACAGCTCCTTTGTTGACGGGATGCTAATGGGTTTGTCGGGTGAAGTATGGGAGCACCAGGAATCCGATGTCAAAAGTAGCAGTAGCCACTGGCGGCGGTGGTCGCCGGAACCCCGAGTCAGTCATGAAGGAAGACGGAAAACCCTCATTCGTTCCTAGCTCATCGTACAGTAGGGTATGGTTGCCCAACGTAACACAAGTAAATTGACTACCGAGCAAAGCAGAGGTGAGTTCACTACTTTTTACTTAAAGCATGCGTTCCCGGTGGTTGGGAAACAGAACGAAACAACTTTTCCTGGTTTGGGATTGCTTACTATCTCCTTGTGCGGGATACGGTATTTCTATCTCCTTGTGTGGGATACGGGTAACAATGCTATCCCCTTGTGAGGGATACAAACTTACTTTTCTTCCCTTGTTACTGGGAACAAACTTACTTACTTCCCTTGTTACTGGGAACTTTTAGTTAATTACTGTTTATACTGGATGCAACAAGCAACACTAAACAAAACTCTATCACTCAAGTCCTCACTTCTTAATACCGATTAGTCGCCGGGGTCAGGCGAACGGGTTATTAGTTGATAGCGCTATTTAGGTCTCACCAACCTCACACCGTGCCCGCGTATGGGATCGGGCGTGAACTAATGTACTCTGGCAACCGTCAATGATGATAGAACATTGACAAACGGGGCACTCTACGGAAACGTACGGATGAATAGTATTCGGTATTGTAAAAACAGTTTAGTCGCTTACTGATGGGGTAGCTCCCCATCGCATGTATAAACGGATAAATTAACTGGTTAAAACAAGTTTTTGGAAATAAAACTGGAAAACACTAAACTCGTGAACTCGCCAACTTTATGTTGACACTCTACTGCATGCTTTGCAGGTTGCTCGATACAGCTCTGGACGGACGTTGCAATCGGATGGAGTGCGTGGTTCGTAAGTTCATATGAACAACTTGTGGTTTTAAATTACGATGTGTTCTTTCCTTTCCGCTGCAAACTCAAGCTATGGTCTGAAAAATTTAAACAAAAAAAAATTGGTCGCTAATTATACCATTATTTGTAATAATAACTAAACGGTTCAGAATAATTAGTGGCTAAGGTCCTGGTCGTCACTCGCCTCGCGGTAATACTCCGCGTGTGGATTTTGAGGGTGTGACAGATTGGTATCAGAGCCATTGGTTATAGCGAACTAGGTTTTAAATATAAAATATTTTTGGTTGGGAAATAAAATATTTTTATATGAAAACCAGACTATAACCGTTCCTTGACGAAAACCACCACGACACCACACTCCGGATTGCAAGGTTCGTCAGACTCAGATACTCACCTAGTAATTATAAATTATTGGCTTTACTTGTGTATAACTCATGTGTGTAAATGTGTATATATTTTTTTTTGCATATGTGCGTAAATATGTAGTTGCATATTTAAGTACTTGACACGGTGAATTATACGAAAACTACGCAAACTTGATATGTGCTAAGCAGGAGTGAATTCTCCTAACCTCGACTCGAAACCACAACACGCTAAGGGTAATAAACCAGTTATTCCAAGTCCACGTCCACATGTTTCTTGATGTCACACCTGGATTTGAGCGAATCGATGCGGTGATCGATTACTCGATATACCTGCTTAGGAGAGGCCTGCTACGGACCACATAGAGAAGATACGGGAATGCATCGACGAAGGGGAGCCATCCCTATATCGTCTAATGTTAGAAGGAGCGACGACGTCATTCACATCCTTCTTACTCACGTAATTCTTTTCCCGACTTAAGTGGCGAGATTTGTTCCCTTGTCCAACCGATAACCTGGATTCTTGAAGCACTTTAGTAACCCTACACTTTTCAAATTTCGGTTTGCACGTCTCGAACACAAAAAGCATACGCGGTGTATGCTCCTCATTGTAGTGCCAAGCAATCGAATCACCCTTCCATCGACCACAAAGTTATTTCCCCTAATTTCTCGTTACATGGTTAATCCTTATTTAAGTTGGACCTTATACCTTAGCGCGCCCCAAAACCTAGCGAATTGATATCTTTCTGACAAACTGGCGTATTTGGAAGCGTGGCAAGACGAAGACACGAGCCAGTCAACCCACCGACGAGTACGGTGACCTAGATGCTTACCTTATCCTTCATTTGCTAGAACCGTTATTCTTTGGCGACTTTTCTGATTCCGTGAATCCTTTCGATCAGCTTTTGTACGAATCTGTGTTTATTACTCCAGGTGGTATCCCCGCTTCTACCGTTTCTTCATCACTATATCCACGTCTCTTCATACGGGAGCCTTGACCAGATTTCTCTCCAGATTAATGAATTCAGCAAGATTGACCTTTAGTCGACAAACTTCATAAACCCCGAAAATTGGCAACATTTACCTCAATCGTGCTTTTCCTAGAGCCCGTTTCTGCAGTTTCACATCACCCCCCCCCCCCCCGACGACGCAAGCGCTACTTCAAACTCATTTACACGACTTAGAACAACCTACTCGAACTTGATTTTCTACCGACCTGAGAAATCACATCCTGCCAGACGTCTCCGTTGACCCTGAAACCTACAAACCTGCACGACGACTATCCTTCTCTAGCTACTTCATTTTTACGCTAAGCACATCGACGTAGCACCCCTTAACAGCAAGCGACGTTCTTTAATTACAACTGCATACAACGCGTGTATGACCAGCTACCTCGTCGACATCAGATGAATCGTTATTTGCCAATCCCAAAGCCCTCATGTTTTGCCTCAAGTTTGAACGCATCGACTGCGACTATCCTTCTTACAATATCTCGCTACTCGTGTTACGTTTCACGGATTCCATGATCTTAGTTCTACTCTACTCTGCACAAATCTCCGTTTGGACGAACTACTTCCTACAAATGTAACTCGTTGGAGCAACGAGCCAAGGATACCCCGGGGGTAACGGGTATCGCAAGCACTGTTCTTCGAACTCGATACGGTTAACACCTAGTTACGACACTCGAATTTATTCCATCCTGTCAAAATTCGACATACCCCGGGGGTAACGGGTATCGCAAGCACTGTTCTTCGAACTCGATACGGTTAACACCTAGTTACGACACTCGAATTTATTCTGAACTCGATACTGTTCAGAATAATTAGTGGCTAAGGTCCTGGTCGTCACTCGCCTCGCGGTAATACTCCGCGTGTGGATTTTGAGGGTGTGACAGTTAGCAGCGCGAGTGTTGGCCTCCCCGATCACATAAGTGCGATATAGCCCTTCATGAGTCTTCGCCCTCTGCCGGATAACCTCACCAGGAGTGAAGGAGTTTAAGAACCAATCGCGGCAAGGTCCGAACTCTTGAAAGGTGTCCTTTTGCTTCAAACCCCCGGGAGCCTGGTGGGGGGCATTACCACGTTCCTCTTCAGTATAACTTTTATAGTAAATGTCACCAAGGGTATCCTTCGCCCCGATAACTTGTGGGTTATAACCCCCAGCGCCACCAGAGCTCGCGCCACCAGAAACATACGGGCCCGATCCCCTGGTAGAAGTTACCTTGGAGCGATGGTGGATCTCAGTATGCGTGGGGCGGGTAGGTTTCTCAACCTCAGGCTCCTTTCTTCTCTCTTGTTGGGGCTTCTCAGGCCCCGTGGTGCTCACAAACTCCGGACCCTGCGCTTTCTCTTGAGTAGCGATAGCAGCGGCACCGGTATATCTCAAGGCATCATCAATAGGCTTTTCAACACCCTTTTTCCTCTCCTCCTCTATATCAGAGGCTTTCTTCCTCTTTGCCTCCTCAGCCTTTTTATCTTCCTCAGCTTTCCTCTTCTTCTCTTCCTCCGCTTTCTTCCTTCTGTCCTCATCAACCTTCTTCCTACGCTCTTCATCAACCTTTCTCTTCTCTTCGGCAGCCTTCGCCTTATCCCCCTCAGCAACATGCTTATCCTTGGCAGACTCAGCCCTAGCAGTCTTGGAAGATTTAATGGTAACCTTTGGCCTCTTTGGCTCCGGCTCGGTAAACGTAACCCCCTTCTCAGGGGTCTTCTTCTTGGTCTCTGCAGAAACCAAGTGATTAAGAAGAGAAAGTAACAAAAGGAAGAGAAATTAAGAACTTACCAGGAGAGAATCTGTAAAGAGAGCGCAAGTTGCTCATTTTCCCGATCAAGGGAATCGCTCCAGCTATCGATGCAGCAGCCACACCAGTTGTGGTCTCGCTTCTAGTTCTTTTCCTGCTGATCAACTTCTCAGCAGCTGCCTCTTCTTCTTCTTCCTCTTCCTCCTGCGCAACAGAGGAGGGAGTAGCGCCAGCATCCGGGTTGCGTGAACCCGCGCTACCTTCACTTCTTGAGCCACCTGCTCCAGTTTTCTTCTCGCCTACGCACGACAATCCTTCAAGTGAGTCACTAATTATCACATAATCTTTCAAGTCACTCTGATGAAGCCGAAGAGTACCTTTATCAGCAGCACCAGCAGCTGCGCGGCTACTCCCGCCTTTCTTGCTTATCACCTCAGGCTCAAGGTTGACCACCTTCTTCTTCCTAGAGGGTTTCTTCTTCTTCTCTTCTGGGTCGATACCCAGGTCGCGCAACACACCTGCAAAGACGTTAGACCACGAACTTAGCTCCCCGTTCGAAGACCCTACAGACTCCTCACTGGAAAGATAGACAACCTCTTTCCCAGCAGAAGTCACAGAGCGCAAAGGTCGAGGTTTAGGTATGTGTGCACCTTCGGTTGCAGTAGGCGGCAAGGTGAATGCATCAGCAACCGGGTACATGAAATTACCCCTGATTTTCTCGTACCAGTACTCTTCACCAGCCTGGAGCGGGCGCACGCCCATAGAACCACCAAAGGTGGCGAAGGCAGCTTGATACAGACGCGCCTCTACAGGACAAGTTACGTAAATAAACACGGTTACGAAACAAGAAATCAGTAAAAACTAAGGATATCACAAACCTCTGTCTTCAATCATCAAGATAGGAACTTCCTGGCTGTCAGGTAGCCATTGGTCGCTCATCCGTGCCGCTACTAAAACGTTCTCACCAAACACGCTATTGGGGGTGGAAGTAAGTGATGTATTGTAAAATACATCTTTTTTCGCGTCCGTTTTAGTCGTTAGATTTTCGTATTTTGTCCGTTTCTAGCGTAGAATGTATATACTTTTGACTGTTTTGTGTTTTCCAGGTCTTAACAGCAAAAAGGAGTAGAAAAGACTCAAATTCTGGAAAGGCGAAAGACTGGAACGGAAATCGAGAGTTCGGGAGAAGGAAACGAAGCGAAAAAGCATCCTGGAGGTCTCAGGCGGGCCGCTTAAGCTTATTACAACCTTTCACGCGGGCCGCATAAACTTAAGATAGGATTTCAAAATTGTGATACGCGCGCGGGCCGCGTGAACTTAAGTTCACCTCTTACGCGGGCCTCGTGGACTCTATGATCGCGAAACCGACTTGAACAGCAACAGTTTTTAGGGTTTCTTGGATTATAAAACATCATCAACAACATCAGCCGGGGGACACACGAGTTGGAACGAACTTGGGACTTGAGAGGCGATCTTGGAGACTGATTTCAGAGGTTTTGAAGGTTCGGGTCGTGAAGAATCATCGTGAGAAGCTCAGGAGCATTCGGATTGGAAGATATTCGGGTTATCTCTTCTTGTTTATCATTCGGTTTGCTTGTTCTTGATTTGTAATGATGAATTCAGATTTAAATGAGTTTATTATCATATTCTTGAACATGTTTAGCGGCTAGATTTCTTGTTACTACCTAGACATGGTTGAATGATTGCATATGTTTTGATTATTGTTGGATTTTTGAATGCTATGGATAGTTTATAAATTGTAAACGGTTTGTTCTATCAGTTAGATGTGTTTGCGTGCTTGATGTTGTTTAATTATTGATTATTGCTTCGCATGAATCTTGGTGACGGTCTTTATCACATAATAGAGTCATGCTAGGTTTTAGATTTTGGTGACTGTCTATATCACGTAATAAATCTTGAATCTTTAGGGTTAAATCGGCCGATAAACCTTAGAAGTAATAATTGGTACTAATCGTCAATAGCTGTAAGGTGCGAGATTATTGCTAGGTCTAAGTGATTAAACCGCAAGGTGGGTCCTTCTTAAGAAGTTAACCTTTTGGCTGCTGTCTAGCAAGTCTAGCTGAGAAAACAAACCTATCCTAGGTTTAGGTCTCGTAAGGGAGTGAGCCTTGTAGGATACTTTATAAACCCATTAGATGTCTTGTAAAGGAATCTAATAACTGGTAATTTAACAACCTTTAGGGGATCTTAGCGTGCTCTTGAGAAGGGTTAGGGGTCCTTAGATTTCCCGAGAGGTGAGAATTTTAAGATCCCGGTTCCATAGCAGACAACTTCCAATTATAATCATAACTAAAAGCAATCAGGATTCCTGTCTAGGTAGTTCCTTTATCATCCTTGAGTTCAGCCTTCGTGTGAGTTCGTGTCTAGTTCGTTTCGTTAATTTAGTTGATTTTTAATTATAATTTTAGGATATTTAGAACCCCCCCCAAACTAATAAACAATTTAGTTATGTCGTGTCAGTCTTAGTCTAGATAGAGTCGTAGCGTAATCAGTAGAGTCTCGTGGGTTCGATACTCGGACTTGCTTTAGCTTTACTACATTGATAGGTTCACTTGCCGGTTGTGTGGTTTAGGGTTTAGATCGAGTCTTAGTTTTATAAATTTAAATCTTAGAGAGAGTCTAGAATTAGGGTAATTTTAGTTGTTTTTAATTAACCCATTTTCGGCACATCAAGTTTTTGGCGCCGTTGCCGGGGATTCTTTGGCGATTGCGTTGACTACTTTGTTTGGACTTAGTTGACATATTACGTGCTATTTGTGTTCGTTGAGTCGTAGGAGTCTAAAAATTATAAAAATAAAAAAAAACAAATATTTTTGCTTTAGTGTTTTTTCTAGATTAGTGAGTCGTTGTTAGAGTCTTCTTACTTGTTCGTATTCGGTTTTGCAGTTGATGCCCCATACGCGTTCGCAGGGACCTCCGCCGCTTCCTTTTACGATCAAGTCTTCCGTCTCGTCTTCTGCGTCCGAGGTAAGTTCTTCTATCTCTTCTTCGTTTTCGCAGTCCACCCCCGCTTTCGATTACACACCGAAGCCATCGCCACACAATTCCCCACCACCCTCCCGTTCTCGTACACCTAGTCCTCCACCCGTAGTTCAAATGGCGAACCGCACCGTTTACCAGCAGGCTACCACCGGTTTCACCGGTGCTACTTCACCCATTACCCTTCCGAACATCGCGAATGATAGGTCTTGGCAGATTCCTTCTTACATCATGACAGCCATCACCAATTCATGCCAGTTTCATGGTCGTGACGACGAGGATGCACCCGCTCACATTAATCGCATCACTCGCCTTTGCAGCACCTTCTCCATCGAGGGGGTGAACCTTGATGCTAGATACCTTCAGTTCTTTCCATTCTCACTCGCTGGACGCGCAGCCGTCTGGTTCGATTCTCAGCCCGCAGGCACTTTCACTACTTGGGCAGGTCTTCGTGATGCTTTCTTAGCCAAGTACTTTCCCCCCAGCCAAGGCGTTTCGCCTTCGTTATCAGATTCACTCCTTCCGTATGGAGCCTGATGAGCCATATCACTTAGCTTAGGAGCGTTTCCAGACGCTTCTTTCTCGTTGTTCGCAGCATGGTTTGTCTGATTGGGCGTTAGTTGAAAAGTTTTACAATGGTCTTACTCCTGAGATTAGAGCTCGTTTCGATACTTCAGCAGGAGGGCAGCTTATGGGAAAGAAGACAGTGAATGAGTGCAACGAATTGTTTGAGAGTTTCGCCCACTCTGATATGGATTATGGCACTATCAGCAGGACTTCCGTTCCTGTTCGTACCTCCTCGGTCGGTCGAGGGGTAAACCAAGTTAACTTGGATCCATCGGTAGCTGCTGTAGTCGAGAGTTTGAGGTAAGAGATGAGGCAAGAGATGAGGCAAGAGTTGAATGAGATTAAGAAGAAAGTTGATAGGTGTGAGGTTTGTAGGGGAGGTCACGACACGCTCGAGTGTCCCACACTTACTCTCGAGGAGGTAGAGTACATAGCCGGTCAGTCTAGGGGTCCCACGAATCCTTTCAATTCCAATTACGACTCCAACTGGCGCGGTAATGGCAACAATAGCAGTTATCGTTCTTTTGGCAATCTCCCTGGGTTCCCATCTGGTCAGTATCAAAATAGGGGGCCGGGTCTTTACACGAGTAGTGGTTCGGGTCAGGGTGGTCATTATAGTGGTTCAGGAGGTTAGTTTGCGAGTGGAGGGTCGAATCAGGAGAGTCAAGGTAGTGGTAAGGGTTCAGAGGGAAATTTGAGTAAGATAGAGGAGATGTTAGCCCAGATAATGACACAGAATCAGACATCGCAGAAATCCCTAACTGATTTTGTTAAAACTCAGGAGCAAATTAATAAAAGTCACGAACTTCAGCTCAAAAGTCAGCAATCCACACTTTTAGATCTTCAAAGAACAGTAGGTGGAATTGCTAAACAGTTGCAGGAGCATCCACCGGGTCAGTTTTCGGGAAACACCTTCATAAATCCGGCAAATCATTCAGCGAAAGCAATTACGACCCACAGTGGAAAGAGTTTAGGAGAAGTTGTGAGAGAGAGAGTTGAGGAGGAGAAAGAGGATGAAGTCGATGAGGAGATCGAGATGGAGACTCCAGGCAAGGTGCACACGAGGCTAGCCCCAGCAAGTACCGCACACGCCAAGGAGTCGCCAGTGGAGAAGAAAGTGGAGAAGCAGTCGACGAAGGTTCGGCCATCACCAGTGATTGATTATTCCCGCCTTCCGTTTCCCGCCCGCACTAGGCAGCAGAAATATGCTCAGGAATACGGGAAATTCCTCGAGATGTTTACACAGTTGAAAATCAATCTTCCGTTCATCGAGGCGCTTCAGTCTATGCCCAAGTATGCGAAATTTCTCAAAGATCTTTTGAAGCGTAAGGAGAGAATCGGTGAGCTTTCGAATATTCAGTTGACAGGAGGTTGTTCCGCGGTAGTCTTGAATAAGCTACCAGAGAAATTAACCGATCCTGGTACTTTCAGGATTCCATGTTTCTTTGGGGGAGCCGTTACCCCCGCTCACGCTCTAGCCGATTTAGGGGCCAGCATCAATTTGATGCCATTTTCGTTATACGAGAAGCTTGGTTTAGGAGAGTTGACGCCCACGCGTATGTCGTTGTCCTTGGCTGACCGATCAGTCAAGTATCCTCGTGGGATAGTGGAGAATTTGTTGGTGAAGGTTGATAAGTTTGTGTTTCTTGTGGATTTCGTTGTTCTTGATATGGAGGCCGACGAGCGAGTTCCTATTATTCTGGGCCGTCCATTCCTTAGGACCGCAAAGGCGATTATCGACGTCTTTGACGGTAAGATTTCTCTTCGTGCTGGTGACGAGATTGTCACATTTGAGATTGACAGAGCGATGCAGCATCCTGGAGGTCGAGATGATGATAGCGGGCCGTGTCATTCTGTTTACTTTCTAAATTCTTTCATATCTTGTGTCGACACGTGTTTCGAGTACATTAGTGGAGCTGATTTGGTAGGCGAGGGAGTTGTTGACGAGCGTGATGAAGAGGAAGTTGAAGAGGTTGAGGAGGAGCAGTTGGATGAGAGTGAGGAGTTGTGTGCTCCTGAGCCGTTGGAGCTCGACGCGATTAGTGACGAGAGTACTCCTGTAGAGATTCCACCGCCTTTAGAACTTAAGGTTCTTCCGTCACATCTTGAGTATGCATTCCTGGGAGAGAAGCCGGGTATGCCTGTCATCATATCTTCGAAGTTGACAGAGGAGGAGAAGGTGAGGTTGATTGAGGTTCTGAGGGAGCACAGTGATGCGATTGCCTGGAGGCTATCTGATATCAAGGGCATTAGCCCTACTTTTTGCACGCATCGCTTTCTGATGGAGGATGTTTACAAGCCTGTAGTGCAACCGCAGCGTCGTTTGAATCCGAATATGCAGGATGTAGTTAAGAAGGAGGTTAAGAAGTTGTTAGAGTCTGGTTTGATCTATCCGATTTCCGATTCAGCTTGGGTGAGTCCTACGCAGGTCGTCCCGAAGAAAGGGGGGATGACAGTTGTTCTGAATGCGAAGAATGAGCTTATTCCGTCTCGTACTGTTACGGGTTGGCGTGTGTGCATTGACTATCGAAAGTTAAATGACGCCACTCGTAAAGATCATTTTCCGCTCCCATTTATTGATCAGATGCTTGAGCGTCTTGCGGGTCAGCAGTTCTATTGCTTTCTCGACGGGTTTTCGGGTTATTTCCAGATTCCTATTGCACCAGAGGATCAGGAGAAAACCACTTTTACATGTCCATATGGCACGTACGCGTACCAACGCATGCCGTTTGGTCTATGTAACGCTCCTGCTACTTTCCAGCGTTGTATGATCGTGATTTTTCAGGATATGGTCGAGAGTTCGATGGAGGTATTTATGGACGATTTTTCGGTCTACGGTAGTTCGTTCGATCAGTGCTTGGTGAATTTAGAGAAGATGTTGAAGAGATGTGTTGAAACGAAGCTGATGTTGAACTGGGAGAAGTGTCACTTCATGGTGACTGAGGGGATTGTGCTAGGGCACAAGATTTCGAGAGCTGGTATTGAGGTTGATAGGGCGAAGATAGACACGATCAGCCAGCTTCCTCCGCCGACTAGTGTCAAGTCGGTTCGTAGTTTTCTCGGTCATGCGGGATTCTATAGGCGCTTTATTAGGGATTTTTCCAAAATCACACGCCCCATGACGCGATTGTTGGAGAAGGACGTTCCTTTCGTCTTTGACGAGGAGTGCCTTCGAGCGTTTGAGTTTCTGAAGGAGAAGTTAGTGAGTGCACCGATCCTCGTGTCACTTGATTGGAGCTTACCATTCGAGCTGATGTGCGACGCGAGCGACTACACAGTTGGTGCGGTGTTAGGGCAGAGACGGGAGAAGCATTTTCACCCGATTTACTACACGAGTAAAACTTTGAATGATGCCCAAGAGAATTACACCACCACAGAGAAAGAGTTGTTAGCAGTGGTGTTCGCGTTCGAAAAGTTCCGGTCGTATCTCGTTCTTTCGAAAACCGTTGTGTTTACTGACCATTCCGCTCTGCGTTACCTGTTTCAGAAGAAGGACGCGAAGCCGCGCCTTATTCGATGGATTCTGCTTCTTTCCGAGTTCGACATTGAAATTAAGGATAAGAAAGGGGTAGAGAATGTGGCGGCAGACCACTTGTCCCGTTTAGAGGATCCGAAGAGATAGGAGATTCGTGAGGAGGCGATAGGGGACAGATTCCCTCACGAGTCTATTGATGCTGTCACGGCAGGAGCTGTGGATCTACCGTGGTATAGCGATATAGCCAATTATTTGGCTGACGGGTTTGTGATGGAGAATATGAGTGCGCAGCAAAAGCGGAAGTTGATGAGGGACGCTAGAAAGTACATATGGGATGACCCTTACCTTTTTAGGATTGGAGGCGACCGTATACTTAGGAGGTGTGTTAGTAGGGGAGAAGGTGTTGAGATCCTGAGGCACGTGCATGAGGGTTTGACGGGAGGTCATCATGGAGCACACACTACCGCGCAAAAAGTCTTCGATTGCGGTTTCTTTTGGCCTACGGTGTTTGAGGATGCTCAGGATTTTGTTAGGGCTTGTGATGCATGCCAGCGTACCGGAAATATCTCATTCAGGAATGAGATGCCCCAGAATCCTATTCAAGTGTTGGAAATCTTTGACGTTTGGGGTATTGATTTCATGGGACCTTTCCCTCCTTCGAGTGGGAATAGGTACATCCTCGTTGCGATAGACTATGTTTCAAAGTGGGTGGAAGCTCAAGCTTTGCCTACGAACGACGCACGAGTGGTGGTGAGGTTTTTAAAGAAGTTGTTTACGCGATTTGGTACTCCTAGGGCAATTATTAGTGATCGCGGTACGCATTTTTGCAATGCGATTATGGAGAAGGCGTTGGAGAGATATGGAGTTACGCACCGCTTGTCTACCGCGTACCATCCGCAAACGAGCGGTCAAGTGGAGAACGCGAATCGAGGTGTGAAGAGGATTTTAGAGAAAACGGTCGGGAAGAGTAGGAAGGATTGGTCCGACAATAGAATTCGTAGTCGAAGGTATTTTCGTTCATGGCAAAATATTCCGTACAACACATATATAAATGCATTATATATATAATCACTAAATCTCATGTTGTTTTTGTTCTCGTGTTTCACATGAAATTCCTAGTGTTTCGAGTCTATTCCTTATAGACTAAACATGTATTGATCCATATTCGTTACTAGTGATTGAGCCCGCGTGATAGATCCTTAGGTTTTAGTGACACAATGAAAACCTTTTGTCATTTTTGTCATACTTTTGAAATCACTTTTGAAATGTTAACGACTTGTTTTCATGTGAGAGCCCTTCGGTGATTGTAGACCAAACTTTAATAAAAGTTTTTCCCCGGTTCACTACAATCGGAGCTCTGATACCAATCTGTCACACCCTGCTAGTAGCGGAAGCGTATTGTGTGTGACGTAAGAAAGGTAATCATTGCATCCAAATGTATTTAACAACGTGAACCAACAACGATGCCATAGTTACATAAATTCCAGCGAATATTTACATAGTTTCCCAAAAGTAGTTTCAAGTACCATACATGTTCACAACATTAGACATAACATAGTTTCCGTTTGTTTTTCACATCACCAAAAGATAGTTTTAACATAAAACTTAGTGAGGTTTTGTTTCCTATATACCCATACGAGGTTGGGATATAGAAGACAAACCCTTCAAAAGTGGCAATCGTTGTCATTTGTTTTCCCGAATCCCATAGTGTATCACCGGCTCAAGACCTGTTTCCTGAAATACATGTAGTTTTAAAAAGTCAACAAAAAGTTGAGTGAATTCATGTAGTATTTGTTATCATATGAGATCTAGTACTTGTCATCTTGTAATCCCGGTATGTTCTGATTTAAAATCATGGAGTCTATTAAGATCTATCAGTGGGTAGCTAGCCCCCTGACATGATGCGCCATAAGCAGAATAACCAACCCATAGACACTTAGTTCGCATTGGGATCAACAAAAGCACTCCACGGTATACAACTAGGAGTGGGGCGTGCCTCAAGCCCAATAGATCTACACCTTTTGCACCTCGGTCACTACGTGATTAATGGTTATTAGTGTACATTCCCCTACTTATGCACATTGACCCTGTTTTCTACTCCGGAATTAACATACCAATAGTTTAACATGTATTTCCCCTCGATGTTTTTGAAAACAAAACATTGAAAACAGTGAAAGGAGGGACATGAACTCACAAATTTGCGTTCCTTGTATGTAATACCGTAGCGAGCGTCCGTACGAGTAGTTAACCTACATGCGTACTAATTTTATTAGACACTAGGTCTTTCGGACCTCGTACAAGTTGTTCATCTTGAATTCTTTGTTATGTTTTCGCTTGTCATCATCATAGTGGGCCTAGCCCTAGTTTTCTTGTTATTGGGCCTAGCCCTAGTTTTCTTGTTATTGGGCCTAGCCCTAGTTTTCTTGTTATTGGGCCTAGCCCTTGTTTTCTTGTTATTGGGCCTAGCCCTAGTTTTCTTGTTATTGGGCCTAGCCCTAGTTTTCTTGTTATTGGGCCTAGCCCTAGTTTTCTTGTTATTGGGCCTAGCCCTAGTTTTCTAGTGATTGGGCCTAGCCCTAGTTTTCTAGTGAGTCCATTAAATATATTCCTGCAATTTTTACCAAAAATTCACCAAGCATGTAGCTTAATAAGTTTGTTTTTCATACGAAAAATACTTGGTAATTTTTATAGTTTTCGACTTTCCGGATTCTTGTTTTTGACCTCTTAGTTATGCGTTCGCCTTAGTGTCTAAAAATATGTTATTTTTAGACTCGACATTGTAGTAACTTGTTTACGATGTCGATACGCCCAAATTGTCGTCATCAAGTGTTATGTATTTCCATTTCGGCCATTTTATTTAACTTGTCCGATTTTACTAGCATTTCTTGGACCATGTAGGAACATGTGCGTGTATTTAATTTGACCATCCTATCGATATCTAATACATACACATATATGGCACACATTACAAGTACTTAGCAAGTTTCCGAATAGATATAATTTTTACCAAAAATTATATTTATACTTTGTTATATTTTTACTCACTTTATTCTTGTAAAAATATATGTTTAAGTTCATAAGAACTTCTTTGAATATTTAACTATTAAATATTCCCATCAAAGTTTCCATAATGACGTTTATGACCACTAATCGCGTTTAACATTGTTAATCACCCGTTAATCCCCTTTTTAATCGCGATTAGATTTTTAGAAAAATTCGCCATAGTTTCCCCTAAACTATGACGTTTCCCACGTTACAAAAACGCGTTTAAATCAATGATCAATTTTCTCTAATCACCACACTTTACCAAGTTTCACTAAATGTCATTTTATAACAACAATTTCACATTTTGTCTTTCCAAGCTTATTATGAGCATTTCTTTAGGTAAATCCTTTTATCACTTTAAAGTTAAATCATTCTTCAAGTTTATTAAGTATATGAACTTGTTTAAACTTGTTTTTCATCTTTAAAATGATCACATCTTTGTATAAACATTCTCAAGACTTTTACATAACACTTTTCATAAGTAATATTACATAAACTTCTTTTTATGTCAAAAACCAAGTTCATTAGTGTTGTTAAAAGTCCTTTTTACATGATTATACTTGGTTTATTCTTTCAAAAATTACTAAATCAAGTTTATATATAAATGCTCATAATCTTTGAAGTTGATGATCTTTGTTGATTTAAACATAACCATGTTTAAATCACATATTTATGTTCATCATAATATTATGAACATAAATATAAAATACTACACAAAAATAACAACAAGATCATCATAAATCTAGACTTTAAGCTACTAATCTAGACACAAATTAACATAATCAACAAGATCTCATGCATATCATAACACTAAACCACATAAATCAACACATAACATGGTTATATTTAGTGTTTATAAGCTTTATGTTTAGGGTTTTTGATTATATTTTTCTTTAGCTTCAAGATAATCAACTTGTACTTTATAAATCTACTAGTAATATGAAGCATGAATATGGTGATTAGAAGACTCACAAAGCACCCAAGCTAAATAAGAAGATTAGAAGATGATTAGGCTCCAAAGAAAGCTCCTAGTGTAGCTCCATGCTTAAACCATGCTTAGATGAGGTTGAAAGGCTTAGATTTAGTGTAAAATGTAGTGTTTATGGAAGTTTGAAGGTGAGTTTTGTGGGTGTTCTTGGAGCCGAAATCAAAGGGACCAAAGAGAAGGTTTTTGAGGTTTGAAATGTGATGGAAATAATAAGGGTGTGTCTAAGTATGGTGTGAAGGATAGGTAGTAATGCTTGTTATCATTTCAAGTCACAAAAGTCCTCCAAGTCCATACTTCTTTATCTAAACTTAACATGCTACAAGCAAGTATGGTGAGGCCATGGGGGCCCACCAATTCGTAAGACATGGGGGGGGGGGGGGTATTATGTAAACTTTTATAAAAAAAATTATAAAAGAACTAGATATTTTAGTAATTAGAAGGTGTAGGGTGATTAGGGTTTAAGTACGTCGTTAAGGGGTGATTAGTATTTCGGAACCAAAATTATTATTAACTAGTTTACTAAACTAGTAAAAATCATGTTTTGATACTTAAAACGCTTTTCGTTTTGTCGTCGGCTCGATTACGGTACTTTTGTGTCGTACCGACAAGAATTTCCGCAAATTGTTTTCTTGCATCCGGAAGTTGTATGAAATGATTCCGAGTCCCAAAGTTAGCTTAACTAGTTCACTAGATTCTTCGTTTGCTTGTTTCGTGACCAAAAATATCGCTTACTAGTTCGTCGAGTCGCTAACGGATCAGTTTAGTGCATAGCGACGTAACGCCGGAAACTTGTGATTTTGAATCTTCCATTGGTATCATCGTATTGTTTTAGTATGTTTTACATCAATTGACATTATTCCTAAGTCTCGGAAATGCTTTGTTTTAGGTTCGGACGCATTAAAAATACCATATTTTAAGCCGAAACGGACATTTTGACAATTAGGGCGTTATACCGGAAAGTCTTGTTTCTTTGCAAGAGGTGTTTTCACAATAATGATTTCTTATAAAAATGGACTCAGTTATGTTATCCGAGTGTCGTTTTTCAGTGTTTTGGTCTAGTTTCACGGTTTGCTGGCATGGAATAGTGTAACCGTGAATAGTGCACGCAGCACTTTCTACCAGCACTTTTAGGACATCGTTGGCTTGGTTTCGCCATACGACGAAAACTATCATATGTTTTGGCTTTGTTTTCTTGTCCTAGCCTTGTTATTAAATTAACGACACTGTTACGTAATTAAATTACGCTAAATGCATGAGATTATGTAAATAAAATAGTGATTAGTTTGTACGGAATTACCAGTTATTTGCCAGTTGTCACAAATTCAAGGTTGGTGATAAGGTGCTTCTTTACAATTCGAGGTTTAAGTTGTTTCCCGGGAAGTTGAAGGCGAAGTGGACGGGACCGTATGTAATGAGGAAAGTGTTTCCGCATGGTGCGATCGAGCTATACAATAAGGAGAGTGACGAGTCGTGGAAAGTGAATGGCCACCGCTTGAAGCATTATTTAGGAGGGCCTATTGACGACGTTGAGAGGGAGGAAACTCCTCTCGAAGATCTTCCGGATACCACCACGTAGTTTCTTGAGTGAAAACTCAAGTGTATAGTTTGTACATTGAGTCATTGTTCGCGTCGTGTCTTTAGCTTAGTGTTTGTGTGTTTTAGCGTCTTTTGCGTCATTTTTCGTGTTTTTGCGTCTTTTGTGTGTCGTGAGTATATTTTGCAGGTTTCATCACCTTCACGAAGGCGGAGACGACAACCGAGCAGCTTTCCAGGTACGCTTAATGTTAAAAACGACAAAGTAAACAGCAGGGGGTATTTTGGGAATAAAAAATTTTGAATTTAAGTTGAAACTGCTGTTGCTGTCAACCAAACAGCTGCTGTTTGCTGTTCAGGCGGCCCGCGTAGACGGTATATGTTAGTTAACGCGGCCCGCTTGGGCTTAAACGAATTTGAAAAAAATCACACTCGCGCGGCCCGCTTCAACTTAACCTACATATTACGCGGGCCGCATGAGCCCTATGTGTCGATAACATCAGATAAACCCCCGAATTTGAATCACATTTTAAAACCCTAACTACCACACTTTCTTCTCCGGCGATTTTACACCCAACCATCGTCTTCCACCACCCATCTTCACCCAATCTCCCTCCGCCATCCATTTCCCACCCACGGACACCATCATTTCGGTTACCCCCTGTCACTACCATCATCATCCGCCGACTACCACCACTTACTAAACCCTCCACCACCGATTAACCAACTTACCACCACCCCAAACTTCTCCATTTCAGCCACCGCAGACTACCACATCACCATATCCCCACCACTGTTACTCATCACCTACACCACAGTCACCACCGCCGGCCATTCATTGTCCGAATCCTCTGTTGTTTCGAGTCGTCGACGTGAAGGTATGTGCTTGCAATTTTTGTTCAGTGTATGTTTTAGGTCAGTCTTTGTCGAGTTTGTGTCTTTAGTGTCGAGTCTGTTTGCTGAGTTCGGTTTGTAGTGTTCGAAGTTTGTTGGGACCCGTCTGTTTAGTGTTTGGTTTAGTTTAACTGTTGTCGAGTCCACCTTGTCCTAGTTTCAGCTTGTTTCAGGTCAGTTAGGTAATTACTTTGGGACTGTCGAGTTGATAACATATGTGCTGATCTGTTTTTAATTCATAGCATGGGTGCGGGTGGCTCGGGTTGGAATAATGACTGTTTGTTTGATTGAGTTGAGCGATGTGAGGATGGGATAGTGAGAAGCTAAAGGGGGGTGGATGTTTTGATCAAATTTCATGTAGGTTCAGTTTTGCTAAAATAGGGGGGAAGGTTTTGCTCGATTACTAAATTTTCTATGGGTTAGTTTTTAAAACAGGCGACTGGTTGGGATTTGGTTTGGTGTGTTTGAATGGGAATTTGCGGACAATTGTTTGGGCGTAGTAAAAACTCAAGTGTGGGGAGATGTTTACGCGTTTTGACATAAAAAGACAAATTTTTTTCATTACAAATCACGTGCGCCGTTTCCGTTGCTTCCACATTGAGTTTGTGATTATTTCTCGGCACTTAGGATTGCTCGAGGGCGAGCAAGGTGCCGGGAGGGGGTAGAAGTATAAATTTTGTGTATTTTTGCGTCATAGGGTCGAGTCTTGCGTGTTTGGTGTCATTTAGTGTCGTTTTGAGTCTTTCGAGTCATTTTAGAGTCGTGTTTAGTGTCATTGCGCGTACTATTGCATCGCTTGATTTTAAGCAACTTCGCTCGTACTCAATCTCCATTCGGGCGAGGTTTGGCTTATTTTCTAGTTGATTATGCAATATGCACTTGTTTCGAACAACGGCCGCGAATGAAATGCTATACGGCTGTCGTTCGACTGTATATTATTATATTATTATTAAAAAAAATCATAAAAATTTCAAAAATTCATAAAAAATCAGAAAAATTCTAAAAAAAAAATTAATTAAAAAACTCAAAAATACCAAAAATAGCTTGTGTTTACTAACTGTTCACCTGTTTTGCACGTTTATTGAATTGTTTGAACAGGATGTCAGGTGAGGGATCTTCATCGGGAGTGAAGCGCAAGAGGCACGGTACTAGAGCTCGGGGAGCTGCTCAGGAGCAGCCGGCTGATATACTACTTAGAGAGATTACATATAGGGATAACGGGACTCCACATGGGCAGAGCGAGAGGTTGGTGGATAGCCCGTTGTTGCCGGTTTACTGTGAGGTCGGCTGAGTATTCGAAGTTTGATACTATTAAGAAGCTGAATCTGTTGGAGATTAGAAGGATAGATTGGAATTTGGTTGGTCAGTTGGGGCAGGTCAAGAGGTTGCAGGAACTACTAGGGCTTAAGTTTAGGATGGCGTTGGATTGTAACGCGCCACAGTACCACCAGCTCACCCTGGAGTTCTATTCCACATTTTACTATAGGCATCCAGGGGGTTTTGATGAGCCAGATGTTGTATCGTTTGTGTTGGGTAAAAGGATTTTCAATATGACACTGCCACAATTTGCTGAGGCCACTGGGTTTTATTCGAGTCGGGAAGTTGAGTCGGAGGAGTTTAGGGGTTTACTGAGGCAGGTTGTGAAGGAGAAGAAGGATTGATGTGTGATGAAGGATGATATACAGAGGTTTTGGGCGATTATTTCTAATACACCGTATTCAAACAATATGGTGGCATCTGATATTCGAGAACCGCTCTATAGGTTTGTACATAAGATTTTAGCGGCGACATTGATTGGTAGGTACGAGGGGGATAAGGTGAATCAGCATAGCCTGTTTTGTCTTATGTGTATGGTTGAACGGAGGCCAGTGAATCTGGCGAGTATTTTGGCATGGTCATTGGCGAGGCCGAAGAAGGGAGGAGGAAAGGCGAGGTTATATGGCGGGCCGTATAACACGATGTCGGCGGCGAATTTGGGTGTGTTTGCTGACTTTCCGCCTGAGTTGATGCTTACAGGACCTGTTCCATCATTCATGGAGCTGAAGAGTCTACAACAGGCGAGGATAGTGACGTTGGATAGTCCACCGGTATGGGAGGCCGTGATAGAGGGGCAACAGGTGCCACCTCCACCAGATTCAGCTGCAGCAGAGGTGATGCGGGGTGCGATTCCTCAGCGCTATCAGGTGCCACTGCCGAGGCATCAGTTGCCGCCACGCGAGTACCCTATTAGGCAGCCACGACCAGAGCCGTTGACATTAGAGGCAGTGTATGATAGAGTGGAGCAGGTTAGGCAGGAGATGCGGGATGGTATTCAGGTTCTTCTTGATCATTTTCAGTTACCACCACCGGCATCTTGGCAGCCACAGCATGAGGATTCCGCAGAGGGACAGCAGGGTGGAGCAGGAGGAGCGTGAGGATGCAGCAGCTTGCATGGAGCTTATATCTTTTGTTTTTATTTTATGTTGTTTTTGATCCTCATATGTTGGTCTGTAGTGATATTATATACTGGTTGGTCGGGTTTGGGGTTGGTTGATACTTGAGGTGATTGTGACTTATGATACGATGGTATATATTATGCTTGCTTGGTATGTTCGATTGTTAGGTCGTTTGTGTGTGCCGCTTCCGTTCGCGTGTCCGAGTTAGTACAGTTTGCTGAGCGCGTTTTGGATTGGAGGGCGTATGTGGTATCGACTGGCATACTGACAGTCTCACATATTTATTCAGCTAAGTCGTTCCACTTGTATACTTTGTATTTCTTTTATTTCTTTTCTTATTTTTTATTTTTTTAGGTTTTAGGAGTCGTGTTTTCATCCTTGCATTAGGGACAATGCAACATTTAAGTGTGGGGATGGGACATTTGAGTCTTGAGTCGTTAGTTTAGTTAGTCGAGTCATAAAAAGTCGAAAAATACAAAAAAAATGAAAAAAATTCAAAAATCCAAAAAAATTGAAAAAATCAGAAAATGTCTTTTGAAACAAGAAGTTTGCAAAATAAAAACGGAAAATGATAGAAAAGTTGGATTTTTGTTCGGGTTCAAATAATAATAATATGAGAAAAAAGAATCATGCTTGTGTCTAGTTTGGGATGCGCGGGTAGGCTCGGTTCGGTTCTGAGTTCCTTTGATCTTAAAATATACCTAATTATCGGTCTACTAGTGGGTTCTCATCTAGGGAGAGTGGGGAAATTGAAACCGCCAAAAATAGTATAAGGGATGCCGTTATAAGCTAAGATCGTTAGAGTTTTTGGTCATTATCTCGTTGAAAAAGAAAAAAAAATAAGTGAGCTAGAAACTAAATAAAAGTAACACAGGTCTATGTAATCCGAGTTGGGGATAGCGACTCTACAGCCGGAATGCCTCTGGGATGTGTGAAATCGAATTGCCGATTAAAAGTACCGAAACCTAAGTAATCTGTGGTTGGGGATAGCGACTCTACAACCGGAATACCTCTTGGTTAGGGAAAGCATCGTCTAGACTCACGAGAAAAAAAAATAATAAACAAAAGATTTGATTTTAAACTCTCTTGATCTTGGTATAAAACGGTTAGGAAATAACCCAGTGGTTGTTCCTTTTGTCCTATAAGCTTGAGGGGGGATTAGGTGGACTTGCAATTCTTAGTGTGAGACCCTAGGTAGATTGACCGAACTTGAACTAAATTGCATGATAAGGGCTTGGAACCGGGTTGGGTTTAAGAGGATCTATATACTTGCAATCGCGGCTAACACGAGTTTTGGTTTTAATAAAAAGAAATTAAGCTTTGTCCTGTTCGATTATTCCGACTATGATTCCGTTTGCATAATTCTTTTTTGAGGACGAAAAAAGATTAAGTGTGGGGATATTTGATGTATTGTAAAATACATCTTTATTCGCGTCCGTTTTAGTCGTTAGATTTTCGTATTTTGTCCGTTTCTAGCGTAGAATGTATATACTTTTGACTGTTTTGTGTTTTCCAGGTCTTAACAGCAAAAAGGGGCAGAAAAGAGTCAAATTCTGGAAAGGCGAAAGACTGGAACGGAAATCGAGAGTTCGGGAGAAGGAAACGAAGCGAAAAAGCATCCTGGAGGTCTCAGGCGGGCCGCTTGAGCTTATTACAACCTTTCACGCGGGCCGCATAAACTTAAGATAGGATTTCTGAATTGTGATACGCGTGCGGGCCGCGTGAACTTAAGTTCACCTCTTACGCGGGCTTCGTGGACTCTATGATCGCGAAACCGACTTGAACAACAACAGTTTTTAGGGTTTCTTGGATTATAAAACATCATCAACAACATCAGCCGGGGGACACACGAATTGGAACGAACTTGGGACTTGAGAGGCGATCTTGGAGACTGATTTCAGAGGTTTTGAAGGTTCGGGTCGTGAAGAATCATCGTGAGAAGCTCAGGAGCATTCGGATTGGAAGATATTCGGGTTATCTCTTCTTGTTTATCATTCGGTTTGCTTGTTCTTGATTTGTAATGATGAATTCAGATTTAAACGAGTTTATTATCATATTCTTGAACATGTTTAGCGGCTAGATTTCTTGTTACTACCTAGACATGGTTGAATGATTGCATATGTTTTGATTATTCTTGGATTTTTGAATGCTATGGATAGTTTATAAATTGTAAATGGTTTGTTCTATCAGTTAGATGTGTTTGCGTGCTTGATGTTGTTTAATTATTGATTATTGCTTCGCATGAATCTTGGTGACGGTCTTTATCACATAATAGAGTCATGCTAGGTTTTAGATTTTGGTGACTGTCTATATCACGTAATAAATCTTGAATCATTAGGATTAAATTGGCCGATAAACCTTAGAAGTAATAATTGGTATTTTTATAAAATCAAGTGTTCTACTAATCGTCAATAGCTGTAAGGTGCGAGATTATTGCTAGGTCTAAGTGATTAAACCGCAAGGTGGGTCCTTCTTAGGAAGTTAACCTTTTGGCTGCTGTCTAGCAAGTCTAGCTGAGAAAACAAACCTATCCTAGGTTTAGGTCTCGTAAGGGAGTGAGCCTTGTAGGATACTTTTATAAACCCATTAGATGTCTTGTAAAGGAATCTAATAACCGGTAATTTAACAACCTTTAGGGGATCTTAGCATGCTCTTGAGAAGGGTTAGGGGTCCTTAGATTTCCCGAGAGGTGAGAATTTTAAGATCCCGGTTCCATAGCAGACAACTTCCAATTATAATCATAACTAAAAGCAATCAGGATTCCTGTCTAGGTAGTTCCTTTATCATCCTTGAGTTCAGCCTTCGTGTGAGTTCGTGTCTAGTTCGTTTAGTTAATTTAGTTGATTTTTAATTATAATTTTAGGATATTTAGAACCCCCTCCCAAACTAATAAACAATTTAGTTATGTCGTGTCAGTCTTAGTCTAGATAGAGTCGTAGCGTAATCAGTAGAGTCTCGTGGGTTCGATACTCGGACTTGCTTTAGCTTTACTACATTGATCGGTTCACTTGCCGGTTGTGTGGTTTAGGGTTTAGATCGAGTCTTAGTTTTATAAATTTAAAGCTTAGAGAGAGTCTAGAATTAGGGTAATTTTAGTTGTTTTTAATTAACCCATTTTCAGCACATCAGTAAGATCCCGATACCAAGCCTCAGTCTTGGGGATCACCAGATCCTCTTTTGCAATGGGCTCTGACCAGGCGCGAAATGTCATGGCGATCGGAATCACCTCCTCGCGGATATAAAAGAACTTCGGTTTCCATTCATGAAAGCTCTTCGGAGGATTAAGCAATATCTTCTTGGCAGCGCCCCTACTGGCAAAGGAGTAAAACCCCATATTCCGGATCAATTGATAGAATACTCTAAATCTTTCCACAGTTGGCTCTATGCCATGAGACCAGCACAGGAACTCGAAGTGACGAACTCGGACCATCCCGGGAGGGCTCAACTGCGATATATGAAACCCATAAAACTGAAGTATATGGGCCATAAAATTTGTCGCCGGCAACCGGAAGTTGCCCTGATGAAAGAAATCTTCAAATAATGTGATATATCCCGGTGGGGCATCAGCGGCCGTCTGGTTCTGACCGGGATACTTGGCATCCCATTCCGGTGGAAACCGGAAGCTTCGTACAATCTGTTCAAAAAGCCCTAAGTCCCACCGGAGAACGGGCACAGGGCCTTCTTCTCCGGGATTTTCTTCATGATGTTCTTCAGCCATCGATGGTCAGCAAAGAAGCCTTGAATATTCCGGAAACAGACTTGAAGGTCTACTACGATACCTCTTGAAGACTTGAAGATCTGCTACTGTTCTTCAAAAGTTTGAAGATTCAAAGAATTTGAGAGGAAATAAGGAAAAGAGTAGAAGAGAAAGTGATAATCCCGCATTTAATGCGATGGGTAACCGTGCCGAAATCACCGCGAGCATGGCCAATCAGTAAACGCCACGTAAGGCGTGTTTCCCGGAGTGACGGTTACCACGCGCGCGTGGGCCTCACTCTCCTGACGGAAATACGATTCTTCAGGGACAAGTTGATGACAACCACGTCAGATGTCAACTCAAACGTCACTAACCACGACATTTTTACCAACTTGTCAGAAATTCAAATTTCGAGGATTTTCCCGCCCAAAAGTTCAACAACGTAATACAGAGGTTATCCATGACGCGCAATACGCATGGCTACCCAAAGCATTACCAAATGCCAAGAACCTAGCCGCGCCGTAACAAGTGATATAACACTCGTACGCGCGCGCCTACCAAACAAAAAAGAAGCATTTTCCTACAAATTTTTCTAAGTCCAGAGCTCCGACCACTTGCCTCGCGCATGGTGCAGCACTGGACTGGGGGGACTTGAAGGGGTATGGTCCCAAAAACGCCGCGCAACCTTCCAGTCAGGACGCGCGCAGGACCATACTCCTTAATCAACATATTGCTTATTGCCAATCTCGCGCGGGCTACAAACATATGTAATGATCCGGCGCGAGTTCTGAGCAAGTGGAGACTCCATTTCTGACACTTAGCATTCTGAAAGAACATTTGGAAGCCCATACCCCGCGCGGAGTAGTAACGTGCTCAACAAGAATAGTGCGCGGCTACGGCGCAAGGCCTATCCAAATAGTACACAAGGTACACGTGACAGAAGAAAAGAGCCAATCAACGTCCATCCGGCTCTGCGCAATCGTGCTCCACGATCATCTGACATGCAGGAGACAAAAAGTACTTAAGGACGCCTACATGGCACCAATCATAAGGCAGAGACAACTGCCCCACGATCTCCACTTACCTGCTGATGGCAGAAGGGCGTCCAGGCCGACAACAACGACACGTGGCTCCAATCACATTGCGCCAGCTCCAGAAAGCTCCTAGAGGCCACTAACGGTCGACACCAGTGAAACAAGGAGCATATCCTCCCTGTTGTCGCCTTCCGGCCCAAGGCCCATTAGCCCACATCCTCTTACACCTCTCCGGCTATAAATAGAGACCTCACTTCTCAGGTTAAACGGTCCATTCCCTCTACTCTCTCACTTAATACTTAATTATCTCCCCAAAGCAGTCGCTTATTCTCACGCCGGAGCCCGGTTAAGAGGGAAACCCCCATATTCTCCTCTTAACGAGTAACGGTGTTCTGTTTTGCAGGCTAATCCAGTCATTAAGGAGCTCAGGAAACCATAAGAAGATTAACCTCTATGAAAGGAACATAAACCAAACTGATTATTCCCATATTTAGTTCTGTGTTTCTTCACTTACCCAAGCTTAAATAAAAATTGCATATCTCCCCTTCTCTATTAAAATGACAAAACTACCCACCTCTAAATTAAAAGATCTTCTTCTCAATCCTCTGAATCATAGGGTTCGAAACTGGCATGGCCTTTTGAGCTTCTTCTATTCTCTCATTTCCCACAATAGTTTTCTATTTCCTCCTCACATGGTTTGTTTGTCTACATTCTCTCTATATGATTAGTTATTTAGTTTAGTTAACCAAATTGTTTTCTTTATTCATTCACTAGGTCCAGATAGATCTGCAGAGAAAAAGAGGTTATATAGGATGACAAGGAGGTCAAATGGGTTTCAATCAGTAGTTCTATTTGTTTTTTTTTCTTTTAAAGTTTTTGTTTTACTTTCATAATCTTTTTCTTTTTAGTTTCTTTAACGATGGGTGATTTTCTTGTTTATTTCAATATTTTGACAAAAATTGGAGAAACAACAAGAACGAGATAAGGAAGAGACGAGAGTGACAGCGAAGAACACCTGCACAGACGAGGGCAACGATAACAGGCTGAACCACCCAGTAAGTTCTAGATAGAGGATTACCAGCAAAGAGACAAATTACTTTTGAGACTGATATTATTACATGGAATTTTTGGGGTTGTTGTTTTGGGGTGATTTTTTGGTACCTTTTTTGTTTTTTATTTAGATGATTGTTAATTGTATTTTTTATTATTGTTACTCTAGTCTAGTTCGTGAGGAAAAATAATGAAAAAAATAACTTAATGAAAAAATGCAAGTAGTGAAAAAAGACAAAAAAACTAGTAAAAAAAGGGTAAATATGCAATTTTCTAAAGTTTAGTAAAATGAAGGGTAAAATAGTCTTTCTATTTAAAATGAGTAAATTTGCAATTTTACTGGTTAATAGAGGGGAAATATGCAATTTAATTTTTGGCTCGGGTATATATGCAATTTCAAAGTTTTTTAAAAGGAAATATGCAAAACACCCTTTGTTAAAAATACCATTGAGACTCATATGTGTATCTTTTACTCTAATGTGTATACTTAACTATTTTAATAACTATAATAAAGGATAATATAACCAATAACATACATACATATCATATTTAAATGCATATCTAATGTGTATACTTAACTATTTTAATAACTATAATAAAGGATAATATAACCAATAACATACATACATATCATATTTAAATGCATATTTGAAACATATATCTACATAATTAACTAATTAAGTTACTATTACTTTGGAATACATAATGTCAGTTTATGTATTTTGTATTTAATCAAACACCAGACATGAAAAATAGTAGCATTAATCAGGACCCAAGTAATTTCCTTAACAACTTGAAATGTATTTAGAAAATCCGAAAACTAACACACATTTTTAATCTGATAGAAACAACATAACTAAACATAAAATCTTGTATATGTATGTTAAAGCCTTGAAGACAAACAACAAAACAAAATCTATGAATAATGAATAAGTGTATGTACTAAAGTTTATATAAATGAAAGACTAAATTAAAATTAATATACTTTTCACCTTTTCAGGTATTATTCGGGTAAACGGGCCAGGTATCGGGCAGGTATCACTAAATCCTATATCCGTACCAGAATTTTTTTTATTTTTAATTCCATACCCGTCGGTCTTCGGGTATTCCCGGCCCATATGTTTCGATTCTCAGATATACTTATCGGGCTAGAGCTTTTTTACCATCCCTAAATTAACATAGCAAATTTTTAACCGTTCCAAACCATTGGACAAATTGACTGTCGGAAAGAAGGAAATAGATAGTATAGGGGCTAGTGTGTAATATGGTGTTCTATATAAACACCATCTTTGTGTAACCTTTTTTTCTTGTACAACACAATTGATCAATACAATTCAAACCCCAAATCAGTTCATTCTCTGTACCAAACAACATGGTATCAGAGCAGAGTTTCTGATCCGTGAAACAATCTGCTCATCATCTACAAATCCATCTCCGCAAAACCCAAATCAAAAAACAGAAAAACTCAAATCAAACCAAAATCAACTTCAAATCTGACCTGATTCAGTCGTTGCAAGGAACCCTAGCCGCCGTCGTCCTCAGTTCCGGCGAACCAGTATCAGTTCCGTCGTCCTTTGAACCCGCACAACATCAGCCGTATAACTTAACCCTAGAACCCTTGTTGCCGCTGCTGCCACCACGTAAAACCCTAGCTGTCGCAGCCGCCGCTGAAAACCCTAATACATTCGTCACCGCCACCGCCGCCGCCCTGTTCCATCGAACCCTAAAACCTGCCACCTGGTTCATATGTGCGAAAGCATAAGTATAAATCCGCTGCTGGTGTTTTGGGATTTATGGTGGTGATAACCAGATCTGTAAAGAGGAAATAGGAAGAGAAGGACTGTCTCTTAAATCCGCTGGTGTTTGAGGTCAAGGAATCCTAAGAATTTCTTAAAACCGCTGACTAAACAGCTGGTGTTTGGACATATTTTATTCTGCCAGTCAGCCACTCCCAGTCAAAATCTTGAACGCGAGTTCAAGTTGTCGGTGTATTTAATAAATACACCGGTAAGATAACTTCGCTAGCCTAGCGTTGGTATTCCGAACAAAAATCTTGAACGCGAGTTCAAGTATCCAGCGTATTTGATAAATACGCCGGGTCAGCTGCTTGTCTAATAGCGGTATCTAGACAACGTACCTACTTACTTTCAGCGTATTTGATTGTCTTTCAAATACGCTCGGTTGGTAAGTGTCTGGTATCGAAGAAGAAACAAAATAAAAAAATTCAAAAAAAAAATAAATAAATAATAAAATCAAAAGAATAAAAAAAGGGACAAAATGGAGATCAAGCATAAAAAAAACAGTTCTCGGATATTCGATTCTGGTGCCACTGACACCATGACGTTTGAACCGTTAGACATACGGTCAATGTCCAATCTTCAAAAAACTCAAATCCATACTGCAAACAATGGAACGATGCAAGTGAAAGGAGGAGGAACAATTGAAATTTCACCAATTATGAAATTATCAAATTGTCTTTATGTTCCATAATTATCGCACAAACTACTCTCAATTAGCCATATTACCAAAGAGCTAAATTGCACGGTACTAATGCATCCTACTTTCTGCCTTCTACAGGATATCATGACGGGCGTGATTATTGGACGTGGTACTGAGCGCCACGGATTGTACTACGTGGATGAAGTGGCTCAATAGAGTACTGTGATGTTGGCTCATGGAACTGAAAACCGGGAAGCCTGGCTATGGCATAGGCGTTTGGGACACCCATCCCATGGTTATTCGCACCTTTTGTTTCCAAAACTCTTCCCCTTCAAATGGAAAAATAGATTGTGAAACCTGTCTTCGTGCTAAAAGCCATCGACAACCATTTAAACCTAGCAATACAAAAGTTGCTTCACCTTTTTCACTAATCCATTCTGATGTGTGGGGTCCTGCTCCTGTGATGGGGGGCAAGGTCTTCGGTACTTTATACTATTCGTGGATGATTGCACTCGCATGACATGGGTATATTTTTTAAAAACCAAAGCCGAAGTTTACGAAAAATTTATCACGTTTTATGCTATGATTCAAACTCAATTTCGAACTCAAATCCAAATCCTTCGATCCGACAATGGGGGGGGGGGGATTTGTCAATACATCCATGAAACAATTCTTTAAAACCAAAGGATTAATTCACCAAACCTCGTGTTCTCATACCCCCGAACAAAACGGTGTTTCCGAGCGGAAAAACCATATTATTCTTGAAATGACTCGAGCCCTGTTAATCGAATCTTGGGTTCCTAAATCCTTCTGGCCGGAGGTACTTGCAACCTCCGTGTATCTCCTGAATCGGCTTCCCACAAAAGCTCTTAAATTTAAGACTCCCTTAGATTGTCTGTCTAAGTCTGCTAGTATTCCCCATCCTCTTACACTTGAACCTCGAATCTTTGGGTGTACTGCATTTGTCCACATACCCAAAACCAACCGAAACAAGCTCGGCCCATGTGCTGAGAAATGTGTATTTGTCGGCTATGGGATCGATCAAATAGGTTACCGGTGTTGTAATCCAAAAACTCATCAAATGTTCACCACAATGAACGTTGACTTTCTTGAAACAAAATACTTTTATGACGCCCAACTCAGTGGTCAGGGGGAGAATGAATGTATAGACACTCTGAGTTGGCTAACCCAACTTCCCTCATCTGAAGAAGTAACAACAGAAAATTATCACAGTACTGCGAGTCCTTCAAACACAGCCACACAATCTGCGGAGCACAGTACCACTAAAGAAAGTCCATCCAACGTGATACATGAGGTAAGAAATACTGAGGACCCTGCGTTTTATAATCATGAGACAACAGGGGAACACATAGAACCGACAACAACGGAACCTACTCCACATGTTGAACCAGATGTGGAACAGGTTGAACCAGACGTGGAAGAGGTTGAACCAGTCGTTGAACACGTGGAACCAGTTGCAGCAGAGACAACCGGAAGATACCCTCTCCCTCCTAGAGCTAATAGAGGGGTCCCTCCAAAACGGTACTCGCCAGAGAGGGAAACCAGAAATTCAAGGTATCCTGTGGCTAATATGGTTAATGGAAACTTATCTAATGATGCGTGCGAAGTGTCGTATATTTTAGGTGTATATTTTAAGCCCTTTTTAACACTTATTTTAGCCAAGTTTTAAATTTATAAAACACGATATTTCACTAACACTAAACACACATATGGGCAAGTGCACCCATCGTTGAGTGTAGTATAGCGTTGGTAAGATACCGAGGTCGTCCAAGGACACAAGAGCTTTTAATACCGGTTTATCCTCAACGTCTAACCAAAATAAAAGTTTAGAAAAATGTTTTAAACTAAGAAAAATAAAAACTAACTAAAATGCTGAAAATAAAAATAAAAAAAAACAGATAGACAATATGAATCACTTGGTTCCGACTCGTATCTAGTATAACCTTTGATTATTTCCGCACTTTTGCACATAATTAAGAGATTATCTTAGTTATTGTAGTAGGCCCCTCTTTTGAAGGTGACGTTACCCTCACCCCAGTAGTTTGAGTCAACAGGGATACAATCCTAAAGGGGTGGATTATTGGAAGATAATGAATTAAGTTATTAATGCAGTATTGTGGTAGGCCCCGCTTTTGGCGGTGACGTTACCCTCGACTAAGTAGTCTGAGTCAGCAGGGATACAGTCCTAAATAGCCGGGTTATAGTATTAATAGTAGTTAACTTATGAGGGGATCAAAGAGTTTGGACCCCCGCCATCCAATACCGTGAAGTATTGAAGGAGGTCCTACTAAATTTGACCCAGGTCCATTGCAGGACCTCTAAACGCTGAACAATGGCAAGACCTTTACTAAACCGTTCCCTTAACCCCCTACCAGGTAGCCAACATACCTCCATATAGACTGTGGAAATATGAATGGTGAAAATCCTTTATTTTATATAGACAGTAAAATAATGCCAAGACACCACGGACAAACGATAAGGAAAGATCACCTTCAACATAAGTAACTAGTTATTAAAGTCATTAATACAAAACCAAATAAAAAGTGCAAAAGATTAGAAATAAAAAGTATTATACTAGACACTTTGTCTTCACCAAGTGATGTAAGAGACTTAGGCAAACATGGCCTTGATTGTCAAGAACTCTTACGATCAATCTTGGATCCCGAGACGACTCACACACTCTACGATGGACAATGGATGATGGTGGTGGATGATGGTGTTGTGATGGTGGTGGGTGGTGGATGAAGTGTGAGAGAGGTGGTGTGCCAAGGGATGAGATGAAATGAATCCAAGCACTCCTATTTATAGGCTGAACAGAGAGCTGGACACGGCCTCGTGTCCGCTGGACACGGCCCCGTGCCCGTCTGACACTCTCTCTCCTCATTAATTGTAATTCGCAATTACAATAAATGCGCCTGCTGTACTTTCGACACGCCCCCGTGTCCGCTGAGCACGGCCCGTGGTGGGCAATAGAAGCTTCTATAGGTTTGTCTTTTCTGCTGCTTCTTGGGCACGGCCCCGTGCTGGCTGAGCACGGGGCGTGTTCAGCCTTCTGTTTTCTCTATTTTGCTTTGGAAGGTGCCGTTGAGGGTTCGGGCAATCCACTAATGTTCCTTTTCTTGTATTTATGTTGGATTTAGCTGTCTTTTTGCTTCTTTTGCGTTTTTGAGCTCATTTAATCCTGAAAATACAAAAGGAAGACAAAAACACTCTTTTTCCAATATTAGTACTAAAAAAGGGTTAGTTTTATGCCTCATTTGATGTAATTTATATGTTGCATTTTACACACATCAAATACCCCCACACTTGAACTTTTGCTTGTCCTCAAGCAAAACTCTTTAATATTTGGCTTACACTCCCAAATGGAATAGGTAGAAGAGAAGGTTTTGGGCTTGTCATAGAGTGTCGGGATTTCCAAGATCTTTTTGGGGTTTTATTTTTATTTATTTACACTCCTATTCGTAATGATTTATTTAGAACTGTTCAAAAAAGAAATTACTTAATTGGGCATAACATATTTTTTTAAAATTCTATTTATATACAAGTTCACATACCTCGCGAGAAAATCACTCACACTCGGCCGAAGGTGTATTTTTAGTGAATCACTCGAGAGCGGTCCTGGAACTTATTCCTACCATAGGCTTGCCAAAAAATCAATCCTCCTCCTTTTTAACTTTTATACCTTTGTAGATATCAAGAGGACTTTGTGGGTTAAGGGTTGGCTAGGGTTAAAGGTAGGTGAGTGGGTTAGTGGTTAGTAAAAAAAAAGGCAAAAAGCGTAACAAGTGTCGGTTTTCGTATATATATTTTTTATGAAGCTTTTATTCAAACAAAGTTATTTTTGATTACTTTGTTTGTTTATTTTCTTTTTGCTTCATTAAAAATTTTTTATTTTTATTTTTATTTTTTTTTATTTTTTATTTATTTTTTTTATTTATTTTTTTTTACGAAGAACCGAACTTGTTACTAAAATAAAGGGTAAAAAAAATGAAAAAGGTTTTGGTGGGTGAAAGGGTTTTTGTTTTGGGTGATGAAACGAAAAGGTTTAGGCTCAAAGGGGCTAACTAGGGGGATTTTTGGGTAGGTGGTAAAAGAAAAAGAAAAATAATGGTGTAGAAAAAAAATGTTAGTCCTAATGCCTCCATCATTTACTTACTCGGGTTTAAGTTGATAAGGACCGGGAATGTATTGTTATGGCAAGTTCTAGAGTCGTAAGAACCAAGCGGCTATTCACACAAGAAACGAAAAATGAGCATTTAGTCAAATGATATGGAATTGTGTGCTCAATAAAGGCTCAAAACTCACTTTTGTGGGAATGGGTTTTTATGTGATCAAGTATATATAATCAAATTTTAAATAAGTTTGTCATGCCTTTTCATAATTTTCTTATGTTGGTTCTTTTTATCACTACGCTATCGGTTGTAAATTTGTAAAAATATAACCTTTTTGAGAGCTTGAATTTCCCGAGTTAAACCTAGACAAGTAAAAAAAATTGAAATTTTTGAAAAAATTTGGGGTGATTAGCGGTTCCAATAGAGTTTTGTGTAAGGCTTGTATTTAGGACTTGCAAAATTCAAGGTTTTAGCATCCCCCCCACACTTAAATTACACATTGTCCTCAATGTGTCCCAAAAATAAATTTTTAGGTTGATTAGATGTGTAAAATAGTGTTTAAAAAGCAAAAATTTGTGTTACTGGGCACTGAACACGGCCCCGTGTTATCCGGGCACGGCCCCGTGTTCAAGTGCCAGTAACAAAATTGAAATAAGAGAAACAGAAGTCTGGACACGGGGGCGTGTTGGGTGAACACGGCCCGTGTCCAGTTACCTGTACTGGGCGTTTTCTGCAGGTGGTTCGACACGGGGCCGTGTTGGTTGGGCACGGCCCGTGTTGAACCTTCTGAAAGGGAGAAAATTGTCGGGTTGCCTCGTTCTTGTGCATGGGATCATTTTTCTCGTTCCCCTTTTCATCCTTTACCACCATGAGTGTGTTTTATTCCTGAAAATTAAACTAACTAGAAAACATAAAAACTAATCTAAATTAAACTAAGGATAGTTCCGTGGAATGCCTCCATGGTGCGCCACGTTTATAAGGGTCCTTGGCTAGACCCAATGCATGGTCATATGTTACCCAAGTGGGATGTGTTGCATCCCATGTTACACCGTCGGAGAGCGTCATCCAAGCTTGAGTCTATGACCTTCATGTAGTTGACCGGATCTTCTTCCTCTACTTTCTTTCCACATTCAAATTTCACTTCCTCATCCCCAAACTTCAATGTTAGAGTTCCGTCATTCATATCCACCACTGCTTGAGCGGTGGCTAAGAATGGTCTCCCGAGGATGAGGGGGACCTCGGTGTCTTCCTCCATGTCTAGGATAACAAAGTCGGTTGGAAAAACGAATTTGTCGACCTTGACTAGCAAATTTTCGACGACCCCATGTGGGAACTTGACGGACCTGTCGGCGAGTTGTATGCTCATCTTTGTAGGGCTTGTTGCTCCTAGGCCGAGTCGCTTGAACATTGAGGTGGGCATGAGGTTGATGCTAGCCCCAAGATCGGCTAAAGCATTTCGGACGGGGGACTTCCCAATCGAACAAGGGATTGTGAAGCTCCCGGGGTCGATTTTCTTTTGTGGAAGTTTGTTGAGTACTAGAGCTGAGCATTCTTCGCCTAGGTTAACTAATTGCAACGATTCAATTTTCTTTTTGTGAGTGAGGAAATCCCTCATGAATTTTGCATATTTAGGCATTTGGGTTAGGACCTCAATAAAAGGAATATTAACATGCAATTGTTTTAGTAAACTTTCGAACTTTGCGAATTGCTCATCGGTCTTTTGACGATTTAACCTACCGGGGTATGGGATTGGAGGATTCTTGGTGGGCTCTTGATTCGGTGTAGAAGCCTTTTCTGGCGCAGGAGGAGTCACAGGCTGGCCAGAATGACTTCTTCCATTTGGCGGCAATGGAGCATCCTCGGGACCCACGGTTCGATTTCGTAATGTGATGAGATGGACTTGTGCCTTTGGGTTTGGTTCGGTATTACTGGGTAATGCGCCTTGTGGTCTCTCGGAGAAATTTTGAGCTAGTTGATTTAATTGTTTTTCAACGTTTTGAATACAAGCTTGTTGGTTTCTGAAATTCGATTCCATTTGTTGAAATCGATCCGAGTTCTTCTTTTCAGTGTCAGAGATGAGGCGAGATATGGTATCTTCAAGCCTTTCTCTTCCACCTTGTTGTTGAGGAAAATTTTGTGGTTGTTGAAAATTAGTTCGTTGGTTTTGTTGGTTACTACTATTTCCGGGATCTCTCCAACCAAGATTTGGGTGGTTACGCCATCCTTGGTTGTAGGTACCCGTTGGAGGACCCGACGGCCTAGGTCTATTATCCATGTAGTTTACCGTTTCAGTTTGTTCATCTAAATCTTTCATACAACTCCAATTTTCATGTGACCCACCACACCCTTCACAAGCCATAACCGAGGCCGTTTTTGTCATTTCTAGCCTTTTGATTTTTGAAGAGAGGGCCTCGATTTGGGCTTGTAAAGAGGTGCTTTCATCAACCTTATGGGCGCCCGGGGCAATAGATTTATTACCTCGGGGAGTGTGCCATTGAAAATTGGTTTGGGCAATTTCCTCAATTTGGTTATATATTTCATTTGGGCGACGATTACCTAAGAGTCCCCCGGAGCTTGAATCAAGTGTTTGTCTTGTGTGTGGCAACAATCCATTATAGAAAGTGGATACTTGTTGCCATATCGCTAGACCATGGTGAGGACACTTTCTTAGAAGCTCCTTGAACCTTTCCCAAGTTTCATATAAGGATTCCCCATCCTCTTGTGAGTATGTATTAATTTCTGTCATTAATTTAGCCGTTTTAGCAGGAGGGAAATACTTATATAAAAACTTTTGGGCGAGTTCATCCCAGGTGGTTACCGACCCAGCTGGGAGGGTATTAAGCCAAGCCTTAGCTCGGTCTTTTAATGAAAAAGGAAACATTCGAAGGCGGATGGCGTCATTTGATGCTCAATGAACACGGCCCGTGTTCAGAGTTGCAGTAATTGATTTCTGGATCCCTGTTACTGGGAGTTGGACACGACCCCGTGTTGCACCGACACAACCCCGTGTTCAGCTCTCTGTAACTCAGAAAACAAAAATTGCCAGTGATGGTTGCTGGGCACGGCCCGTGTCTGACCGGGCACGGCCCGTGCTGAGCGCTGCAGAACTGAAAAACTAAGAAAATCCTAAAAAAAATAAAAAAGAAAAATAAAAGATGATTAGGCCGTTGATTCCTAACTTTCTTAAAATCCTTGTGTCCCCGGCAACGGCGCCAAAAACTTGATGCGTGCGAACTGTCGTATATTTTAGGTGTATATTTTAAGCCCTTTTTAACACTTATTTTAGCCAAGTTTTAAATTTATAAAACACGATATTTCACTAACACTAAACACACATATGGGCAAGTGCACCCATCGTTGAGTGTAGTATAGCGTTGGTAAGATACCGAGGTCGTCCAAGGACACAAGAGCTTTTAATATCGGTTTATCCTCAACGTCTAACCAAAATAAAAGTTTAGAAAAATGTTTTAAACTAAGAAAAATAAAAACTAACTAAAATGCTGAAAATAAAAATAAAAAAAAAACAGATAGACAAGATGAATCACTTGGTTCCGACTCGTATCTAGTATAACCTTTGATTATTTCCGCACTTTTGCACATAATTAAGAGATTATCTTAGTTATTGTAGTAGGCCCCTCTTTTGAAGGTGACGTTACCCTCACCCCAGTAGTTTGAGTCAGCAGGGATACAATCCTAAAGGGGTGGATTATTGGAAGATAATGAATTAAGTTATTAATTCAGTATTGTGGTAGGCCCCGCTTTTGGCGGTGACGTTACCCTCGACTAAGTAGTCTGAATCAGCAGGGATACAGTCCTAAATAGCCGGGTTATAGTATTAATAGTAGTTAACTTATGAGGGGATCAAAGAGTTTGGACCCCCGCCATCCAATACCGTGAAGTATTGAAGGAGGTCCTACTAAATTTGACCCAGGTCCATTGCAGGACCTCTAAACGCTGAACAATGGCAAGACCTTTACCAAACCGTTCCCTTAACCCCCTACCAGGTAGCCAACATACCTCCATATAGACCGTGGAAATATGAATGGTGAAAATCCTTTATTTTATATAGACAGTAAAATAATGCCAAGACACCACGGACAAACGATAAGGAAAGATCACCTTCAACATAAGTAACTAGTTATTAAAGTCATTAATACAAAACCAAATAAAAAGTGCAAAAGATTAGAAATAAAAAGTATTATACTAGACACTTTGTCTTCACCAAGTGATGTAAGAGACTTAGGCAAACATGGCCTTGATTGTCAAGAACTCTTACGATCAATCTTGGATCCCGAGACGACTCACACACTCTACGATGGACAATGGATGATGGTGGTGGATGATGGTGTTGTGATGGTGGTGGGTGGTGGATGAAGTGTGAGAGAGGTGGTGTGCCAAGGGATGAGATGAAATGAATCCAAGCACTCCTATTTATAGGCTGAACAGAGAGCTGGACACGGCCTCGTGTCCCCTGGACACGGCCCCGTGCCCGTCTGACACTCTCTCTCCTCATTAATTGTAATTCGCAATTACAATAAATGCGCCTGCTGTACTTTCGACACGCCCCCGTGTCCGCTGAGCACGGCCCGTGGTGGGCAATAGAAGCTTCTATAGGTTTGTCTTTTCTGCTGCTTCTTGGGCACGGCCCCGTGCTGGCTGAGCACGGGGCGTGTTCAGCCTTCTGTTTTCTCTATTTTGCTTTGGAAGGTGCCGTTGAGGGTTCGGGCAATCCACTAATGTTCCTTTTCTTGTATTTATGTTGGATTTAGCTGTCTTTTTGCTTCTTTTGCGTTTTTGAGCTCATTTAATCCTGAAAATACAAAAGGAAGACAAAAACACTCTTTTTCCAATATTAGTACTAAAAAGGGTTAGTTTTATGCCTCATTTGATGTAATTTATATGTTGCATTTTACACACATCATCTAACAATACGAAAGCTTTTGTCACCTCACTATACTCCGAACAAATACCTAGTTCTGTAAAAGAAGCGCAAGGTAAGAAGAACTGGAAAGAAGCAATGGAAACGGAGATGCACGCTCTTATGAAAAACAATACGTGGGAAAAGTGCATTCTCCCAAAAGGAAAGAAAACAGTTGGTTGTCGGTGGGTGTATTCAATTAAATATAAACCAGATGGTTCCATTGGAAGATACAAAGCTCGACTTGTAGCCAAAGGGTACACTCAGACGTATGGGATTGATTACTCTGAGACTTTTTCTCCGGTTGCAAAGATGGACACCATCAGAGTTCTCTTCTCCGTGGCAGCCAATAAGGAGTGGCCTCTCTATCAGTTTGATGTTACAAATGCATTTCTCCATGGAGACCTAGCAGAAGAAGTCTACATGGAAGCACCTCTAGGTTTTTCAGGGGGTTTTAAAGACGGGGAAGTTTGTCGGTTAAAAAAATCTCTATACGGGCTAAAACAGTCTCCTCAGGCATGGTTTGGAAAGTTCACCTTGGCCATGAAAGAATACGGGTATTACCAAAGGAATGCTGATCATACTCTGTTCGTCGAGAGAAGAAACGGTCTCGTAACTTGCCTGATTATATATGTAGACGACATGATTATTACCGGAAATGATGTAGAAGAAATAGCACAGCTGAAAAGAGTTTGTTTTCAAAATTCGAAATGAAAGACCTTGGGAATCTCAAGTATTTCCTCAGAATAGAAGTTCTCAGGTCTAAACGGGGGATTTTCATCTGCCAAAAGAAGTATGTCCTTGATCTCCTGGCGAAAACTGGGTTGATTGATTGTAAACCAGCAGATACGCCAATGATGGTGAACCACAATCTTCATATGGAACTTAATGGAGAGCTTGCGGATAAAGAAAGGTATCAACATCTCGTGGGCAAGTTAATCTATCTCTCCCAAACACGTCCTGATATAGCTTATGCTGTTGGAGTGGTAAGTCAGTTTATGCACCAACCACAAGTTGCCCACATGGAAGCTGCTCAGCGAATTCTAAGGTATCTAAAGGGTACCGCAGGCCATGGAGTGTTGTTCAAAGCAAATGGACATTTAAACGTTGAGCTCTACACTGACGCCGACTGGGCAGGAGATAAGGGAAACCGAAGGTCAACGTCAGGGTACTTTTCCTTGGTTGGTGGAAACCTTGTTACCTGGACAAGTAAGAAACAGAAGGTGGTTGTTCTGTCGAGTGCAGAAGCTGAGTTCAGAGGCATAGCTCGAGGGCTAAGTGAAGTTCTTTGGATCAGGAAGCTCCTGGAAGACATTGGTTTCTCTCAAAGGGCGACACCCAGTAAAATTATGTGCGACAATACAGCTGCAATACAAATCTCAGAAAACCCAGTTCAGCATGATCGAACAAAACATGTGGAGGTAGATCGGCATTTCATCAAGGAAAAACTGGAGGAAAGAATCATAGAGCTCCCGTATATATCAACAAAAGATCAACTCGCAGATATTCTCACAAAAGCAGTCAACGGAAACGCTTTTAGTAGTTGTTTGAGCAAGTTAAGTATTGGTGACCCCACTACTCAACTTGAGGGGGAGTGTCGGAAAGAAGGAAATAGATAGTATAGGGGCTAGTGTGTAATATGGTGTTCTATATAAACACCATCTTTGTGTAACCCTTTTTTCTTGTACAACACAATTGATCAATACAATTCAAACCCCAAATCAGTTCATTCTCTGTACCAAACAACATTGACGTATAACTAAATCACCACTCGCAATCCAAATATGTTCTCAGGGAGGTGAAAATAATATTCTCAATGAATATTAGACTATCTTTATTGCAAGAATCTATATTTGGTATACAGTGCCAAATCGAAGAAAGTCGAAATTCATAAAGCAAAATTGATAACCCACAACTAGGGCTGTAAACGAACCGAACGAACACGAACAAGGCCATGTTCGTGTTCGTTCGTTAAGGAAATTTGGATGTTCGTGAACTGTTCGCGAACACATGACGAACAGAAGTTTGTGTTCGTGTTCGTTCGTTAAGGAATTTTGATTGTTCGCGAACAGTTCGTGAACACTAACCACGAACGCAAACGAACACAAATGAACTATAATTTTGAAAATAAAAAACGGCACCGTTAATCTTAAACATTGTACACAACGAAAGTAGTTAAATATAACCATTTAAAGATTGAAGGTATGGATAATATTGGGTTCAATCGATTGGAGATAAGCTAAATGAAGGAGTGTGATATCAAAAGAGGGAGATGGCCAGAGAGAGAGATAAATAATACATATGGAGAAAGTAAAAAATTAATAAAACATTAAAAAGTTTTAGAAAGATAAACATAAAAAATCGAACACGAACGGACATAACGAACGAACACGAACGAACATATTACCGAACGTTCACGAACGCAGTCGAACGAACGAGACCTTTGTTCGTGTTCGTTCGTTAAGCTTATCGAACGAAATTTTTTGTTCGTGTTCGTTCGTTAAGCTTATCGAACGAACATAAACAAACTTCCCGCCGAACGGTTCATGAACTGTTCGCTGAACGTTCGGTTCGTTTACAGCCCTACCCACAACTCTAAATAATTCACAATTAACACATTTATTATATGGTTAAACGGAATTAATCAAATAACAGATACTACAGAAAAAAATCAAATACAAACTCGATGTCGTGCTAGAGGAATTGGGATGCAAGAGACCAAGACTGGGGTAAACCGCTATTAATATCATCCGGTCCGTTAAGGCATTGTCATTCATATTTTTTTGAACGACAAATATTACTCAGCAACCGCAACTTTAGATCACTAACGGACCATTGGAGTATCATCGTGCCACCAATGGAACCATCTGATCATATCCATCTTCACTAGACAATAATGCAGTGGCGAAGCTTGAACATTTCCATTGGGGGTCGGAAGTCACCAGATCTAAAAATTCTATATAAGTAAACATTTTTTTATAAAACCGGGGGGTCGAAAACGTATACACCTATAAAATTCTATACGAAACGTACATACATAACACTACTGAGCGAAAAGTTCGGGAGGTCGGGCGCCCCCTCCCCCAGCCCCTTGTAAGTTGCGCCTCTGCAATAATGTCTATACATCAATTCAGGAGAAAAACCAATAAATTTTGAAAAAAACCGCTTATGAGAATCAAATTCACAAGATGCTACTAGGCTATGATGCGACATTAACAAATGATCGTCTACTTTTTTGGGCTTACAAATGGTTTTTACTATTTTTGGGCTTTACTAAAACAAAATCATTAAAATTGGTTCATTTTCATACTCTATTATTTCATAAAGCTCCCTCCGTATTTAGAATTTCTCAAATACCCTTTAAATTACCAACCCTTTTGTATCTACTCAACAAGGAGATTTCGTCCAAAACTCATGCATCCATAACGGCATGAACCCATGTGCATTATATAAATTTTGGACCAATTCATGATATTGATGCATATGATATTCGTTTTGGCGATCTTAACTTTCAACCATCAGCTCAATTTTTTTTGTTCAAAATTTTATTGAAGAGAAATGTTATTTATATCGATGTTGCGTTGTTGGTTCATAACGACTACAACCTTCATAATCTTGGTCAATGTAGGGGCATGCGTGCCTAAAAATTTTTCAGCGATTTTTATTTTCGGTGATTCGCTAGTCGATGTGGGTAACGATAACTACATCACAACTCTTTCCAAGGCCAATTATAAGCCGGTCGGGATTGATTTTGGGAAACCAACAGGACGGTTTACAAATGGAAAAACTGTTCCTGACATTTTAGGTGACTTTTCATTTCACTTTAATTTTTTTCACAGTTTTGTAATTGTAGGGACACGTTCATTTCAGAACCAATAATATGTTGAAAACTACGAGAATCACCTCGTCTTATGTAACAAATAAATTATGCAGTTTTCGTAGTTCTTAACATATTTTTGCTTTGAAACGAACGCCCCTATGTGAATGCTAATGTGTTTAGTTTGATAGTTGTTAATTTTTATTTCATTAGGACAATCATTGGGCTTCAAAGGTTTCCCTCCACCGTACCTGGCTCCAAGCACCCGTGGTTCGGTGATTCTGCAAGGTGTGAATTATGCATCTGGATCTAGTGGAATCTTGGATGCAACAGGAGCAAATTATGTAAGTTTTATTGAAACAGCTTATATATGTACACTAGATATTTGGACCATTTAAATTTACCAACTCTTCTAAAGTAATAAAAAGACATCTTCTAAATCTTTATCATCTAAACGGATGAATCTCTCTCTCTCTCTTTCTTTCTTCCTTCCTTCTCACATGCCCATTTGATGTTGTTCCTCCACAAGTTCAAAAACGGCCAATAATGGACTATTAAAGATACACTAAAAATGTTGGGGAATTTTGTATACCACATATAACTAGAGACATGTAATCATTCTCAGATCAAATTATATCATGGTTATCCCGAATAATTTAATCAAATACAACCCTGAGTCGAGAAATTGAACAACAATATGTGTGTTTTAGAATTCGTGAATGAACTAGTAGAACTGTAACAAAAAAACTGCTACGAATTTTAGGGTTAAGGTGCCTTTGACAGGTATCTTTTAGTTTTGAATAAAAAGCTTTCAAAATGCCTTAATTTTTATTTCGAAAATAATGTCCAAATTCTATAAAATTAAATTCGTCAGACATTTTTTACAAAGCACTTTAATCAAAATAATTTTGACCCCAGCTAGGGGGTCTGCCCCTTGGACCCTGCTCCCAGGGGCGTTGCCCCCGAACCCTCGCTAAGAGGGTGTTGCCCCCTTGGAATCCTCAGTCAGGATTGCGCCCGAACACTAAGAATTATAACAACTCGAATAAGCGTGCACTCTTGCACCTCCTAACTTTTTTGATGTATATTATAATTCCCTTTCCCGATTACAGTAAAATATTTAACAAAAAATTTACATTTACAGCATTTACGGAACTGTTGTTTTTAAAGGATAATTTAAAATGTAAAAAGTGTGGCACAAATGTTTATCATAACGTCACCCAAAAATGCTTGTTATGCGGCTAATACAAAACCCGAGTTTTACCATTTAAATCAATCCTCGAGTTTCTTTGCTTTTTCTTTATCATCTTTCGTGAATTACCTAGATGGGCATATAAAGATTTAAGACTCAAATTCCGAATCAATAATGGTTAGCCCAAAGACAAATAAAACCATGTGCGTAAACGTGCACTCTAACTAATTCAATCATAGTTCCTAATCCCAATTTGGTCTATACATTTTTCAAGCTAAAATGTGCGGGTTATTCAATATGCTACGCTTATGTATTAGCAATTTAAAGAATTATTTAAACGAGTCTTAGGCCATCCGTAATGGTTAATAGGGATGAGCATTTGGTATCAAATACCGATCCCGATTCTGTCCCGTACCGATCCCGAAAATACCGTACCAAATTTTTTAGTACCGGAAACGGTATTCACTTTTTGGCATTTTCGGTATCGGTATTTCCGTGATCGGTACCGGTAAAATACCGACTTTTATCTTCAAATACCGCCACCGTACCGATACCATACCGATACCGTACCGACATATTTTGGTATCGGTATCAGTATCCAGTTTTGACGAAATTCGGGATCGGGACGGGATCAGGATTTGCTCATCCCTAATGGTTAATGCCTCCTAATGGACATTTTCTGAGACATCAACACCATAATGTCCCTTAAAAATATATAATGGTTAACGTCCCTTATTCCATCATTACTTTCCAATTTTGTTTTCCTTATTGGGAATTATACTAGAAATGTCCATCCATCTTCATGCCCTATAAATCCCACGATGATGATGTTGGGGGCATAAAAGTCTGATTTACAGATACGCACAAATCTTGAATTTCCAACCTTAAGACCATGAGTAATGAGCATTATAGAAGACATGAAGTGGCTTGATAATGCCGCTATCATCATCGTGTAAAACATAGTCTAAAATCTATGCTATACACCTAATTACGTGCTAAGAAAGCAACACTAAGGAACGCCCACGTGTTTTAACCCCCAATTCCTGATGTGGAAACGATAGCTGAAAGAGGAAATAAATTACAAAGGAACTGGACCAGAAGAGAATCGAACCAAGGCAATGACAAAACCCACAACAAACGAAACACCAAAGCAGCGACGGACGCAAGATTTTTTTCAATAGGGTCCCCTTTTTCGGTGTTAAGATTTTTCATCAACCAACGTTAGAATTTTCGGGTCGGTCTTCGTTCGGGTCCGGTCGGGTCGGGACGATTGACATAAAAATTAAGTTGTATTTTTTCTTGTCTATGATTATCACTCATTTTTTAAACACACAATAAAAATACAATGTCATTCAAAATGAAATCAAAAAAGTAAAAAAAAAAATAAGTTGTTCCTACGAGTTTTCATCTTTTGTTAACGATCCATTTTTTTGGCCACTTTCTTTAGTCAAGTAACAAACTAATGAAAATACCTTATCCAGCTTTACACTATATTCCAATCACAATTAAACAGTAAATACGATTCATTTTTTAATTACTTCGATAATAATACAATTATTGGATTGCATCCCTTAGAGATCGCATGAAACATTACCTTAAAACAAAGAGCCAAGATTTATGAGCCCCATTTAAAACAAACAGGGGAATCATGGAGACATGTGGTGCACTAGAGAATCCTAGAGAGGCTGTTGGGCATGGATGGTTTGTTGTCAATCTCATTTTAAAAAAAAAAACCCGCACTAGAGAATCCTAGAGAGGCTGTTGGGCATGGATGGTTTGTTATTCAATCTCATTTTTTTAAAAAACCCGCACTAGAGAATCCTAGAGAGGCTGTTGGGCATGGATGGTTTATTGTTTAATCTCAATTAAAAAAAAAAACCCTTAGTTTTAGTTTGAATTTGTAAAAAGAAGACAAAACAAGGCTCACAAGACTTGATCTCATGACCTGTTTGATAGGAAAAAAGGGAATTTTCCATTACACCAGTGTCCACTTTGAACAGTTCTATTATTTTTATGAGGTCCTTTAAAAATTTAATATATCGGTTCTACTAGATTTTTTAAAAACATTGGTGTCTGGTGACCCCGACCCGCTCTATTTGGATCCGCCCCTGCACCTAAGTATACGTAAAGTAAAAGAAAATTTATATAACACACTGCGACAATTGTAGGAACCAATCAAAATGAATACACATACACAAATCAAATATTCATTTATATAATTTCGTATATCTAGAATAAAATTATAAAACAACTAAATATACATACGTTTAAATTAAAAAAAAAAACTTAATAATAAAAATTCTTTTTTTAAAATTTATTTTAAAATCTTATTACTAAATTTAATTTATAAGTAATAAATTGCATTCTTATTACTAAATTGAAAGTGATGTTGGGTGGGGTTGGTGGTCGGCCGAGAGTAGTAAGCAAGAGGGAAAGAAGGTTCACGTTTGTGTGTTGTTGCAAATGGAAGCTTAACTCACTAAGTATTCTTATAGCCCATATGATACAATTGTCCAAGAGTTATTATGCTTAGTGGATATTAGACAAAGCAATTAATTAATTATACTTTGTGAAGGTGTGTCCCCTTCATGGGAACCGAACTTGTTCGGGGGGGGGGGGGGGGGGGTTAAATAGTTAGTTTTCAACTATATGGTTAATGTTTAGTTTGTTACTTAGGAAATCAAATTAAATTACTAGTGTGTTTAATTCTGCAAGATTTATAATATATATCTATCATTGTTTGAAATATAGATTAAATGCCATATAGGCCTGTAAGTGAACCGAACGTTCATGAACTGTTCATGAACTTGTTCGGCGGGAAGTTCGTTTATGTTCGTTTATTTAATAAACGAACACGAACAAAAAAATGTGTTCGATTATATGTTCGTGTTCTTGTTCGGTTAAAGTTAAATGAACGATGCCTATGTTCGTATTCGTTCGGTTCATTTACAGGCCTAATGCCATAGCTAGGATTTGTTTAATTCTGCAAGATTTATAATATATATCTATCATATGTATTATAATTTGTATCTTGGAAAAAAATTTCAACGAATAATTGAACGGGTTGCAATTTTGTAAGTGTATACAATGTATATGCATTAGCATGAATAATGTTTAATTTCTCTCATCAAATTAGTAGACTTAATGATGTTTCATTTTTGTACATTTTCTATTTTCCCCCTTTTTATTATAGATTGGTAGGATCGCTATGGATGCACAACTAAAAAACTTTGCAAAGACAAGACACGACATAATATCAAGCATTGGTGTTCCGGCATCAGTTAAGTTGTTTGCAAATGCTCTCTTCACGGTTACAACGGGTTCAAACGACTTCATCAATAACTACTTCCAACCAGGACTTTCAAAGCTGTTACGACCAGAAACATTCATCGGAACCATGATTTCCGCATTTAGAAAGCAACTTACGGTAAACTTACTTTAATTAACCTTCAATTTCATATTCTTTCAATAGTTCTCATTTTTAGTCAAGGTGCTAATAGTGTTTATCTTGAGGTCTTCCATCTTTATGTCACGGCTAATACGTAGATTTTGGAAACTAGGTGCAACTAGTAAAAAAAGACCCTTAACATAGAAACTTATATATAGAAAACAAAATTCGTTAGTATAACGATAACTGTTTAAAATAGGGCTTTCCATAAGCCGAACTAAGCTGAGCCAAGGCTAGATCGGGCTCAGCTTGAAGTCTCACCAAACTGATCAACTTTGAACGCGGGCTTTGCTCGTTTTTTTCAAACCTAGTCAACTCGGCTCGACTCTCTTTGCCTTGGATTCAATAGCTAATTAAACTTGTTTACTATTTTTAGTTCGGGTTTAAGTAGTACTTGAGTGGATGTTCTTTATACCAAGTTCCCATTTTATTGATTTTCTTTTTAATTTGGATTGTCATTTAATTATTACATACAGAGTCTCTATTACATGGGTGCTAGGAAGATTGTTGTAACAAATATTCCCCCAATTGGATGTTGCCCATATGAAAGGGATCACAACCCATTTTCTGGACGAGCATGTGTAGCTTCTCCAAACAACCTAGCACAACAATACAATCACCAGTTGAAACAAGCTCTTATAGAACTTACAACCGCGCTAAAAGGATCAACATTCATTTATGCGGATGTGTATGGTATGGTTGATGACATAGTTCGAAACTACAAATCATACGGTGAGTAACTTGTAAACTATAGAAAAAAAGAACCAATGTTATCTTTTAATGATATAAATGAGCCGAGCTACTTCTTGCAACAAGAGACCAAATAGATAAAAGCTCAAATCAAGCCGAGAATAAATGAGCTCAAGCCAAAGCTCGACCTAAAGTATGCTCATTTAATAAACGAGTCCAAGCTTCACTTATTAAGTTTGAGTAGGCTCGTAACGCTAAACAAATTTATTATTAATATAGTATTTGTTTAATACATTAAATATGATAGTTATAGTTATAATTATAATTTATAATTATAAACTATAATCATGATTGGAATTATAAATATATAAAAGTATAATCGTAAGTGTATATAAATATATTAATAAGATAATTTAGATATATACGATCCGAGTTTGAGCTTGAAAAACTACTAATAAGTCAAGCTAAAGCTTTAGAAATAAAGCTTAAAACGAAATGAGCACACATTTTTGTAAGTTAAAGGAGCTAAGGCTATGGGGTATGGGGCATGGGTTGGGCCGTGGGTTGGCTAAAAACGCCCAAGCCACCACCCCAGGGGCTTGGGTTGGGGCGTGGGTTTGGGCGTGGCCCTTGAGGCGTGGGTTTGAAGCCGGGCGTGGGTACATGGCGGACTCTCAATGGCCAAACCAAACTCAAGCCCCCAACCCAAGCCCCCAACCCAAACCCCACCATACCCCATGGGCGTGAGTTTGAATTTGCTTTCCACGTGTCAACGCATGCCCCCCAACCCACGCCCACCATACCCCATAGTCTAAGCTCGTGCTAAACTGAGTTTGTCTCGACTCATTTACACCCCTTATTCGTATCTACTTTACCTGCTATGCATAACATAAAACGTGACAATTTATAGACATTTTTTTTTGTATTCTTGTCTTAGATGGTGTTTTTTCTTGTTGTAGGTTTTGAAATCGCGGATCACGCATGCTGCCACGTGCTTGGCTTACACGGTGGTATGGTTCCATGTTTGCAACATACTAAGATTTGTCAAGATAGATCAAAGTACGTTTTTTGGGATTGGTTTCATGTGACTGAAACAACCAATCTTATCATTGCAAAACGTATTTTGGATGGAGAGATTAATGATATTTCTCCGATTAACGTTCGAGCGCTCTCCCAAATTTGAAACAAAACCTAGTTTTAGATGGTTGTATAATTAGGAATTATGAACTAATCCGTATTAGAACCATCCTTATAATATTTGTAACTTCTTTTAAATAAAGAAATAATATTTGCTTGATTGCTTCAATGTTAGAATGTCGCATTTGGTGACTTATGTCATTATAGCCTAGTGACATTTTGGGGGTGGTATACGGCTTAGGGACCATTAGGTTCTAGGTTCGTTTCCTAAAGGGAGGTTTTCCCATATTTATTGGGTTTTTTTTTTTCCTGAATTGGTGTATAAACATTGTTGCCTAGTGGAGATAGATATGATCGAGTGGTTCTGCTAGTGACATGATGATACTACAATGGTCCGTTAGTATTTAAATTCTATATAAAGGTTGTTTGTTTGAGAAAAAAAAAAGTATCTAAAGTTCTATATAGTTCCATAAAATTGCGTCAATCAATTGAGTCAACATTACCATATAAATGATAGAATGATGGTACCATTAGATATAACTTGTCTTTACAATAGTAGATCATTACAAGTTTTATATGAATTTATAAATAAAGTATTACACCGGGTGTGATAACGAATAGTTATGATTTTACAAAATCAATCAGTTCAATTAATATGGATTTAACAATTGGTTAAGTATGTAAACATCAACATAGTTTTTTTTAACTGCAAATTTGGATCACTTACGGACCATTGGAGTATCATCGTGTCACCTGCGGAACCACCCGATCATGTCCATCTCCACTAGGCATAATGACAATACACCAATTCAAGAGGAAACTCAATAAATATGAGAAAACCCCCCTTGTGGGAATCGAACCCAGGACCTATTGGTCCCAAAGCCTTATCACACCCCTAAGATTAGGACTGCAGACGAACCGAACGAAAATGAACGAACACGAACAAGACCTTTTTCGTGTCCGTTTGTTAAGAAATATATGTATTCGCGAACCGTTCACGAACATTTGTCGAACGAGATTTTATTTTCGAGTTCGTTTGTTAAGGAAATGAACTTGTTCGTGTTCGTTTGTGATTGATTGTTAATTTTAGGCAACGAACAAAAACGAACATTGACGAACACAAATGAGCACAAACTAATGTTTACGAACACAAATAGAAACAAATGAACATAAACAATCGTTCATGAACAGAATATATAATATACTGACACTTATTAGAGATTTAATTGGGACAATTGCATATTTCCCCTTAAAAAGTTGCTTAATTGGGTATTTACCCAACTTAAAATTAAAATTGCATATATCTCCTTCCTTAACTATTAAAATTGCATATATCCCCTTCCTTAACTAATATAATTGCAAATTTACCCATTTTTATTTATTTTATTAAAAACAAGTTATATAATGATTTTTTACCCTTATTTTTACTAAAAACTTAAAAAAAATACAAATTTATTCATTTTTACTAGTCTTTGTGGATTTTTCAAAATTCTTTAAAACAATACATATTTATTCATTCTTACTACTTTTACTAAAACTTAAACACTAAAATAAACCTCTAAACTAGTAAAAATCAACAAAAACTAGTAAAAATGAATAAATATGTTTATTTTTTAAGTTTTAGTAAAAATAAGGGTAAAAAATCATTATATAACTTGTTTTTAATGAAATAAATCAAAATGGGTAAATTTGCAATTTTATTAGTTATGGAAGAGGATATATGCAATTTTAATAGTTAAGACAGAGGATATATGCAATTTTAATTTTAAGTTGGGTAAATACGCATTTAAGCAGCTTTTTAAGGGGAAATATGCAATTGTCCCTATTTAATTTGTCGAAATTTTGAAGTATTTAAATAAATATAAAAACTAAAGACACTAATGAAATATCGAACACAAACGAAAACGTTACCGAACGTTCACGAACATAAACGAACAAACACGACCTTTGTTCATGTTTGTTCATTTAACTAAACCAACAAAATGTAACAACCCGCACTTTCGTGCTTGTTACTATCGTTACGCCTAGCACCAGAGATTTGGATCATAATGTAACTATATCGCACATCACCACGCATACTACACTAACGCTAACGATGACATCCCGTGAGTGCTTAAACTACTCCCCTCGCTTGTCGTGATAACGATGACATCACGTGAGTACTTAAGCTACTCCCCTCGCTCGTCGTGGTGCGACGCAAACGCAACGCAAACTCGAAACGCAGTTACTTATGCTATGGCCTGTTATATATAGTAATGATAATAGATAAATATGAATATCAGGTTATTAAACATGTCTAAACGCGCACTCGCTGGCACGCGCAACTCAATCTATTGCACTGAAACGCAACCTAGAACGAGGCTATTTGTCTCGTTATAACTCTTAAGGTATCCACAATGTTTAACGCAACAAAACACGTCGAACGAAACAAAAGTTGGAAAACTAGCAAATGAAATCGGGCTGTCCGAATGGACATCCGATCGAATGGACTTCCGTCCGGATGACCATCCGACCCATTCGACCGCCTTAACTTACACTCATTCCTATAAATAGGGCCATTGTGTCTCATTTCAACACTTTGGTTCTCTCACCCGATCACTCGCTCTCTAGGCACTTTCAGTCACTTTTCATCACGATTCAAGGCTATTTCGTAAGTGTTTCTTTTCAAATCTTGTACAATCATCACCACCACACAATTCTACATCGTCTTCTCCATCAAAATCTCTGGTTTTCTTCCCGAAATCACCTGATTTGGACTCCTTGAAGGTGACATCATCTCGATTCCCTTATGCGAACTGTAGTGTGACGTCACCTCATCAAGAATAGTTTAGATCTAAAGGATTTCCAAACATTTTAAACACGAATCTCGATAAGAACTCAACATTTTTCAACCGATTTCAACTTTTCTCAACATTCTACCCGAAACTCGATGGAATCTAGACTCATTCAGACTCTCTACTCATTTTATAGTTGAGAGCCGGCTTGAGAACGGACTTCCACCGGAGAGATGACCGACTAACAGGTCAGACCTGAAACTTCGTCAAGAACAGTAAATCTGATCGAATGGGGTGATTCCCGTCCGAACGAATGAGCTGGACTTGTGTGTTTTCCCGTTGTTTGACACGTCATCACGTCGTCTCCGTTAAACCACAAACTTTTTAACTTAGAAAATTTCAAGTTTTCAAATCAACAGATCGCCCACTCGAATGATCATCCGATCGGATGACCATCCGATCGAATGACCATTCGAGCAGGTGACCTGTCTCTTAGACTAATCCTTGTTCAAAACGATTTGGTTAAACTTCAAACTACCAAACTCTCAGTCGAATAGCCATCCGATCGAATGGCCATACGTCCGGATGACCATCCGACCGGATGACTTGTTTAGATGCTACGACGAAAATTTCAAAAGTTTTGAAACGATTTATGTAAGGACTCTCAAAATTATCCTAAAAATACCCGTAAGAATAAACCCGGACCTCTGAAACCCGAATCCATATTAAAAATCAAGAAATTAAGAATTCTAGTCCTCTCGCGGGCCGCGTAAACCTTAAGGGAAGTTTACGCGGGCCGCGTCAACTTGAAATATAACCGGATAAGTCTCCAAGCCACGTATCGAACCACCTGGCTAGCCTACTCGTGACCAATCAAGCCTACTCGTAGACTAGGCGGCCACGCGGGCCGCGTAAAGGTAAGCCGATGTAACAACTCTGATCAAAAAGTACTATTTAGTATTTTAATTGTCCAATAGGAAACCCTAATTGAGACACCCAAGTGATTCTGAACAAACCCTAAAATTTTCATAATTTTCAGAATCAGGATTAGGGCCCCTAAAACTCAGGGGGGGTTAAACCCTATTGACGATTACCCAAATTATGAGCTGTAGAAATTGAATTTACGAAAATCGTCAACTCAGCAAAGCTAGTCCCAACCGTGGCAACCTATAGCTAGAAAATAGGTCTCACGCGGCCCGCGTGAGAATAAGCTAAAAACTAACGCGGGCCGCCTCAGGGTAAAATTTCACCTATAAATAGTGGACAGTGGGACTTGAATTCTGGAAGAACAACGACGTAAAAATTCGCAATATTCACTGAGATACGAACAGTATACTCTAAATCCACACACTAATCTCGAAATTCTGCCGCAAAACAGGGTATTAGCACGATCGCTGCTACGATTCATTTTCCGATCGATCAATGTACTCAACGGGTGTTTAAGTGCTTCCCACATTAGGGTGATACTTTGTCATTAGTCGTTAATTCGACAGATGTTAAGCATAGCACTTTGTCACTCGTTGTGATGGTTGATCTCGTGAGTTATCGTAAATGCTGTATTGATTACTAACCCAGTTTTGTGTACATTGTTATCTAAATTAGGTTAACCAGGCTAATTCATAGACTAGACTCTGTCCGTAGTAAATCAGCAATGTGAGTCATTCTCTTTTTATCAAATCTATTTACAAAACCCTATTTATTTCAAAGTTATAATTACAGGGATTAAGTTTATGTAATCACCATATTACAGCCGGTATGTGGGGTTTTGTATACATTACTTGATAATCTTCACCATTGGGGCAGCCAATGGGTGATATGACCATAGTCACGGACACCATTGGACGGAAGGGCCAATGGGTCGAGTGACAAAGTACTGTGGGTAATTGGTTTGATATCAAAAACATTGTAATCTTCCTTAATACTGTAAATTATAACAAATGTGTCATTTTAGTAAATAGAATGATTCACTCAGTATTTCCCGCTGACAAAACCTTTTTCAAACATGTTTCAGGTGATCTGTTGTAATTCAGGAAAAGTGCTGGGGAGCATTTCAAGCTTAAGATAGTGGCTCATTATAAAATAAAGAAATAAATTTTGTAATATCACGATTTCATAGTAAAAACATAATATTGTAAATTATCGAGGTTTTATCCCGAATGGTGAAATAAAATAAATCGGGAAAATTTTAGCTTTAAACGATCCTGATGATAAACTTCCGCTGTTAAACTCAATTAAATAAATACCACGGGATTTCTGTCCCGCGGCTCCTGAAACGGGTCAAACCGGGTCGGGGGCCGTGACAGAAAAAGGTGGTATCAGAGCCACTGAGTTAAGCTAATTAAGTATTTAGAAATACTTAATTTTTCCTGATTACTATTAAGTGATTATGTGTGTTATTAACTGATTATTTGTTAGTTACAGTATGGGTAAGCAAAAGCTAGCAAACATCTATCTTAAATTAGATAGATCATCCAATGAGAAGGGAAGTTCATCCCGAACCAAATCCTCGAATCAGGCTGAAAGTCCTAAAGAAGGAATATTTGTGCGAAAGGCACAATACGAGGAATCACTTTCTCCTAAAAGGAGGGAGATGATTATTAAGAAAAGTAAAGAGAAAATCCGAGAAAAGAAGATTAAACGGGAAACTCAGGAATTAATTGATAAATCACCTTGGGAAGATAAGCTAGATGAAAAATGGGCAAATTTATATATGCTAGCCACAGTAGCAGAAAATATAAATCTTTAAATATTTTAAAGTTTTAGCACCTTACCCTTACAATCTAGAAACCCTGTGCAATAAATAAATTTCAAAACCTAAGCGTGTTTTCCAGTTATCTTTGTAATAAATTAGTACACAGTATGTAATAAATTAAACGGTTAGTTATGAAATTTAACTTAGTATTTTATGCGTTTTGCATATATGTTACATCAGCATGAGTGGGATATCTGAAGCCTTTCAGAACCTTAATCTTTACCCGGTGAATATCGAAGTTTCCAAAGAATTTACTGGATATTTTCCGGATATAGAACAACCTGTAGAATTTACTGCTCCACCCTTGAAAAAGCCAAAACCCAAGAAAAGAAGGAAATACGTTTGGGGGAGTCGTATCCGTAAGAAAAAGCCAGCTACAAAACTTCCCAAAATAAACAATCCTTTGAAAAAGGGAAAAGAAATTATAACCGGAGAAAGTTCCAAACAACAGGAAATGGAAACTGAAGACAAGGAGGAGGTTAAGGAGATAGGAATACAGATGGAGGAATGTACTAAAGAAATAGTAATGGAAGTTGGGCAAGGCTCTAGACCAACTCAGATAGAAATCGGAGAGAGCTCCAATCAAAACCAGGGAAGGACCTTTCAAGATGAGATAGATTTCCTATTGGCAAGCTGTGAAACTATTCAGCCTGTCAATACTAATAATAATAATATTTTTAATTATTCTCTTGAAAACCAACTCCCTATGAATTGGGAACCAGCAATTCCAGACCCAATAGTCCCCTCCCAACCCATAGGAATGGACGAATGGTGGACAAACGATTGGCAATTTCAAAATATTGTCAACGATCCTTACTCTTTTCTTCCACAATTCGATCCAGAACCCCTACCTAATCCACCCATGAGTAATGAAAACATGGCTGAACTTCGCCACTTTGGTGAAGAGTTGTTTGATGCGGGAAGTAGAATAAGGGAAATAGGGGGACAAATTGCCTGGAAGTACGATGAGAGGGAACTGCGTTTTTAGAATGGTAAGTGACGAGAGATAGTACGATGATAAAACAATGGTTGTATAATAGTAATAAGTAAAATTAGTCTGTAAATAACGAATAAAACTCTGTAAGATATTTGCGAGTAATTGATGCGTGTGAAGTGTTATATATATTAGGTGTATATTTTAAGCCCTTTTTAACACTTATTTTAGCCAAGTTTTAAATTTATAAAACACGATATTTCACTAACACTAAACACACATATGGGCAAGTGCACCCATCGTTGAGTGTAGTATAGCGTTGGTAAGATACCGAGGTCGTCCAAGGACACAAGAGCTTTTAGTACCGGTTTATCCTCAACGTCTAACCAAAACAAAAGTTTAGAAAAATGTTTTAAACTAAGAAAAATAAAACTAACTAAAATGCTGAAAATAAAAATTAAAGTAAAAACAGATAGACAAGATGAATCACTTGGTTCCGACTCGTATCTAGTATAACCTTTGATTATTTCCGCACTTTTGCACATAATTAAGAGATTATCTTAGTTATTGTAGTAGGCCCCTCTTTTGAAGGTGACGTTACCCTCACCCCAGTAGTTTGAGTCAGCAGGGATACAATCCTAAAGGGGTGGATTATTGGAAGATAATGAATTAAGTTATTAATGCAGTATTATGGTAGGCCCCGCTTTTGGCGGTGACGTTACCCTCGGCTAAGTAGTCTGAGTCAGCAGGGATACAGTCCTAAGTAGCCGGGTTATAGTATTAATAGTAGTTAGCTTATGAGGGGATCAAAGAGTTTGGACCCCCGCCATCCAATACCGTGAAGTATTGAAGGAGGTCCTACTAAATTTGACCCAGGTCCATTGCAGGACCTCTAAACGCTGAACAATGGCAAGACCTTTACCAAACCGTTCCCTTAACCCCCTACCAGGTAGCCAACATACCTCCATATAGACCGTGGAGATATGAATGGTGAAAATCCTTTATTTTATATAGACAGTAAAATAATGCCAAGACACCTCGGACAAACGATAAGGAAAAATCACCTTCAACATAAGTAACTAGTTATTAAAGTCATTAATACAAAACCAAATAAAAAGTGCAAAAGATTAGAAATAAAAAGTATTATACTAGACACTTTGTCTTCACCAAGTGATGTAAGAGACTTAGGCAAACATGGCCTTGATTGTCAAGAACTCTTACGATCAATCTTGGATCCCGAGACGACTCACACACTCTACGATGGACAATGGATGATGGTGGTGGATGATGGTGTTGTGATGGTGGTGGGTGGTGGATGAAGTGTGAGAGAGGTGGTGTGCCAAGGGATGAGATGAAATGAATCCAAGCACTCCTATTTATAGGCTGAACAGAGAGCTGGACACGGCCCCGTGTCCGCTGGACACGGCCCCGTGTCCGCTGGACACGGCCCCGTGCCCGTCTGACACTCTCTCTCCTCATTAATTGTAATTCGCAATTACAATAAATGCGCCCGCTGTACTTTCGACACACCCCCGTGTCCGCTGAGCACGGCCCGTGGTGGGCAATAGAAGCTTCTATAGGTTTGTCTTTTCTGCTGCTTCTTGGGCACGGCCCCGTGCTGGCTGAGCACGGGGCGTGTTCAGCCTTCTGTTTTCTCTATTTTGCTTTGGAAGGTGCCGTTGAGGGTTCGGGCATTCCACTAATGTTCCTTTTCTTGTATTTATGTTGGATTTAGCTGTCTTTTTGCTTCTTTTGCGTTTTTGAGCTCATTTAATCCTGAAAATACAAAAAGGAAGACAAAAACACTCTTTTTCCAATATTAGTACTAAAAAAGGGTTAGTTTTATGCCTCATTTGATGTAATTTATATGTTGCATTTTACACACATCAAATACCCCCACACTTGAACTTTTGCTTGTCCTCAAGCAAAACTCTTTAATATGTGGCTTACACTCCCAAATGGAATAGGTAGAAGAGAAGGTTTTAGGCTTGTCGTAGAGTGTCGGGATTTCCAAGATCTTTTTGGGTTTTATTTTTATTTATTTACACTCCTATTCGTAATGATTTATTTAGAACTGTTCATAAAAGAAATTACTTATTTGGGCATAACATGCCTTTTTTTTAAAATTCTATTTATATACAAGTTCACATACCTCGCGGGGAAATCACTCACACTCGGCCGAAAGTGTATTTTTAGTGAATCACTCGAGAGCGGCATGGAACTTATTCCTACCATAGGCTTGCCAAGAAATCAATCCTCCTCCTTTTTAACTTTTATACCTTTGTAGATATCAAGAGGACTTTGTGGGTTAAGGGTTGGCTAGGGTTAAAGGTAGGTGGTTGGGTTAGTGGTTAGTAGAAAAAGGGCTAAAAAGCGTAACAAGTGTCGGTTTTCGCATTTTTGCAACTTTTTATTTTGATGAAGCTTTTATTCAAACAAAGTTATTTTTTATTACTTTGTTTGTTTATTTTCTTTTTGCTTCATCATCATCAAATTTTTTTTTTTTTTTCACGAAGAACCGAACTTGTTACTAAAATAAAGGGTTAAAAATGAAAAAGGGTTTTGGTGGTTGAAAGGGTTTTTTTTTTGTTTGGGTGATGAAATGAAAAGGTTTAGGCTCAAAAGGGCTAACTAGGGGGATTTTTGGGTAGGTGGTAAAAGAAAAAGAAAAATAAAGGTGTAGAAATGAAAAAGGTTAGTCCTAATGCCTCCATCATTTACTTACTCGGGTTTAAGTTGATAAGGACCGGGAATGTATTGTCATGGCAAGTTCTAGAGTCGTAAGAACCAAGCGGCTATTCACACAAGAAACGAAAAATGAGCATTTAGTCAAATGATATGAAATTGTGTGCTCAATAAAGGCTCAAAACTCACTTTTGTGGGAATGGGTTTTTATGTGATCAAGTATATATAATCAAATTTTAAATAAGTTTGTCATGCCTTTTCATAATTTTCTTATGTTGGTTCTTTTTATCACTACGCTATCGGTTGTAAATTTGTAAAAATATAACCTTTTTGAGAACTTGAATTTCCCGAGTTAAACCTAGACAAGTAAAAAAAATGAAATTTTTTTGAAAAAAATTTGGGGTGATTAGCGGTTCCAATAGAGTTTTGTGTAAGGCTTGTATTTAGGACTTGTAAAATTCAAGGTTTTAGCATCCCCCCACACTTAAATTACACATTGTCCTCAATGTGTCCCAAAAATAAATTTTTAGGTTGATTAGATGTGTAAAATAGTGTTTAAAAAGCAAAAATTTGTGTTACTGGGCACTGAACACGGCCCCGTGTTATCCGGGCACGGCCCCGTGTTCAAGTGCCAGTAACAAAATTGAAATAGGAGAAACAGAAGTCTGGACACGGGGGCGTGTTGGGTGAACACGGCCCGTGTCCAGTTACCTGTACTGGGCGTTTTCTGCAGGTGGTTCGACACGGGGCCGTGTCGGTTGGGCACGACCCGTGTTGAACCTTCTGAGATGGAGAAAATTGTCGGGTTGCCTCGTTCTTGTGCATGGGATTATTTTTCTCGTTCCCCTTTTCACCCTTTACCACCATGAGTGTGTTTCATTCATTACAAACCATCCAAACCTTAAAACCATCATTTCATTTCATCATAGAGAGAACTTACATAATCCTAAATTAAACTAGATAAAACAAAGAAATAACAAACCATGGAGTCCTAGCCTTTACTTTATTTTAATTTAGCAAAATTTCCAAGAAATAATCAATCTTGGTTAAACAAGGCCTTAGTGAACTCCTTCTTCCGAGTGCGGTTCTTCTCAAATGTTGGCGAGCCATTCTTCTATCTCCCTTGGAAGGAGAAAAGAAGGCTCATTGGCATTAGTTTGAGGAGTTTCAACTTCCACCGGGATCTCTTGTTGGTGTTCCATGGGAGGTTCCGCCGGAAAGTCTTCCCACCCGGTAGGGTTGTTGATTCCGAGTGCTAGGTTCCAATCCTGCTGTGTAAGGACTGGTTCCATTGGAGGTGCTACAAGAATATTTAACCTCTGGTGCAAGAGGTTAATTTCTTGGAAGCTGCTTTCAAGTCCCATCGTAAGATCGTTAATACGGTCGATAAGGACCTCCTCTACTGAAGTCATTTCGTCGAGAGCCTCCCTTAATGCTATCACATAGTGCACAAGTGTAGCTTCAATGGAGGGTCTTCTTCCTCTTCGGCTGTTTGACGAATGCACAGAAGATGTATCGCTGTTTTCACTCGACATCCTACGAAAAATAAACTAAAAATAGCTTATTTAATGAAACAGTAACCGGACACGGCCCCGTGCTCACTGAGCACGGCCCCGTGTTCATCTTTCTGCAGAGTTTTGGAACAAGGAAACTTGGATTTTTAAGTTATTTTCTGAATGTTGTGGGACCTTTTTGGCTACTAATAACTTAAAACAATGTTTCATAACATGTTTTTACCAAGATTCTTTGAACAAAACTCACTTATCCCTACCATAGAGTTGGATGAATTCCAAACTTTCAATGGTAGCTCTTGGGAGAAAGATGAAGAAGAAGGAAATTACTAAAAGAGGAAGGGACAAGATGGGTTGTTGGAACCTTCTTTTAGACTTACCTAGGATAGTTTGAGAGAAGATTCCTGCAAATCTCTGCCCCAAGTTGGTCCAAATGTGCAGAATTCTTGGCTGCATTTATAGAAAATGACAGCAACCTGGACACGGCCCCGTGTTCAGGTGGAGTTCTGACACAGTTTGTCCGTATTCTGACGTACTGATCAGAAAGGAATCTTTCGATGGACACGGGGGCGTGTTGGCTGGGCACGGCCCCGTGTCTAAGGACTGTTTTATGAAGTTGTCTAGTTTTTTAAGGAACTTGTTAATATCGGGTGGCTCCTGACTGGTCGGAACAACCCCAAAGTGCCTAATATACCTTAATTGTCCTAGACTAAGGCGAGAACGCAAGAGGTTGTCGGTGAGGGTAATTCCTATTTTCATTCTAGGTGGACAAGTCCAACCCTTTTCCGGGCTCTTGTTAAAGAAGGTATATGCCGAATCGCTCAGGTCTATGTATGCACCGAACGAAGTCGATGGAGAGTCCTTCACGGCACAATCGACACAGGGACGACTATCGTCCAAGTCTTTGCTAGGTACGAAGGCATTTTCGGGAGCAACGAGGTTGTCGGAATGCGGTTCCAACATTTCTTCATGGGTATCGTCTTGGGGCGGATCAATAAAATCCTTCCCAAACTCTTCTATCCATTTTAGAATTAGCTCTTCTAGTTGAAATAACTCGCTAAGGAGCATTTCCCCTAGAATATCTGGCTGGGCGCATTCGAGGGAGAAATAGTGCTTATTTTTACTTTCGCCCCTCTTAAGGTTGTGAGAAGATGGTGGGTCCATGTAGTGGGGCCTATAATTTAGGAAGTAGCATTTTACTTCTTCATGTTCGCCACCACATAATTGACACCACTTACCATAAGAGTGCCGAAAGTAAAAATAATTACTATCACTCATGTTTATGTCAGAAATTACCAACCGTCGGGATCTAACGGTTCTGTTTTCAGTAACTGAAACTTGGGCACGGGGGCGTGTTGAGTGGACACGGCCCCGTGTTCAGCTTACTGTCTGATGTAAAACAGGATTGCCAGTTCCAATGATTGAGCACGGGGGCGTGTTCAGCGGGCACGGCCCGTGCTGAGCTCTGCAGAAGCTGAAAAACTAAGAAAATCCTAAAAAAAATTAAAAAGAAAAATAAAAGATGATTAGGCCGTTGATTCCTAACTTTCTTAAAATCCTTGTGTCCCCGGCAACGGCGCAAAAAACTTGATGCGTGTGAAGTGTTATATATATTAGGTGTATATTTTAAGCCCTTTTTAACACTTATTTTAGCCAAGTTTTAAATTTATAAAACACGATATTTCACTAACACTAAACACACATATGGGCAAGTGCACCCATCGTTGAGTGTAGTATAGCGTTGGTAAGATACCGAGGTCGTCCAAGGACACAAGAGCTTTTAGTACCGGTTTATCCTCAACGTCTAACCAAAACAAAAGTTTAGAAAAATGTTTTAAACTAAGAAAAATAAAACTAACTAAAATGCTGAAAATAAAAATAAAAGTAACAACAGATAGACAAGATGAATCACTTGGTTCCGACTCGTATCTAGTATAACCCTTGATTATTTCCGCACTTTTGCACATAATTAAGAGATTATCTTAGTTATTGTAGTAGGCCCCTCTTTTGAAGGTGACGTTACCCTCACCCCAGTAGTTTGAGTCAGCAGGGATACAATCCTAAAGGGGTGGATTATTGGAAGATAATGAATTAAGTTATTAATGCAGTATTGTGGTAGGCCTCGCTTTTGGCGGTGACGTTACCCTCGGCTAAGTAGTCTGAGTCAGCAGGGATACAGTCCTAAGTAGCCGGGTTATAGTATTAATAGTAGTTAGCTTATGAGGGGATCAAAGAGTTTGGACCCCCGCCATCCAATACCGTGAAGTATTGAATGAGGTCCTACTAAATTTGACCCAGGTCCATTGCAGGACCTCTAAACGCTGAACAATGGCAAGACCTTTACCAAACCGTTCCCTTAACCCCCTACCAGGTAGCCAACATACCTCCATATAGACCGTGGAGATATGAATGGTGAAAATCCTTTATTTTATATAGACAGTAAAATAATGCCAAGACACCACGGACAAACGATAAGGAAAAATCACCTTCAACATAAGTAACTAGTTATTAAAGTCATTAATACAAAACCAAATAAAAAGTGCAAAAGATTAGAAATAAAAAGTATTATACTAGACACTTTGTCTTCACCAAGTGATGTAAGAGACTTAGGCAAACATGGCCTTGATTGTCAAGAACTCTTACGATCAATCTTGGATCCCGAGACGACTCACACACTCTACGATGGACAATGGATGATGGTGGTGGATGATGGTGTTGTGATGGTGGTGGGTGGTGGATGAAGTGTGAGAGAGGTGGTGTGCCAAGGGATGAGATGAAATGAATCCAAGCACTCCTATTTATAGGCTGAACAGAGAGCTGGACACGGCCCCGTGTCCGCTGGACACGGCCCCGTGCCCGTCTGACACTCTCTCTCCTCATTAATTGTAATTCGCAATTACAATAAATGCGCCTGCTGTACTTTCGACACGCCCCCGTGTCCGCTGAGCACGGCCCGTGGTGGGCAATAGAAGCTTCTATAGGTTTGTCTTTTCTGCTGCTTCTTGGGCACGGCCCCGTGCTGGCTGAGCACGGGGCGTGTTCAGCCTTCTGTTTTCTCTATTTTGCTTTGGAAGGTGCCGTTGAGGGTTCGGGCATTCCACTAATGTTCCTTTTCTTGTATTTATGTTGGATTTAGCTGTCTTTTTGCTTCTTTTGCGTTTTTGAGCTCATTTAATCCTGAAAATACAAAAAGGAAGACAAAAACACTCTTTTTCCAATATTAGTACTAAAAAGGGTTAGTTTTATGCCTCATTTGATGTAATTTATATGTTGCATTTTACACACATCAGTAATGATGCATACTATACTAGATATAAAATGAAATCGAGAAATCGATTGTTTTGACTATACTTGTATTGTAAAATTTTCTGATTGTTTGTATATAATTATTATTTAGCAGATACTAATAAAATTTATATATACATTATCAGATGGCAAACATTGATAACGAACCAGTAAATGAAGTTAATCAGTCTGAACACCATTCAAGAGATCAATATATGACTCGGCAAGATATCGAAAACATTGTTGCTCAAGGGATAGCCAATGCTATTCCAGCATTTGTCGCTGCTATAAAGAATCCAATCGAACCGCAACAAATTGTTCCTAGTAAACAGATTACTGAAGATAACTTCAGTAATAGTGTAAATGGAGGCAATAATCATGTTAATCATAATAAGGAACCACATCAAGCTCCATTACCCAAGAAAATGAAAACTGCAACGCCTGGTTGCACTTTCAAAGAATTTCTTGCTTGTAAACCCACTGAATTTGCAGGCAATGAAGGAGCAACTGCATCACTGCGTTGGTTAGAAAAAACCGAAGCAGTCATAGCAATAAGTAAATGTGGTAAAGATGATCAGGTCATGTATGCATCCAATCTGTTCAAAGAAGGAGCACTTGAATGGTGGAACACTGTGTTACAATCAAAAGGAAGAATAATAGCTTATGCTATGACTTGGGAAGAATTTAAGGGTTTGGTGGAAAGAAAATTCTGTCCCGAGTATGAAAAGGAACAGATGGCAAATAAGTTTCTAAATCATCGGATGATGGGTGTGGATTGTCGCGGTTATACCTCGACATTCTTTGAATATGCAAGAGTGGTACCAACACTGGCTTCGCCAGAACCGGTACTCATTTCTCGCTATATTTGGGGGTTAATTAGCGAAATCCGCAATATTGTCAAAGCTGCGAGACCTCGCACTATTGATGATGCGGTAGAATTAGCTAATACTCTAACCGATGAACTGGTACGCACAAGAGATGAAGATAGGAAAAAGGAACTAGCTCAGAAGATTACCCAAGGATTTCGGGCGGGTAATAGTAATAATTTCAAGAAAAGAGGAACAGGGCAATGTTCAAATCCACCTATCTCTAGAAATTGCAAAAGGAAGCATTACGGAAAATGTAATTTAACCTGCAACCTTTGCAAGGGTATAGGACACCGTGAAGAAAACTGCAGAAAGAAAACCGTAATCTGTTTTAACTGTGGAGAAGCAGGGCATTATAAAACAGAATGTCCTAAATTGGTTAAACTAGTAGACAACAAACCTAAGGCGACGGAAGGAACTACTAAGAAGAATGCCAGAGCATTTCAGCTGACCACTCAAGAAGCAGAACTCATTCCGGATGTGATAGCGGGTACGTTCTTAGTTCACAACGTGTACGCAAAAGTATTATTTGACTCTGGTGCAAACCAAAGTTTTATAAATACTTCATTCTGCCAAGCTCTTAGTTTACCTTTAACCAATATTAGACAGATTTTTACAGTTGAAACAGCAGACGGAAACTCAATTAAAATAGATAAAGTTTTGCAAGAAGGAAACATAGAACTTTTAGGACATAAATTCTCTGCAAAACTATTGCTGATGAATTTAACCGAATTTGATGTTGTATTAGGAATGGATTGGTTAGTAGCCAACCATGCTAGAATCCTTTGTGAGCAGAATTCCATAGAAATTCAATCACCTACCGGAGAAGTGATTAGGATTACAGGAGATAAACCACGTAAGCCCATGAAGTTCATATCAGTAATGAAAGTTGCTAATTATGAACGAAAATAAGGAATAGTATGATTTCGGTAATCATTAGCACTAAGGGTAAAGATCTTAAGGAAATACCCGTAGTCTCAGAATATCCTGATGTATTTCCAGAAGATTTACCGGGATTACCTCCAGACAGGGAAGTAGAATTTAGGATTCATCTAATTCCAGGAACTACACCGATAGCCAAGGCACCTTATCGGTTAGCACCCACAGAAATGTTAGAACTGAAAAAGCAGTTAGATGAATTACTAAGTAAAGGATTCATACAACCTAGCTCATCCCCTTGGGGAGCGCCAGTGTTGTTTGTGAAGAAAAAGGACGGTTCCATGAGAATGTGTATCGATTATAGAGAATTGAATAAGGTCACAATTAAGAATCGATACCCATTACCTAGGATTGATGATCTTTTTGATCAACTTCAGGGGGCTAGATATTTTTATAAGATAGATTTACGCTCCGGATATCATCAATTGAAGGTACAAGAAGAAGACATACCTAAGACTGCTTTCAGAACTAGGTATGGTCATTACGAGTTTACAGTCATGCCCTTCGGATTAACAAATGCACCTGCAGCATTTATGGACATGATGAATAGGATCTGTAAACCGTATTTGGATAAATTTGTAATTGTCTTCATAGACGATATACTTATTTATTCCAAAAGTCAGACAGAGCATTGTGAACATCTTCATGCACTCTTAACTTTGTTAAGAAAAGAAAAGTTGTACGCCAAATTCTCGAAATGCGAATTTTGGCTAAAGGAAGTGCAATTTTTAGGACATATGGTAAATCATGAAGGTATTCATGTAGATCCTGCTAAAATAGAAGCAATTACCAAATGGAAGGTTCCACAAACAGCAATGGAAATAAGAAGTTTTATAGGGTTAGCTGGGTATTATAGACGGTTTATTAAGGATTTTCCCAAGATAGCTGTACCATTAACTAAGCTAACCTATAAAGCTACTAAATTTGAATGGGGACCCAAACAAGAAGAAGCTTTTAGAATTTTGAAACAGAAATTAACCCATGCTCCAATCTTAGCTTTACCAGAAGGAACTGAAGATTTTGAAGTATATTGTGATGCTTCAAAATTAGGATTTGGATGTGTGCTTATGCAACGCAAGAAGGTAATTGCGTACGCATCAAGGCAATTGAAAAAGCATGAAGAAAACTATACGACTCATGATTTAGAATTAGGAGCCGTAGTTTTTGCCCTTAAGATTTGGAGACATTATCTGTACGGAAGTAAGTTTACTATCTATACAGATCATAAGAGTTTAAGATATATATTTGGGCAAAAAGAGTTAAACATGAGGCAAAGGAGATGGATGGAAATCTTAAGCGACTACGACTGTGATATTCAATATCATGAAGGAAAGGCAAATGTAGTTGCAGATGCCTTAAGTCGTAAGTATTATGAGAAACAACGACGGGTTTGTGCTCTCAGATTAAATCTACAAATAGATTTAATGTAACAATTAAAGAATGTTCAAACTACAGCAATCAAGGATGATGCTGAAGGAATGAAAGGACGAATCAAGGAATTAGAACAAGGAGCAGATGGAATTTGGAGATTCCACAAAAATAGAATTTGGGTACCTAAGCAGGGAGACTTAAGACCTAAGATTTTAGAAGAAGCTCATAAATCTAGGTACACTATGCATCCAGGAAACAATAAGATGTATCAAGATTTAAGAAAGAACTTTTGGTGGATAGGAATGAAAAAGGACATAGCCAGCTATGTTTCTAAATGTCTTACTTGTTCACAAGTTAAGGCAGAACATCAGAAACCTTCAGGATTACTACAACAATTAGAAATGCCAGTATGGAAATGGGAACTTATAACAATGGATTTTATTACTAAGTTACCCAAAACCAGAAAAGGTAATGATGCGATTTGGGTAATTGTGGATCGATTAACCAAATCAGCTCACTTTTTACCAATGAAAGAAACCTTTAGCATGGAAAGACTGGCTAAATTGTATGTAGATGAAGTTGTATCCTTACATGGAGTTCCACTCTCCATTGATTCGGATAGGGATAGTCGTTTTACTTCCCATTTCTGGAAAAGTTTCCAGCAAGCTATGGGAACTCGACTAAACCTAAGCACTGCATATCATCCCCAAACAGACGGACAAAGTGAAAGGACAATCCAAACTCTAGAAGACATGCTCCGAGCATGTGTAATAGATTTTGGTGGAAGTTGGGATGATCATTTACCATTAATTGAATTCTCCTATAACAGTAGTTATCACTCAAGCATTGATACTGCTCCATTTGAAGCATTATATGGAAGAAAGTGCGGAACTCCAGTTTGTTGGGCAGAAATAGGAGAAAGTCAATTATCCGGTCCTGAAATAGTACAAGAGACGACTGATAAGATTACTCAAATCAAAGAAAGATTGAAGATGGCTAGAGATCGCCAGAAAAGTTATGCAGACAATAGAAGCAAGCCGTTAGAATTCCAAGTGGGAGACAGAGTACTATTGAAAGTTTCTCCTTGGAAAGGAGTTGTTAGATTCGGTAAGAAAGGAAAGCTAAGTCCAAGATATGTAGGACCATTTCCAATAATCCAACGTATAGGACCAGTAGCTTATCGTTTACAACTACCAGAAGAATTAGCTGGAGTACATGATGTATTTCATGTATCCAATCTCAAGAAATGTTTAGCAGATGAATCTCTGGTAGTACCTCTTCAAGACATAGAGGTAAACGAAAAGTTAAAATTTGTGGAGAAACCTCTTCAGATAGAAGACAGAAAAGTGAAATTTCTCAAGAACAAACAATTAGTGCTAGTTAAAGTAAAGTGGGATTCAAGGAGAGGACCTGAATACACTTGGGAGCTGGAATCAGAAATGAAGAGAAAGTATCCTCATTTATTCCAATAAATCTCGAGGACGAGATTTTTATTAAGGTGGGGAGAATGTAACAACTCTGATCAAAAAGTATTGTTTAGTATTTTAATTGTCCAATAGGAAACCCTAATTGAGACACCCAAGTGATTCTGAACAAACCCTAAAATTTTCATAATTTTCAGAATCAGGATTAGGGCCCCTAAAACTCAGGGGGGGGGGTTAAACCCTATTGACGATTATCCAAATTATGAGCTGTAGAAATTGAATTTACGAAAATCGTCAACTCAGCAAAGCTAGTCCCAACCGTGGCAACCTATAGCTAGAAAATAGGTATCACGCGGCCCGCGTGAGAATAAGTTAAAAACTAACGCGGGCCGCCTCAGGGTAAAATTTCACCTATAAATAGTGGACAGTGGGACTTGAATTCTGGAAGAACAACGACGTAAAAATTCGCAATATTCACTGAGATACGAACAGTATACTCTAAATCCACACACTAATCTCGAAATTCTGCCGCAAAACAGGGTATTAGCACGATCGCTGCTTCGATTCATTTTCTGATCGATCAATGTACTCAACGGGTGTTTAAGTGCTTCCCACATTAGGGTGATGCTTTGTCATTAGTCGTTAATTCGACAGATGTTAAGCATAGCACTTTGTCACTCGTTGTGATGGTTGATCTCGTGAGTTATCGTAAATGCTGTATTGATTACTAACCCAGTTTTGTGTGCATTGTTATCTAAATTAGGTTAACCAGGCTAATTCATAGACTAGACTCTGTCCGTAGTAAATCAGCAATGTGAGTCATTCTCTTTTTATCAAATCTATTTACAAAACCCTATTTATTTCAAAGTTATAATTACAGGGATTAAGTTTATGTAATCACCATATTACAGCCGGTATGTGGGGTTTTGTATACATTACTTGATAATCTTCACCATTGGGGCAGCCAATGGGTGATATGACCATAGTCATAGACACCATTGGACGGAAGGGCCAATGGGTCGAGTGACAAAGTACTGTGGGTAATTGGTTTGATATCAGAAACATTGTAATCTTCCTTAATACTGTAAATTATAACAAATGTGTCATTTTAGTAAATAGAATGATTCACTAAGTATTTCCCGCTGACAAAACATTTTTCAAACATGTTTCAGGTGATCTGTTGTAATTCAGGAAAAGTGCTGGGGAGCATTTCAAGCTTAAGATAGTGGCTCATTATAAAATAAAGAAATAAATTTTGTAATATCACGATTTCATAGTAAAAACATAATATTGTAAATTATCGAGGTTTTATCCCGAATGGTGAAATAAAATAAATCGGGAAAATTTTAGCTTTAAACGATCCTGATGATAAACTTCCGCTGTTAAACTCAATTAAATAAATACCACGGGATTTCTGTCCCGCGGCTCCTGAAACGGGTCAAACCGGGTCGGGGGCCGTGACAGCCGAAGGCTTACGCGGGCCGCGTGAGGCCTCAATTTCAGCTATAAATAGCTTGTAGCATGCACAGTCTACCGATGTCGAAAACAAAGTTCAAAAAAGAATTCTTGTTACTCTGAAGTCGAAATTACTTTCAATATTAGCGAGGCGCTGCTCCGATACCGGGTATTAACTCGATCGCTGCTACGATTCAATGTCCGATAGATTAAACTATCCAATGGATGTTTAAGTGCTGCCCACATTAGGGTTTATGCTTTGTCATTCGTCGCCAATTCAATGAATGTTTAAGTATCGCACTTTGTCATTCGTTGTGAAGGTTTTAATCTCGTGAGTTATCGTAAATGTTGTATTAGTTACTAACCGAGTTCGTGTGCATGTTATTAAATTTAGGTTAAAATGCTAATCAGTAGGCTAAGCTCTGCTCATATAAATCTGCAATGTGAGTCATTCTCTTTTTATCAAATTACTTTACAAAACTCTATTTGTTTTCAAGGTTATCATTACGAGGATTAAGTCTTTGTAATCACCAAATTACAGCCGGTATGTGGGGTTTTGTATACATTACTTGATAACCGTCACCATTGGACAACGAGTTAGCCAAGGGGTGATATGACCATAGTCACAGACACCATTGGACTCTGAGGTTACCAATGGATGGTCGAGTGACAAATACTGTGGGTAGTTGGTTGATATATGGAAACATTGTAATCGCTCTTAATACTGTAAATTATAACAAACGCGTCGTTTTAGTAAAAAGAATGATTCACCAGTATTTCCCGCTGACAAAACCTTTTTAAAACATGTTTCAGGTGATCTGTTGTGATCCAGGAAAAAGTGCCGCGAAGCACTACAAGCTTAAGGAAGTGGCTCAATATAAAATAAAGAAACATGTTTTGTAAAATAAAGACTTCTCAGTGAAATCATGTGATTGTAAACTACCGGGGTTTATCCTGAATTGTGAAATCAAATAATCGGGAAATTTTAGGTTTTTAAAAGATCCTGGTAAAATCTTCCGCTGTTAAATAAATACCACGGGATTTTCTGTTCCGAGGCTCCTGGACCGGGTCAAACCGGGCCGGGGGCCGTGACATAAAAAGGTGGTATCAGAGCCACTGATTTAAGCCAATTAAGTATTTAGAAAATACTTAATTTTACTGATTGCTATTTTGTGATTATGTGTTTTATTATTTGAATATCTGTTTACAGTATGGGTAAGCAAAGACTTTCGGATATCTATTATAAATTAGATACTACACCGAGAGAAAAAGGATCATCATCCTCAAAACACTATGCAAATCCTGAAGAAGGAATATTTCTCCAAAATGCACAATATGAGGAACCACTTTCTCCTAATAAAAGAAGTTTGATTATTAAGAAAAGTCAGGAGAAAATAAAGAAATCACAACCAAAAGAAAAGAGAGTTAATCAGAAAACCCAAGAACTAGGCAGTAACCCACCATGGGAAGACAAGTTAGATGAAAAATGGGCAGATCTCTATATGCTAGCCACTGTAGCAGTAAATACAAATCTTTAAATACTCTGATTCTAGTTTTAGCACCCTTATCACCTATAATCCAGAAACCTGATCCAGTAAATAAATAAATTTACAATAAACCCTAATATGTTTTAATTGTCAGCTGTCCTTGTATTAAAGTAGTCACACGGTATGCAATAATATTTAAAGGTTATCTATGAAATTTTGTTATAAAATTTTAACTTAGCATTTTGGGTATTTTGCATATATGCTAAACAACATGAATGACTTATCTGAAGCCCTTCAAAATCTAAATCTCTATCCGGTGAAAATAGAGGTTTCTAGAGATTTTACTGGTTATATACCCGATATAGAAGAACCTATGGAATTCAACGCTCCACCTCCAGAGAAATCCAAGCCTAAGAAAAGAAGAAGATTTGTGGGATGGAGGCGTGTGCGCAGGAGGAAACCCGCAACTAGGAAGATTCCCAAAATAGAAAATCCTTTAGATAAAGGAAAGGGGATTGAAGCCGGGGAAGGTTTTAAGCAGACAGAAATGGAGATTGGAGAAGGTTCTAGGCAGACAAAGTTAGAAATGGGGAAAGCTCTAGACAAATCGAGGAGTTACCATTTCAGGAGGAATTGGATCGTGCATTGGCGAGTTGTGATATCGTCAGGCCTATCAATAATAATCTCTATCCTTATCCTGCTGAAACTCAACTTCCAATGAACTTGGAACCAGCAATCCCAGAACCTATAATCCACACCCAACCTCTAGGAATGGACGAGTGGTGGACCAATGATTGGCAGTTCCAAAACCTTCTCAACAGTCCTTATTCCTTTCACCCTCAATTCGACCCAGAACCTATACCAAACCCACCAATGAGCAATGAAAATTTAGCTGAACTCCGCCATTTTGGCGAGGAGCTGGTGGATGCAGGAAATAGGATTAGGGAAGTAGGAGAACAGATCTCCTGGAAATACGATGAGAGGGAACGTCGTTACTGAAATACCAACTGAAAAGGGATAGTGGGGTTGTGAGACTGTGGTTGTATAATAAATAGTAAATTATAATCTTGTAAAATAACTACACATAAAACTTTGTAAGATAATGGTGTGTATTGATGCATATTATAAAATATAGAAACGGGAATCGAGAAATCGATAATTTTGGCTATATGTGTGTTATGAAATTTATGATTGTTTTGTGTATAATTGTTATTTATTCGATACTAATAAATTATATATATTAATTATCAGATGGAAAACGCTAATAATAAACCAGTTAACGAGGTAAACCAATCTGAGCAACATCAGGAGGATCAATTTATGACTAGGCAAGATATAGAAAATATCGTTGCTCAAGGAATAGCCAATGCTATTCCAGCAATACTTGCTGCTGCCCAGAAACCTGTTGAACCTCAACAAATCATTCCTAGCAAACGTATTTCTGAAGATAACTTCAGTAATAGCGTAAACGGAGGTGGTAATTATACCAATCACAATAATGATTCACGGCAGGTTCCGCTCCCTAAGAAAATGAAAGTTGCAACACCTGGTTGCACTTACAAAGAATTTCTTGCTTGTAAACCCGCTGAATTTGCAGGCAATGAAGGAGCAACTGCGGCACTGCGTTGGTTAGAGAAAACCGAGGCAGTGATCACAATAAGTAAATGTGCTGAGGATGACAAGGTTATGTATGCCTCAAATCTTTTTAAAGAAGGGGCGCTAGAATGGTGGAACACAGTGTTACAAGCAAAAGGAAGGATGATGGCGTATGCTATGAACTGGGAAGAATTTAAGAGTCTTGTAGAAAGAAAATTCTGTCTCGAACATGAAAAAGATCAAATGGCGAATAAGTTCCTAAATCATCGAATGATGGGTGTAGATTGTCGTGGGTATACTTCGACATTCTTTGAATATGCTAGAGTGGTACCAACACTGGCTTCGCCAGAACCGGTACTCATTTCTCGCTATATTTGGGGATTGATTGGTGAAATCCGTAATATCGTTAAAGCTGCGAGACCTCGCACTATTGACGATGCGGTAGAATTAACACTCTAACTGACGAGCTGGTACGTACAAGCGATGAAAACAGGAAAAAAGAACTGGCTTAGAAAATTACCCAAGGATTTCGTACGGGTAATAATAGCAGCTTCAAGAGAAGAGGAACAGGGGAATCTTCAACTCCACCGTTCTGCAGGAATTGCAGAAAGAAACATTATGGAAAATGTAATGTAACCTGCAACTTTTGCAAAGTCGCAGGCCATCGCGAAGAAGACTGCAGAAAGAAAACAAGGATCTGCTATAACTGTGGAGAGGCCGGACATTTTAAAACACAATGCCCTAAGTTGGTTAAACCAGCAGACAATAAAGCTAAACCAGCCGACGGAGCTATAAAGAAGAATGCTCGTGCATTCCAATTAACTACTCAGGAGGCAGAACTCATTCCAGATGTGATAGCTGGTACGTTCTTAGTTCACAACGTGTATGCAAAAGTATTATTTGACTCTGGTGCAAACCAAAGTTTTATAAATACTTCATTCTGCCAAGCTCTTAATTTACCATTAACCAACCTGAGGCAGGTTTTTACAGTCGAAACGGCAGACGGAAATTCTATTAACATAGATAAGGTTTTGCAAAAAGAAAATATAGAACTTTCAGGTCATAAATTTCATGCAAACCTATTGCCAATGAATTTAGCTGGGTTCGATGTTGTGTTAGGAATGGATTGGTTAGTAGCCAACCATGCTCGAATTCTTTGTGATAAGAATTCCATAGAAATTCATACACCCACAGGAGAAATAATCATGATTACGGGAGATAAACCACGTAAGCCCATGAAGTTCATATCAGTAATGAAAGTTGCTAGTTATGAACGAAAGCAAGGAATAGTATATATGATTTCAGTAATCATTAGTACTAAGGGTAAAGAACTTAAGGAGATTCCTGTAGTCTCAGAATACCCAGATGTATTCCCAGAAGAGTTACCAGGATTACCACCCGACAGGGAAGTAGAATTTAGGATTCATCTAATTCCCGGAACTACACCGATAGCTAAGGCACCTTATCGGTTAGCACCCACAGAAATGTTAGAACTGAAAAAGCAATTAGATGAATTACTAAGTAAAGGTTTCATACAACCTAGTTCATCCCCTTGGGGAGCACCAGTGTTGTTTGTGAAGAAGAAAGATGGTTCGATGAGAATGTGTATTGATTATAGAGAATTGAATAAGATTACAATTAAGAATCGATACCCATTACCTAGGATTGATGATCTTTTCGATCAACTTCAAGGAGCTAGATATTTTTCTAAGATCGATTTACGCTCCGGATACCATCAATTAAAGGTACAAGAAGAAGACATAACTAAAACTGCTTTCAGAACTAGTTATGGTCATTACGAGTTTACAGTCATGCCCTTCGGATTAACGAATGCACCTGCTGCGTTCATAGACATGATGAATAGAATCTGTAAACCATATTTGGATAAATTTGTAATTGTTTTTATCGACGATATACTTATTTTTTCCAAAAGACAGGACGAGCATTGTCAGCATTTGCATGCACTCTTAACTTTGTTAAGAAAAGAAAAGTTTTACGCCAAATTCTCGAAGTGTATATTTTGGCTACAAGAAGTGCAATTCTTAGGACACATGGTGAATCACGAAGGTATTCATGTAGATCCTGCTAAGATAGAGGCAATTACCAAATGGAAGGTTCCGCAATCTGCAATGGAAATTAGAAGTTTTATAGGTTTAGCCGGATATTATAGACGGTTTATTAAGGATTTTTCCAAGATAACTGTACCATTAACTAAGCTAACCTGTAAAGCAGGTAAGTTTGAATGGGGACCTAAACAAGAAGAAGCCTTTAGGATCTTGAAGCAGAAATTAATAAATGCTACAATCCTAGCCTTACCGGAAGGAACAAAAGATTTTGAAGTTTACTGTGATGCTTCAAAGCTAGGATTAGGATGTGTGCTTATGCAACGCAAGAAGGTAATTGCGTATGCATCAAGGCAATTGAAAAAGCACGAGGAGAACTATACGACTCATGATTTAGAATTAGGAGCCGTAATTTTTGCTCTTAAGATCTGGAGACATTATCTGTAGGGAAGTAAATTTACTGTCTATACGGATCCCAAAAGTTTAAGATATATATTTGGGCAAAAAGAATTAAACATGAGGCAAAGAAGATGGATGGAAATTTTAAGTGACTACGACTGTGATATTCAATATCATGAAGGAAAAGCAAATGTAGTTGCAGATGCTTTAAGTCGTAAGTATCATGAAAAGCAAAAGCGAGTTCATGCTCTCAGATTAAATCTACAGTTAGATTTAATGGAACAACTAAAGAATGTTCAAGAAACAGCAATCAAGGAAGTGATGGAATTTGGAGATTCCACAAGAAAATGATTTGGGTACCTAAGCAAGGAGATTTAAGGCATAAGATACTAGAAGAAGCTCATAAATCTAGGTATACTATGCATCCAGGAAACAATAAAATGTACCAAGATTTAAGAAATAACTTTTGGTGGATAGGAATGAAAAAGGACATAGCTCGATATGTTTCTAAGTGTCTTACTTGTTCACAAGTTAAGGCAGAACACCAGAAACCTTCAGGTCTACTACAACAATTAGAAATGCCTGTATGGAAATGAGAACTCATAACAATGGATTTTGTTACTAAGTTGCCCAAAACCAGAAAAGGTAATGATGCGATTTGGGTAATTGTGGATCGATTAACCAAATCAGCTCATTTTCTACCAATGAAAGAAACCTTTAGCATGGAAATGTTGGCAAAGTTGTATGTAGATGAAGTAGTATCTTTACATGGAGTTCCACTCTCCATTGTTTCGGATAGGGATAGTCGTTTCACTTCCCATTTCTGGACAAGTTTCCAAGAAGCAATGGGAACTCGATTAAATTTAAGCACTGCATATCATCCTCAAACAGACGGACAAAGTGAACGAACAATCCAAACTCTGGAAGACATGCTTAGGTCATGTGTGAAAGATTTTGGTGGAAATTGGGACGATCACTTATCTTTGATCGAATTCTCCTATAACAATAGTTATCATTCAAGCATTGAAGCTGCCTCATTTGAAGCATTGTACGGACGAAAATGCAGAACTCCAGTTTGTTGGGCAGAAATAGGAGAAAGTCAATTATCAGGTCCCGAGATAGTGCAAGAAACTACTGACAAAATCACACAAATCAAGGAAAAACTAAAGACTGCTCGAGATCGTCAAAAAAGTTATGCAGACAATAGATGGAAGCCGTTGGAATTCCAAGTTGGAGACAAAGTACTATTAAAAGTTTCACCTTGGAAAGGAGTAGTTCGGTTCGGTAAGAAAGGAAAGTTAAGTCCAAGATACGTAGGACCATTTTCAGTAATCCAACGTATAGGACCAGTTGCTTATCGTCTACAACTACCAGAAGAGTTAGCTGGAGTACATGACGTATTTCATATATCCAACCTCAAGAAATGCCTATAAGACGAATCTTTGGTAGTACCTCTCCAAGATATAGAGGTAAACGAAAAGTTGAAATTTGTTGAGAAACCTCTTCAAATAGAAGACAGAAAGGTGAAATTTCTCAAACACAAACGGTTAGTACTTGTCAAAGTTAAGTGGGATTCAAAGAGAGGACCTGAATACACTTGGGAGTTGGAATCAGAGATGAAGCGAAAGTATCCTCACTTATTCCAATGAATCTCGAGGAAGATATTTTAAATAAGGTGGGGAGGATGTAAGGACTCTCAAAATTATCCTAAAAATACCCGTAAGAATAAACACGGACCTCTGAAACCCTAATCCATAATAAAAATCAAGAAATTCAGAATTCTAGTCCTCTCGCGGGCCGCGTAAACCTTAAGGGAAGTTTACGCGGGCCGCGTCAACTTGAAATATAACCGGATAAGTCTCCAAGCTACGTATCGAACCACCTGGCTAGCCTACTCGTGACCAATCAAGCCTACTCGTAGACTAGGCGGCCACGCGGGCCGCGTAAAGGTAAGCCGAAGGCTTACGCGGGCCGCGTGAGGCCTTAATTTCAGCTATAAATAGCTTGTAGCATGCACAGTCTACTGGTGTCGAAAACAAAGTTCAAAAACGAATTCTTGTTACTCTGAAGTCGAAATTACTTTCAATATTAGCGAGGCGCTGCTCCGATACCGGGTATTAACTCGATCACTGCTATGATGCAATGTCCGATCGATTAAACTATCCAATGGATGTTTAAGTGCTGCCCACATTAGGGTTTATGCTTTGTCATTCGTCGTCAATTCGATGAATGTTTAAGTATCGCACTTTGTCATTCGTTGTGAAGGTTTTAATCTCGTGAGTTATCATAAATGCTGTATTAGTTACTAACCGAGTTCCTGTGCATGTTGTTAAATTTAGGTTAAAAGGCTAATCAGTAGGCTAAGCTCTGCTCATATAAATCTGCAATTTGAGTCATTCTCTTTTTATCAAATTACTTTACAAAACTCTAGTTGTTTTCAAGGTTATAATTACGGGGATTAAGTCTTTGTAATCACCAAATTACAGCCGGTATGTGGGGTTTTGTATACATTACTTGATAACCGTCACCATTGGACAACGAGTTAGCCAAGGGCTGATATGACCATAGTCACAGACACCATTGGACTCTGAGGTTACCAATGGATGGTCGAGTGACAAATACTGTGGGTAGTTGGTTGATATATGGAAACATTGTAATCGCTCTTAATACTGTAAATTATAACAAACACGTTGTTTTAGTAAAAAGAATGATTCACCAGTATTTCCCGCTGACAAAACCTTTTTCAAACATGTTTCAGGTGATATGTTGTGATCCAGGAAAAAGTGTCGTGAAGCACTACAAGCTTAAGGAAGTGGCTCAATATAAAATAAAGAAACATGTTTTGTAAAATAAAGATTTCTTGGTGAAATCATATGATTGTAAACTATCGGGGTTTATCCCGAATTGTGAAATCAAATAATCGGGAAATTTTAGGTTTTTAAAAGATCCTGGTAAAATCTTCCGCTGTTAAATAAATACCATGGGATTTTCTGTTCCGCGGCTCCTGGACCGGGTCAAACCGGGCCGGGGGCCGTGACAATTTACAAACAACCACACCTCATTCGAATGGCCATCCGTTCGAATGGTCATCCACTCGGATGACCATCCGTCAGGATGACCATCCGATCGATGGGTATTCATCTGTTCGACTCGCCATTCGATACTTATCTCATCCGACATGCTGTTTACACGCTGTTCAACGACTTATGCTACTGTTCACAGGCTAACTCAGACGCGCTCCCATTTAATCCAATCAAGTTGTGTTCACTTGTTAAACACCTACTGTGTAGCAATCCTCAATAAACCGATACCCTTATAAATGTTTCCGACACCCTAAAATATTTTAAATTGTCCCAATATGACTTTAAATACACTCCATACGCGAAAACGGGCCTCAAATATATTAAATAGTATTTAAAATAATTCAAAATCTTATTTTTAAGTTGAGGCGGGCCGCGTAGGACCCACCCCAACACTCACGCGGGCGGTATCAAGGCTGAAACTGATTTAGTTGATTTCTTTAGTTTAGGCGGGCCGCGTAAGAGTTCCCGTTAGTTTACGCGGGCCGCGTGAGATCAACAACGCAGAGACACCCTAGGCCGACACGTGTCGACATCGTGGCGGACCTACCTGATGAGCCGGACAAGCTAGTCCGTTGACTAGCTTTGACGCGGGCCGCGTAATCCCCGCTTATATGTTACGCGGGCCGCGTGAGACCCAGGTTCAGCAACTATATAAAGCATGCATCGGATTTCATTTCAGTTCGTCCCGTTTTCATTTCTCAATCACAATTTCTGAATATTAGGCATAGAAAGCTTGTATTATACCCCCTAATTAGCGAGGTTCTGCTCCGTTGTAAGTATTATAACCCCAGTTTCGTATTAGATACGCTGCCCGATTGATTTAGGGTTCTGTAACAACTGTCGTGGTTCTGCCCGACGTAGTTGTTGGAATACCGTCTCAGGGAGGGTATCATTAATATTTTCTAAGGGTTATGATACTAACCTATGTACATTTGTGTAAATTATAGATTATTCCCAGGAAACCCTTACGCGAAGTCTAAGATAGCAATGTGAGTTTATCCTCTTTTTGTTAACCCTTTTGTAATATTTTACAAAACCTTAATTGTTTTACAATGTGATTAAGCGGTGATTGAGTCTTTGTAGTTCTTCAATTACTGCCGGTATGTTGGGGTTTTGTAAACAAAATTTACTACATTGTGAGTAGTAAGTCGGGACGACAGTACGTTACCATTGGACAACGAGTTAGCCAATGTGTAATATGACCCACAAGTCAGGATTGACAGTACTGAATGAGTAATTGTGTAGAAATAAACAATGTGATCGCTCTCAATACTGTTTTAATTGATAAAATGTTTCTTGATTAAACTGGGATTCACTCACCAGTATTTCCCACTGACAAATGTTTTTAAAACGCGTTTCAGGTAACACAATGTGACAGCCAATTAGTAAAAAGCCAGCTGGAGAGCACTGAAGGCTTGGGAAAAATGTGGCTATAAAAGTTACCTAAAAGACGATGTTTTAAATTCAATAAAATAGGATTTATTCCTATAAACGTATTGTAATAAGAAATTTGGGTTTTACCCATGTGATTATTAATATCAAATGTGGTGGTTTTACCCTGATAAACATTTCCTAACTACGGTCCTGATGTAATTTCCGCTGCCAAATTAACCAACTGATACCACCAAAATTCTGAGTTCGCGTCCGCCCGTTCCCGGGACAGATAAGGGATTGGGGGTTGCGACAGAAGGTGGTATCAGAGCCTAGCCACTGGTCTAAGACAAAGAAGTGTTCTGCTGACACTTAAATTCTAAATTTTGTGTTAGGAAATAATTTATGTGATTATGTGTTTTGTGTTATTTGACTATTTGTTAGTTTACAGTATGAGTGATCAAGGACCCTCAGACATGTGTCGTCAGTTGTCTGATTCACCCAGGAGTGAAGGTACCTCTTCACAGCCTGCCCTTTCTGGGTATTCTGCTGATCAGGAAGAAGGGATGTTTGCCTTTAAAGCTCAGTCAGAAGAGCCATTCCCTCATAAGAAAAGAGGATGGTTCAGTAAGGAAGCCTTTGGACGTATGAAAGAATGCGAAAGTTGCAACAACAAAGAGCCTTAGCAGCCGTTAAGCGAAAGACAGATGCCCATACACAGGATATGCTTAATAGAAGCCTAGCCAATTTCCATATCCTAGCTACAACTGCTGCTGACCCAAGTCTGGAACAATTAGTAGCCCCACAACCACCAATCCCAGACCAACCCATGGAGATAGAAAATCCTGAAAACCAAGTGGAGATGCATGACTTCAACCCAGAGGAAATCCCTAGGGTACAAGCACCAAATCCCCTAGACCCAAATTACGACCCCTGGTGGGACGATAATAGGGACTTTGTGTAACGTTACCCGATACATGAAGACACACCCATACAGAACATAGGAGCCTATCCAGGTATGGACCCATTAGATCCCTATTACCATGACAAATACATTAGGGAGATCTTAGAAGATTCTTACCGATTTCAGGCACTTTCACCTCCATATCAGGAACCCGCACCCCAGATTCCAAACCCAGTCCTAGAACCTGCACCCCCAATGAGTGCAGAAAACGTACAAGAACTTAGGACATTTGGTGAGGAAATTCTAGAAAGTAGTGAGAGAATGCGACAGGTGGGAGAGCGACTCGTATGGAAATACGATGAGCGCAATATGGATTTTTGGATAAATCCATATCCGTGATGTGATGGAGAAAACGGTAATAGTAATAATAATAATATAATAAAATAAAAATAAAATAAAATATGTGTGTACGGATGCCTATTACTATTAGTGTGATTCTATTTCTGTTGGTATTGTAATTTTTATTTCAGTACTAGTGTGTAATAGATGCATAATAGTATATGGAAATAGAGTAAAAGTCGCAATGATCGACGTTTTTGGCTAGATTGCATGTCATGTGATTAACTATATTAAATATTATCTTGTGATACTAATATGGGGTAAATGTTTAAAATTCAGATGGCCGATGAAGGAAATCAAGAAAATCTGAATAATGATAACCAAAGTAACATTAACGAATGAGAATCCAAGCATCAATAATAATGGAAACCAAATGGATAATTGTAAGGACCTTAAAAAATGTCCCAAAATGACCCGCAAGTAAAAACCCGGACCCCGGAAACCCTAATCCATATCAAAAACCAAGAAATCAAGAATTTTGGTCTTCAGGCAGGCCGCGTAAAGGATAGGCTGGACTTCACGCGGGCCGCGTCAACTCTAAGTTTGACCGGATAAGCGTCCAGATCCACGTGTCACCCACCTGGCACACCTATGTGTGACACGGATGCCCTAGTCTACGATTAGGTGTCCCTCGCAGGCCGCGTAAAGGTCTTGAAAGGTCTTACGCGGGCCGCGTAAGACCCATTTTTCAGCTATAAATTGCTTGGGTCATGAGCAGTTCACTGATGTCGAAAACATTTCTCAAAAACGAAGTTTGGCTACTCAAATTCCAAATTTACTTTTAAGATAGCGAGGCGCTGCTACGATACAGGGTATTAACTCGATCGCTGCTACGATTCAATGTCCGATCGATTGAAAACTATCCAATGGATGTTTAAGTGCTGCCCAAATTAGGGCTATACTTTGTCATTCGTCGTGAATTTGATGGATGTTTAAGTGTTGCATTTTGTCATTCGTTGTGAGGGTTTTTCTTTTGAGTTATCGTAAATGCTGTATTAGTTACTGACCTAGTTTGTGTGCAATGTTATTTAAATTAGGTTACAAGGCTAATCAGTAGGCTAAACTCTGCCTGTTTAAATCTGCAATGTGAGTCATTCTCTTTTATCAAAAGTATTTTACAATACTCCATTTATTTTCAAAGGTTAAAAATTACAGGGATTAAGTCGTGGTTATCTTGAATCACTGGCTAGTGGGGTATTGTGCACATTACTAATTTCTCACAGTTAGGCTAATAAATCCTAACAGTGATAATCATCACTACTTGGGGAAATAGACCCAATAGTGGTATGACCATCGTCACCAGGAGGTGACACGACGCCAGATAAAAATAAGATAGAAGCCATTGTAATCGCTCTTATGCTGTAATTTATAATTATGTGTCATTTATCAAATTGAGTGACTCGCCAGTATTTCCCCGCTGATAAAATATTTTTAAAACATGTCTCAGGCGACCTGCTGCAAATCAAGGAAACGTGCTTCGGAGCACTAACAAGCTTGAAGAGGTGGCTCAGTTAAAATAAATAAACATGTTTTATAAATCAGGGAATTCCCTAGTGAAATTCCTCTATTGTAAATTACGGGGTTTATCCCGAATTATGAAATAAAATAATCGGGCATTTCAAGTTTTAAAAGATCCTGTAAAATCTTCCGCTGTTAACTAAATTAATAAAATACCAAGGGTTTCTGTCCCGCAGCTCCTAGACCGGGTAAAACCGGGACGGGGGCCGTGACAGGAAAATGTGGTATCAGAGCCACTGATTTAAGCCTATTAAGTATTTAAAAATACTTAATTTTCCTAATTACTGTCTTATGATTATGTGTTTTTAACTGACTACTTGTTAGTTACAGTATGGGAAGCAAAGAATCTCGGACATCTATCGTCAATTAGATAGTTCCCCAAAAGATAAGGGAATTTCATTCCAATCAAATTCCTCAAGATACTCAGCAGATACTAAGGAAGGAATATTTGTTTGTAAGACACAGTTTGAGAAACCACTTACCCTTAAGAAAAGAAGTTATATTATTAGAAAAAGTCAAGAAAAAATGAGGAAGTCACAAACAAAAGAAGTGATAATTAATAAAGATACCCAGGGAACAGGTGATAACCCACCATGGGAAGATGAGTCAGATGAACAATGGGAAAATCTCTACATGTTAGCCACTGTCGCAGTAAATGCTAACTTATAATTGAACCATCAGTACCTATGTCACCTATAAGCCAGAAACTTTAAAGAAACTTGCCCATTAGATAAACAACTTAGTAAGAAAAGATAGACTAAAATAAATAATCCCTAGTATAATTTCAGTTGTAAATTGTAATATATATAAAATCGCAAAATTTAATATTTTTATTTATAATTAATTTTCTGATTTCCAATCTGTGAATATGTGAAAATTCAAGTTACAAACATTTAACTTAGAATTTTGTATGTTTCTTCATATTTGCTAAAAACAGCATGAATGAGTTATCTGAAGCCCTTCAGAATCTCAATCTCTATCCTCTTAATGTGGAAGTTTCCAGAGACTTTACCGGGTATTGTGCTGACATAGAGGAACCTATGGAATTTGAAACCCAACCTCTGGAGAAACCTAAGCCAAAGAAGAGAAGAAGAATTGTGGGCTGGAGGCGTGTGCGCAGGAGGAAACCAACAACACGAAAAGTTATAAAGACGGAGGATCTAAAAGGTAAAGGCAAGGAAATAGAGATTGGGGAAAGTTCCAGGCCAGACCAGGAAATGCCACCCTGGGAAGAGTTGGATCATAAACTGGCACTTAATGACCTCATCGGACCTGTCGGTGAAAATCTTTTTAATTACCCAGCGGAAGCACAACTTCCAGTTGACCTAGAGCCTGAAATCCCAGATCCTATTATCCACACCCAACCTCTACCTGCAGAGCTAGAAGAGTGGTGGACCACCGACTGGCAGTTTCAAAATCTCCTAAACAACCCTAATACTTTTTTCCCTCAATTTGACCCAGAAACTCCACTACATCCACCTATGAGCATGGAAAATCAGGCTGAACTTCGCCATTATGGCGAGGAGCTGATTGATGCAGGGAACCGAATTAGGGAAGTAGGAGAAAGAATCTCATGGAAGTACGACGAAAGGGAACGTCGTTTCTAAGATGCCAGCTGATGAGGATGGTGTGACTGTGATTGTGTGGTTGTAGGAATATGTGTTTAATAATAATATAATAATCATAAAAATATAATGATGTAAAATAACTTAAAAATAAAACTTTGTAAGATAACCAGTATGTAAGGATGCCTATTATATATATAAAATATCGAAAGTCGAAAAATCGACAATTTTGGCTATACGTGTTGACATGAGTATGTGCAATTATTTTGTTATATTTGGTTATTAATTATTTTATGCTAATCACTTATATAACTTAATTACCAGATGGCACACGCTGGTAATGAACCCGTTAATGAAGTGAATCAATCTGAGCAAAATCATGAAGATCAATTTCTGAATAGGCAAGATATCGAGAATATCGTTGCTCAGGGAATAGCCAATGCTATTCCAGCAATACTTGCTGCTGCTCGAAATCCAATTGAACCTCAACAAATTATTCCTAGCAAACGTACACACGGTGACAATTTAAGTAATAGTGTAAACGGAAGCGGCAACCATACTAATAACAACAACGATGGAATGCAAGCCCCGCTCCTTAAGAAAATGAAAGCTGCAACGCCTGGTTGCACTTACAAGGAATTTCTTGCCTGTAAACCGATTGAATTTGCAGGCAACGAATGAGCGACTGCTGCACTGCGTTGGTTAGAGAAAACCGAGGCGGTGATTAAAATAAGTAAATGTGCAGAGGAAGACAAGGTCATGTACGCGTCGCATCTTTTTAAAGAAAGGGCGCTAGAATGGTGGAATACAATATTACAAGTAAAAGGAAGCAATGTGGCCTATGCCATGAGCTGGGAAGAATTTAAGCGGCTGGTGGAAAGAAAATTTTGCCCTGAATATGAAAAGGAACAAATGGCGAATAAGTTCCTGAACCACCGTATGGTGAATGTAGACTGTCGAGGGTATACTTCGACATTTTTCGAGTATGCAAGGGTGGTACCAACCCTGGCTTCGCCAGAACCGGTACTTATTTCCCGTTATATTTGGGGATTAATTGGCGAAATCCGTGATATCGTCAAGGCTGCGAGACCACGCACGATTGACGATGCGGTAGAATTAGCTAACACTCTAACTAACGGGCTGGTACGCACAAGAGAAGAAAACCGGAAAAAGGAAGTGGCCCAAAAGATTACCAAGGGATTCCGTGTGGATAATCGTAGCAATTTCAAGAAAAAGGGGACTGGGCAATCTTCCACTGTTCCATTTTGCAATGCCTGCAAAAGAAAGCATTTTGGAAAATGCAAAGGGTATTGCAATTTCTGCAAAATCCTGGGGCATCAAGAAGAAGATTGCAGGATGAAGAAAGCAACAATCTGCTAAAACTGCAGAGAAGCTGGAAATTTTAGGCCAGACTGCCCTAAATTGGCCAAACCAGCTGATAACAAAACCAAACTTGCCGAAGGAGCTACCAAGAGAAACGCAAGAGCCTTCCAGTTGACTACTCAGGAAGCATAATTAATTCCTGACGTAATAACTGGTACGTTCCTAGTTCACAATGTTTATGCAAAAGTATTATTTGACTCTGGTGCAAACCAAAGTTTTATAAATACTTCATTCTGCCAAGCTCTTAACCTACCTTTAACCAATCTTAGGCAGATTTTTACTGTAGAAATGGCAGATGGGAATTATGTTAACATAGATAAGGTTTTGATAGAAGAAAAGATCGAACTCTTAGGCCATGAATTTTCTGCAAACCTGTTACCTATGAAGTTAGCCGAACTCGATGTTGTATTAGGAATGGATTGGTTAGTAACCAACCATGCTCAAATTCTTTGTGATAAGAATTCCATAGAAATTCATACACCCTTAGGAGAATTAGTGGTGATTACAGGAGATAAGCCACGTAAGCCAATGAAATTCATTTCAGTAATGAAATTGGCTAGTTATTCAAGAAAACAAGAAATAGTGTATATGATTTCGGTAATCAGTAACACTAAGGGTAAGGAACTTAAGGAAATTCCAGTAGTAGCAGAATACCCAGAAGCATTCCCAGAAGAACTACCTGGATTACCACCTGATAGGGAAGTAGAATTTAGAATTCATCTAATTCCTGGAACTACACCGATAGCCAAGGCACCTTATCGGTTAGCACCCACTGAAATGCTAGAATTGAAAAAGCAGTTAGATGAATTGCTAAGCAAAGGATTCATACAACCTACTTCATCCCTGTAGGGAGCACCAGTGTTGTTTGTGAAAAAGAAAGATGGGTCAATGAGAATGTGTATTGACTACAGGGAATTGAATAAGGTCACAATTAAGAATCGATACCCATTACCTAGGATTGATGATCTTTTTGATCAATTGCAAGGAGCTAGATACTTTTCTAAGATAGATTTACGTTCCGGATATCATCAATTGAAGGTACAAGAAGAAGACATACCTAAAACTGCTTTCAGAACTAGGTATGGTCATTACGAGTTTACAGTCGTGCCCTTTGGGTTAACAAATGCTCCAGCAGCATTTATGGACATGATGAATAGGATCTGTAAACCGTACTTGGATAAATTCGTAATTGTCTTCATCGACGATATACTTATTTTTTCCAAAAGCCAGGAGGAGCATTGTGAGCACCTGCATGCACTCTTAACTTTGTTAAGAAAAGAAAAACTTTACGCCAAATTCTCGAAGTGTGAATTTTGGCTGCAAGAAGTGCAATTTTTAGGTCACGTGGTGAATCACGAAGGCATTCACGTAGATCCTGCTAAGATAGAAGCGATCACCAGATGGAAGGTCCTGCAGTCAGCTATGGAAATTAGAAGTTTTATAGGATTAGCTGGATACTATAGGCGCTTTATTAAGGATTTTTCCAAGAAAGTCGTACCATTAACTAAGCTAACCTGTAAAGCAGTTAAGTTTGAATGGGGACCTAGGAAAGAAGAAGCTTTTAAGATTTTAAAACAGAAATTAACAAACGCTCCAATTCTAGCTTTACCAGAAGGAACGGAGGATTTTGAAGTTTACTGTGATGCTTCTAAGCTAGGATTAGGATGTGTGCTAATGCAACGCAAAAAGGTAATTGCGTATGCATTAAGGCAATTGAAAAAGCACGAGGAAAATTATACTACTCATGACTTAGAATTAGGAGCGATAATTTTTGCCCTTAAGATTTGGAGAAACTATTTGTATGGAAGTAAGTTTACTGTCTATACAGACCATAAAAGCTTAAGATACATATTTGGGCAAAAAGAATTAAACATGAGACAAAGGAGATGGATGGAAATCCTAAGTGACTACGACTGTGATATTCAATATCACGAAGGAAAAGCAAACATAGTTGCTGATGCTTTAAGTTGTAAGTATCATGAGAAACAACGACGAGTTCGTTCTCTTAGATTAAGTTTACAATTAGACTTAATGGAACAACTGAAGAACATTCAAGAAATAGCAATCAAGGATGATGCTGAAGGAATGAAAGGAAGAATAAAAGAATTAGAATAAGGAAGGGATGGAATGTGGAAATTCCACAAGAAAATGATTTGGGTAGCAAAGCAAGGAGAATTAAGAAATAAGATTTTAGAAGAAGCCCATAAATCTAGGTATACCATGCATCCTGGTCACAATAAAATGTACCAAGATTTAAGGAATAACTTCTGGTGGATAGGAATGAAAAAGGACATAGCTAGATATGTTTCTAAATGTCTTACTTGTTCACAAGTTAAGGCAGAACACCAGAAACCCTCAGGACTACTACAACAATTAGAAATACATGTATTGAAATGGGAGCTCATAACAATGGACTTTATTACTAAGTTGCCCAAAACCAGAAAAGGTCACGATGTGATTTGGGTAATAGTGGATCGATTAACCAAATCAGCTCATTTTCTACCCATGAAAGAAACCTTTAGCATGGAAAGGTTAGCCAAGTTGTATGTAGATGAAGTAGTATCCTTACATGGAGTTCCACTCTCCATTATATCGGATAGGGATAGTCGTTTCACTTCCCACTTCTGGACAAGTTTCCAGGAAGCAATGGGAACTCGCCTAAATTTAAGTACTGCATATCATCCTCAAACAGACGGACATAGTGAAAGGACGATCCAAACCCTAGAAGACATGCTTAGGGCATGTGTGATAGATTTTGGTGGAAACTGGGATGACCACCTACCTTTCATCGAGTTCTCCTATAACAATAGTTATCATTCAAGCATTGAAGCTGCCCCATTCGAAGCATTATATGGAAGAAATGCAGAACTCCAGTCTGCTGGGCAGAAATAGGAGAAAGTCAATTATCAGGTCCTGAAATCGTACAAGAAACCACCGACAAAATTAATCAAATCAAGGAAAGATTGAAAACGGCTCGAGATCGCCAGAAGAGTTATGCCGATAATCGATGCAAGCCACTAGAGTTTCAAGTTGGTGTACTTATCACCACCAAGCGGGGAATGGTTGTCGCTATTGTATCAATTGCAACTGTTACGGCCACTTCACCCACCATTGCCGCACAAGACCATGACGACTGTCGTCAGAGTCAATCAAAAACCTAATTAAACGACGTAGATAGCGTAAGTAGGGTATCGTATCCATGAGAAATTTGTGGTTAGTGTTTAGCTAGAGAATTATTATATATTAAGGAAAAGCAACTCCCACCCAGAATCCCGATTGCAAGGTTAACATGAAAACCCGTTTACAGATTCATAACACCACATAGACATGGCCTTGGAACTAATGACTTTGATTAATTATTAGGGATAGTTTTTAAGTTTCACCATACAACCTAATAACCCATTTAATTATATCAGTTACCCACCAATTTACCAACCCGCTAACAACGCAAGTATGTTGCCAATACGCTTGATAAACGACAAACAATTCAAATATAATAAACGTTTCACAAAATCTACACAAGTGGTCAAGATTTAACAGTTAATAAGAATTAGAAAAAACAAAGTTTAATGTGAAAATCTAGAAATCAATCGTCCGGGGAAAGTCACATAAGATAAAGGTAAAGTCCTCCAAGTTTCAGATTCTAGGTTCACACCAAATTCAGTTTAATCATTTTAATTGGACACCACATAGACATGGTGCTGAAAAGTCGGTTAATTTAAGTGGTAATCAAAAACAGGTCTTTGTCATCAGATCTTTTACAGTTTAATTACCCTATTTACTAATGTGAGTCAACCTACTCTATGTCACCCAACAAGCTACAAGGTTTTGTTATCAACCGAGCAAGTTGTAAAGCAAGAACTCAAACACATGCAAATAGTATAAATAAACCAACTCATCAAATTGTTTATACGACGTTGTCAATGTCAATGACAAATCCAAACCTGAATAAACTGAAAAAAATATTAAACCCTACGAACCGTTCACTTAGAGAACGCTACCTAGACGATCATGCCTTGAACCGTGTACAGCCGCCAAAAAGCGGCTGCCTTCTGCGCGTCCCCTGTGCCTTCAGCCGTCAATCCCCTTCAAAAATTGCGTCCCCCTCTTTAGCCGTAGAATCTTGTTTTTATATAACTCCCCTCATGTGTTATAATTGTAATAGGTTGGTCAATACAGCCCAAGCCCCACCATAATTACTTAGGCCCAATCACAAAGAATTAATAAACCCACATATAATTCCATAATTTTGTGGCCATTTAGACTTGAATTCTATTCTTTTCTCTACCTGTACGTTGAACAAGTAACACATAATTAAATTACTTCATTAATTTAATTAAAATTAATTACTTTTGATGTGTTTGTTCGTAATTCTTATAATCATGAATTAATAATCATAAACTTGGTGACAATCTTCATGTTCTATTGATTTATTTTTAAATACATTCAATTAAGATCATTTTCTTTATAACCCACCTAATACAAAGACGAATCAATGTAGCGAATTTTATACCACTATCAATGCATTTTTGTCATAACTAATATTAAATAAAGTGTTCCTAAAATGCATCGATCAGACCACGACATCAAGGCATGCTAGCACTCCCCACACCGCCAGTGAAGCTCGCACCTCCAACAACAACCGCAGCTCCAGCAAGAGTCTTCAACATCAACACCAACCAAACGCAGAACGACGCTGTTGATGGTACGATTCTCGACGAAAACTCTTATGTGTATACTTGTTCTATCGCTCGATGTCGCCACAATATGCGACGTTGGCTCCCTCTCTCGCTCTCCCTCTCTCTCTCGTCCTCGCACTTAGACTAAGTTCACACACAAATTATATTACTAGTACTACATACTATATCACGATATAATGTGTTTTACCCTCACTATGTCCTTGAAATAAGTTACGATAAACGTGCAAGGACAAAATTAATCACGGGTGCACACGGGATTACTGTGGTAAGTGCACGGAGATTGTAGTAAATTCCAATGATGCCATAACATTAAAAGCATGGTTAAGCGTGGTGGATACGCCGCTGGTACTTCCTATATATAAGCGTTTTAACCATGTCGACAAAGTGTGACACCTATTCACGAGACAGAGGCGTGTGGTGGAAGCATGGTGGATACGCCGCTGGTACTTCCTATATATAAGTGCTTCGCCATGCAAACCAATTTCTCATGAAGAAAGTGTCATGCAGAGTTGAACGTTATTAGACCTCTGATACTATTTTCAACACGCTAAACTCCCTCGCAAGGCGTAACATCTCATCGCATCTCAAAAGCGTCATCGCTAGACTTTTCGTAAGTCTACACACACGTAATCGCACCGTCGTTGGAATCTAACTCGCATTCGCTATCACTGTACGCTTAAACGCTTATCGCACGTTTCAATCTCAACGCTTTGATACTCGCATCGCTTCTCTCTTATCGCTTATCGCTCGTCGCTCATCACGTATCGCGTATCGCTGTTCGCTTATCGCTTATCGCGTATCGTTGTTCGCTTATCGCGTATCGCTATTCGCTTATCGCGTATCGTTGTTCGCTTATCGCGTATCATTGTTCGCTTATCGCGTTTCGCTTTTCGCTTTTTGCTCTATGCTCTTCGCTTTTCGCTTTTCACTTTTCGCTCTTCGCTTTCCGCTTTTCTATTTTCGCTCATCGCGTGTCGCTCGTCGTTCATTGTGTATCGCTTGTCGCTTATCGCTCGTCGCTTATCGCGTTTCGCTCATCGCGTAACGCTTAACGCTCACCGCTTATCGCTACCTCAATGCTTCAATCGCTGAGTCATTCGCGCACACTTGTATCACTAAAACTGAATTCGTAAACAACTTCATCACTCAGTTTACTTAGCCTCCCCTTCGAACTTGGTCCAACCACTAATCGCTTGGACCGAGGACGCAAAGTCTATCCGTACCATATCAACACACATGATATTGCTTCACGAGACAGAGGCAATATGGCTAAAACATGGTGGATATGCCGCTGGTACTTTCTATATATAAGTGTTTTATCCATATTAACAAACTTTCGTGGAAAGGTGCCATGTGGGGGCTCGATGTTGATTAAAACTTATTGAACTGTTTAAACCTTTTTGTGAAAACAAAATTTTTCTTACAAACTTTTAAGAATAAATGGACATTTTCTGAAAATTTTTAATTAAAACCCTTTTAGACCAACAAAAACTCTCTTGTAACGATGGTTTAACAATCGTGCATTACCAACCCTTAGTCAAACGAATCAAGTTTTCTATAAGATCTTTTGATAACTCAACAAAAACCTTTTCGGAAACGCTGGTGAGAACATCGACTCAGTTCAACGCCACACCATACGAAAAGTTTTCCTTAAAAATCTCGTTGCCATAAACTTTTCGAGAACTCAAAACAATTTTTGGATCGCTAACTCGTGCATTACCAACCCTTAGTCAAACGAATCGCTTCACTCGTCGCTCTCCCTATGTTACCAAGACGCTCTCGCTAGTCAATCCTCGATCGATAGCTCGTACGCCCTCCGCTTATCCTAACGCTTCTATCACTCTCTCTCTCGTATCAACTCTAGCAGTCCTCCTTGTGGATTAATTTCGGGACGAAATTTCCTAAAGCAGGGGAGACTGTAACAACCTGCACTTTCGTGCTTATTACTCTTGTTACACTCGTTACGCCTAGCACCAGAGATTCGGATCATAATGTAACTATATCGCTTACAACGCTACTTCGCATATATATCGCATACTTTCAACACGCTATATCGCACATCACAACGCATACTACACTAACGCTAACGATGACATCGCGTGAGTGCTTACACTACTCCCCTCGTTCATCATGATAACGATGACATCGCGTGAGTACTTAAGCTACTCCCATCGCTCGTCGTGGTGCGACGCAAACGTAACGCAAACTCGAAACGCAGTTACTTATGCTATGGCCTGTTATATAGTAATGATAATAGATAAATATGAATATCAGATTATTAAACATGTCTAAACGCGCACACGCTGGCACGCGCAACTCAATCTATCGCACTGAAACGCAACCTAGAACGACGCTATTTGTCTCGCTATAACGCTAAAGGTATCCACAATGTTTAATGCAAAAAAACACGTCGAACGAAACGAAAGTTGGAAAACTAGCAAACGAAATCGGGCTGTCCGAATGGACATCCGATCGAATGGACTTCCGTCCGGATGACCATTCGATCGGAAGCCATCCGACCCATTCGAGTGCCTTAACTTCCACTCCTTCCTATAAATATGGCCATTGTGTCTCATTTCAACACTTTGGATCTCTCATCCGATCACTCGCTCTCTAGGAACTTTCAGTCACTTTTCATCACGATTCAAGGCTATTTCTGTAACGCCCTGCGTTTTCATACTTTCTATATTTGGAAACCATTGCTTGAAATTCTATTTTTGGAAACCTTGTGCCATTGTAATCATTCTTTCTTTATAACCGCTGGGGAATCTGAGACTTGGATCATAAATAAAACTTGTATTTTGTTAATTACATGTTTTACATACTTTATAAATGCTCATACATTCAATTTCGTGAAACAATTGACACTTATTCGTAATTCTTGGAAACTATGTGCTAAATTTGTAAAAATGTGAAACTTGTGCATAGAACGTATTACGAACGTATCCGATACTTAAATACGACCTTCATACGCTTAATTATACTTTGATTATGTTCCTCATACTTTATTTGGTCTTAAACTATGCTAAAATGGCGAAACTAGTCCTTAAAACACCCTAAATGCCCTAAATAATAAACTAGAGGGGCCTAAGTGTAATAAATTAAAACTTCAGGCCACACCTCCATACCAGCCGCGTAAACTTATGTATATGTTTACGCTGGCCGCCTGGACATCCCCAGATCAGAAAAATCATTCAGCTCACGACCAGGTTCATTTTGAGCGGGATTTTCATGTTTAAACCAAGTTTTAGCATTAATTATCCCACCAAACCAACCCTAAACACTTCCCTATAAATACCCAAGGCCTCCCAAGTCTTTTACACTTTAGAAACACCATCACAACTCTCTCAATCACTCAAAAACGTTGCTGCAAATCAGAGTTCGGACAGATTCATCGAGCTTTACGAAAATGGGCATAACTTCTTCATTTCTCATCCGTTTTAGCTCATTCTTTTTCCAGAACGCTTGGCTTGACCTTATCTTCGAATCCATGGGTGTTTCTCAATGAATAAACCCCTGGAACTCCGGAAAATAGGCTTCAAAGTCCACTGTTCAAAATTGTTTTCATTAATCTTTATCAATACTTACTTAAACTTGAGTTTAACTCACTCAAACCTATGTCCTAATGCTTATAACCTATCTTATGGTTGGTTAGGCTTAAAAACAAGGTTGAGACATGTGAAATCAGAGGTGTAAACCTGACATATTTTCTGTTTTGTTTGGGTTTTAACCCACAAGTAATGAACAAGCCTAATGCTTGATGTTTGTATGATTATAGGACTAGCTTGGGCTATCCTACTTGTAAGTCCACACATTACTTGATGTTTTCCTTAGATTAGTTGTATTTATTCATTCCTTATTGTATGTTCATGACCCTCCTTGGTTGTTTTTACATCAAGTGTAGTGGTGAACACCTAGAGGTTCCTAAATGGAAGACTTGATCTTCCTACGTCCTACATGATTTCTATGATATTTAGAGGTACCTAAATGAAGATCTTAATCTTCTACCTCATGCTTGAAATATTGGACTTAATAATATGTATAAAATATATGTAATATATAAGCACATAATCCAAATAATCGAATCTTAGATGATGAATTAGTGTTCATATGTCCAAGTACTAGATTATATCATCCTATAGTATGATAACTTGTTACGATTCTTATGGAACCTTGTTCCATGAAACCATATAAACTCCTTGGAGTACATAGTATCAAGAACAAGTATCATATGTATTAGATGACCACTTTCACATGTTATTCTCATATGTTATTTTCATATTGTTTTATTTCGAATCTCGACTCTAAACATACTTGAACTTTAACCCTTACACATTCAACCTTTTAACCTCATCAACTTCGTCACATTGGATAATCGGAAGGCATATGCAATATTGTGAGTATACTTGAACCCCTTTTTTCGTTTACCACTTTTTGGGGTGTAACATGTTGTTTATAAACTTACACACAAACTTTATCATAATACATAAACATTCCTATTACACGCATGCTTATTTGATTACTTGATACTTTAAACTTGGGTTGAGGACATTATGTGTTAGACTTATCATTAACTTCGTACGAGCCAAACCATGAAATATGTAGCGCTATAGGATTAACGACTCGCCCGTAGACTTGTGGTTATGTCATGAGCATCTTCCGTTTCATTATTGGTTTGATATGTTTGACACATGCCAATTTTATTGTTTATCTCGTATCAAGAGCTTGCCACATGGAATTGTTTAAACTTATCTATTGATACGTATGTACCAAACTTGTATACTCGCCTTTGCTTTTGCATTGAACTTTATTTTAAACATGTTACAGGTTGAGGATGATGATGCTATGAAATGAAGTAGCGTTGATGCCTAGATACACATATAGACGTTAGGTTTAATCGTTGTATCAATTTTGATTATGTTGTATTGTATTTCGCTTGAACTTGATGTTATTTGATTTCCTTGTAATGTTGACAAATGAATCATGAAATGAAATCGGTTTATTAAATATTGTCACAAATAGCGTTATGATGTCTCTTGCAATCTTCACACTTCGTCTCATCCCGATGTTTCCGCCATTGGTTGGGGTGTGACAGATTGGTATCAGATCCATAACTATAGGAAATTAGGAAAAGTAGGAATGCTTTTACCTAGTCTATAGTTTTAGAGCCTTATTCGTATGTTTTGCTTGAACTACTACATGATACTTTATTTGTTTCTTATTTATGCTCTTTTAAACATGTATATCACTCGTGGGTAATATTCGACATCTTATTCTTATGCATTAATGCTTGTTTTATTATGTGTTAATACTTGTTTCGTTGTTCGATCCTTTACGTATTATTCTTGACCTATTTCTCTATGTGTTAATATTTGATTTATCATTTCATTATTTATGTACCATTCTTGATATGCCTTCTTACGTGTTTATACTTTTTTGCGTATTCCTTTGACATACACTTCCCTCATGCATTTTACTCGATATTTCTAAATCCGAAAACACTCATAACACACAAATGAGACGACTTCACCAAAATAGGCGTGAAACCCACAATTTGGTGAATGACTCTCAATCCTTCTACTTTTCTTTTCTTACACGAAATTCACCACCAAGTTAGGAGTGATATCCTCACCTTGTGGGGAAATTCAAATTTTGAATTCTAGTGAACCCTCGTCAAAGTGTTGAAATCAAATTTTGACCCGACGTGTACCAACCACACTTAGGATACTAAATCGCCAAGTTAGGGGTGAAACCCACACCTTGTCGACTAGTTCCACTCCTCGATCTTTTGTTTTCATAAATCCCTCCAAGTCTCGAGATTTCGATCGATTTGTGACATGTAGTAACCGGAAGGGTAAATACCGTTAACCGACTTGTCGGCAAGAGTATTTCACCTGTTAGGCCAAAGCATGCTCCTCAAACTCGAAAGACTTTTCGACCACTTTGGTTAGTCAAAGTTCCGTTTGGAACCATCCTAAATTTTAATCAAGCATGTGCTCTACTATTTATTTTATACGACGTAATCTTTCAAATTCGAATTTACTTTCGACATTTTTTTTCTCACACACACATCATATTGAACCTTTCCATACATTCATACATATGCATGATTTCATATAGTTTAAATTCGTATTCCTTGTAACGACGAGTGGGGACATATCATCGAGATAGGAGTGATCTCCTTACCTTGACGATTAACTCCACTCCCCTTTTCTTAAAAACGACATAACCAACGAGTTAGGGGTGATTCCCTTACCTAGGTGATCGTTACCAAAACGTCTCTCCCAAATATCTTATTATGTTAACTCGATCATGTTTTATTCCTAAATTATTTATCATTATTCAAAATACATACGTATACGTATACAAAATACATTGTTTCATCAAGCGTACTTTCTATCCTACAATCTATTTTCACTCAACTCATATACACGCGATTCTTAATCATGTCTTAAAACGTTTTATTACTCGAACTTCACAACCTTTCGAAATGCTACCTACCAATTTAATCGGTCCAATGAAACTCTTGCCCATGAACTTCATATTCAAATTAATCACTAAAACACGCACACGTTATATCATCATACTAGAGACTTCCATTCTTAATCAAAATCAAACTAACATTTCTCAATTACTTATAGGATCTTGTAGATGCTATATGATTGTTTTACCAAATACTCTTTTCAACATCAACAAATCATTTGCTAAAACTTGTAACAATCACTAAGTCCTTTTATTAAATTTCTTTTCTAAGGATCCTCGTTTTCGCAAGAACCTCCTAAATTCATAATTTCTTATTTGATGAAACGAACTTGCTTTTTATCGAAAACCTTTTTCTTACACCAATTTACAAACCACGTGGGCAAGAAGACTTCATGGGGACCGATCATCTTCGGTTTACGTAAACTCTTTTGAAACAAAAGTAGCATTTCCATTCATTACGAAATACATTATGCTTAACTAATGAGCACTGTTATCCTTTTACATGTACAAACTGTATTTTACCCTCCAACTAAACTCAATCTATCTTGATTCGATAAAATTTAACGTTGCTCGAACAACTATACATGCACATCATTTCACGTGTTCTAGTTTATACCTCACGACTACTTCACATGTCCTACTCGGTTTTGTTTCTTTTATACTCAGACCTCTTGATCTTATACGTATTTAAATTCGTACCATAAAATCATTAACTCATACACTAATAGTCGCGGTTTATACATTTTACGTTGTACTCATATGTTACACTTATATTCAAATGTATATTCATATTCTTAGAATTATACTTGCACTCACGTTTACACTAATATTCATATTCATGCTTACAATCATACATCCTACTTATACTCATGTTTTTACTCACACATATACCCATTTTCATACACATTATGCTCATACTCTTACTCATAACCATGACAATACATTTTTGCTTATACTCATGTTCATATCATACTCATACGTCATATATTTATACATACATTCGCATGCGTATTCATAACTTACACTTATACTCATACTTATCTTTCATACATATTCATGATTCATACATTCGTGCCCGTACGCGAGCGGAATCCGAGGGATTTGCTTACGTGGGTCCTATACATACTTAAGCATGGACTTGCTTACACACTTTATTCTTATACGCACACATTCTTATTCTTTTTTTGTGTACCTACCCAAATTCATACACAACTAGTACAAGCTATGCGGATCATGCGACGATCAATATAATCACGGGTGCACACGGGATTATCGTGATAGGCGTATGAGAACCATAGAGTGCACTACTGTGTATGGTAAGACAAGGAACGTAACATGGCATCGAATACGGAACAGACGTAATGTGGTCAAAACATGGTGGATACGCCGCTGGTACTTCCTATATATAAGTGTTTTCACGATGTTACCAAACTTTCGTAGAACGTGTCATGAGAAATTCAGTGTTTTACAGACCTATTTAGACCTAATACCAACTTTAAACAACTCACGAATGCATTATATCCGATTATCCACGACGAGATCATTCTTAACACATCACCTTCGCCTATCCAATACTTATACCATTCGTATACTTGCATTCCTTATGAGTAAATCGTTCACTTCTATACTCGTATTATTCCCCATTATCCTTTCGTTATTTCTAACCCTGTTACGATCGAGCCCGTTCGAAACTTTCAAATCCTAACTCACCTTTCCTACCTTTAAAAGACTAACTCCTATTCGTTATTCTTGTGTAAACACACTTAGTAGACAGTAGCACTTTATTTAAAGTACCAAACTTTCTCGTTCCACTCGAGAAGCGATTTTTATGAATATGTGGTCTTATCCTACCTTTAAAACTTCCTATGCAACCTACCACACTTTTATTTATTTCAAACCATTATATAAAGACCTCCTTCGTAAATACAATACAATTGTAAAGCAACTCCAAATTTAGCTATAAAAAAAACGTTTTTCCTATGCACGTTTCACTCGTGCTTAAGCCTCAAAACCAATTTTAGCCAAACAAATCCTTTTACAAACCTATTTTGGCTATTCTACCAAAATTTCATACTTTTCAAAACGTTTCAAAATTTCCAAGTCTAAACTTTTGCTAAAACTCTTTCAAGTCTACCTCTTGAATAAATCTCGGGATGAAATTTTCCTAAAGGAGGGGAGACTGTAACGCCCTGCATTTTCATACTTTCTATATTTGGAAACCATTGCTTGAAATTCTATTTTTGGAAACCTTGTGCCATTGTAATTATTCTTTCTTTATAACCGCTGGGGAATCTGAGACTTGGATCATAAATAAAACTCGTATTTTGTTAATTACATGTTTTACATACTTTATAAATTCTCATACATTCAATTTCGTGAAACAATTGACACTTATTCGTAATTCTTGGAAACTATGTGCTAAATTTGTAAAAATGTGAAACTTGTGCATAGAACGTATTATGAATGTATCTGATACTTAAATACGACCTTCATACGCTTAATTATACTTTGATTATGTTCCTCATACTTTATTTGGCCTTAAACTATGCTAAAATGGCGAAACTAGTCCTTAAAACACCCTAAATGCCCTAAATAATAAACTAGAGAGGCCTAATTGTAATAAATTGAAACTTCAGGCCACACCTCCATACCAGCCGCGTAAACTTATGTATATGTTTACGCTGGCCACCTGGACATCTCCAGATCAGAAAAATCATTCAGCTCGCGACCAGGTTCATTTTGAGCGGGATTTTCATGTTTAAACCAAGTTTTAGCATTAATTATCCCCCCAAACCAACCTTAAACACTTCCCTATAAATACCCAAGGCCTTCCAAGTCTTTTACACTTTAGAAACACCCTCACAACTCTCTCAATCACTCAAAAACGTTGCTGCAAATCAGAGTTCGGACAGATTCATCGAGCTTTACGAAAATGGGCATAACTTCTTCATTTCTCATCCGTTTTAGCTCATTCTTTTTCCAGAACGCTTGGCTTGACCTTATCTTAGATTCCATGGGTGTTTCTCAATGAATAAACCCCTGGAACTCCGGCAAATAGGCTTCAAAGTCCACTGTTCAAAATTGTTTTCATTAATCTTTATCAATACTTACTTAAACTTGAGTTTAACTCACTCAAACCTATGTCCTAATGCTTACAACCTATCTTATGGTTGGTTAGGCTTAAAAACAAGGTTGAGACATGTGAAATTAGAGGTGTAAACCTCACATACTTTCTGTTTTGTTTGGGTTTTAACCCACAAGTAATGAACAAGCCAAATGCTTGATGTTTGTATGATTATAGGACTAGCTTGGGCTATCCTACTTGTAAATCTACACATTACTTGATGTTTTCCTTAGATTAGTTGTATTTATTCATTCCTTATTGTATGTTCATGACCCTCCTTGGTTGTTTTTACATCAAGTGTAGTGGTGAACACCTAGAGGTGCCTAAATGGAAGACTTGATCTTCCTACCTCCTACATGATTTCTATGATATTTAGAGGTACCTAAATGAAGATCTTAATCTTCTACCTCATGCTTGAACTATTGGACTTAATAATATGTATAAAATATATGTAATATATAAGCACATAATCCAAATAATCGAATCTTAGATGATGAATTAGTGTTCATATGTCCAAGTACTAGATTATATCATCCTATAGTATGATAACTTGTTACGATTCTAATGGAACCTTGTTCCATGAAACCATATAAACTCCTTGGAGTACATAGTGTCAAGAACAAGTATCATATGTATTAGATGACCACTTTCACATGTTATTCTCATATGTTATTTTCATATTGTTTTATTTCGAATCTCGACTCTAAACATACTTGAACTTTAACCCTTACACATTCAACCTTTTAACCTCATCAACTTCGTCACATTGGATAATCGGAAGGCATATGCAATATTGTGAGTATACTTGAACCCCTTTTTTCGTTTACCACTTTTTGGGGTGTAACATGTTGTTTATAAACTTACACACATACTTTATCATAATACATAAACATTCCTATTACACGCATGCTTATTTGATTACTTGATACTTTAAACTTGGGTTGAGGACATTATGTGTTAGACTTATCATTAACTTCGTACGAGCCAAACCATGAAATATGTAGCGCTATAGGATTAACGACTCGCCCGTAGACTTGTGGTTATGTCATGAGCATCTTCCGTTTCATTATTGGTTTGATATGTTTGACACATGCCAATTTTATTGTTTATCTCGTATCAAGAGCTTGCCACATGGAATTGTTTAAACTTATCTATTGATACGTATGTACCAAACTTGTATACTCGCCTTTGCTTTTGCATTGAACTTTATTTTAAACATGTTACAGGTTGAGGATGATGATGCTATGAAATGAAGTAGCGTTGATGCCTAGATACACATATAGACGTTAGGTTTAATCGTTGTATCAATTTTGATTATGTTGTATTGTATTTCGCTTGAACTTGATGTTATTTGATTTCCTTGTAATGTTGACAAATGAATCAAGAAATGAAATCGGTTTATTAAATATTGTCACAAATAGCGTTATGATGTCTCTTGCAATCTTCAAACTTCGTCTCATCCCGATGTTTCCGCCATTGGTTGGGGTGTGACAGATTGGTATCAGATCCATAACTATAGGAAATTAGGAAAAGTAGGAATGCTTTTACCTAGTCTATAGTTTTAGAGCCTTATTCGTATGTTTTGCTTGAACTACTACATGATACTTTATTTGTTTCTTATTTATGCTCTTTTAAACATGTATATCACTCGTGGGTAATATTCGACATCTTATTCTTATGCATTAATGCTTGTTTTATTATGTGTTAATACTTGTTTCGTTGTTCGATCCTTTACGTATTATTCTTGACCTATTTCTCTATGTGTGAATATTTGATTTATCATTTCATTATTTATGTACCATTCTTGATATGCCTTCTTACGTGTTTATACTTTTTTGCGTATTCCTTTGACATACACTTCCCTCATGCATTTTACTCGATATTTCTAAATCCGAAAACACTCATAACACACAAATGAGACGACTTCACCAAAATAGGCGTGAAACCCACAATTTGGTGAATGACTCTCAATCCTTCTACTTTTCTTTTCTTACACGAAATTCACCACCAAGTTAGGAGTGATATCCTCACCTTGATGGGGAAATTCAAATTTTGAATTCTAGTGAACCCTCGTCAAAGTGTTGAAATCAAATTTTGACCCGACGTGTACCAACCACACTTAGGATACTAAATCGCCAAGTTAGGGGTGAAACCCACACCTTGTCGACTAGTTCCACTCCTCGATCTTTTGTTTTCATAAATCCCTCCAAGTCTCGAGATTTCGATCGATTTGTGACATGTAGTAACCGGAAGGGTAAATACCGTTAACCGACTTGTCGGCAAGAGTATTTCACCTGTTAGGCCAAAGCATGCTCCTCAAACTCGAAAGACTTTTCGACCACTTTGGTTAGTCAAAGTTCCGTTTGGAACCATCCTAAATTTTAATCAAGCATGTGCTCTACTATTTATTTTATACGACGCAATCTTTCAAATTCGAATTTACTTTCTTCATTTTTTTTCTCACACACACATCATATTGAACCTTTCCATACATTCATACATATGCATGATTTCATATAGTTTAAATTCGTATTCCTTGTAACGACGAGTGGGGACATATCATCGAGATAGGAGTGATCTCCTTACCTTGACGATTAACTCCACTCCCCTTTTCTTAAAAACGACCTCACCAACGAGTTAGGGGTGATTCCCTTACCTAGGTGATCGTTACCAAAACGTCTCTCCCAAATATCTTATTATGCAAACTCGATCATGTTTTATACCTAAATTATTTATCATTATTCAAAATACATACGTATACGTATACAAAATACATTGTTTCATCAAGCGTACTTTCTATCCTACAATCTATTTTCACTCAACTCATATACACGCGATTCTTAATCATGTCTTAAAACGTTTTATTACTCGAACTTCACAACCTTACGAAATGCTACCTACCAATTTAATCGGTCCAATGAAACTCTTGCCCATGAACTTCATATTCAAATTAATCACTAAAACACGCACACGTTATATCATCATACTAGAGACTTCCATTCTTAATCAAAATCAAACCAACATTTCTCAATTACTTATAGGATCTTGTAGATGCTATATGATTGTTTTACCAAATACTCTTTTCAACATCAACAAATCATTTGCTAAAACTTTTAACAATCACTAAGTCCTTTTGTTAAATTTCTTTTCTAAGGATCCTCGTTTTCGCAAGAACCTCCTAAATTCATAATTTCTTATTTGATGAAACGAACTTGCTTTTTATCGAAAACCTTTTTCTTACACCAATTTACAAACCACGTGGGCAAGAAGACTTCATGGGGACCGATCATCTTCGGTTTACGTAAACTCTTTTGAAACAAAAGTAGCATTTCCATTCATTACGAAATACATTATGCTTAACCAATGAGCACTGTTATCCTTTTACATGTACAAACTGTATTTTACCCTCCAACTAAACTCAATCTATCTTGATTCGATAAAATTTAACGTTGCTCGAACAACTATACATGCACATCATTTCACGTGTTCTAGTTTATACCTCACGACTACTTCACATGTCCTACTCGGTTTTGTTTCTTTTATACTCAGACCTCTTGATCTTATACGTATTTAAATTCGTACCATAAAATCATTAACTCATACACTAATAGTCGCGGTTTATACATTTTACGTTGTACTCATATGTTACACTTATATTCAAATGTATATTCATATTCTTAGAATTATACTTGCACTCACGTTTACACTAATATTCATATTCATGCTTACAATCATACATCCTACTTATACTCATGTTTGTACTCACACATATACCCATTTTCATACACATTATGCTCATACTCTTACTCATAACCATGACAATACATTTTTGCTTATACTCATGTTCATATCATACTCATACGTCATATATTTATACATACATTCGCATGCGTATTCATAACTTACACTTATACTCATACTTATCTTTCATACATATTCATGATTCATACATTCGTGCCCGTACGCGAGCGGAATCCGAGGGATTTGCTTACGTGGGTCCTATACATACTTAAGCATGGACTTGCTTACACACTTTATTCTTATACGCACACATTCTTATTCTTTTTTTGTGTACCTACCCAAATTCATACACAACTAGTACAAGCTATGCGGATCATGCGACGATCAATATAATCACGGGTGCACACGGGATTATCGTGATAGGCGTATGAGAACCATAGAGTGCACTACTGTGTATGGTAAGACAAGGAACGTAACATGGCATCGAATACGGAACAGACGTAATGTGGTCAAAACATGGTGGATACGCCGCTGGTACTTCCTATATATAAGTGTTTTCACGATGTTACCAAACTTTCGTAGAACGTGTCATGAGAAATTCAGTGTTTTACAGACCTATTTAGACCTAATACCAACTTTAAACAACTCACGAATGCATTATATCCGATTATCCACGACGAGATCATTCTTAACACATCACCTTCGCCTATCCAATACTTATACCATTCGTATACTTGCATTCCTTATGAGTAAATCGTTCACTTCTATACTCGTATTATTCCCCATTATCCTTTCGTTATTTCTAACCCTGTTACGATCGAGCCCGTTCGAAACTTTCAAATCCTAACTCACCTTTCCTACCTTTAAAAGACTAACTCCTATTCGTTATTCTTGTGTAAACACACTTAGTAGACAGTAGCACTTTATTTAAAGTACCAAACTTTCTCGTTCCACTCGAGAAGCGATTTTTATGAATATGTGGTCTTATCCTACCTTTAAAACTTCCTATGCAACCTACCACACTTTTATTTATTTCAAACCATTATATAAAGACCTCCTTCGTAAATACAATACAATTGTAAAGCAACTCCAAATTTAGCTATAAAAAAAAACGTTTTTCCTATGCACGTTTCACTCGTGCTTAAGCCTCAAAACCAATTTTAGCCAAACAAATCCTTTTACAAACCTATTTTGGCTATTCTACCAAAATTTCATACTTTTCAAAACGTTTCAAAATTTCCAAGTCTAAACTTTTGCTAAAACTCTTTCAAGTCTACCTCTTGAATAAATCTCGGGATGAAATTTTCCTAAAGGAGGGGAGACTGTAACGCCCTGCGTTTTCATACTTTCTATATTTGGAAACCATTGCTTGAAATTCTATTTTTGGAAACCTTGTGCCATTGTAATCATTCTTTCTTTATAACCGCTGGGGAATCTGAGACTTGGATCATAAATAAAACTCGTATATTGTTAATTACATGTTTTACATACTTTATAAATTCTCATACATTCAATTTCGTGAAACAATTGACACTTATTCGTAATTCTTGGAAACTATGTGCTAAATTTGTAAAAATGTGAAACTTGTGCATAGAACGTATTATGAATGTATCTGATACTTAAATACGACCTTCATACGCTTAATTATACTTTGATTATGTTCCTCATACTTTATTTGGCCTTAAACTATGCTAAAATGGCGAAACTAGTCCTTAAAACACCCTAAATGCCCTAAATAATAAACTAGAGAGGCCTAATTGTAATAAATTGAAACTTCAGGCCACACCTCCATACCAGCCGCGTAAACTTATGTATATGTTTACGCTGGCCACCTAGACATCTCCAGATCAGAAAAATCATTCAGCTCGCGACCAGGTTCATTTTGAGCGGGATTTTCATGTTTAAACCAAGTTTTAGCATTAATTATCCCCCCAAACCAACCCTAAACACTTCCCTATAAATACCCAAGGCCTCCCAAGTCTTTTACACTTTAGAAACACCCTCACAACTCTCTCAATCACTCAAAAACGTTGCTGCAAATCAGAGTTCGGACAGATTCATCGAGCTTTACGAAAATGGGCATAACTTCTTCATTTCTCATCCGTTTTAGCTCATTCTTTTTCCAGAACGCTTGGCTTGACCTTATCTTAGATTCCATGGGAGTTTCTCAATGAATAAACCCCTGGAACTCCGGCAAATAGGCTTCAAAGTCCACTGTTCAAAATTGTTTTCATTAATCTTTATCAATACTTACTTAAACTTGAGTTTAACTCACTCAAACCTATGTCCTAATGCTTACAACCTATCTTATGGTTGGTTAGGCTTAAAAACAAGGTTGAGACATGTGAAATTAGAGGTGTAAACCTCACATACTTTCTGTTTTGTTTGGGTTTTAACCCACAAGTAATGAACAATCCAAATGCTTGATGTTTGTATGATTATAGGACTAGCTTGGGCTATCCTACTTGTAAGTCTACACATTACTTGATGTTTTCCTTAGATTAGTTGTATTTATTCATTCCTTATTGTATGTTCATGACCCTCCTTGGTTGTTTTTACATCAAGTGTAGTGGTGAACACCTAGAGGTGCCTAAATGGAAGACTTGATCTTCCTACCTCCTACATGATTTCTATGATATTTAGAGGTACCTAAATGAAGATCTTAATCTTCTACCTCATGCTTGAACTATTGGACTTAATAATATGTATAAAATATATGTAATATATAAGCACATAATCCAAATAATCGAATCTTAGATGATGAATTAGTGTTCATATGTCCAAGTACTAGATTATATCATCCTATAGTATGATAACTTGTTACGATTCTAATGGAACCTTGTTCCATGAAACCATATAAACTCCTTGGAGTACATAGTGTCAAGAACAAGTATAATATGTATTAGATGACCACTTTCACATGTTATTCTCATATGTTATTTTCATATTGTTTTATTCTGAATCTCGACTCTAAACATACTTGAACTTTAACCCTTACACATTCAACCTTCTAACCTCATCAACTTCGTCACATTGGATAATCGAAAGGCATATGCAATATTGTGAGTATACTTGAACCCCTTTTTTCGTTTACAACTTTTTGGGGTGTAACATGTTGTTTATAAACTTACACACAAACTTTATCATAATACATAAACATTCCTATTACTCGCATGCTTATTTGATTACTTGATACTTTAAACTTGGGTTGAGGACATTATGTGTTAGACTTATCATTAACTTCGTACGAGCCAAACCATGACATATGTAGCGCTATACGATTAACGACCCGCCCATAGACTTGTGGTTATGTCATGAGCATCTTCCGTTTCATTATTGGTTTGATATGTTTGACACATGCCAATTTTATTGTTTATCTCGTATCAAGAGCTTGCCACATGGAATTGTTTAAACTTATCTATTGATACGTATGTACCAAACTTGTATACTCGCCTTTGCTTTTGCATTGAACTTTATTTTAAACATGTTACAGGTTGAGGATGATGATGCTATGAAATGAAGTAGCGTTGATGCCTAGATACACATATAGACGTTAGGTTTAATCGTTGTATCAATTTTGATTATGTTGTATTGTATTTCGCTTGAACTTGATGTTATTTGATTTCCTTGTAATGTTGAAAAATGAATTATGAAATGAAATCGGTTTATTAAATATTGTCACAAATAGCGTTATGATGTCTCTTGCAATCTTCACACTTCGTCTCATCCCGATGTTTCCGCCATTGGTTGGGGTGTGACAATTTCGTAAGTGTTTCTCTTCAAATCTCGTACAATCATCATCACTACACACTTCTACATCATCTTCTCCATCAAAATCACTGGTTTTCTTCCCGAAATCACCTGATTTGGACTCCTTTAAGGTGACATCATCTCGGTTCCCTTATGCGAACTGTAGTGTGACATCACCTCATCAAGAATAGTTCAGATCTAAAGGATTTCCAAATATTTTAAACACGAATCTCGACAAGAACTCAACATTTTTCAACCGATTTCAACTTTTCTCAACATTCTACCTGAAACTCAATGGAATCTAGACTCATTCAGACTCTCTACACCGATTTCAACTTTTCTCAACATTCTACCTGAAACTCAATAGAATCTAGACTCATTCAGACTCTCTACTCAGTTTATAGTTGAGAGCCGACTTGAAAACGAACTTCCACCGGAGAGATGACCGACTAACAGGTCAGACCTGAAACTTCATCAAGAACAGTAAATCTGATCGAATGGGGTGATTCCCGTCCGATCGAATGAGATGGACTTGGTGTGTTTTCCCGTTGTTTGACACGTCATAACGTCGTCTCCGTTAAACCACAAACTTTTTAACTTAGAAAATTTCAAGTTTTCAAACCAACAGATCGCCCACTCGAATGATCATCTGATCGGATGACCATCCGATCGAATTCGACCAGGTGACCTGTCTCTTAGACTAATCCTTGTTCAAAATGATTTGGTTAAACTTCAAACTACCAAACCCTCGATCGAATGGCCATCCGATCGAATGGCCATCCGTCTGGATGACCATCTGACCGGATGACTTGTTTAGATGCTACTACGAAAACTTCAAAAGTTTTGAAATGATTTACAAAAACCACACCTCATTCAAATGGCCATCCGTTCGAATGGTAATCCGCTCGGATGACCATCCAATCGAGTGGGTATTCATCCGTTCGACTCGCCATTCGACACTTATCTCATCCGACACGCTGTTTACACACTGTTCAATGACTTATGCTACTATTCACAGGCTAACTCAGACGCGCTCCCATTCAATCCAATCAATTTGTGTTCACTTGTTAAACACCTACTGTGGGTATACTTGACCCCCTTTTCAACGCTTTAACACACTTTGGGGTGTAACATACGTTCCTATCTAAAACACACTTATCAAAACGCAGTACATACTCTAAACTATTATCACATGCGAATAACTGACGTACATATTTACACGTGATGCCTAATACATATGTGCTAGGACTCTTACTCATGACGTCCCACCTTAGCTAGTATGGTACTATAGTTGGACTCACACCCGACGAGGTCTAGTTAAGGAAAATCACGCCCTGTTGGGATCTCCATCGCAGTCATCGAGTGACTTAGTTGGTAGTATTTGTCTTGTAGTGTGTATGTTGTGTATCCCGTTTATGTATGTGGAAATTCGTAGCGCTTTTATCTACTTTACCATTATACCAAACCTGTGTGCTCGCCAATACATTTTTGTATTGACATTATTTTAACGTATGTGACAGGTTGATTAGGATGCTATATCTGCTGTGGATGCTATATCTGCTGTGATGAAACGAAGTAGGATGTCTAGAAACAAACTAAATAAATCTGAGTTGTCAGAACAGTACTTTGTTTATGAGACTTATATCTGTAATGACTGTTTATGCTTTATATGTTAATGGTATGGGACATTAATGTTAAATATATTGTCAGTAATAGTTGTTATGGATTCTCTTGGACAATCTGTTTCGCTCAGTGCCATGCCCCGATGATTCCGCCATCAGTTGGGGTGTGACACAAAATTTCTTGTTCGTGTTCATTTGTTTAATAAATGAACGAACACAAATGAACTTCCCACCGAACGGTTCACAAATTGTTCACCAAACGTTTGGTTCGTTTGCAGCCCTACCTAAGGCTATAAAGCCATGGTCAAACATCAAAATAGTCGTATAAGAAGTTTGAGTTAGTTATGAGGAAGCAAGACTTTTCGATGAGTACGTACTGGGTTTTCTTGCAAATTGCAATGATCTATTTATACAAGTACGAAAGCTCTGTTTGCAATCAGCTGACGTCACCTTGATAGTGACATCTAACATTCCTAATAGAAAAGATTCCACAGATGTTAGCAAACATCTGCGGGAATATAACATATAATCTATTACATTAAACATATGTTCTAAGCTAAATATTGTTACATAGAGTAAACCTCTGTTCTTCAAACTACTGTTGGCTTGCATCAAAATCTATTTGGCCACAACAGATGTTTGGTCATCATGATCAGTGCTTTGCTTCAACAGAGCTTTGGCCTTGAACAATGGGTTTTCTTCTTCAACAGTGGTTCCAAGGCTTCAAACAGATCTTTGAATGTCTTCAATAGATGTTCTGATTAGTGTTCAAGATTCACTATCTTTACGAGGAGAATGCTTCATCAACTGTTTATTTCTTGAGCAGAAGGTCATGTTTTGGCTTTTAAATATCATCTGTACTTTTGTAAGTCAAACAATCCCCTGGAACAAATGATGCTAAATAGATGTTTATTAGATCAATATTTATTTTTCATCAACTTCTCTCTGATCTGGCCCTTGAATTGTAATCCGAAGTTCATAAAGAAGCTATCTTCTGGATCCTTTTCGAGTGGAAGACTTGCAGATCTGCATCATTGAGCCCAAAGGCACTATTCATTGAGATCTTTTGCACTTCCCCCATAGCCTTGAGAAGAGTCAATTCATGGCTTGTCTTATCAGCCTTTCATTTAAGAATTTTGTGGTTAGGCGGGTTTGCTAGGATTAGAATTATTGTAGATGAGTTTGGGAAACAGGTCATCCCAAAATTTTATCAAGTAGATCTTCTTGATTTATATCTGAGCTCCCATACTTCAACTCACTTCTGTAACCTTCTTTTATGAGCTCATCTTGTTCTATCTTCACATTTTCTTTTGATATCTCTATTTGCCTTTTGAGATAGCTCCTCGTAGCTACTGAGATGTTCCTTGCAGATGGAAGCTCTGAAGGGTCAACATAGAGCGCCTATGGAAACTTACCACCAAGTGGGAAGGACCTTACATGATATATGAAGTCCTGGGAAAAGCGCGTACAAGCTGCACAGGTTAGACAGCGACATTGTCCCACGTACGTGGAACACCAACAGTTAAGGAAATGTTACATGTAAAGACACAGTTCTTGTAATTAAGGCCTTGCGCCAAACTCTTTTTATTAATACAAAGAAGTGTCACACCCTGACTTTTGTGGAAGCGTGATTATGTGTGACTTGCTTAATATCATTGCATTCAACCATAACAAACAACTATATGATAAAACCAAGATGTTCATCCATTGATTAAGTCTTAAAACATTACAACAACATTGTTTTAATCCCCAAAAACACAAATTTCGTATTCAGAATACAACACCAACAGGTTTTGAGTTCCATAAGGACTTCTCAAAAGACACTAACGAAAAACTAGGCTTTGAAATATGTACCCTATCCAGGATAGGATACACACTCCAAACCACTCGACATCGGATGACATCTTTTATTCCTAACAACACTTGAAAACTTTAACGCCCGTCAGATCCATACTTAGTTTCCTGAAATATATGTGGTTTGAAAACATCAACAAAAGTTGAGCGAGTTCATGTGTTTAGTGTGTGAGCTCGAATAAACCTTGAAATCATTATAAGTAAGTATGTATGTATGTATGTTTGTAAATGCCGGTATGAAAGCAACAAGGAAAAACAGATCATTAATGGTTTGCAAGGCCATTAATATGTGTGACGTGATGCAGGAAGGCTCAAACCTAGCAAATTTGTCTCTGGCAACAAGACATAGTCACCTCATGGGCCACCCTGGTCCACATGGGTGTGGGCCCGCTACACCCATATAGATCTATCACTCATGTCCCTCGATCCTACAATGATGATTAATGGTCTAAAGCGTTATACCCACCACTCACATGATCTAGCAGTACCCTTCCTTAGCTAACCATACCACATATAAACGTTTGTAACATATACTTCACCCCCGAAGTTATAACACTAAAAACAATTGAAAGAAAAGGGGGGACATGAACTCACGATTTTGCGTTCTTCGAGTCACAGTAACTCAAAGCTTCTTCCGATGTACACGACTACCTACAACGTACTATGATCTATTAGACGAGCGGGTCGTGCCTTGACTTAGTATAAATTAGTGTCTTTGAGTTACGCTCTTTGTGTCTTCGATATTATTCCAAGTTATATAATTATTTGTTAAAATAATAAATATTTTAACTTAAATTATATTTATTAAATTTTGGAATAATTGTTAAAATAATATATTTTTACTTGTTACTTTTCAAGTATTTATACATGTATCTCTTTCCCAAGGATGGGTGTATTTGTATTCCTACTCTTATACTTGTATATTTTTGCCATGTATTGGGGTCGTATTCCGGAGTGTATTTATACATACGAGAATATGTATTTTCTTGTAATTCTTAAGTATTCTTATACTTAATTTTGTATTACTTTTTCCGGAATAATATTTCTAGTAAAAATTACATTGATATATATATATATATATATATATTTTTTTTCAAAATATATATTTTAAGGAATATCACTTAGAAAAATTATTCATAATTTTTCCTTTGGCAAAAGTATTTGTAAATTTCATACAAGTCTCAAAAATAATATATTTTCAAGTCTAACTTAGAAAATATATATACATTCATTTTTCATCCAAAAATAATATATTTCATGTTTGTTTGAGAAAATATATATTTCTTCCAAAAATGATATATTTTCTATTTATCTCCAAGAAAACATATTTTATTCACCAAAAATAATATATTTCCTTCTTGTCAAAAATATGATATAAATTTGTAATAATTGTAAAAATCGTATTTTTGTTCTCTAGGCGTCCAAAATATTATTTACCAAAAAATATACTTGCAAATAAATTTTCCGGAATATTTTGTGAGTTATATTCCTTAGTTAGGTTTCACCAATAAATTGGGTATTCTTCGTATATTTATTCCTTGGAATTTTGGTAATATTTTGGATTGTAATTTTTGGTATTTTGATGAGTTATATTATCTCAAGTCCTAAAATAATATAACTAATACACATAATATACAAATAATCACACACATGGTGACTTCTAAATATATATTTCCTAAATACATATTTAGTCATTTTTATTTATAAAAACCAACCTCCAATATTTATAATTTTTGAACAAAAATCTATGGCAAACTTTATGTGAAAATCCATGGTTTAAAATTCACTTGTAAATATTTGTTTAGAAATATTTTTTTTAATTTTTTTTTAGAAAAAAATTGCTATAGTTTCCCCTTGAAAATGGAGATTTCCATGCTTTCAAAGCATATCATTTTCTTTTGTAAATCAACACAATCAATCAACAATAAACAATTTATACTTACCAATTTTGCCAAAAACAAGCATAAAATACCACTTCATGAACTTGAAAATTTATAAAAAATTGTAGTAACTTACTAGTGTATTTAGTAAGTCTTGTTACTCTTTAAAGTGTGGTTGTTTCTTTAAAAACATCATTTTTAAAGAAGTTAGTTCTTTACAACTTATAATCACATTTTCTAAAAATGTTTCTTCATGGATTTTTCTTGTCACATATGTGCTTCTACACTTTATTAACCATAAAAAATGAGGGTTATTTATTTAAGAACCAGGATTAAGTAAAACTTGTATTTTTAATTTGGTTTCTTGAAAAATCATCCATGAAATCTTAGATCTACAAGACTTACATCTCATTTTAGTCATCTTTTTACAAGAAAACACTATATTCTTTCAAGTTCATGTCTTTCATGAGGATGATCTATTAGTCTTTAACATTTCCATCCTCTTATCTTGCTAGTTATGTTTTTAATCATGATCTAGCAAGATCATATGATGACCTATATCATTTACTTAAGAAATCAACAATCAACAAGTAAATCAACACATAAACAACATGATTTCTTAATGATTTAAGCTTATGTTCAAGTTTCATTCTCTTGATTCTTAGTGTTCTTCAAGATTATCATTATGTATCATTCTTTAACCACTTATATGAGATGTAAAATGGAAAGATTAGTGTTCTTACCACTAGCTCAAGGCTAGGGATGATCAAGAGAAGAAAAGAGGTGGATAAAAGCAAATAGACAAGGTCCTTGAACTTCCGAAAGCTCCTAGCTTCCTTATGCACCTTCTATCACCTATGTGTATGCTTGGAATGTATGGAGGATGATTGAATGATAGTGATGATGGTGGTGGTGTTGGTTACGGCCGAAGCCAAGGAGAAGAGATGGAGAGAAAGTGTGTGTGTTGGTGTGTATGATGAAATGAAGCTTATGTCTTGATGTGTTTACTTATAATCCATTTAGAAGCTTTAACTCATGGTTCATGTGTCTAAAAAGGGTAGACAAGATCAAATATTTAAATCAAATGAAATCTTCATGTGGACCCTTGTGTTGGCCGTTCCATAGGTTGGGGTGGGGGTGGGGTCTTAGGCTAGGGTTTAACCAATTAGTTAGTTATTAGTTAGATTTCAAGTATCAAGTGAGGGATTTAGTCATTTGATATTTATATAGTGTGTTATGATGTTCGGGGACAATAACTAGCTTGGTAATGTTAAAACAGTGCTTCTAGTGAAAATTTGGTGCTTCGGGTAGTGTCCGGTTGTTTGGTTGGTTACTGGTTCGTTAAAGTGCTAAACTATGCAGTTTAGTGTGCTTTATGTACCCTTTTATGATAGTTTCGATTCCCGACACTTAGGAAAGCATTCAGGACCATTTAGCCATATTTATGCATGATATAAGTGTGTTTAAATGCTGAATTTGCTGATTTTCTGCAGAATTATGCAGTTTATGTGAGTTTTAGCCATTTTCCTGCACTTAAACTATCTAGGAAGGCAGTTTTGTGATCCTTACTTTCCTTCACACTATACTAGTGTAATACTTGGTTTCTGGCTCATTCTGTGTCTCAATACAATGTCTGTCTATCTATTGAACTTCGTCAGCATTTTTCTGTTTTGTTTGATAACTGTGTTGCCAGTGTTTCGTACATCATTTGAATCAACAAAGTTCCCATGCAATAACGACATATCATTTGCAATATATGATGCACATGTATGTATATGCTAATAATCAGAAAGCAGTTCAAGTAATTAATTGAAATTTAGCACAGTCATTAAGCATTAATCATTGTCTAATAATTGTACGGATGCACGCAAATTTGACAGTTGTCACATTCTCCCCCTGTTAAGAAAATTTCGTCCTCAAAATTTATACTACATTAACTCTTTAGGGTTACGTTATACGTGCATGGATATGAATAATACCAAAGTGCTTAACCACGAACCCGAATCAAATCTTATTCAAATCAGGTGAACCCAAGGGCATATTACAACAACAAGAACCCAATGGTTAAAAGGTATGTGTTCCAGAATTTGATGTCAAAGGACACGAGACGTATAGATGTATAATCTAGTGTAACTTATTCCACAGGGGTTCAATAAAAGAGGAGTTTCGACCAATAGAATCTTCAAACGATCGCTTACAATATGCAATTGAGTTCTAGAAACAATAGCATCCACATATGAACTCAGAATTCGGAAGCTCAAGTGTAACAGTGACGCAAAAATAATCTGTCACTTTTGAACAAACACTTGAATAAAGTTAGTGTGTTGACATTATTGAGTTGTGAGAATACACCGAAATAAAATACAAACGAATCTGGTGTATCCTTGTCTTAATTCGTAGTTGCATCAAGAATGTTTAAATGACAAGCCAAACAAAAGCATATGTAGTTTCGTGTGAAACGGTTGATGATGACTAGCACAAGCTACAAGTTTGTACCGACACCACAAGGTGTCGTAATGACATAATTCAATAATAGCGGTGACCGAACAAGTTCACCGTGTTTAAAATCAAATGAAAGTATAATGAAGCGAACCTGAAAATGTGATTCAAATGGCATCGCATAATTTTTTTTCAAGTGAATATAGAACACCAAAGAGCTACTGTTTTTGATCAAAGATGAAAAAGCGATAAATACTGCAAGGCATTCGATCGATAATGAAAGAACCGTTAGGAGGTACACTGGAATATGAAATGAATTTTATGTACCATTGTCTTGACACACAACTGTGTTAAGACTGCTTTAATCGTGATGAAACAGAACAGATTTAGAGCAAATCAATAAATAAACAATTATTTCCGTGTATGAGATGCGTAAACGAGATTAGCGCAAGCTTCAATTTAGTGAAAACATCACCACAAGGTGTCGAAATCAACAGACGCCTTAATAGAGTCGTAGACCAAACAAGTCTACTACGACTTGGGACAAAAGAAACATTTGCAAAAATGAATTTGAATATAATGCTCTCAAAACATCATATGGTGTCTTGAACTGAAGATGCGAAATGGAGAAGTTCAAGCAATTGAACTTGGTTTTAGCGAAATTTGACAATAAATACATGTATCGACAAGGGAATTTCGGCATGGTTACAAGGATAAACCATGTATGTAACTTGAAAGAAAAGAAGTTTCAAGAAAGTGTGTTGACTTGATAGCAAAGGAGCCAACAATTACAATAATGTAGGTCATTCGAATCACAAATCAAGAATTTGATTTAGCAAAATAACATTTGAACTTTGATGAAGCGCTTATTCGAAACGAAACCACATGCATAACAAATGGTGCATGAGTAACATATGAATTCCCAAGAAATGAAGGAATGAGTATTCGCTATAATGAAGAAATGATTAAGTATCGAGACAAAGGAGTGTTTGCTTTTATGAAGAAGATTGTTGTGGTGCAACTACCATTAAGAGGAGTATAAATGCAAAAATCTACTTGCTAGAAGCAAAAGTGGAAATTTCAACAAAAGAAATTTGAGTACTTTATCTGTTCGGTTAACTGAAATAGCCTATATGACAGAATAATGGTGTTTGCCCGAGTTAATAGGCGTGGTTCCTAAGTGATAGCTTTTAATGAGCTTTGACATAAGTTCCCGAAGGTCCTAAGTACATGTCTCCTAGATTCTCAAAGTTTCGTATTCTGTGTAAAACTATTTTGTGCATCTTGTAGAAAACACAATATTAGTGTAGGTTCAAAACAAGTTGTCGACTGATGTGTGCAAAATGCAACATATAAATTACATCAATTGTGGCATAAAACTAACCCTTTTTTAGTACTAATGTTGGAAAAAGTGTGCTTTTGTCTTCCTTTTGTATTTTCAGGATTAAATGAGCTCAAATCAACAAAAGAAGAAAAAAGACAGCTAAATCTAACATAAATACAAGAAAATGAACAAACGTGACATGCCCGACCCCACGACAGCATCTTCCCAAACAAAACAAGAAATAGAAGGCTGAACACGTCCCGTGCTCAGTGAACACGGAGGCGTGCCCAAGTGCCAGCAGAAAAGACAAAGCTGTAGAAGCTTCTATCGCCCACCACGGGGTCATGCTCAGCGGACACGGGGCCGTTGTCAACTCTAAGATTCGCAGAATCTGGGAAATCTCGATAGTACAGATTTGCTTCTGCACACGGGGGCGTGCCTAGTGGACACGGGGGCGTGGTCAACTAATGCAGACAAACTGCAATTAATGAAAAAAAAGATGAAGGATGGACATGGGGCCGTGCCCGAGCTTCTGTTCAGCCTATAAATAGGAGTGCTTGGCTCAAGTGCAAACCATCCCTTGGCACACCACCTCTCTCACACTTCACCCACCACCCACCACCACCATAACACCATCATCCAGCACCATCATCCATTGTCCATCATAGAGTGTGTGAGTCGTCTCAGGATCCAAGATTGATCGTAAGAGTTCTTGACAATCAAGGCCATGTTTTCCTAAGTCTCTTACATCACTTGGTGAAGACAAAGTGTCTAGTGTAATACTTTTTATTTTTAATCTTTTCGAACTTTTTACTTGGTTATGTATTAATGACTTTAATAACTAGTTTCTTATGTTGAAGGTGATTTTTCCTTATCGTTTGTCCGTGGTGTCTTGGCATTATTTTACTGTCTATATAAAATAAAAGATTTTCATCATTCATATCTCCATGGTCTATATGGAGGTATGTTGGCTACCTGGTCGGGGGTTAAGGGTACGGTTTGGTAAGAGTATTGCCTTGTTCAGTGTATAGATCTTGCAAGGACCCGGGTCAAATTTAGTAGGACCTCCTTCAATACTTAACGGTATTGGATGGCGGGGGTCCAAACTCTTTGACCCCCTCATATGTAAGCTACTATTAATACTTTAACCCGGCTACTTAGGACTGTATCCCTGCTGACTCAGACTACTTAGCTGAGGGTAACGGCACCTTCAAAAGAGGGGCCTACCATAATATGTATTAATAACTTAATTAATTATCTTTCAATAATCCGACCCTTTAGGATTGTATCCTTGCTAACTCAAACTACTGGGTTGAGGGTAACGTCACCTTCAAAAGAGGGGCCTACTACAATAACTAAGATAATCTCTTAAAAAGTGCAAAAGTGCGGAAATAATCAAAGGTTACACTATACACGAGTCGGAGCCAAGTGATTCATCTTGTCTATCTGTTTTTACTTTTATTTTATTTTCAGCATTTTAGTTAGTTTTTATTTTTCTAGTTTAAAAACTTTTTCCTAACTTTTTGATTTGATTAGACATTGAGGATAAACCGGTACTAAAAGCTCTTGTGTCCTTGGACGACCTCGGTATCTTACCAACACTATACTATGCTCACGATGGGTGCACTTGCCCATATGTGTGTTTAGTGTTAGTAAATATCGTGTTTTATAAATTTAAAACTTGGCTAAAAAAGTGTAAAAGGGCTTAAAATAAACATTAAAACCATAACACACTTCACGCACATCATCGACTCACTGTGCTTCGGTATACTTTCTTCCTGAATCCACAGCTGGCGATAACCCGATCGAAGACCGATCCTGGAATAGTAGTTGGATCCTTGCAGCTGGTCAAATAAGTAATCAATCCTCGGCAAGGGATACCAATTCTTGATGGTTAGCTTGTTCAGCTCTCGGTAGTTGACGCTCATACAAAAACTACCGTCCTTCTTCTTGACGAACAAGACTGGAACCCTCCAAGGCAAGAAGCTGGGTCTAATAAATCCTTTATCTAGCAAACCCTGGAGTTGTGCTGACAACTCTTGCATTTCTGCGCAAGTCGATAGGGTGCCTTGGCTACAGGCGCGGCGCCTGGAACCAAGTCAATGTGAAATTCAACTCGTCGTTGAGGAGGTAATCCTAGCAAGTCTTCGAGGAAAACTCCAGGATATTCCTTTACCACAGGGGTATCTTCGAGCTTTGGTTCTTTGGCTTCTTTGTCCACGACATGAGCCAAGAAGGCAACGCATCCTTTACGCAAAAACTTTCGTGCCTTCAAACAACTAATAATCCATAGAGGCGTATCCTGCTTATCCCCGTGTACCACAATCGTTTCTTCATTCGCCATCAGGATGTGGATAATCTTCTCATGGCAAACGATCTCTGCACGATTACTCGACAACCAATCCATTCCAACTACGACGTCGAAGCTTTCCAACTCAACTGGCAGAAGATCTAACGAAAACTCATGGTCTCCAAGCTCTATCATACAACCTTAAATCACTTCCTCAACCTCCACTAGCTTCTCATTAGCTAGTTCTATCGAGTACGGAATATCTAACTTACTTTCTACTAAACCAAGTATACTCTTAAACTCTAGAGGTACGAAGCTATAGTCGGCACTGGTATCAAATAGCACAGGTGCATAGTGTTGATTAATAGGAACGTACCAATGACTACGTTCGGATTCTGGCGTGCTTCCCTAGCTCCAATGTTGCTTTCGCTTGTCTGTTCGTTGTTAGGGCAATACTTCCTGAAATGCCCCACATCACTGCAGCTAAAACTGTAACAATCCTCAAATAAAATAGATATTCTCAAAATATTTCCGACACCCTATTATATTTTAAAATGTCCCAATATGTCTTTAAATACACCCCGTATGTAAAAACTGAGCCCGAAATACATTAAATAGTATTTAAAATAAATAAAAACCTGATTTTTAAAGCATAGGCGGGCCGCGTAGGACCCACCTTAACATTCACGCGGGCGGTATCAAGGCTGAAACTTGATTTCAGTGAACTTTAAGTTAAGACCGGCCGCGTAAGACCCATGTTAAGTTTACGCGGGCCGCGAGAGATCAACAACGCGGAGACAACCTAGGCCGACACATGTCGACATCGTGGCGGACCTACCTGATGAGCCAGACAAGCTAGTCCATTGACTAGCTTTGACGCGGGCCGCGTAGACCTTCGTCTACCCTTACGCGTGCCGCGAGAGAGTCAGGTATCAGCACTATATAAGAAGGCCATCGGGTTCAACCAAATTTCGTTCACAATTCGATTCTCAATCTCAATTTCTGAAATATATGATTTAGAAAGCTGGTATTATACCTCCTAATTAGCAAGGTTCTGCTCCGTTGTAAGTATTATAACACTAGTCTCGTAGTAGATACGATGCCCGATTGATTTAGGGTTCTGTAACAACTGTCGTGGTTCTGCCCGACGTAGTTGTTGGAATACCGTCTCGGGGAGGGTATCATTAATATTTTCAAAGGGTTATGATACTAACCTATGTACATTTGTATAAATTATAGATTATTCCCAGGAAACCCTTACGCGAAGTCTAAGATAGCAATGTGAGTTTATCCAATTTTTGTTAAACTTTTTGTAATATTTTACAAAACCTTATTGTTTTACAATGTGATTAAGCGGTGATTGAGTCTTTGTAGTTCTTCAATTACTGCCGGTATGTTGGGGTTTTGTATACAAAATTTACTACTGCGAGTAGTAAGTCGGGATGAAAGTACGTTACCATTGGACAACGAGTTAGCCAATGTGTAATATGACCCACAAGTCAGGATTGACAGTACTGAATGAGTAATTGTGTAGAAATAAACAATGTTATCGCTCTCAATACTGTTTTAATTGATAAAATGTTTCTTGATTAAACTGGGATTCACTCACCAGTATTTCCTACTAACAAACGTTTTTAAAACGCGTTTCAGGTAACACAATGTGACAGCCAATTTGTAAAATGCCAGCTGGAGAGCACTGAAGGCTTGGGAAAAATGTGGCTATAAAAGTTACCTAAAAGACGATGTTTTAAATTCAATAAAATAGGGTTTATCCCTATAAATGTATTGTAATAAGAAACTTGGGTTTTACCCATGTGGTTATTAATATCAAATATGGTGGTTTTACTCTGATAAACATTTCCTAACTACGGTCATGATGTAATTTCCGCTGCCAAATTAACCAACTGATACCACCGAAAATCTGAGTTCGCGTCCGCCCGTTCCCGGGACAGATAAGGGACCGGGGGTTGCGACAGAAGGTGGTATCAGAGCCTAGCCACTGGTCTGAGCCAAAGACGTGTTCTGCTGACACTTAAATTCTAAATTTTTGTGTTAGGAAAAAAATTATGTGATTATGTGTTTTGTGTTATTTGACTATTTGTTAGTTTACGGTATGAGTGATCAAGGACCTTCAGACATGTGTCGTCAGTTGTCTGATTCACCTTGGAGTGAAGGTACCTCTTCACACCCTGCCCTTTCTGGGTATTCTGCTGATCAAGAAGAAGGGATGTCTGCCTTTAAAGCTCAGTCGGAAGAGCCATTCCTTCACAAAAAGAGAGGATGGTTCAGTAAGGAAGCTTTTGCGCGTAGGAAAAGAATGCGAAAGTTGCAACAGCAAAGAGCCTTAGCAGCCGTTAAACGAAAGACAGATGCCCATACACAGGATATGCTTAATAGAAGCCTAGCCAATTTCCATATCCTAGCCACAACTGCTGTTGACCCAAGCTTAGAACAACTAGTAGCCCCACAACCACCAATCCCAGACCAACCCATGGAAATAGAAAACCCTGAAAACCAAGTGGAGATGCATGACTTCAACCCAGAGGAAATCCCTAGGGTACCTGCACCAAACCCCCTAGACCCAAATTATGACCTCTGGTGGGACGATAATAGGGACTTTGTGCAACGTTACCCGATACATGAAGACACACCCATACAGAACATAGGAGCCTACCCAGGTATGGACCCTTTAGATCCCTATTACCATGATAACTACATTAGGGAGATCTTAGAAGATCCTTACCGATTTCAGGCACTTTCACCCCCATATCAGGAACCCGCACCCCAGATTCCGAACCCAGTCCTAGAGCATGTACCCCCCAATGAGTGCAGAAAACGTACAAGAACTTAGGACTTTTGGGGGGGAAATTTTAGAAAGCAGTGAGAGAATGAGACAGGTGGGAGAGCGTCTCGTATGGAAATACGATGAGCGAAATATGGATTTTTGGATAAATCCATATCCGTGATGTGATGGAGGAAACGGTAATAGTAAGAATAATATAAATATAATAAAAATAAAATAAAATATGTGTGTACGGATGCCTATTACTATTAGTGTGATTCTATTTCTATTGGTATTGTAATTTTTATTTCAGTACTAGTGTGTAATAGATACATAATAGTATACGGAAATAGAGTAAAAGTCGCAATGATCGGCGTTTTTGGCTAGATTGCGTATCATGTGATTAACTATATTAAATATTATCTTGTGATATTAATATGTGGTAAATGTTTAAAATTCAGATGGCCGATGAGGAAATCAAGGAAATCTGAATAATGATAACCAGAGTAACATTAACGTGGTTAATGAAAATCCGAGCATCAATAACAATGGAAACCAAATGGATAATAGTGTCGTTCAACATATAGTAGCACAAGGAATTATAGATGCAATGCCATTTATTATTCAAACGATTCAAGAAGCGAATAGTAAAAGTAAGCATAGCAGTAAGCGACCAATTAAACCAGAACACAGCATGAACAATGGACCTGTACTTCAAATGTCCATTCCCAAAAGGAGAAGAACCGTGTCTTACGGTTGTTCTTATAAAGAATTCTGGTCTTGTAAACCAATGGAATTCTCAGCCAACGAAGGGGCCATTGCAACCCTATGCTGGATAGAGAAGACTGAGGCAGTCTTAAGAATAAGTAAGTGTGCTGAAGAAGATAAGATACTGATTGCTTCTAATATGTTTAAAAATTCAGCACTAGAATGGTGGAACACTATCCTCCAATCAAGAGGAAGTGATAGAACTTACAATATGGAATGGGAAGAATTTAAGGATAAGGTAGAAAAGAAATTCTGCCCACCCAATGAAAAGGAACAGATAGCAAACAAATTCCTAAACCTTAGGATGACTGGTGTGGATAGTAAGGGATACACTAAGATATTCTTCGAATATGCTAGAATAGTGCCAATTCTTGCTTCACCAGAACCAGTGTTAATCTCCCATTATATCTGGGGATTAATTGGAGAGATTAAACATGTAGTCAAGGCAGCTAGACCTCAAACTATAGAAGAAGCTGTAGAACTAGCAAATACCTTGACAGATGAATTAGTCCGTACCCGAGAAGAGGATCAAAGGAGGAACCTAACCCAGAAACTCACACAAGAATTTAGTTATGGAAATTTTAATCGTGGGAAAAATATAGGTTCTACCTCTACACCTTACTGTAAGAATTGCAAAAGAAAGCATTCAGGAAGATGCTCCATATACTGTAACTTTTGCAAAATATCGGGACACAAGGAAGAAAACTGCAGGAAGAAAGCTAACAACAGAATATGTTACAATTGCGGAGAACAAGGTCATATCAAGCCTAATTGCCCAAAATTAGCTCCAGCTACAAACAACAAGAATACTCAAAATACTAGAGCATTTGTTCTGACTGCAGATGAAGCTAAGATGATTCCAGATGTCATAGCTGGTACGTTTTTAGTTAATGATGTCTTTGCTAAAGTATTATTTGACTCTAGTGCAAACCAAAGTTTTATTAATACATCATTTTGCAAAATTCTAAATCAGTCATTAACTAAACTACCACAAGAATGCTTAGTAGAAACAGCTAATGGAGAAACTGTTAGGATTTCTGAAATCTTGCAGGGAGCAAGCATGGAAATTTTAAATCAAAAATTTATTGCAAACCTTTATCCCATGAATTTGGCAGGATTTGATATTGTTTTAGGAATGGATTGGTTGATAGCCAATAAAGCCAGTATTTTATGTGATCAAAAGTCAATTCAAGTAAATTCACCAAAAGGTAAAACGATCACAATTAAAGGAGATAAACCATCTATAAGAAAAGAATCATTAGTGTATTTGATTTCCATAAAATTCATCTCGGTGATGAAAACTGCAAGTTATATAAGAAAAGAATCATTAGTGTATTTGATTTCCATAATCACTAACACTAAAGGAAAAGATTTAAAAGATATTCCAGTAGTATCTTAGTTTTCAGATATATTTCCAGAAGAATTGCCAGGGCAACTTCCAGATAGAGAAGTCGAATTCAGAATCCATTTAATACCAGGAACAGCACCGATTGCCAAAGCACCTTACCGTTTGGCACCTGCAGAAATGCAAAAATTGAAGAAACAATTAGACGAATTGCTAGAAAAAGGATTTATACAGCCAAGTTCGTCACCATGGGGAGCGCCGATACTGTTTGTTAAAAAGAAAGACGGATCGATGCGTATGTGCATTGACTACCGTGAATTAAACAAGGTCACGATTAAAAACCGGTACCCATTACCGCGAATCGATGATCTGTTTGATCAACTACAAGGAGCTCGATTTTTCTCTAAAATCGATTTAAGGTCAGGATATCATCAATTAAAGGTACAGGGAGATGACATTCCTAAAACCGCTTTCAGAATAAGGTATGGTCATTATGAATTTACTGTCATGCCATTTGGTTTAACCAATGCCCCAGCTGCATTTATGGACATGATGAACCGAATATGTAAGCCATATTTGGATAAATTCATAATCGTCTTCATAGATGATATTCTCATTTACTCTAAGAATAAAGAGGATCATGCAAAACATTTGCAAGCACTTTTAAGTTTATTAAGAAAGGAAAAGCTTTATGCTAAATTTTCTGAGTGCGAATTTTGGTTAGAACAGGTACAGTTCCTTGGACATTTAGTTAATCATGAAGTAATTCATGTGGATCCCACAAAGATCGAAGCAATTACTAAATGGAAAACCCCTGAATCACCAACAGAGGTTAGAAGTTTCTTAGGATTGGCCGGTTATTATAGAAGATTTATTCAAGATTTTTCTAGAATAGTTGTTCCCTTAACTAAGCTAACCTGTAAATCTGTTAAGTTTGAATGGGGATTAAAACAAGAAGAGGCCTTTAGAATTCTTAAGCAAAAATTAACCCATACACCCATACAAGCGTTACCAGAATGAACTGAAGACTTTGTAGTCTATTGTGACGCTTCTAAATTAGGTTATGAATGTGTATTAATGCAACGACAAAAGGTTATAGCTTACGCATCTAGACAACTTAAGAATCATGAAGAGAATTATTCAACCCATGATCTAGAGTTAGGAGCTATAATTTTTGCTCTTAAAATTTGGAGACATTACCTTTATGGTAGTAAGTTTACCATATTCACTGATCATAAGAGTTTAAGGTATATTTTCAAGCAAAAAGAGTTAAAAATGAGACAAAGACGCTGGATGGAGATGCTTAGTGATTATGATTGTGATATCCAGTATCATGAAGGAAAAGCAAATGTAGTGACAAATGCTTTAAGCCGAAAGTATCATGAAAAGCCAAAAAGGGTACGTTCTCTTAAATTAAATCTACAAGTAGATTTAAATGATCAAATAAGAGAAGCACAAGAATCAGTAATCAAGGAAGATACTGAAAAGCTAAAAGGTATGCTAAAAGAATTAGAACAAGGAACAGATGGAATTTGGAGATTCCATAAAAAGAGAATGTGGATGCCTAAATTAGGAAACCTACGTCATCGTATATTAGAAGAAGCTCATTAGTCTAAGTATACGATGCACCCAGGAAATGATAAGATGTATCAAGATTTAAGAAAGAATTTCTGGTGGATAGGAATGAAAAAGGACATAGCAGTCTATGTTTCTAAATGTTTAACATGTTCTCAAGTCAAAGCTGAACACCAGAAACCCTCAGGTCTATTACAACAATTAGAAATGCCAGTGTGGAAATGGGAATTGATAACCATGGATTTTGTTACTAAATTACCCAAAACAAGGAAATGTAATGATACAATCTGGGTGATTGTAGATAGGCTAACTAAGTCAGCGCATTTTCTACCAATGAAAGAAACATTCAGTATGGAGCAGCTAGCCAAATTATATGTAAATGAAATTGTTTCTTTACATGGAATTCCTTTATCAATTATTTCTGATAGGGATAGTCGATTTACCTCTCTTTTTTGGTCAAGTTTCCAAAAAGCAATGGGAACCAAGTTAAATCTAAGCACAGCTTATCATCCTCAAACAGACGGACAAATCGAAAGGACAATTCAGGCAATGGAGGACATGCTTAGAGCTTGTGTAATTGATTTCGGAGGTAATTGGGACGATCACTTACCTTTAATAGAATTTTCTTATAATAATAGTTATCACACAAGTATCAATGCTGCACCATTCGAAGCACTTTATGGACGTAAGTGCCGAACCCCAGTCTGTTGGGCAGAAATTGGGGAAAAACAACTATTTGGACCTGAGATAGTGCAAGAAACAGCTGACAAGATTATTCAAGTCAAGGAACGACAGAAAGCAGCACGTGATCAACAGAAAAGTTATGCCGATAACCGACGCAAACCCTTGGAATTTCAAATAGGAGATAAAGTATTTTTAAAAGTCTCTCCTTGGAAAGGAGTAGTAAGATTCATCAAACGGGGAAAGCTAAGTCCCAGGTATATTGGACCTTTTGAGATTATTAGAAAAATAGGACCTGTAGCCTATCAGCTACAACTGCCAGAAGAAATGGCAGGAATACATGATGTGTTTCATGTATCTAATCTCAAAAAGTATTTAGCTGATGAATCACTAATAGTACCTCTAAAGGATATAGAGGTAAATGAACAACTCAAGTTTGTAGAAAAGCCTCTACAGATTGAAGACAGGAAAGTCAAGAACCTCAAGCATAAGAGACAAGTTCTGGTCAAAGTAAAGTGGGAATCCAAAAGAGGACATGAGTATACATGGGAGCTTGAATCAGAGATGCAAAGAAAATATCCGCACTTCTTCCAGTAGATCTCGAGGACGAGCTCTAAAACAAGGCGGGAGAATGTAACAATCCTCAAATAAAACCGACATTCTCAAAATATTTCCGACACCCTATTATATTTTAAAATGCCCCAATATGTCTTTAAATACACCCCGTATGTAAAAACCGAGCCCGAAATACATTAAATAGTATTTAAAATAAATAAAAACCTGATTTTTAAAGCTTAGGCGGGCCGCGTAGGACCCACCTTAACATTCACGCGGGCGGTATCAAGGCTGAAACTTGATTTCAGTGAACTTTAAGTTAAGACGGGCCCCGTAAGACCCATGTTAAGTTTACGCGGGCCGCGAGAGATCAACAACGCGGAGACACCCTAGGCCGACACGTGTCGACATCGTGGCGGACCTACCCGATGAGCCGGAGAAGCTAGTCCATTGACTAGCTTTGATGCGGGATGCGTAGACCTTCGTCTACCCTTACGCGGGCCGCAAGAGAGTCAGGTATCAGCACTATATAAGAAGGCCATCGGGTTCAACCAAATTTCGTTCACAATTCGACTCTCAATCTCAATTTCTGAAATATATGCTTTAGAAAGCTGGTATTATACCCCCTAATTAGCAAGGTTCTGCTCCATTGTAAGTATTATAACCCCAGTCTCGTAGTAGATATGATGCCCGATTGATTTAGGGTTCCGTAACAACTGTCGTGGTTCTGCCCGACGTAGTTGTTGGAATACCGTCTCGGGGAGGGTATCATTAATATTTTCAAAGGGTTATGATACTAACCTATGTACATTTGTATAAATTATAGATTATTCCCAGGAAACCCTTACGCGAAGTCTAAGATAGCAATGTGAGTTTATCCAATTTTTGTTAAACTTTTTGTAATATTTTACAAAACCTTAATGTTTTACAATGTGATTAAGCGGTGATCGAGTCTTTGTAGTTCTTCAATTATTGCCGGTATATTGGGGTTTTGTATACAAAATTTACTACTGCGACTAGTAAGTCGGGATGACAGTACGTTACCATTGGACAATGAGTTAGCCAATGTGTAATATGACCCACAAGTCAGGATTGACAGTACTGAATGAGTAATTGTGTAGAAATAAACAATGTGATCGCTCTCAATACTGTTTTAATTGATAAAATGTTTCTTGATTAAACTGGGATTCACTCACCAGTATTTCCCACTGAGAAATGTTTTTAAAACGCGTTTCAGGTAACACAATGTGACAGCCAATTAGTAAAAAGCTAGCTGGAGAGCACTGAAGGCTTGGGAAAATTGTGGCTATAAAAGTTACCTAAAAGACGATGTTTTAAATTCAATAAAATAGGGTTTATCCTTATAAATGTATTATAATAAGAAACTTGGGTTTTACCCATGTGATTATTAATATCAAATATGGTGGTTTTACTCTGATAAACATTTTCTAACTACGGTCTTGATGTAATTTCTGCTGCCAAATTAACCAACTGATACTACCGAAAATCTGAGTTCGCGTCCGCCCGTTCCCGGGACAGATAAGGGATCGGGGGTTGCGACAAAAACAGCCTGGATCACGTCCTTGATCATCACCATTTCCGCCTTGATTGTTGTTGTTGTTGCTGTTTCTTTCGCTAATTCTGCTACCATCTTGACCTTCATTTCCATGCCCAGCACCGTACCAACACGTCTCCTTTGCATGCCCCACTTTGCCACAGTTATCACATTTTCCATACATGCATGGCCCGGTATGATGAAGTGGGCAGTTGTCGCACTTAGGCAGTTTACCCATGTACCTTTTTCCCTTATTGGCCTTGTTGCGTGTATCCGCCTGAGTACCTTTTTGGAAATCAGTGAGCTTCCTTTTGTTCTTTCCAGATGACCCCACCTGAGTTTCCTTCTTTTTGTCAGGGGTCGAAAGTTTTTCCAATCTAAGTGCTTCCTTATTGAGTGCCACACTCAAGTTACTTGCATCGATAGTTGTTGGAGGCGTTGATGCCGTCATCAAGCTCAGAATCTGAGGCGCCAATCCCCAGACGAATCATCCTATCCTATTAAGCTCTGGTTCCACCAGATATGGAACAACTCGTGACAAATCGTGAAGTTTCTGCACATATTCCACTACCTTTGGACATTCCATCTTCAGGTTCCAGAATTCAATTTCCAGCTTCTGGATCTCCATCTGAGAACAATACTCCTTACGCATCATTCCCTTCAACTCATCCCATGTCAAAGCATACGCAGCAGCCTCGCCTATTGTCTGAACCCGAAGATTCCACCGTGATAGAGCCTCATCTTGAAACAATCCAGAAATGTATGTGAGTTGTTGCTCTAGAGTACATCCGCTCATTCGCAAAACAGAATCCGTATTCTCGACCCATCTCACAAAAGCTACGGCACCTCCAGTGCCATCAAAGTTCAGAGGCTTGCAGTCCAAAAACTGCTTGTAAGAACAGCCTGTACAAGCAACATCATTCACAGAAGGCATTAACAAGGCACACTCGAAAATGTCCAAACGTATTGTAATGTGTCTTAGGTGACTTAAACATTACCGTTAGGTGGGTTATTCCACTCGAATATGCTCTCGATCTCCCTCGAATATGCTCTCGATCTCCCTCAGTTTCTATAACTTTCTTTAGTAATTCATTCAAAGCTCTGCCCCGTGTTAAGTGTTGTAACCCCTGATCGTTGAATCGATACCGTGTCCGATTGATTTAGGACCTACCAACGCATGTCAAGGCTTTGCCCGACTAAGTACGTTGGGGTTCTGTATCGTGACGTAGGGATAAAGTTGAATTGTGTTACTACACTTAACGCGAATGCATTATATATTTTTATTAAATAATATAACCGCCCTCCTAAAACACCACTAACACCCCTACACGCCCTAAAATATACCCCATATACAAAAAACTGTCCCGAATACCTTTAATTTTATAAAAACAAAATAAAAACAAAATCCACAAGTCGCTCTTGGGCCGCGAATGAGATCACTAAGATCTCCGCGGGGCGCAACAGCTCAAACACCCGACGTAACCTTAGGCTGACACGTGTCGATGACTCATCAACCCATTGCCGCCTCTAGGTCTCTGGTGGGCCGCGAAGCCTTCCCCTGTTTCCGTCGCGGGCCGCGAAAAAGTGTCAGTTAGGCACTATAGATAGGATCGATGAGCTTCAGTTGTTTTCGTTCAAATCTCACACATCTCTCTCAATTTCTGAATAGAAATTATTATACCGGGTATTATACCCCCCCCCCCCCCTAAATAGCGAAGCTCTGCCCCATTGTAAGTATTATAACCCCCGGTTACGTATTAGGTACGTTGCCCGATTGATCTAGTGCTCCGTAACGGTTGTCGAGGCTCTGTCCGACGTAGTCGTTGGAGTTCTGTCTCGGGAAGAGTATATCTAATGTAAATATGAGATATTATACTAACGCGTGTGCATTTTTTATTTAACTAGATTATAACCAGGAAGCCACCAAGGAAATACCTAAAGTAGCAATGTGAGTAATCTCCTTTTTTTGTAAACCTTTTTGCAAACTATTTTTACAAAACCTAAAATATTTTATAATGGGATTAGCAGTGATTGAGTCTTTGTAATTCTTCAATTACTGCCGGTATGTTGGGGTTTTGTATACAAAATGTGTAACACGTTACCATTGGACAACGGGATAGCCAATGTGTAATATGACCCACCAGTCAGGATTGACAGTACTGAATGAGTAATTGTGTAGAAATAAACATTGTAATCGCTCTCAATACTGTTAAAGGATAAAACTCTTTTTGATTAAACTGAGATTCACTCACCAGTATTTCCCACTGACAAAAATGTTTTAAACGTGTTTCTGGTAACAAAATGTGAAATCCAAATAGAAGCCAGCTAGAGAGCACTGAAGGCTTAGAAAAGTGGCTATAAAAGTTACCTAAATAAAAAGGAGATTTTGTTTTCAATAATTAGAGTTTATCCCTATAAATGTATTGTAAATAAAACTTGGGTTTTATCCCATTTATCCGTTATAAAAATGTGGTGTTTAACTCTGATAAAAATATTTCCTAACTACGATCCTGATGAAAATTTCTGCTGCCAAATTGATAAACACCGATACCATCTGACTGGTTCGCGGCTCCCGCTCCCAGGATGGGGTCGGGAGTTGTGACAGAAGGTGGTATCAGAGCCACTGGTTTAAGCCATCTAGGTGTTCTTTTAATACCTAAAACTTAAACCTTATGTTAGGAAATTAATGTGACAATTTATGTGTTATTCTGTGTAAATAAATATTAGTATTAATATTATGATTTTTATGTTTTGAACTCATTGTATGAGTGACCAATATGATTAAATGTACCCATAGGCTACCTAGGGAGATGCATTATAAGATATAACATACATAGACTTATAGTAATGCAATTCCTTTAAGAAGTTACGTAAAATATAAAACTAGCCTATTAAACTTGACATGGACTCCAAGTTAGGTTACAATAAACGAAATGTATTATATGTATTATATATCATAAGATACCTTATACATACACATTCAATGTGAAGTTATATATTAGTAAATTTAGACACCTAAATTCAAGTTGATGCCCACCTATTAAAACTTTGATATATAATTCCCGATGTATATTCCAAATTTTACATATTAACCACTATGATATGTATTGATCACATATCTATTAATATATTAAATAACACTAATATATTAATATTTAATAAAAAAACTAATGTCAAAGTTATATTAATATTAAATGGGACACGTTGGTTTCATATCAAAGTTATACTAATATCAATATATTAATGAAATAATAACTAATATATAAAAACTAATATTTCCTAAATATTAGTTATACTAAAATACATATCATAATCTTACCTTAATATGTAAACAAAGAGTTAGCTATTTACAGTAATATACAAACATATATAGTGATTTCAGAGTATCTTGAAAAAAAAAAAGATTTTTGTCAAACTAGAATACTCTAGTTAACAACAAAGTTAAGTTACTACTTTAGTTACAAAACATCATAGAATAGCTTCTATATTTATATATAATAGACTATTTGTTCAATAAAAACTTCAGTTTTAACTATAAGTTTAATATTTTATCTACATTATTTAAAACTAATTTATTTAATAAAATGATTTTGTGTCATCAGTATTGTTTAGATATAAATATTATATAAACTGATTAATGTAAATAAAGGGTCATTATGAGTAAAGGTTTTAACCTATTGACTAAGTTCATATATTACAACAAGATATTTGGTACATTTATTATTATTATATTTATTAACTCCAGTTGAAATATAAACCCTAGTACAATATTGATGACTATAACATAACTTATAATAGTAAATATTAATAATATCTTATAGCTCATCTAAATACGTGTTATATTGTTTTATTACCTTAGTTGGTCTTATAAAATGATGTCGTAACCAAAAATACTATAATAAGTGAAGAAGTCTCGGTTACTTTACTATGGTTGAAAAAGACGGAAGCTATTCTTAAAATCGGCAAATGTCTATTTTAAGTGCTTTAACCTAAAACACTTTACCTTAGAATTTAAAATTTTAAAATATATTGAATGCAATAAACTCTCGTAGTGATAATTTAAATTATAATCTTTTAAAATATTATCTGACTAGTTTTGTAAATGGCATGGTTTAAGTAATCATGAAATATAAAATTTTATACATATACAAGCTACACATACTAATAATTGGAAGTATATATATACATTATAATAACATCCAAACAATAAGTTTATACATGTATATAATGTAAACTAAAAATTTATTTTACACATGGTACATGTAATTTTTTTTTTTACATTTAACCCTATAACATAATTTAAAGAAAGTATATATTCAGAATATTATTATATTAGTATAAATAGTCATGTTTTTATTCTCTATCATTTAGAATATTATAAAAGTAATAATTTTTGTTTTTTATAAAAGAAAAGAGAAGTCTGATGGGTTTGTACAATCGGTACGTATAAAAGAGATTAGATAATTAATTTTAAAAGTAAAGATATTACAGAATGAAAACCTCTTTTCTTATCCGACTTAAATCAATAATTTAGTATTTTATTTATTTATTTATTTGTAGTTGGCAAATTAAATTTTCCTAAATGTTCTAGTTATTGTTTCATTTTCAAGTTAAATTAAAATGGATACCCCATATAAAAATAATTGACTCCAATGTGTATTTAATACACTTATCCTTTATATAGTTTATTTAAAGATCAAATTATAGTGTTAATATTATAATATCTTTAAACAAACTACTATTATCATTGTTCGAGATATAAATATACATACCTAATATATGTAGAATCAATTTAGAAGCGTCAAACTTTGTATTATCTACTATAATACTTCTTTGAAAAAATAATATTATATATTAAAGAGTTAAGTTTTAATATTTTAAACCAATATGGTTCAACCCACTAGTTAAAAATAAATTTATTTCCATAAGTCTAGAAAGTTTATATTTTGACTAATTTATTTCTTTAAACATTTATTTATTCATCCTTTAATTCCAAAATATTATATTCAATAAATTTAACAGAAATTTATTTCAATATACTACCTTTATAAAAATGGTAAATAAAGTTATGGAAATAAGCTTGATGATTAGTACCATCGGTTATATAGTTGACTTTTTATAAAAGAAAGATATTACAAAATGATTTAGTATATATATTACTTAAATTTTGATATTAACTAGAGATTTGTAATTTTTTTTGTTTTGTTTCTAAATAATAAATATACACATATATATACATAATAGAATTTCTTGATATTATAATCAAATATCTTCTGATGATAAACATAAGAGAAAATATCACGGGTGATTCTTATAAAAACGTGAAGTCATATAAAAATAAATCATGAAATGTGTTATGTTAAAAAAAACCATATATCTCAATAAAATATTCATTGCAACAGAATCTAAGAATAGAGTTAGCTGTAAGTATACTCATCACATTGAACCTAACCATAGTGTCAATGGAGACTGTTGGATCTGAGTTTCTTTTTGATTGTATTTTCGTTTGGAATTAAGATGGAAATGAAAGAGTTGTGCAGCGGAATTAAGATGAAAACAAACTTTGCATACAATCAAACGAGAGTAATACTTTAATCAAACATCTTTACACAATGAATCGAAAGATTGAATTTGTTTCAACAACGATTACAATGATTGATGACTGAATGCAAACTCCCCCTCAGCCAGAGCTCAGTAGTTTGTTCGTGCAAAGAAGACGATGTTGTAAAAGAGCTAATAGAACAGTACAAAGTACTGAACTATTTATAGGCACTTGCAAACCACTGAGCATCTTTAGCTGACGTCACCATGAAAGTGACATCTAACCTCCTAACAAACTCTAACCTCTGATCAATACAAACACTGATGTACTAACTACTGCTATTACAAATCATTACACAAAAGACACTTAAAACAGCTGCTGCATCCTTCCACTGCTGTGAACCCAGCAGTGCTTGTCCGGATCAGCAGTACTTGACTCAAGGCAGTAGATTGACTCAGCAGAGCTTTGTTCTTCCATCAGTCTTTGACATTGGGCAGTAGATGTAAGGCAGCAGATGTAGGTCAGCACTTAGTAAGATCAGCAGATAGGAGGTCAGCAGATATGAAACACTTTCAAGGGGAGAGGTTTGCATGAACCAACTGTAATCGTCTGCTTATTCTGGATCCACTGCTCTGATCCAGTTTTGGCTTTAATTATCTGTTCCTCTGATAGGGTTCAATCCCAACAATCTCCCCCTGGAACAGATAATGCCAAAACTCTTCATTATTTGTGGAATTCTTTATTGCCTCATCAACAGCTCCCTTATCTGACCTTTAAATTGTAATTCAAAGTCTAGGGCATCTGTATCTTCATCATCCCTGCTAAGTGGAAGATCAAGCAGATCCTGCAAATCTTCAAGACTCAGGCCAAGAGCTTGTTCCCTTGATATTTTCTCCACTACTCCACCAGGCCTGAGCAAAGTCAATACGCAGGTCTGTTTGTCAGTTTCCCACTTTTGTATTTTTGAGCCTGGTGGGTTTCTTGGGAGATGTTTATTTGCAGAAGTATTTGGTGAGGCTGGCCTGTTCATAGCTGGCTGAGCAGCACTTGCAGATTGTTCCAATTCAAGATCTTCTTTAATCATTACTTTCGTGCCTGCTTTTACAATGGCATCTCCAGCTAATAGATCTTGAATTGTTTCCATGCTAAACTGGTTTTTGCTCTTTCTTTTGTAGATGGCAGCACCAGCTGGAGCAGTGATTCTTTTGACTTGCAGCTTTGGTGGTCTTTTTGAGACCTCTGCTTTGGAGTAGTCAGGCTTTTGTGGAACATTTGGGTCTTTCTTTCTTAGTTCCTCCAACCTTTTGTAGGTGGCCCTGACTCTATCTTCTCCCCACTTTGTCACAGAGTTCATTGACCCATAATCAGCTGCAATCAGCTCCTCTTTCATTCTCCTCAACTCTAACATCTTCTCAGCTTCAAATTGTTTGAATTTTTCAGGAGGAGTCTGCTTGACCTTATTTTTGATCATGTCTTGAATCCTGGCTGCTTCCTTTTCAAGCTCAGGAATGGTCCAGTTCTTGTACATGTGTTTCTCCCCCTTGTATTTCTTGTAGGTCATGATGTTTTCAATGTAGTCTTTTCTTAAGGACTCATCTGCCCTTTCTGAAATTTTCTGACATACATTTTTAGCAAAACGCTCCATAGCATTGACCTGTGAGAGTAAAAACTGATAGTTTTGTTGAAATTCTCTATCAGATTTCCCTTTTCTGTTTTTTATTGCAATATCCTCTGCTTGTTTGGCTTTGAGTTTCAAGTATTCTTCAATATTGTTAGGCCTAGGATAATTTGCAATTGATGGCAAACTCCTTTTGGCTGGGTCATCTTCATAATAAAAAGATTTGATTTCTTCTCTGACTGCAATGAGTTCCAGAGGAAATGAGACACCAGCAGGAGGTAGTGATTGTATAATTTGAGCTGAAGAGAGAGGTATGGGTTTTGGAATACTGACAAGTGACAGGGATTTAGAAGATGTTGGTGATGGAGATGTGTCATCATCTTTTAAAATTAGCCTTCTCCTTTTTGTAGGAGGGACTGATGATGTTTTGGATGGAACAGTGGTGGTAGATGTAGTGGCAGTGGATTGTGATTGCCTAACAGCTGTTGAAACAACTGGTGTTTCAACCACTGTTGTCATTACAACAGATGTTATAACATCTGCTGTCTTCTGCTGTATGTCAGCAGGTGTTGTTTTTGGTGGTGATGATGGTAAAGCAGTGGATGTTGTGTGTGTTGAAGTGGTGTGTGTTGATGGAACAACTGTTTGGCAAGCAGTAGTTTTTGTAACTCCTGTTGCATCAGCTGTTTTGTATGGTGGTTTTTGAGCAGACTTTGAACGTCTGTTTGGAATGGATTTAGGTTGCCTCACTTTTCTAGTAGGCTTCTTCTTTTCCTCAACAGGATTTTCATGATCCTTTGACCCAGAAGTACCCTGATCTGGATGATCCATTATGTCCACCCTGGCTTTCCTTTTGGCCTCTCTATCCCTTTTTACACTTGCAACTGCTTCTGCTAGTGCATTTGTTGTCACATCAATTTTCTTGCTACCATCTGGCAAAGGGATCTTTTTGGTCATGTTTGAATTTTCTGGTTCAAGATAGAGACCATCCTCTATACCCTTCTTTTTCCACTCCTTAATTTTCTCCCCCTTTTTGGCATTATCTTCTGGGAGTTGATAAATGTAGCGTACTTTTGGAGGAGCAGTGCCAGTGGTGTGCAAGATCTGAGTTTTGAGAGCCTTTAAATCAGCCTGAGTGTTCTTGAACCTTGACTCCATTGTATTTCTCAGCTGTTGTACATGTTTTTCATGTTGCTGATCTGCTAATTGTGCTTGTTGTTGGAGAAAAGATTGAAATAGATTCCAGAGCTCATTTGTAGCAGGTGCCCTTTGTGGAGCAGGTGCTTGAGGTGGAACAGCAGTTGATTGTACCTTCTGAACTTGTAACACCTGTTTTAGCATATCTTTGAGTTCTGCAACAGAGTTATCAAGCTTTGCAATACGATCCGTCAATTTCTGGTACTTTAAACCATCACCCAAGTTAATGGGATCATCTGATTTCCCACTAGTATTGGTTTTATCAGTGGTAGATATAGGGAGTATACTCCAAACATTAACCACTGATGCCCCTTTTTCTTGGTACTGGGTCTTCTTCCTTCAACACTTGACAACCTTTTGATGTTGCCAGTAGGATAAATAAATCCACTGGTGGTTGGCAGAGGTGCTATGAAAGGAATTGCCTCCAAGGAAGTCTTATTAATGTAACCACTGTCAAATGTAACCCAGTGGGTGTAACACTTGTAGTGGCTGCTTCACTTGGATTACCACCAAGAGTTACTTGTAACTCAAGGGGTGTAACCTCCTCAGGTTGTGTTGGTGGGTTAGCAAAGATTGATACATCAGACCCAGTCAGTTGTTGAGGTATATTCTCATTAGTAGGTGATTGAGAAGGACTGGTTAATGCCTGGTTCAAATCAATTGCATCCAACAGTGGTTTTATTGGTGAGGGAATTGTGGATGTGATGATTGGTGTAGAAAAAGGATGTGTCCCGGGCATTGGACTGTGGATGATAGAAACGAGTGTTTCCAGAGCATCATGATGTGGAGACCCTATTTGTACAACCTGTTCTTTTTGTGAAGAAGCAGGAGGAGTTGTGGTTATGGGTTGAGATATTTGTACCAACTGCTGTGAGGAAGTAGCAGCAGTGGTTTCTTGTGACATTTGTGTTGTCACTGGCAGGAGCTCTGGTATCTCATCCTCCAGAGTTGCGTTTTTTATGGGTTTTGTGGGCTTTTGAGTTTTTCTTTTTGGCTTTTTGGAGATAGTAGGTGTGGGTTTCAGAGCAGTTGTGCTGCTGCTTTGATCACCTTGAGCAGTGGGCTCAGCAGCAGATACCTGAGGAGCAGTTGTAACTGCTAAAATCTGCTCAGGCACCTCTGCTTGTGTTTTGCAAGGTGCTAACATTCTTGAAAAAGTTTCAGTTGTTAAACTGTTTATTTGAGTAGAATCACCTTGGTTTATTATAGCTAAATCATCCTTACTGAATTTCTTTGATAAATAGTAACTTAAAAATCTTGGAAACAGTAAGAATGATTTTGTTTCAACATTATTAACCAAATCTTTAAAAATTTCCCGAGAATAGTTAAAATTTTCTCCTTGAAGAATTGCATATCCCAGATTTTGAATCTTTAAAGGGATTTCATCGAAAGAAGTGGTTTTGTTTGAAACACATAGTAGGAGGGTATGAAATAAAAATCTGGTTGCAGACGGAAAATAACCTTTTTCTAAGGTAAATTTCTTCATCATTGTGGCTTCATACCCTCTCTCAATGAAGTCAGTTTGTAACTCGTTTTTAGTGAAAGAAATTTTACCTTCCTGATCACCGAGTTGAAAGACCTCTGAAATGGATTGTGGCGTGATTTGGACAACTTTACCCTTTATCGAAGAGTTTATGGTGGTTGCAGTGTCTCCTTGTTTTTCAAGGGTTGCATTTTTCCAGAACTCCCTTTGGGTTGCCAAATAGATTGGTGCATCGGCAATGAACAAAGTTTTGTACTTTGATTTTGCCATGAGATCAATGATGGAATCGAAAACTTTGGTGGTTCCTGGTTTTGTGAGAAGACCCAGGAGATTGTGAGATGGTTTATGTGGAATTTCAGTGGAAATTGCCTTTTGAGAGGCTGTTTTCGATGATGATTTGGATGAGGGTTTTGCAGATTTCTTTGATTTTGTCATTTTGAAGATGATTGATCGAAGAAATTTGTGAAGAAATGAGATGAAAAACTGCTTTGAGAAGAGAATTTTTAAGAATTCAATTCGACAGTAAAACCCTGTTTTGGTGGTGAGTGGGGGATTTTATAGGGAAGAAAGTGAATGCTGAGGTGGCAGCCGTTACAAAAGGTCTGACCAATATGTACTGCCCACGTGACAACCCCTGTTGAAAGTGAAGGACAGTACTTGTGTGAAAGGGACAGATGAAGGCAGTGGTATGAAAGCAGTGAATGATTTTCACTATCAGTGGATAGCATATCAGTGGATAAGACACTGCTTTTGAACAACAGAGTTTATCAAAGTAATGAGAGAGCAGGGGTTGACTTTCAGCAGTGGACAGACTTTTGAAGGAAGCAGACTTTTGAACAATCAGTGGTTAATGGCAGACTTTTAAGGATTTTAATGAAAAATTTTCATTTTTAGCTATTTTTAAGGATGGAGTTTTGATTTTCTGAAAACATTTTATTGCTTTTATTCATAGAAAAACAAGATGTTGCTTGTTATTCCATGTTCAGCATTCCGATTCTAGAGACCAAGCTTTCAAAAGTGGCTGTATCAAGTGCTTTTGTGAGCACATCTGCCAGCTGGTCTTTAGTTGGGACATGATGCAGAGAAATCAAACCTTTTTCATAGCAATCCCTCACAAAGTGATGTCTGATGTCGATGTGTTTGGTGGTTGAATGGGAAACTGGATTTTTGATGATATTTTCTGCTGCCTGACTGTCCAACATGAGTGGTGTCTTTAAAGCAGTGATACCAAAATCCAGCAACTGATTTTGAAGCCACAGGAGTTGGGCTGTACAGCTTGCAGCAACAATGTATTCAGCTTCAGCAGTGGATGTTGAAACAACTGCTTGCTTTTTGCTTTGCCATGATACTAAGCAATCACCTAGAAACTGGCACCCTCCTGATGTGGACTTCCTTGTGGTGTGACATCCAGCAAAGTCACTGTCTGAGAAACCTGAAAGCTTGATGTTCCCATTAGCTGGATACCAGATACCAAGTGTGGGAGCACCTTTTATGTATCTGAAGATCCTTTTTACAGCAATGAGATTTGATTTTCTGGGAGCTGATTGACTTCTTGCACAGACACATGTTGCAAACATGATGTCTGGTCTAGATGCACTTAGGTACAATAAAGACCCAATCATGCTTCTATAAAGTGTTTGGTCAATCAGCTCATCCTTTTCATCAGACATGACCAGCTTATTTGTTGCCATGGGTGTGCTACATGGTTTACAATCATTCATATCAAATTTTGTCAAAAGTTCTTTAGCATATTTGCTTTGATGAATGAAAGTTCCATTTTGCATTTGCTGAACTTGGAGACCAAGAAAGCATTGTAGCTCACCCATAGCACTCATTTCAAACTCAGCTGTAATGAGTTCTCTAAACTCTTCACACATTGAGTTACATGTGCTTCCAAAAATAATGTCATCCACATAAATCTGGACAATCATTAAATCCTTCCCTATCCATTTTAAAAACAGTGTTTTATCAATGGTACCTCTTTTGAAATCATTTGAGAGTAGGAAGTTGAAAGAGTTTCATACCCGGCCCTTGGTGCTTGTTTTAGGCCATACAAGGCTTTGTTTAGCTTGTAGACATGATCTGGATAAAATGGATCCTCAAAACCTGGAGGTTGACAAACATACACCTCTTCTTGAATTGTACCATAGAGGAAAGCACTTTTGATATCCATTTGAAACACCTTCATATTGTTGTTGACAGCAAAGGCCAGGAACAGTCTAATGGCTTCCAATCTTGCAACAGGGGCAAATGTTTCATCATAATCAATCCCCTCTTCCTGTCTGTAACCTTGAACCACAAGCCTGGCTTTATTCTTGACAACAATACCCCGTTCATCAGTTTTGTTCTTGAAGACCCACTTTGTGCCAATGGGACTAACCTCTTCTGGCAGTGGTACAAGCTCCCATACTTGTTGTCTTTTAAACTGTTGGAGCTCCTCTTGCATGGCTTCTACCCAGCTGTTGTCTTTCAGTGCCTCTTGGTACTTGACTGGCTGATGGAGTGATAGAAAGCCAACAAAAAGACAAATGTTTTGGGTTTGGCTTCTTGTGAGCACCCCTTCATTTATGTTGCCAATGATTTGATCAGGTGGATGAGATCTCAAGAAGATTAAATCTCCTTGGTATGGTATGATGGCATTGGTTGGTGAAGGCTGCAAATGTGTATCATCTGAGCTAACCACTGCTGGGGACTTTGATGATCCAGCAGTGGCTTCAAAAGGTGGTGGTATAGGAGGTAATGAAGTGGACAACTGCTGACTTTTATCCACTGTTTGAGGACTTTTGTCAGCAGTGTTTGAGGATGTGGAAGCAGTGGTTGATGGGCTACTTTGGTCAACAACTGTTGAGGTAGCAGTGGTTGAGCTTTGACAACTGTTTTGAACAGCTGGTGCTTTTCCCTTTGTGGTAGACCTTTGAGGGATGATGATTTCATACCCAAGATCTGGTGTTGTATCCTCTGATGGACCTGCACTGTTAGTCTTGACAGCAGTATTTTCAAAAGTGAATTTTTCAAGATCAAACAGATCTGCAGGGTTTGCTGGGATTTTCATTGATGAGAGTTCATTGAACTTAACATTCAAAGTCTCCTCCACTGCCTTAGTCCATGTATTGAACACTTTGTAGGCCTTGGCAGTGGTTGAGTATCCCAGATGATAACCACAATCAATTTTGGCTGCAAATTTTGAAATGGAATCTTTTAAGTTCAAAATAAAGCATGGGCAGCCAAACACTTTGAAATATGAGATCAGTGGTTTAATTTTATACAGACTTTCATAGGCAGTCTTTTTGTGCCTGGGGTTTATTAACACTCTGTTCTGAACATAGCAAGCAGTGTTTACTGCCTCTGCCCAGAAAGTTAATGGCAAACCTGAATCTGCAAGCATGGTTCTGGCAGCCTCAATCAGAGTTCTGTTCTTCCTTTCCACTACCCCATTCTGCTCTGGTGTTCTTGGGATGCTGTACTGCCTTACAATCCCTTTCTTCACACAGAAGGCATCCAACTCCCTATTTTTGAATTCTGTGCCATTGTCACTCCTGAAGCTTTTCACTGGAAGGTCAAATTGCTTTTCAACCTGTATTACAAAGTCTTGCAAAATGCCTGCAGTTTCATCTTTTGAGTGCAAAAAGAAAGTCCATGTGAACCTAGAAAAGTCATCAACAATAACCAAACAATATCTTTTCTTTTTGAGGCTCAATACTTGAACTGGGCCAAACAAATCCATGTGTAGCATTTGCAAACACTGGGTTGTTTTGGACTCTTCAATGGACTTGTAAGAACTTTTATGTTGTTTTCCTTTTAAACAGGAAATGCAATGTTCAGGACATGAAAACAATTTTTGTGGTAGGCCTCTCACCAAACCATTTTTTGAAATTTCTGTGATTGTCTTAAGATTTGTGTGTCCCAGCCTTCTGTGCCAAAGTTCTGTCTCTTTGTTAGAGGCAGCTGAGAACAGACAGGCATCAGCTCTGGGACACTCTTTTGACATGTCAACAACATAAACATTGCCACTTCTTTGAGCAACAAGTTTAGTTTGACCAGTTTTGATTATTGCTTCAATCTTTTTGACCATTTCTGGTCCAAGAATCCTACAACAATCTTTTGTGAAGAATGACCCAAAACCCTTGTCACTCATTTGGGACACACTCAGAAGGTTGAATTTTAGATTGTCTATTAGATTGACATTTTCAAATTTTACTTTTCCAGACTCCACTGTACCCGACCCCAGAACTTTTCCTTTACTATTATTCCCAAAGGATATATCACCCCCTCCATGGATTTTAAAGTCTTTGAGGAGGGCTTTACATCCTGTCATATGCCTGGAGCCTCCACTATCTACATACCAAAGACTATCAAAGCATGCAGAAGCTCCCTGCACATGAAGTAAAAGATTAGTTCATTAGGGTCTCCAAAGCCAGCAGGGCTTTGGATGGGGTCTCAACAGTGTCTGGGATGGATGCAGAATGATGGACAGTGGTTAGGTCAGGGGTTTGAACTGTTTTAGGTCAGTGTTTCTCTAACCACTGTTGTGGGTTCTGACCAATCATTTGCTGGTAACCAAAAAGATGCTTGTTCACTTTGGGTTTAGAGGGCCTTTTGTAGGCCTCATAAACGTGAGGAATCCTTTGGTAAGACTGTTTTTCTCTGCCTTTTCTGAACTGATTGGCAGGGGGTGCTTCAGTAACCTGAACATCTCTTTTGACAGATGTTTGGTTCAGTTGTTTTGTAACAGTTGTTTGAACTGGCACAAACAGTGGTTGTTTCTTGGTGAATTTGACAGATGTTGATGATGATGATGGACTCAAGGATGTTTTAGCCATGTACTCATTCTTTTTCACATCAAAGTTTTTGAGGTACACACATGCTTGAGTTTTGTGGTTTGTTTTACCACAAACAATGCAGCTTTCTGCTGAAACAATGACACTTGTCTTATTTAAATCATAAGCTTTCAAGTGGAAACAGTCTTTTGTTAGATGATTCCTTTTCTCACAGAATTCACAAAACAAGTTGTTGATTTTTTCTTTCTTTTTTCTCTTTTCAGACTCCTTTGCAACAGAGGTTTTAACCACTGCTGGGATGTCCTTGAGAGGGATGACTTTAGCTTTTGGAGCTTAACACCATCAATTGATGTAAAGTCCATTGGCTTGAAATTTTCAAGAATATCACACTCATCAGACCATTTTGGTTTAAACTGATGATCTTCAAGCTCCTTGAAAGTGGAGGATCCCATTGGTCTGGTAAGTGTGATTTTGTTACCAAGTTTGTCAGTAATTTTCACTTCTTGGCCATTCTTGTTTGTGGGGATGAGCTCAGTAGCTTCATCAATGCTTTGGACAGATTTTTCAAAAGCAATATGTTCATCATCATATTTTCTATAACCAATCCCAAATTTCACATTGCTTTCAATCTATTTAGCAAGCATCACCTCATATCCTCTGCAGGATTCCACCCATCTTTCACAAGTAATCTGGGTGGATTCCAACTCCTTTTTGCAACTTTGGTATTTTTCTACCATAGTTTGAAGTTGGGTTTTGGTGATGCTTTGCTCTTCTTTTTGACAGCTGATCTCTTTTTCTTTTTCGGTCAATTTGTTTTTAAGTTCTTTTAAAGACCTTTCAAATTTGACCTCATCAGTCAAGATTTTATCCCGAAGGTTTTCATTCACCTCTTTGATGTTAGCAAAAGCAATTATGCAATTGTCAGAACACAGTTTTTCAAGAACTTGAGGAGATACCTTGGCAGCTGCAATCATTGCACAATCACATTGATGATCTTCTTCATCATCAACTTTCACCTTCTTTTCACCAGCCTTTTCTTCTTTCTCTTCTTCTTTGTCCTCTACGGACCATGGATCTGTCATTGGTTCAATCAGGGTACCTGAACTTTCTCCCAACAGTAGTTCACCAGCCACAGCAGTAACCACTGCTTCAGTCACCTCTTCCATTGTTTCAAAGCACTGCTGTTCCTCCTCAGTTTCAACCCCCTCCTGTATTGACTCTAGTGCCATTAAACAAAACTCATCATGAGAAGAATCATTAGAAGCATAGAGTGCAAAATTTTCATCACTAAGATCTTCAGGCATACTGCTCCAGTCAACAAACCCTTGAGTGAAAAAACTTTGTTGATCTGGTTGTGCTACTGCTGGAGCAATGGTTTAAGGTGCAACAGGTTGCACTTGTACCTGTGGAGCAGGGGTTTGAACATATTGGATTTGTGGAACAGTAGTTTGGACGTAATGTACTGGCACAGGGGCAACAGCATAGTGAGCAGTGTTCACTTGAGCTGCTGGGGCATATTGGGCATAGTGCACAGTGTTTTGGTTTTGAGGTCTAGGATTTGAGCTAGGATGAGTAATTACGGGACCAGTAGTTTGACTCCTACATTCCCTAGCGAAATGTCCCAGCCTATTACACTTGTAGCACTTGATTTTCGATTTATCCAACCCAACCCTTAGATTCCCATGCAAACCTGGGAATTTTCGCCCTGTTCTTTTGTAGAACTTGCTAGTTCTAACACTTAGCAAAGCCAGTTGGTGCAGGATGTCCATTTCCTCTAAATCAGTGGGATCAAAATGTTGCAAATCATTTAGTTCAAAACTTAAATTGTCTGACATCTGGTTTTCATTTGCAGTGAATGCATAACTAGCAGAGTGAGGATTAGGGTTGTTGAAATTTGCACCAGCAGTTATGTCAATGAAGTGATCATAACCCTGGTCCTTACCACTGCTCCCAGATTCTTCTTGACCCAGAAGAGCAGTATTACCGAAAGTGTAATTATCGGTAATTTTTCCTGACTCTTGTAACCTCCTTTTCTGGTTCAACTCCCTTTCGTAGGTCAGGAGTCGACCATGGAGTTGGGTCAAGGTCAGATCCTTGAATTCAGGTGAGTTTCGGGTGACAAAAGCTATAGTGTCCCATTTTTCTGGCAGTGACCTGAGGAACCTGCTATTTTGAGTTGAGTTTGTAAAAGTGGTGTTAACAAGCCTCAGTTCACTGATGAGACAACTAAAACGCTCAAATTGTTGCGTTAGTGATTCACCTTTAACGTAGCAAAATGTTTCATACTGTTGGTTCAGGATTTCCCTATTGTTTTCTATGACTTCTTCAGTTCCACCAAATTGTTCCTTAAGTGCGTCCCATAACTCTTTGGCACTGTTACAGTGTAACAGTCCAGCATATATCTCATTGGGCAGCGCTGATGCTATGATGCTAAAAGCCTTAGCATCTAGTTCGATCTTTTGAAAGTCGGTTTCGGTATAATTTTCAACTTGTTTAGGAATGAACTTTTTAGCATCTTCAGCGCTTGGCACTGAAGGAACATGGGGACCATAAATGACAGACCTCCAACAACCTGTGCTTTGTTGAGCGAGGATGTGACCCATCCTCCTCTGCCAGATGTTGTACTCATTTCTTTTTAGCATAGGTGGTTTAAAAAGCGAGCCGATGTTGTTTTTATCATCCTGAGATTGTGATGGCATTCTTGTTGTTTTACAGACCCAGAGAAATCAACTTTAATGGTGATTAATCCTTGCTCTGTTTTTCAACGGACGAACAAACGATCAGTATCAACTGTTATGAGCTGAACTATTTACGTCAAAATGATTGTTAAATCAAATTTGACTGTCGAAGCTCTGATACCAATTGTTGGATCTGAGTTTCTTTTTTATTGTATTTTCGTTTGGAATTAAGATGGAAATGAAAGAGTTGTGCAGCGGAATTAAGATGAAAACAAACTTTGCATACAATCAAACGAGAGTAATACTTTAATCAAACATCTTTACACAATGAATCGAAAGATTGAATTTGTTTCAACAACGATTACAATGATTGATGACTGAATGCAAACTCCCCCTCAGCCAGAGCTCAGTAGTTTGTTCGTGCAAAGAAGACGATGTTGTAAAAGAGCTAATAGAACAGTACAAAGTACTGAACTATTTATAGGCACTTGCAAACCACTGAGCATCTTTAGCTGACGTCACCATGAAAGTGACATCTAACCTCCTAACAAACTCTAACCTCTGATCAATACAAACACTGATGTACTAACTACTGCTATTACAAATCATTACACAAAAGACACTTAAAACAGCTGCTGCATCCTTCCACTGCTGTGAACCCAGCAGTGCTTGTCCGGATCAGCAGTACTTGACTCAAGGCAGTAGATTGACTCAGCAGAGCTTTGTTCTTCCATCAGTCTTTGACATTGGGCAGTAGATGTAAGGCAGCAGATGTAGGTCAGCACTTAGTAAGATCAGCAGATAGGAGGTCAGCAGATATGAAACACTTTCAAGGGGAGAGGTTTGCATGAACCAACTGTAATCGTCTGCTTATTCTGGATCCACTGCTCTGATCCAGTTTTGGCTTTAATTATCTGTTCCTCTGATAGGGTTCAATCCCAACAGAGACAATGATATTTTTGTCAAAACTTCATTTTTTAAACAAAAGAAAGTTACAACGATAATAATACATATGCTTAAACGAAAAGAGTTAGGATTTTGATATTTACTGGTAAACACCCATGATAGTATTTAGACTTGAATCTAAGAACAATGCCTTAGTATAAGCTTTGAAATAAGCCAATTACTTGCGTAAATAAAATGTGATGGATGTTGGTATACCGTGAGGATGATGACTAGAAAAGTGCAAGTATGATAAATAAGCAAAAACACTTGGCCACTGTTATTTCTTGTTTATTAGTACTACTCGTATCTAGGATATGATCCATCATGAGAATACTAATTTCCTTGTTTCTTGATATAAGTCATAATAAATGTTGCACTTTTAAAATCATGATTTGAGAGAAATTATATTTAAGGGAAATACAATGATAATTACCTCTCTGGCAAGACTGGGTATGGTGTAGTAGACTCTCCAGCTTGTCCGGGTAAGATGGGGGTACCTCTCTGGTGAGACCGGGTAAGATGGGCTATATGTTATGTTAATGGAATTCCCTAAATAGTACCATGACCTGATGTCTGACCTGTTTTTGGAAATATGAATCTGTTAAATACATAGACCTTATGAATGGTGTGTATATTACAGTATGTGAAATATATGATTATATAGACATATATATCTATGAGGAAATCCAAAGACCATAATGATTGACAATTAGAGATAAATCACGAACAAGTGTGTCAATGATAATTTTAGACTTATTTATCAGGAATCTCTCGTATACATCTATAATTCCAATATCAAACATTATTTCGCTTGATCACCCGTCTCGTAATTCGTGCAACAAGATGAACGACGGAAACCCTATAAGTTGAGACGTCATCGAAAATATAAGAATTCCCCTTGCGATTATTGACACATTAGGAAACCTGTACTAAAAGTGGTGCTAAGATACAAAACATCTAAAAACTTACACTAATAGTAATTTTACTTTCATTAAGAACTCTTGAAAAAAAAATAAAAGTCTCAAAACATAGAGAATAGTTCTGGTCAAAGTAAAGTGAAATTCAAAGCAAGGACCATAATATACATAGGAACTAGGATCGGTGACATACTAAAGGTATTCCTCCACATTTCAGTGAATCTCGAGGACGAGATTTAAAACAAGGTGGGGAGGATGTAACAATTCCAAAATTTTTATTTATAAAATTTAAAATAAAGTATATAGAAACTTATGTTATTAAACGGATAGATCATGGGAAAGTCGACCACTAGAAATATGAGGTACTTTGGCGAACGTAGGAACCGTTTAATAATTATAATAATAAAAATACGTTATAATTAACCTTACACCGTTTTTAATGAAACTTAGGCCAAAATGTAGATAAAAATATTCTCATTCTAATGGCATATTCATCATTTTATAAAACGTTATATTTTAGAAGTTATACGCGCCAAATGAGTGAAGCAGTTAAATTAATTATAATATATATATTAAATAATAATAATAATAAAATAACACTTTCCAAACTCTTGTCCACGTGTAGTTCTAAGAATGATAGTAAACTTAAATGTTGCGTGCACTCCAAGGACAATTTCAAGTATAAATAAGAAACAACAGACCTTTCAATATGCTCACGATCTCCCTTAGTTTCTATAACTTTCTTTAGTAATTCATTCAAAGCTCTGCCCCATTTTAAGTGTTGTAACCCCTGATCGTTGAATCGATACCCTGTCCGGTTGATTTAGGACCCACCAACGCATGTCAAGGCTTTGCCCGACTAAGTATGTTGGGGTTCTATCTCGTGACGTAGGGATAAAGTTGAATTGGGTTACTACACTTAACGCGAGTGCATTATATATTTTTATTAAATAATATAACCACCCTCCTAAAACACCCCTGACACCCCTACACGTCCTAAAATATACCCCATATATGAAAAACGGTCCCGGATACCTTTAATTTTATAAAAACAAAATCCACAAGTCGCTCGCGAGCCGCGAACGAGATCACTAAGATCTCCGCGGGGCGCGACAGCTCAAACACCCGGCGTAACCTTAGGCTGACATGTGTCGATGACTCATCAACCCATTACCGCCTCTAGGTCTCTGGCAGGCCGTGAAGCTTTCCCTTGTTTCCGTCGTGGGTCGCGAAAAAGTGTCAGTTAGGCACTATAAATAGGATCGATGAGCTTCAGTTGTTTTGGTTCAAATCTCACGCATCTCTCTCAATTTCTGAATAGAAATTATTATACCGGGTATTATACCCCCTAAATAGCGAAGCTCTGCCTCTTTGTAAGTATTATAACCCCCGGTTACGTATTAGGTAAGCTGCCCGATTGATCTAGTGCTCCGTAACGGCTGTCGAGGCTCTGCCCGACGTAGTCGTTGGAGTTCTGTCTCAGGAAGAGTATATCTAATGTAAATATGGGTTATTATACTAACGCGTGTGCATTGTTTATTTAACTAGATTATAACCAGGAAGCCACCAAGGAAATACCTAAAGTAGCAATGTGAGTAATCTCCTTTTTGTAAACCTTTTTGCAAACTAATTTTACAAAACCTTAAATATTTTATAATGTGATTAGCAGTGATTGAGTCTTTATAATTCTTCAATTACTGCTGGTATGTTGGGGTTTTGTATACAAAATATGGAAAACGTTACCATTGGACAACGGGATAGCCAATGTGTAATATGACCCACTAGTCAGGATTGACAATACTGAATGATTAATTGTGTAGAAATAAACATTGTAATCGCTCTCGATACTGTTAAAGGATAAAACTCTTTTTGATTAAATTGGGATTCACTCACCAGTATTTCCCACTGACAAAAATGTTTTAAACGCGTTTCAGGTAACAAAATGTGAAAGCCATATAGAAGCCAGCTGGAGAGCACTGATGACTTAGAAAAGTGGCTATAAAAGTTACCTAAATAAAAAGGAGATTTTGTTTTCAATAATTAGAGTTCATCCCTATAAATATATTGTAAAGAAAACTTGGGTTTTATCCCATTTATCCATTATAAAAATGTGGTGTTTAACTCTGATAAAAATATTTTCTAACTACGGTCTTGATGAAAATTTCCGCTGCCAAATTAATAAACACCGAAACCCTCTGACTAGTTCACGACTCCCGCTCCCAGGATGGGGTCGGGGGTTGTGACATTCATCATATCAATCAATAAAGCAACAACACAATCATAACATAAACAAGTAAATGGGAATATGTTTAATGAGAACATAACAAGCAAGCACGTTGTTGATTTACATGTTTAATGAGAACATGACGATTAGGCTTTCATTAATCATCGACCACAAAGTATTGTTACATGTTTTACAAAGTGTATCATATCAAAAGGGAACACAGGGTCACACTACCCTTGTCCAACAAGTCTACCAATCTACAAAAGTCTTACAATCAAATGGTGGTCTCCAAAAGGCTTCACAAGCTCAGCTCAAAAGTGGTACCCTCATCAAAGGTAATGAATTTGCATAAAACCAAAAACCTACTGTACTGATGGCGGAGGAGGAAGGGGAAGGAAAATCAAACTGAGAACATGTGCGAGCTCTTCCTCGAGCTTGTGCACATGACGAAGCAAATAACGGACTTGCTGCTCGACGGTGAGGAATCGAGCATCAAACTCTGGGAAAGGAGTAAGAGGAGCAGGTGAACATGCAAAAGGAGACGGTGATGAACGAGGGGGAAAGGAAGCAGGCTGACAAGGATACGGTAAAGCACGCGGTGTCGACTCAAGCTCCAAGATTCTGCAACTCATAACTTCAAATCGAAGCTGAAGCGAATAAAGTAACTCATCATGTGTATATCCAAAAAAATACGAGGGATGGTAGGGATCTGGGGTCGGCATGGAATACGGTAGGGACCCTCGGAATGGCTCATTAAGTGGTGAAGAAGTAAAAGGAGTAAAAGGTGCAGACTGGGGAATGTGTGGAAAAGCTGCTGAAACATGTGGGTCATGACTAGGCTGCTGGCCTGAAGTACCTTCCCCTAGACGGGGTGCGGGTATGTCCTGAAGGAAAATGATAGGCAAATCAGTGCGGTGGATGTCGGACTCCACATGAGGGAAAGGAGCAACATCAGCGGGTGCGGGTGCAGGTAGAGGAATGAATGGCTCAATAAAAGGAGGGTAAACGGGTGCAGGAACTGGATCAGGTATGAGGGGTGCAATGTCTGGTATGCCAAAAGGTACAGGGTCAGGTATCGGCTCAGGATCAGCAGGTGCAACATCAGGCTGATCAACAGGAACAAAATCTAGTTCAAGATCAAGCTCAAGGTCATGTGGAGGAGACGGTGTAGCAGTCATAGCAGTATCATCATCAGAATTAGTGACGTAACGTCGTAATCCAACTGTCCGTAAAGCTGAAGACGTCACAGACTCAAAGGAATCTGAGACATAGTGCAAACTAGAGTCAGAGAAAATCTCAATAACAAGGATCTCAAGGAGTGGAATAGCAACAACGTCCTCATCTAGCTCTCTATCACCATGGGCATCATCAGAAGGACCATCAACAAACAAATCAACATCATCATCAATCAGATCATCAAAAGGCCAATCCTCAAGCGAAATAGCCACAAGAGGAACAGGATCGAGGATCGGAGCCACAACATGCTCACCATCGGGATGACCAATGATGAGATGATCATGGACTGGAATGGAAACAACAAAAGGATCCTCGTCTGGAATGCCATTAGCAGTCGGTAAATCATCTCCAAAGTCAGGAAACGTGAACGACTGAAAGTCGTCATCATCTTCTGATAGCATATCTGGGTCACCCTCAGTATCGGATGTAAGTATCTTCGGCTAGGGTGCAATCTCGTCATCGGAGACAACAGCCATAGGGTCATCAGTGTCGGGCAATCCGCTCTCGGATGAAGACATAGTGCCTGTAACATAACAATCATGACATATGCACATATATCATCTGATACTACTTAGCATGCAATCAAAGACAATGTATCATGAAGTCATGTATCCTTGGTATTCCTCATGAAACCTTTCTATCCTTCCTAGTCTCCCAGACTAAACCACCTAGTCTCCCAGACTAAACCACCTAGTCTCCCAGACTAGACCACCTAGTCTCCCAGACTAAACCACAAAAGTAAACCTTGCAATCGTGCTTCGTGTCTTTCCGTTTGTAAAAATGTTTGTTTCCATGGATCTGGGGTTTCGTGTATGCAATGAAATCATGTTGTAAAAATACTTTCGTGAGAGCCCTAATGATTGTAGTCTAGACTTGAGAAGGAATCCTAGTTCGCTACAATCGAGACTTTGATACCAAACTGTCACACCCTGACTTTAGCGGAAGCGTAATTATGTGTGACTTGCTTAATATCATTGCATTCAACCATAACAAACAACTATATGATAAAACCAAGATGTTCATCCATTGATTAAGTCTTAAAACATTACAACAACATTGTTTTAATCCCCAAAAAACACAGATTTCGTATTCAGAATACAACACCAACAGGTTTTGAGTTCCATAAGGACTTCTCAAAAGACACTAACGAAAAACTAGGCTTTGAAATATGTACCCTATCCAGGATAGGATACACACTCCAAACCACTCGACATCGGATGACATCTTTTATTCCTAACAACACTTGAAAACTTCAACGCCCGCCAGATCCATACTTAGTTTCCTGAAATACATGTAGTTTGAAAACATCAACAAAAGTTGAGCGAGTTCATGTGTTTAGTGTGTGAGCTCGAATAAACCTTGAAATCATTATAAGTAAGTATGTATCTGTGTTTGTAAATCCCGGTATGAAAGCAACATGGAAAAACATATCATTAATGGTTTGAAAGGCCATTAATATGTGTGACGTGATGCAGGAAGGCTCAAACCTAGCAAATTTGTCTCTGGCAACAAGACATAGTCACCTCATGGGCCACCCAGGTCCACATGGGTGTGGGCTCGCTACATCCAAATAGATCTATCACTCATGTCCCTCGGTCCTACAATGAGGATTAATGGTCTTAAGCGTTATACCCACCACTCACATGATCTAGCAGTACCCTTCCTTAGCTAACCATACCACATATAAACCTTTGTAACATATACTTCACCCCCGAAGTTATAAAACTGAAAATAGTTAAAAGAAAAGGGGGACATGAACTCACGGTTTTGCGTTCTTCGAATCACAGTAACTCAAAGCTTCTTCCGATGTACACGACTACCTACAACGTACTATGATCTATTAGACGAGCGGGTCCTGCCTTGACTTAGTATAAATTAGTATCTTTGAGTTACGCTCTTTGTGTCTTCGATATTATTCCAAGTTATATAATTATTTGTTAAAATAATAAATATTTTAACTTAAATTATATTTATTAAATTTTGGAATAATTGTTAAAATAATATATTTTTACTTGTTACTTTTCAAGTATTTATACATGTATTTCTTTCCCAAGGATGGGTGTATTTGTATTCGTACTCTTATACTTGTATTTTTTTGCCATGTATTGGGGTCGTATTCCGGAGTGTATTTATACGTACGAGAATTCGTATTTTCTTATAATTGTTAAGTATTCTTATACTTAATTTTGTATTACTTTTTCCGAAATAATATTTCTAGTAAAAATTACATTGATATATATATATATATATATATATATATATATATTTCCAAAATCTATATTTTAAGGAATATCACTTAGAAAAATTATTCATAATTTTTCCTTTGGCAAAAAAATATTTGTAAATTTCATACAAGTCTCAAAAATAATATATTTTCAAGTATAACTTAGAAAATATATATACATTCATTTTTCATCCAAAAATAATATATTTCATGTTTGTTTGAGAAAATATATATTTCTTCCAAAAATGATATATTTTCTATTAATCTCCAAGAAAACATATTTTATTCACCAAAAATAATATATTTCCTTCTTGTCAAAAATATGATATAAATTTGTAATAATTGTAAAAATCATATTTTTGTTCTCTAGGCGTCCAAAATATTATTTGCCAAAAAATATATTTGCGAATAAATTTTCCGGAATATTTTGTGAGTTATATTCCTTAGTTCGGTTTCACCAATAAATTGGGTATTCTTTGTATATTTATTCCTTGGAATTTTGGTAATATTTTGGATTGTAATTTTTGGTATTTTGATGAGTTATATTATCTCAAGTCCTAAAATAATATAACTAATACACATAATATACAAATAATCACACACATGATGACTTCTAAATATATATTTCCTAAATACATATTTAGTCATTTTTATTTATAAAAACCAACCTCCAATATTTATAATTTTTGAACAAAAATCTATGGCAAACTTTATGTGAAAATCCATGGTTTAAAATTCACTTGTAAATATTTGTTTAGAATTTTTTTTTTAATTTTTTTTTAGAAAATTTTTGTCGTAGTTTCCCCTTGAAAATGGAGGTTTCCATGCTTTCAAAGCGTATCATTTTCTTTTGTAATTCAACACAATTAATCCACAATCAACAATAAACAATTTATACTTACCAATTTTGCCAAAAAACAAGCATAAAATACCACTTCATGAACTTGAAAATTTATAAAAAATTGTAGTAACTTACTAGTGTATTTAGTAAGTCTTGTTACCCTTTAAAGTGTGATTGTTTCTTTAAAAACATCATTTTTAAAGAAGTTAGTTCTTTACAACTTATAATCACATTTTCTAAAAATGTTTCTTCATGGATTTTTCTTGTCACATATGTGCTTCTACACTTTATTAACCACAAAAAATGAGGGTTATTTATTTAAGAACCAAGATTAAGTAAAACTTGTATTTTTAATTTGGTTTCTTGAAAAATCATCCATGAAATCTTAGATCTACAAGACTTACATCTTATTTTAGTCATCTTTTTACAAGAAAACACTATATTCTTTCAAGTTCATGTCTTTCATGAGGATGATCTATTAGTCTTTAACATTTCCATCCTCTCATCTTGCTAGTTTATGTTTTTAATCATGATCTAGCAAGATCATATGATGACCTATATCATTTACATAAGAAATCAACAATCAACAAGTAAATCAACACATAAACAACATGATTTCTTCATGATTTAAGCTTATGTTCAAGTTTCATTCTCTTGATTCTTAGTGTTCTTCAAGATTATCATTATGTATCATTCTTTAACCACTTATATGAGATGTAAAATGGAAAGATTAGTGTTCTTACCACTAGCTCAAGGCTAGGGATGATCAAGAGAAGAAAAGAGGTGGATAAAAGCAAATAGAGAAGGTCCTTGAACTTCCGAAAGCTCCTAGCTTCCTTATGCACCTTCTATCACCCTTGTATATGCTTGGAATGTATGGAGGATGATTGAATGATAGTGATGATGGTGGTGTTGGTTACGGCTGAAGCCAAGGAGAAGAGAAGGAGAGAAAGTGTGTGTGTGTGTGTATTGGTGTGAATGATGAAACGAAGCTTATGTCTTGATGTGTTTACTTATAATCCATTTAGAAGCTTTAACTCATGGTTCATGTGTCTAAAAAGGGTAGACAAGATCAAATATTTAAATCAAATGAAATCTTCATGTGGGCCCTTGTGTTGGCCGTTCCATAGGTTGGGGGGGGGGGGGTCTTAGGCTAGGGTTTAACCAATTAGTTAGTTATTAGTTAGATTTCAAGTATTTAGTGAGGGATTTAGTTATTAGATATTTATATAGTGTGTTATGATGTTCGGGGACCATAACTAGCTTGGTAATGTTAAAACAGTGTTTCTAGTGAAAATTTGGTGCTTCAGGTAGTGTCCGGTTGTTCGGTTGGTTACTGGTTCGTTAAAGTGCTACACTATGTAGTTTAGTGTGCTTTATGTACCCTTTTATGACAGTTTCGATTCCCGACACTTAGGAAAGCATTCAGGACCGTTTAACCATATTTCTGCATGATATAAGTGTGTTTAAATGCTGAATTTGCTGATTTTTTGTAGAATTTTGCAGTTTATGTGAGTTTTAGGCATTCTCCGGCACTTAAACTATCTCTAGAAAGGCAGTTTTGTGATCCTTACTTTCCTACACACTATACTAGTGTAATACTTGGTTTCTGGCTCATTCTGTGTCTCAATACAGTGTCTGTTTATCTACGGAACTTCGTCAGCATTTTTCTGATTTGTCTGATAATTGTACTGCCGATGTTTCGTACATCATTTGAATCAACAAAGTTCCCATGCAATAACGACATATCATTTGCAATATATGATGCACATGTATGTTGATATTCACCAATTTACACATACTTTAGTCCCCTATTTTATCCCCATTTTACGCGTTTTTGGCCGTAAAACCGAGAATCGGATACTTAATTGGGTTTACTTTTGTTTACACGCCTAAAACAGCATGCCAAACAAGAAGATGATGAAAATGAATATTTTGCGAGCGAAACGACAAAGCTGCGAAGATTCTGTGAAGAAACTGATCTGGGCAAGTCGCACGGTCGTGCGACCCATCGCACCACCATGCGGATCCGACAAACAGGCTCATCTCGGTGATTCACAGCCAGTGCGATCCAGCGTGCAAGCCATCTCGGCAATGCACGACCATGCGACTGAAAGAACGCTCGTGCGGATGCGATGACCAAGCCCCAGCCCGGAGTTGCACCCCAGTGCAGTTGGTCGTGCCATAGGAACATCGGAGATGCACGACCATGCATCCTATGGAACGACCGTGCGACTACGAAGACCGGTCAAGATCTGCTGATGTCACACAGTATGGCGAATAGGATTTTAAAAGTGAACGGTCGTGCACTTTAATGGCACGACCGTGCGATCTGAAAAAGTTATAAAAAACAGTCAGCAACTTTCATTTCAAAATTCTAGACTTTTGGGAGCTTATTTGGCGAATTCACAGGTTCCGGAGGCTCTTGCTTTCACCCGGATTCAAGCCACATTGTGCCGATTAGCTCCGTTACTATCCGGATACTCAATCTTGTGCTTGTTTATGGTTTGATTCTTGAATCTTTCCATGTTTTTGTTATAATTCAAGCATTTAGATTGATGATAATGTATTATTGTAAGCCTAAGGGCAAAAACACTAGTATCCCTTGCTTAATTACAACCTTTAGTATGTTAATTATGTTTGTAATGACACTTTGAAGCATTTTCTATGTTAATCTTTGATGATTAGTTTTCAACCTTGTTTATTGATGTTGAATTCTTGATTATAAGAAATTATCTTGGATGATTGGTATGTGGTTAGTTAAGATATTTGCAAGAAGAAGCTTAATTAATCATGTATTAGTAGACTTTGAACTTGGTTAACTTGTTTAACTTGTTTAATATGTTTGCACCATGATACTAGAAATGGTTAGTGGATTAATAAGGGATAATTATTGTTAATCAAGAAGGCTTTCCCTCACGGAAGGACCTTAACGGGTTAAATGGTGTTGTTATGAATTCTTGAAATAAATTGTTAGCTTAGTTAGTAGTTTAGGCCAAAAATGCTATCTTGATGAATTTATGTTCAAGATTTGTAAAATGAACTCGGTTATGATTTAATCTAGTTTATGCTTGTCTCGGTGGTTGCATTGTGTGTATCGGTGTCACTTTCCTTGATTAAGTGAGGTTAGAAAACTCGTAACGGATGACTAACTTATCTTTAGGGGATTATCATAGACATTTATCAATTGCACGTTAAAGAACAATTTTAGGTGGTTAAAGTGTGATTATCGTTTTAGCTTTCCGAATGATTGTCATGTTAGGATTCCCGAAAGGGATACTAATTGTCTTGAAAATGGAGAATTGGTCAAATGTTTTAAGTGGCAAAACCGACTTAGTTCACATGCTTTGGTTGTGTATAAAGCAAGGCTATATATTTATTTTCTTATTTGGAGTCTATTATGTTTTTATAAATACTTGTTTATGCTTATTTTAGTTTTTAGAAAATCACACAACTTATCTTCCTACCGGTAATTTAATGACAAAGGTTTAGTATTATTCCTCCGCCCACTTCCTTGGATCGACACTTGGTTCTTACCGATACTTTACTACATATATGACGGGGTACACTTGCCCTTTCGTGTGTGTTTTGATGTTGAAGTATAAATCACTTTTATAAATTTAAAACCGAATCGTGTGTAAATTTATTATAAATATATATATATATATATATATATATAAATATATATATATATATATATATATGAACAACCCTTACAGCAATACATACAACCCGGGATGGAGGAATCACCCAAATTTTGGGTGGCGAGCGAATGTGGGTAATCAAAACCCATTGGGATTTGCCCAGCGCGCTCCAGCGCCGCAGCAGGCTCAGGGTCAGCAATTCCAGCCATACAACCAATCTTACCAGCAACATCCATACTCATATCAGAATCAGGGCACTGGGAGTAGTTCCCAGCAGCAGGCCCTTCAATCTAGTTCCAAGCTGGAGGATATGATGGTTCAGCTTCTTACTAGCTCCTCGAGTGCAAATCAGTTGGCTGAAAAACGATACCAACAAAGCGAAGATCGTTTTCTATCCCATGAGGGAGAAATGAGGAGTCAGAAAGCCTCAATTCAGAATATCGAGAACCAGGTTGGTCAGCTGGCGAAGATGATGTTTGAAAGACCCCCAGGTGATCTTCCGGGCAATACAGAGCCAAATCCGCGCAGACATGTAAATTCGGTTATGACTAGGAGTGGCAAGACTTCCGGACCCAACATATCGGACTCACCACCAATCGATGAAGCGGTCCAGACTGATGCTCAGGACGAGGTGCAAGCCAGGTGTGGCCCAACAAGTACAACACAAGTCCAGGAGCCAGTTAAAGAGTACACACCACCAGTACCTTATCCAGGCAGGCTGAAGAAACAGAAAAACGAAGAACAATACGGTAAGTTCCTTGAATTATTTAAACAACTGCATATAAACATACCGTTTGTTGAAGCCCTGGCCCAAATGCCAAAGTATGTGAAATTCCTAAAGGACATCCTCTCGAATAAGCAGAAGCTCGAGGATATATCATGTGTGGTGATGAATGAAAGTTGTTCTGCCATTCTGCAAAACCGTCTGCCCACGAAAATGGGAGATCCGGGCAGTTTCACGCTCCCTTGTTTGATTGGAAACATATCTGTTAGCCTTGCATTGGCTGACTTGGGAGAGAGTATCAACCTTATTGCTTATAAGGTTTTTACTAAACTGGATCTGGGTGAGCCTTCACCCACTAGAATGAGCAGACTGGCAGACCGTCCAGTCAAATATCCACGTGGATTTGTTGAAAACATGCTTGTTAAAATCGATAAATTGTTTTCCCCGTGGATTTTGTTATTCTTGACATGGACGAAGATTCAAAAGTGCCATTGATACTTGGGCGCCCGTTCCTCAATACTGCGAGGACGATTGTTGATGTGGCAGCTGGCCAAATCACGCTCTGAGTAAATGACGAGCACGTGACATTTGATATCAAAAGATCAATGCAACATCTGCAAAGTCACGATGACATGCTTTATTATGTCGACATCGTCGACGCATGTGTGTGCTCTCATTTCCAAGGCACTATTGAAGAGATTGATTCGGGCACACGTCTGTCGTGTGGGGACCTGATTGGCATTACGCAGGAGGGCCACGATTTCAAGCAGCCAGTCTTTCAGATTGGTGACGATGGTTCCCAGAGTCCAGATCAGTTTCAAGAAATTGGCCATGTAGAAGATGAGAAATCAAAACCTTTGATTGAAGATCCGCCGTCTTTGGAGTTAAAAGAACTCCCACCACACCTCGAGTATGCGTTTCTGGATGAGGAGTGTCGTTTACCGGTCATTATTTCGGCACTTTTGGCGAAAGAGGTGGAGAAACAGCTTCTCGAAGTTCTTAGACTTCATAAGAAAGCCATTGCGTGGAAGATTATGGATATCAAGAGCATCAATCCTTCTTTTTGTACTCACCAGATTCTGATGGAAGACGAGTACAAACCCTGTGCACAGCCTCAGAGGCGGTTGAATCCAAATATGCAAGACGTGGTGAAGAAAGAAGTGATTAAGTTGTTGGATGCCGGGCTGATTTATCCTATATCTGACTCTGTATAGGTGAGTCCAGTGCAGGTAGTACCCAAGAAAGGAGGTATTACTGTAGTTTCAAAGGAGGTATTACTCGTAAGGATCACTTCCCGCTTCCATTCATCGACCAGATGTTGGAACGTTTGTCGGGGAAGTCATACTACTGTTTTCTGGACGGGTTTTCTTGGTACTTTCAAATTCCTATTACTCCTGAGGATCAGGAGAAGACTACCTTTACCTACCCCTTCGGCACATTCGCCTACCGGCGTATGCCTTTTAGGTTGTGTAATGCACCAGCGACCTTCCAGAGATGCATGGTTGCGATTTTTCATGATATGATCGAGGATTCTATGGAGGTTTTCATGGATGACTTTTCGGTATTTGGAGATTCCTTTGATCATTGTTTGGAAAATTTGAAGAAGATGTTGAAGAGGTGCGAAGAAACGAATCTTGCCCTAAACTGGGAAAAGTGCCACTTCATGGTAAGGGAAGGCATAGTTCTGGGACATAAGATTTCTCGTGCTGGTATGGAGGTCGACCCAGCTAAAGTTGACATTATTTCACGACTTCCGCCTCCCACCTCTGTGAGAGCGATACAGGGCTTTCTTGGTCATGCGGGGTTCTATAGGCGATTCATCAAGGATTTTTCAAAAATCGCTAGGCCCATGACCCGTTTGTTGGAGAAAGACGCTCTGTTTATCTTTGGAGATGATTGCTTGAGGGCTTTTGACCTTCTCAAGCAAAAGTTTATTGAGGCCCCTATTTTGGTCACACCTGACTGGAGTCTGCCATTTGAAATTATGTGCGACGCGAGCGATTTCGCTATAGGGGCCGTTCTGGGTCAAAAGAAAGAAAAGAACTTTCACCCGATCTATTATGTGAGCAAGACTCTTCACGACGCTCAGGAGAACTATACCACGACAAAAAAAGAGCTCTTGGCGGTTGTTTTCGCATTTGACAAATTTAGATCGTATTTGGTGCTTTCAAAAACAATTGTGTATACTGATCACGCAGCCATCATATATCTTTTCAGCAAACAGGACGCTAAACCGCGTCTCATCAGATGGATCTTATTGGTGCAGGAGTTTGATATCGAAATTCAAGACAAAAAGGGTGCGTTGAATGTAGCAGCTGACCATCTATCTCGGTTGGAGCATGAAGATATCAAGGACACGTGTTGGGATTCAATCAATGACAATTTCCCACACGAGTCATTGATGAGCGTTGAGATATGCGACGAGTCACCTTGGTTCGCCGACTTTGCGAACTATCTTGCTTGCGGGATCCTGATTAAAGGGCTGACTCACCAACAAAAGAGGAAATTCTGTTGGTGCAGTTGTCTGTCGACTACATCTTAGTTCGAGTCTTAGGCTAGGGCTGATTGTATAGTGAACGAAAATCAAGAAACACATGAGTTAGATACGTCCGCTTATGTGTCATGTCCGTATATGGGAACCTACCTGTTCAGGTCCGCTTATACGAACATGTCCATATAAACGAACCACCCAATGTAGGTCCGCTTATGTAGGTCCGCTTATATGGACATGTCCATATAAGCGAACCACCCTTGCCTATATATAGGTGACATATGAGCGGAACTAGAGAGCAGTTAGGTAGTGTTACGGCGAAGCCCTGCCAATTTGTCTCCAGAGCTTGTATATTGTTAACTGATCAATAAAAGAGACGTTAAATAGTGAAATCAAGCTAAACAAAGACTGAATCAATGAATTCCGCCTCTGATCCAGTCTGAGCACTCTTCTGATCGACTCGTCAGGTCGTATAACGTTCCTATAAGTGGTATCAGAGCTCAGGAGGAAGAGTTCTTACTGTTTAGTTAGTTTTCGCTCAAAAATTCTGATTTCTACACCTTCTTTCATCATCAAATCAAGTTTTACCGGTCGGAATTCGCTCAAAGTTTCACGGATTGTGAGCAATTGATCATAGACAAACCCTGGAAAGTTTCGGACCAAAATACGGACTAAAAATGGATCAAATGACCTTCGGATTTAGGTCCGCTTATACGGACACTCCATAGGTTCGTTTGTTAGGTCCGTTTTTAGGAACATATTTGTTATAGGTTCGCTTTAGAGGTCCGCTTTTAGGGACATATTTGATCAGGTCCGCTCCAAATTACTTGATAGGTCCGCTCCAACGACACATATTTGATTAGGTCCGCTCCAAAGTACTTCACAGGTCCGCTCTTGTGTACATCAGTAGGTCCGCTCGTGTGTACATCAGGAGATCCGCTTATTCGAACAAGCAGGTCCGCTTATGTGAACATCAGCAGGTCCGCTTATGTGAACATCAGTAGGTCCGCTTATTCGGACATTGAGTAGATCAGCTTATTCGGACGTTGAGTAGGTTAGCTTATTCGGACATCGAGTAGGTCAGCTTATTCGGACATTGAGTAGGTCAGCTTATTCGGACATTGAGTAGGTCAGCTTATTCGGACATTGAGTAGGTCAGCTTATTCGGACGTTGAGTAGGTTAGCTTATGCGGACATTGAGTAGATTCGCTTATTCGGTCGTCATTAGATCCGCTTTTCTGTCACTTTGGTGTTTCGCTTTTGTGAACAACAAAGATTTGGTGAGATTGTTAGAAAAATGGCGATGGTGTTTGATGAAAAGGAAAACAATGATCTTGAAAGGTTAAATAATTGGTATCGAGGATATTTGAGTAGTTATTATCATGGTTTGCCCAAAAAGGTTTGGAGTACCCGGTTTGAATGTTTTCTGTGTATGAAAGATGAAAAATTGGGTGATTTGGAGAAGCGTTTTGATCGTTTGATTGACTATTTGAAAGAAAATCAAATAGGAATATCAGAAGCTGAAATGGTATCAAAGTTTGCTAATGGATTACCAGCTGAATGGGATGATTTTTTGAAAAACCTGAGAGAAAATTCAAGTTTTTCAAAATTATCTCTGAATAAATTCATTAGTAAACTTAAAAATCACAATTATGAAATTTATCAAAAGAAGAGAGATGTGATGGATAAAATAAAAATGAATTTAGATGAGTTGGATTTAGACGTGATAAATGAAATAAACAAAAGAATCAATGTTTGTTGGGCAGCGAAAAGAAATTTGATGTATGATATGAAAAGGGGTTGTTATATTGATGATAATGGAAATCCTATTGATCTTGTTACAATCTTTGGTGCAGGTACATATAAGATAGAGAAAGAACAAGATCCAAAGAATGAAGAATCTGTGAAGAATGAATCTTCAAATTCTGAATCAGTGTGCTCCAAATGTGACAACTTTAAGACTGACAATGACAAACTCTTGAAGGATGCGGAAAGTTTGACATCGGAAGTCATGAAGTTGAAAGACGAGAAGCAAACTGATATTAAACAGATTCTGTAGTTACAGGGAAATTATGAAAAGCTGAAAGCTGAAAATGACAAACTGTTAAGTAATTTGAACAGTTTGACATTAGAAAACAAAATTTTGATAGAGAATGAAAAAGGTTTTGAAAATGAAAAAGTAAAAATTGAGAAAGATTTTCAAAGTCAAATAAAAATTTTAGAAGATGAGAAAGACTTGTTTGGTAAAAACAATCTTGAAAAACAAATTGCAATCAATTCTCATCTTGAAAAGATTATTCGACTTGAAAATGAAACAGAGTGTGCTCAAAAGAAAATCAAGGAATGGGAAGAAAAGTTGAAGGTGTTTGTGAATACTTCAACTATTCCTTGCCCAAAACCTTTAAATTCAGTTCCAATAAGTGACAATGTCACAAACTTTGACAAAGTCAAAGTTGAAGATTGCGATGAAAAATCTGATGATGAAAAAGAAAAAATTGACAAAAAGAATTTATTTTTGAAGTTAAAAGAAAATTTTCAAGAAACTGTTCCACAATCAACCAAAAAGGGAGAATGCTCTAAGCAAAAACCTTTGAAGAAGAAAGTGGAACAGAAACAAAAAATTAAAAATGAGAAAAATGTTCAAAAAGATAATAAAAGCTCATCAGATCGATCATCCAATCGCAATGAAAAATTACAAAAATCGAAAAATTAAAACTCTAAAATTGTTGGCAATAAGTGGTGCAGGTCGGACCACAGTGCTCAAAAGTCAAATCCAGCAATCAAAAGGAAAAAGGAATATCACCAAGCCAAACAATGCTATGATTTGAGCATTTGGGCTGAAAATGGTGATTGGTACGATAACAGAGTGTGTTACCGATGCGGTTGTCAAGGACACATTGCTGTTAACTGCCAGAGTTGGAGTTATGAGACGAGGAGATGCTATAACTGCCATATCAAAGGTCACATTGCCAGAAATTGCCTAAGGAGATCGAATGAAAGATCGAGGGCTAAATCTCAGAAAATGGCAACGATACCAGTCTCTGTCAAGCCCAAAGAACAGAAGGTTCAAGAACGTAAATTTCAAGAACCTAAAGTTCAAGAAACGAAAGTGAAGCTTTCTCAGGGGCAGAAACACAGACTGAGGAAGAAGAGAAAGAAGGCTAGAGAGTATCTAGAAAAGATTTTGTCCTCGGGTTCATCTGTTGGTAAAAATAAGAGTTCTGATGAATCAACCTCCTCGATGGCAAAGTCAAGCAAGACGAATTCATCGGATACAAATCTGAGGACGAAAGAAGATAAGAAAAAGAAGAAAATGGTCGGCGATGAATCTGACATGTTAAAGTCAGACAAGCCACCTTCAGGCGATGAATCTGGCTCATCAAAGTCAGACAAGCCACATTCAGGCAATGATTCTGGTATGGTAAAACCAGAAGAGCCATTGGTTGAGGTAAAATTGGAGAATTCAGGTTTAACAATGGATGATGAAAACTTTCCACCATTGTTGAACAAGAATTCAAACTCACCCAAGGACCGTCAGGCTTGGGTGAATCTGTTTAAATGAAAAACCTGACTTGCCGGAGTTCCCAGGTTGGTAAGCGTGGAACAGGAATCGGCACATTTATTGAGAAATTCACGAAAGTGATATTTCGTATTACAAGTGGTAAATCAGGGACATTAAGTTGTACTTGATTTTCTACAAGTGATGTTTGTGGATTGATCTTAAAAATGTTAGTTTATACAAGTGATTGAAGAAAACAAAGTGATGAAAGATCCCCGAATTTGTGAAAAGACACACAAAACTTATTTTCCGGAAAAACCATTTTGATTAAAACAAACTTAAATGTTTTGAAATCACTATGGGAAAATGTTTTGTTGTGAGGGGGAGTTCTGATTGTTTATGCCAGGTGGATAGAGATTGAAGTGATTCTCATCAAGTTGTCAAGTTTGTACAGTTTGTTTCAAATTTTCCCAGAAAATCAAAATTGAAACATATTTTGATTTTAGGGGCAGTAAAATTTTAAAAAAAATTAGAAAATTTGAAAATGTCAAAAACATTGAAAAATTTAAAAATGAGTTTTGCTGAAACAAGAGGAAATGATAGAAAATCAGTGGACTATCACAGCATACTAAAGAAATGTAAAGTCTAAAAAGTGATAAATGGTCTCACTAACGATGTGACGATAGGCTCAACTAGACTAGTAGATTTGCAATAACGATACAAACTTAAATGAAAAGGCCTAGTTCTAGTGGGAAACATGGTCGAAAGCATAGTACTTAGTTTTGTCCTTCTTGACGGTGTGCCTACTCAGTAATCGCTGATTGTCGAAAGACATAAAACTGGTTAAGTTTGTGAACTTTTACAAACTTTGCTGAAAAGTCGCTGTGATTGTGCATTTTATTTTGCAAAGATTTAAACTTGTTTTATTTCTTTATTTTGTTTAAGCATCGGACATCCTCTGCGTATACGTGAGTATCGACCTGGATGTTGTTGCCTAAACGTTCTGCTTTATTTTCTTTGGTGTTTCGTTTAAGCTTTAGACCTCCTCTGCGTATACGGGAGTATCGACCTGGTGGTTAAAGCCTAAACAACTTCAACTTGTTTTATTTTCTTATTTTGTTTAAACATTGGACTTTCTCTGCGTATACGGAAGTATCGACCTGATTGTTAATGTTTAAACATTCTGCTTTGTTTTCGCACAAATCACAGTTGATAAAAGTTTAAAGGCATTACTTGAGTTAGTGTATTGCATGATGAGGGGATATGCTGAGATCGTGGGGTCCATAAGAATTTAGTGCTATCTTAATATACCTTAACGTATCAGTAAGCATGTCGAAAGTTTTTAGATTGAGCTTAAGAGGAAAAACATATCGTCAATCAACGTGAATCGTTTAAAGCTTAAAACGATTAAAAGCTTAACGGTGCTTGTGATTTGTCTAAAAACTGATCTGATCCTCTTTCGCAAACTCACAAAAATATGTTTGTACATATTTCATTTCTGCATTTAATTTCTGTTATTGCGTTTGTGTTTCATAGTTTGAAAAATCCAAAGAGATTTTTGACAACTGATGTTGGAAAGCTGATATTCAAAATTTCAAAGGCTAAACATGATGAACAGGTGGGTTGGTTAATTGATTTGAAATGTTTAAATGATTCATTAAGTTGAATCAGATTTAGAAATGTTTTAAAGTTTGATAAGTTTTAAATGTGAAAATTCTCGAATGTTTAGTTGATTCATTAAGTTGAATCACAACATGATTTGTTATAATTGAGTGTTTGAGTTGTGTAGGTTTCTGATCCTGTTGCTACGAAAGCCAGGAGATGCATCAGAATCTGAGGAGAGCTTAAACTGAAAAAACCAGGATTTGATTTCAATGGTGATAACAAATTCCAGACAGCGATCCCAGCTTGATGATAGGGGGAGTCTGACGAAAGTTAGAACTAGAGAAAGATCCGGGTTCATGATTCCAGGAAGAGTTCCTGAAGAAGACCGATCAAGATTGAAGAGTTATTAGATTGAAGACTCTCACTGAAGATTCCGTCAACATTCAAGGGGGAGTCTGTTGGTGCAGTTGTCTGTCGACTACATCTTAGTTCGAGTCTTAGGCTAGGGCTGATTGTATAGTGAACGAAAATCAAGAAACACATGAGTTAGATAGGTCCGCTTATGTGTCATGTCCGTATATGGGAACCTACCTGTTCAGGTCCGCTTATACGAACATGTCCATATAAACGAACCACCCAATGTAGGTCCGCTTATGTAGGTCCGCTTATATGGACATGTCCATATAAGCGAACCACCCTGGCCTATATATAGGTGACATATGAGCGGAACTAGAGAGCAGTTAGGTAGTGTTACGGCGAAGCCCTGCCAATTTGTCTCCAGAGCTTGTATATTGTTAACCGATCAATAAAAGAGACGTTAAATAGTGAAATCAAGCTAAACAAAGACTGAATCAATGAATTCCGCCTCTGATCCAGTCTGAGCACTCTTCTGATCGACTCGTCAGGTCGTATAACGTTCCTACAAATTCTTTTCGGATGTCAAGCACTACATTTGGGACGATCCTTTCTTGTTTAGGGTTGGTGCGGATCAGGTGATTAGAAGATGTGTTTCTGGAAAGGAGGCAACTGACATTCTGCGCCACTGTCACGAGGGACCTACTGGAGGCCACCATGGAGCCAATTTCACCGCTAAGAAGGTGCTTGATTCCGGGTTTTATTAGCCGACAATATTTCGTGATGCGCAGAGATAGGTCAGACCGTGCGATGCCTGCCAGAGGGCATCAAACATATCGGCATGCGATGAAATGCCTCAAAACTGGATACAAGTTTGTGAAGTCTTTGATATCTGGGGGATAGACATCATGGGACCATTTCCCCCCTCACCAGGAAATAAATATATCCTGGTCGCGGTTGATTATGTATCAAAGTGGGCGGAGGCACAAGCCTTACCCACCAATGATGCCAGGGTACTCGTGAGGTTTCTTAAGAGTTTGTTTGCCCGGTTTGGTGCACCAAAGGCGCTTATCAGTGACAGAGAGGCCCACTTTTGCAATACTCAGCTAGATAGAGCTTTGTCCCGTTATGGTGTGCATCACCATTTATCCACGCCCTATCATCCACAAACAAGTGGTCAAGTGGAGGTCACGAACCGAGGGTTGAAACGAATCCTCGAGCGATCGGTAGGTGCAAACCGCAAGGATTGGTCAGACAAACTGGATGAGGCACTTTGGGGGCTTTCCGTACGGCTTACAAGACCCCTATTGGGACTACTCCCTTTAGGCTTGTTTACAGAAAAGCGTGTCATTTACTTGTGGAGTTGGAGCACAAAACGATGTGGGCTCTAAAAACTACAAATCTGGATCTAAAAACCGGAGGTGAAGCCCGGTTCCTTCAGATTCACGAGTTAGAGGAGCTACGACAACACGCATATGAAAACTCCGTGCTATACAAAGAGCGTACCAAGAGATTGCATGACAAACGCTTGAAAGACCATAAACAATTCCAAGCGGCAGATCTTGTCTTACTTTACAACTCGAGGTTGCGTTTATTTCCGGGAAAATTACATTCACGTTGGACAGGACAGTATACGGTAAAAGAGGTATTTCCATATGGTACTGTCGCAATAGAGAACGCGGACGATGTTATTTTCAAGGTAAATGGTCATCGCGTGAAGCTTTACGTTGCCAAGCCGATCGAGTCGGCGGTGGAGGTTATCGAGCTCCACGTTCCGCACACATCATAAGTGTGGGGAGGAGAGTCTACGCTACTGACTCGATGATCAAAAATGTAGCAAGAGCGTCTTTGGCGCTTTAGGGGTAAAATTGTCCATATTTATGTTTTTGTCGTTTTTACGTAATTTTGGTGTGTTTGGTAGTTTCCATAGTCGTGTACAGTTTTTAATCATGCCAAGCGAAGGATCTTTGTTGGAATAATGTTAAAACAGTTAGCGTAGGGCAAAAATGGCGTAAAACGGTCAAAAAGACTGCTGAAAATGGTTTCTGCAGCAGACTTACTGATCTGCAGATTTGGCACGGTCGTGCCACAGATCGCACGCCCGTGCGATTCCAGGCCGGCCAGAACCTCGAGTCGCACTCCTAGTGCATTGCCGAGGTCAGTGTGTAAGGATCGGTCAACGTCGGCGACGCACGACCGTGCGTCGGGCCGCACGACCGTGTGAATGGCTAGGGGCATTTTTGTCATTGTGCTATATAAAAGCCCTTATCTGCAGCCCCCATTAACAATTCGGGAACCCTAAACTGCACCAGCCGTTCCAGACCGATTTTCCCCCAAATCGCACCATTTTTCGCACGGTTTCTCAGATCCTTCTCACACGGTATGTCTTTCTTGTTGATTTTCAGTTTTTATCATGTTCTAGGGTTAGATTTGTTCTATTTCTTCAAGGCTTTTTAGGGTTCCCTTCATAAGCACAATTGAAACCCTAACCCTTGTAAGATTGTTGTGTTTCGTGAACGTCCGGTCGGATTGCCAATCCCTGTTTGCCAAAAAATTGATAATTTTCAGAAAAATCTGGCTGTTCTGGTTCGGGGGTTCGAAATCTGCAGAAAATGCTATCGCACGATCGTTCCTTAGGTGGAACGGTCGTTCAGTTGTCGGTGTTCATGAGGTTTTGCTGTGTTCTCGGAGTCGCACGGTCGTTCGAGTTTAGCACTGTCCGTGCATTTCCGACAAGCTCCGATCACAGGAACTGATCTCGGAGACGCACGACCGTGCGTCTGGTCGCACGCCCGTGCAAGAGGCCCAGATCAGTGGGACACTAGCTTCATAACTGTGTGCTTAGGCTGTTTTGTTTGGTATTTTTCCTGCTCCTCTTGTTCTAACAACATTCCTTATGCAGATGGACCATCCCTTTTTACAATTCAAACCCAACAACGAGCGGGAATATCTTTGCATTCCGAAACTTAATGCACTATGGAATAGGCGGAACCAATTCGGCATCCCTAGAAGATTAGATTGGGATGTAATGATCGAGTTAAACCAACGCGAACGGTTTGAAGACATGTTGACACTTCCATTCTCGCGTTTGGTCAACATCGACCGCTCGATTTATTTGGAACCCACGCTAGAATTCTCTGCTTCCTACTAGTATGAAAAGCCAAAAGCGAGTAGAGATCCAGACTTCCGCTATAGGAAACGGATAAATTTCAGGTTAGGCAGTCGTTGGCACAAGTGGACCGTGGGAAGGTTGGGTCGAAGACTCGGTATATACACCGATGAAGAAATGGATTCCGAGTTCTTTACTGACCAGTTCACCTTCCCTAACGAAGACGAGCGTGGTGAGATTTGGCGCGAATTGCGGTTGGAGGGCCATATGATCCTCGGATGTCCAAAGCTTCAAGAATACGAGACCCTTTACTTCGGGTTATGCACCACATCTTCAGCCACACTATCGCCGAGCGCATGGACAGTTTGGGAAACTGTCCCACACCGGATCTTATATTTCTTTATGCGCTCAAGGAGGGGGTCCACATCAACCTCGCCGCGGATGGCTGATTACTTCGTGCACAGTTCGGGTAGAACCGCCAACAGTCAGATACATGGTGGTCAATATGTGACCCAAATCGCTTACAACATGGGTATAATGACTGATGAGGTGGTTCAGGGTCTTACGTTGGTTACCGAGGGTTTGTATGTTGACATTCGTTCTCTGAAAGCGATGGGGATTATAGCAGAGACAGACCATGGGGATCGGTTGAAGGGGTTGGACAATGAGGTTTGGGACCCGTTGCCTCCACTCCTAGGAGAGGATGAGGTTATGGAGGAGCAGCATGTGCAACATGAGGAGCCGCCACACACACCACCACACTCACCACAGCAGCATCACTCCTCATATTACGAGCATTGTCCTCTCGGCATCCCTTCATATCCAGAGTTTATGGCCAGTTCCAGCAGATGCAGGTCAGCCATGAGCAGCAGCGGGCCAGTCTTGAGCAGCTGCGAATTAACCAAGATGACCTGAGGGCTAACCAGGAGGCGATGAGGGCGAACCAAGAGTTCATGCGCCAGGAGGTGCATGCAGGATTCTCGTACATATTTGGGGGGCTTCAGAATGCCTACCCTAATTACTTTGGCGAGCCCCCACAGTTCCCATTCGGGAACCCAGGAGGTTATAGTGGGGCTGGCCCTTCCGGCACGGGAGGAGATGCCGATGACGAGCAGTAGTGGGAGTTGTGAGTTAGTGGTTATGATATTTTAGTAGTTTATTTCTTGGGTGTTCATTTTGGTCTTCATTTCAAACACCCACGACTATGTACTTTATTTTTCAGACACTATTGTTTATTTGCTTTGTTTTATGTTTGGATATTTAGTACTCCTTTTATTTATGTAAATTATGGTTTGTTTGAATTTAGATTGTCGTTGCCTTCTGTTTTATTTTGCTTTGCTTTGCTTTGTGACATCCGTACAGATTTTTGAAGCAAGTCTTGGACCGGAGCACACCACAGAATTGGCTTTGAAGTCAAGTGTGGGGAGGGGGTTTAACATTTTGACTTTGTTTGTCCTAAAAAAACAAAAAATCAGAAAAATCAATAAAAAAATATTAGTAAATTGTATATATTTTTAGTAAATAAACCGGTTAGTTGTGTTTTAGAAAGCTTCAAATATGATAAAAACCCGACAAGCCAAATAAATTTTGAAAAATATAACTAGGAAGCGTGACGAACAAAGAAAGACTTGCATGATAATTTTCACACTTTTACCCATTCCTTCCATTATGTGAGCATATTTGAGCCTTAAACTTGTTATATATTTGTTCATTTCGGAGTAGGAGTGAGCCTGATATCACGTGTAGTTTAGAACTTGTCACTAGCATGCTTGTTAAGACCATAAACATGTGGAGCTGTGTAGAAATGATAGAGGCACCTAGAAAACCCCTTTATTGTTAGCCTTGTTCTTTGTGTTATGTTTCCGCTAAACCCTACATTACCCCTTAGGATTAACCATGTTGAGCCTTTCCTGTGTTTCCCTTTGTTTACCCAACAAAATCACCCACTTAGCCAAATTTAGCCTTTTTATTTTTAAACCTTTTGTTTTAAAACTCGGTCAAAAGCATCGTTTAACTAGCGATTCTTGTAGTTAATTGTTCATTGTACAAATCCATTAGATTATATTTATAAAAAAACAGAAAATAAAACACCCTAAAATAGGGTGAAGTCAACAAAATTCGAGCAATTTTGAATGCTAAAATGATGAAATCTCGTTGACGAGCTCGATATCACAAAAGTCTCCTTTTTAAGGCGTAAGTATGTATAGTTTTATTGTTTTACGCTTGTTAAACATAACTACCGAGTTTTAACCATTTTGTCACTTTTAAATTCCCATTCCATACCCTTCACCCAAGCGTATCGTTACAACCCGTAAAGACCTCTTGATTTGCACTTTTTCGCATGTTAGTTGGTGGAGATAAGATCTTGTGACAAGCTTATGATATTACATGTTTCATTGACGAGGCATTGAGTGTTTACACATACACATTTTATGTATGTTTCACAAATAAAACCGAGTATGTGTGAACATTGTGAGGTGTGTGAAGATTAGCGTGCTATGTCAATCAAAAGTAAAATCATGGCTTTTTGGTTATCTGTACATATTTGCATGTGCTTGTTTGGTTTGAATCAATTGACGTTGTGTTTCGAAAAAACGGCTAACCGTTTGTAGTTGTATTAGTAGATAGTTTGTAAATTCTCGTTCTTGTTAGATTCTAGGTTTTATTGCATTTTAGTTTTAGCTTGCTTGAGGACAAGCAAGGTTCAAGTGTGTGGAGGTTTGATATTCACCAATTTACAAATACTTTAGTCCCCCATTTTATCCCCATTTTACGCGTTTTTGGTCGTAAAACCGAGAATCGGATACTTAATCGGGTTTACTTTTGTTTACAGGCCTAAAAAAGCATGCCAAACAAGAAGATGATGAAAACGAAGATTTTCCGGGCGAAACATCAAAGCTGCGAAGATTCTGTGAAGAAACTGATCTGGGCAAGTCGCACGGTCGTGCGACCCATCGCACCACCGTGCGGATCCGACAAACAGGCTCATCTCGGTGATGCACAGCCAGTGCGATCCAACGTGCAAGCCATCTCGGCAATGCACCACCATGCGACTGAAAGAACGCTCGTGCGGATGTGATGACCAAGCCCCAGCCCGGAGTTGCCCCCCAGTGCAGTTGGTCGTGTCATAGGAATATCGAAGATGCACGACCGTGCATCCTATGGAACGACCGTGCGACTACGAAGACCGGTCAAGATCTGCTGATGTCACACCGTATGGTGAACAGGATTTTAAAAGTGAACGGTCGTGCACTTTAATGGCACGATCGTGCGATCTGAAAAAGTTAAAAAAAACAGACAGCAGCTTTCATTTCAAAATTCTGGACTTTTGGGAGCTCATTTGGCGAATTCACAGATTCTAGAGGCTCTTGCTTTCACCCGGATTCAAGCCATATTGTGCTGATTAGCTCCGTTACTATCCGGATACTCAATCTTGTGCTTGTTTATGGTTTGGTTCTTGAATCTTTCCATGTTTTTGTTATAATTCAAGCATTTAGATTGATGATTATGTATTATTGTAAGCCTAAGAGCATAAACACTAGTATCCCTTGCTTAATTACAACCTTTAGTATGTTAATTATGTTTGTAATGACACTTTGAAGCATTTTCTATGTTAATCTTTGATGATTAGTTTGCAACCTTGTTTATTGATGTTGAATTCTTGATTATAAGTAATTATCTTCGATGATTGGTATGTGGTTAGTTAAGATATTTGCAAGAAGAAGCTTAATTAATCATGTATTAGTAGACTTTGAACTTGGTTAACTTGTTTAATATGTTTGCACCATGATACTAGAAATGGTTAGTGGATTAATAAGGGATAATTATTGTTAATCAAGAAGGCTTTCCCTCACGGAAGGACCTTAACGGGTTAAATGGTGTTGTTATGAATTCTTGAAATAAATTGTCAGCTTAGTTAGTAGTTTAGGCCAAAATTGCTATCTTGGTGAATTTGTGTTCAAGATTTGTAAAATGAACTCGGTTGTGATTTAATCTAGTTTATGCTTGTCTCGGTGGTTGCATTGTGTTTATCGGTGTCACTTTCCTTGATTAAGTGAGGTTAGAAAACTCCTAACAGAAGACTAACTTATCTTTAGGGGATTATCATAGACATTTATCAATTGCACGTTAAAGAACAATTTTAGGTGGTTAAAGTGTGATTATCGTTTTAGCTTTCCGAATGATTGTCATGTTAGGATTCTCGAAAGGGATACTAATTGTCTTGAAAATAGAGAATTGATCAAATGTTTTAAGTGGAAAAACCGACTTAGTTCACATGCTTTGGTTGTGTATAAAGCAAGGCTATATATTTGTTTTCTTATTTGGAGTCTATTATGTTTTTATAAATATTTGTTTATGCTTATTTTAATTTTTAGAAAATCACACAACTTATCTTCCTACCGGTAATTTAATGACAAAGGTTTAGTATTATTCCTCCGCCCACTTCCTTGGATCGACACTTGGTTCTTACCGATACTTTACTACATATATGACGGGGTACACTTGCCCTTTCGTGTGTGTTTTTATGTTGAAGTATAAATCACTTTTATAAATTTAAAAACGAATCGTGTGTAAATTCATTATAAAAATATGTATATACGCGCACACGTCATATGTATATGGCAATAATCAGAAAGCAGTTAAAGTAATTAATTGAAATTTAGCACAGTCATTAACCATTAATCATTGTCTAATAATTGTACGGATGCACGCAAATTTGAAACTTGTCACAAGAAGTGTCTTTTTACATTGTTTCCTGTTTACATCTACACAAACTAAATTACAAATGCATGCACCACTTTGGGTATACACAAAAACATCACTATAACTTTATAAACACTATGTTCAAAAGATTCCCCTTTTGAAATTCAAAACCTTCAGTAGCTACACAACGAAGCTTTTTTCTACGAAGAAGAAAGATGTCACGCCCTTGGTGCCAACAACCAAGTTAAGCAAGAAAGAAAAAACTATGCGCAACACCACATAATAGCAAGTGATAAGCTAGGCTTGTGCCAAACTACAAAAGAAGAGGCAACACTCATCTAGTCCAGAGTTCCACCCGCTTGTAGTCTGCACATGGGATTAGCACTGGACTAGGGGACTTGACGGGGTATGGTCCTAAATCCAGCGTAAGACATTACAAGACATGTGTGCAGAGGACCATACCCAGACTTAAAAAAAACTATACTTAGTCATGCCTCGAGCAGGCGCGCAGGCCTAGACCGGTGCATGCAGTGCAGTGACAGCTAAGATGAGTACAATAGTACAGATGGCAGAAGCTGTAGTCAATCAGCGTACGCCAGGCCCTGCCCAGACAGCTCCCACAATGGTCAATTGTGTAGGAAACAAAACGTACAAAAGGACAGTGACGTGTAACCAATCAGGTTGTATCGTTCACTGCTCCATGATCTCCACTAACAGCTGGTGACAAACTAGACACCGAGGACAATCGTCAGGATACGTGGCACCAATCACTGTGCACCAACGTCCTGATTCTCTACAAACACTAACGATTGTGTCAGAGTGGACAAATAGGATATTCCTTGATGGCGACGTCTGGCCCAAGGCCTATCAGCCCATTTCCTTCTCCACACTCTTCGGCTGTAAATACCAGCCTTCAACCACAGGTTTAAGGATCGCCTCTCTAACTCTCTTACTCTTAACACACACTCATTTACTCTTCTTAAGCGATACTTATTCTCACATCGGATGTTGGTTAAAAGGAGAACCCTCACCTCTCCTCCTTGTAACGAGTCTCACGGTGTTTTGTTTTGCAGATCACACTTAGATCATCATCGAGAAAAGATTAAGGATTAACCATTCTTGACGTAACCATTCCCACAAGAACAAACCCGGCAGTTTAGACTTGGTGTTTCTTTAGGATGTCAATGCTCTAAGGACTCTTTGAGAGTTTCACTCCAAAAACATTTAGCCTTCTCCCACTTAGCTTCAAAGAAGGCTGATATTTATAGAGTCCATGTCCTTGTTATTAGAAAATTATCTAATAATAAGGAAACATACTTGAGTTTTTTTCTCAAACTAGTGTACTTACAAAAAGTATTTACCATTTTGGGTATTTTAAAAAGTATTTACCTAAAAGGGTATTTTTCTAATATGTTTGTCTCTCTCCTAATCTAATTGGTTAAAGCCTAAATTAATTATTCCCAAATAAAACATTGTGATTTTGTTCAACAAACTTATTTTTGTAAATTATTATATTTTTTTAGCTTACGTTTTTAGTTAAGACCGTGGGGTATGGTGGGGCTTGGGTTGGGGGCATGAGTTGACACGTAGAGTTCGAGCCCTCCCACCGCCTAGTGACGTGTCCGTGGGGTATGGCGGGGCGTGGGTGCACTGCGTAGGTTGGTAGGTTATTAATATATATATATATATATATATATATATATATATAATTTAAAACCCAAGGCGAATAGGAGGCCGCCACATCAAACCCAAGCCCGCCCCACGCCCGGCTTCAAACCCAAGCCCCAAGGGTCACGCCCCAACCCAGGCCCCAAGGGGTGGTGGCTTGGGCGTTTTCCCCCAACCCAAGCCCCATACCCGACAGTCTAATATATGTATGTTTTCAATTTGTAATAAAAATATTTCAAAAAGTAAAAATTTATGTATTTAGCTGTTATTCTAAGAACAACAAACTTATTTAATTATTTACTTAATTAAGGATGCCTAAAAAAAATTATGTATTTAGCTTGTTATAAGTTTTTTTATCATACGTTTTATAAATTGATGTTCAACGTAATTTTGTTTTCAATTAATATATCTAGGTTTTTTTTTTTAATTTGTAATAAAAATACATTTAAGTTAAATATATGTAGTTTGGCTTTTATCTTAGTAATAAAAAAAACTAATTTAATCATTCACTCAATTTTTTAAGAGAGTAATCTTGTTATCTTTACTATTTTGTGTATTTTGTTCTCAATTGTTGTTCGACTCTATTAATAAGTAATGACTAAATAAGTTTTTATTTTTAGAATAAAAAGCCAAGCTAAATACATAAATTTTTACTTTTAAACTTAAAGTATTTTTATTACAAATTAAAAACATACATATATTAATTATATTTATAACTAAAAAATGTAAGATAAAAAATATAATAAGTTACAAAAAGTCAGTTTATTAAATAAAAATACTATGTTTTATTTAGGTGTCATTAATTTATGATTTAACCAATTAGATTAGAAGAGAGACAAACAAATTAAAACAGAATTAAAAAAAGAGATAAACAAAAGTATCCATTTAGATAAATATTTTTCAAAGTACCCAAAAAATAAAATACTTTTTGTAAGACCATGTGTAGTGGAAGGGGAAAATAATGCCCCCACCATAGGGCATTTTACGTCATGTGACGGTCCAGTCAGCAAAGGGGCGTTATTGGGCGTTTTCTAAAATAGGTGTAGTGGGGATGGGGCATTATTGGTCATTATTGGGGCATTAAATAAAATAAAGAAAAAAAAACCTAAAAAATCTTATTGGACAAGGAGGTGAAAGATGAAAGATGATTGGAAGATGAAAGTGGGGGAAGGCGTTTTTAAAACAACGCCAAATGGGCTTTTTTTGATTTTTTTTTTTTTTAAATAACGCCCTATGTAATGGGGCATGGGCGTTTTCGGGTGTTTTTTTGAATTTAAAAAAAAAACGCCCCACTACACATGGTCTAAATACACTAGTTTCGGAAAAAACTCAAACATACTTATTGACATAGTCCATGTAGCGAGCTCTATCATGCCCACCACCTTGCCACGCCATCATCTTTACCGCAACCGTCAAATTTCTTTCTTTAACAAATTTATAAAGTAAACATGATTATTTTAACAACTAAATTACCACTAATTACAATTTGTTTGATAGATTTCATTCGCTTTAAATTTCTATTATTTTAAAAGTTTAAAATTATAACTTTAAATCCAATTCCTAAAACATTAATTTAATCAACCTTGCAACTTGATTTGGTCCACATTTAAGTTTTGGTTCGTTTGCAAGTTGTACCCTGGTGTCGTAACTCTTTTCACATGTAATTCAAAGTTTGAGTTTCCCAATGCAATAGAATTTGTTGGCAATCATCTTGTTCCTGTAATGTATACTTTTTAAGACTTTAGCTACAGATCGGAATGGGCTTGCGAAGCAGTTGAGGTAAATCTCAGATTTAATGTACCCTCATTAAAGCAATCATCTATTATCTCCCTAACCGTTTGTTTGTTTCTCTATAAAAGGGTAAATATTCATATATCTTTGTATTCATAAGTTCTAATCTGTCTCTCTAAATGCTACTTGTGTTCTAAGTGAGAAAATAATCTCATTTTTCATCTTATACAATTCACCATTTTTTTGGGTTATTATCTTGTGTTAGTTATGAGACTAACAGCCATGCTTCCTTGTGAAAACAATCAAGTTAAGGCTGTTCTTGGAATGGTGGCAGTGTTGGTCTTGTCAGGAACTTGCTTGGCCGAAACACTTTCGGCTAACTTTGTTTTTGGCGATTCTTTGGTCGAAGTAGGCAACAATAACTACATTACATCTCTATCCAAGGCGAATTATGCACCAAATGGGATTGACTTTGGGATGCCGACAGGACGATATACGAATGGAAGAACTATAGTAGACATTTTAGGCAAGTGATTTGTTTTAGAAATTATTTATGTTACTTTAGACGTCACTAGAATTGAGTGTAAAGTAAAATGTTGCAATTTCCATGGGACAAGAATAGTGTTATGTATACATTGTTGTGATTTTTTTCTTCCTATTTTCAGGAGAGGAATTGGGTTTGCAGAAGTACACGCCGCCATACCTCGCTCCAACAACAGTCGGTCCATTACTTCTTCAGGGTGTCAATTATGCATCAGGTGGTGGAGGGATTCTAAATCAAACCGGACAGATTTTTGTAAGTATTTATTACAAGTTGGAACTCTAGTAATTTCACTCACAAAAAGCAAGTATAATGCTTCACCTTCATGGTCAAATTCAGTCTCTCATTTCCATAGAGAGATTGCAACAAAATATGTCATTTTGAGTTAAGCTAGCTAGTGTAGTTACATATCCACATCAGATCCTTTATGGGTCATGCCATACTTCATTCTATTCTGTAAAATATGCGACGATAATGTGTAAATCTTGGATCCGGTATTGATTATAGTGGTCGAAGAATTTATATCGTACTTATTTTTGAAGGTTGGAAGAATAAACTTGGATGCACAACTCGACAACTTTGCAAATACGAGGCACGATATAATATCAAAAATTGGGGCTCCAGCAGCACAAGATTTGTTCAATGGAGCTTTATTTTCTGTAACTATTGGCTCAAATGATTTCATAAATAACTACCTCACACCCGTTGTTTCAACAATTGAGCAAAAATTAGTTTCTCCAGAAGCATTTGTTGGAGACATGATTACAAGATTCAGAGGTCAACTTATGGTAACATCATCCTACCCAACTCTATAACATGTGACAAAACACAAGATCATATACACCCATCTTCATTTTTCCTATTTTTATTCAAGTTGTCAAAAAGTTTAATAGGTACGAGATTTGGTTTTTCTAATCGTATTTAATGTACTAGTTACGTATAAAAAGACATCATCATCATCATCATCATCGTACTCAGTATATCCCACCTATAGCAAAGCTAAGGTAGGGTCTGAGGAGGGTGGGATGTAGACAGCCTTACCTCTACCCCGTAGGAATAGACGTATAAAAAGACATAAAAACAAAAAAAAAAATAGAAAGTTTAACCGGTCATTCTATCGCTCATTTAACCACCAAAAACCTCAACTAATATTTTATGATTTATTGACCCCGAGATCTATGGACGTAGTTTTTAAAAGACTTAGTTTTGCTATTCAGAAAGGGGTAGCGGCGCACCCTTTTACCCGTTTACCATATATCTCGATGTAAATTTATAAAATGTGATTTAATTGATTGATATTTATTTAGAGACTCTACGATATGGGTGCTAGAAAGATTGTCGTCCCGAATGTGGGACCCATTGGATGCATTCCGTATCAAAGGGATATAACTCCGTCTGCAGGAGATAACTGTGTAGCATTGCCAAATCACCTAGCTCAACTCTTCAATTTGCAATTAAAAGGCTTGCTCCAAGAACTTAGCAAGTCACTTCATGGTTCAGCATTCATATTTGCAGACGTCTATCGCATTGTTGCGGATATTGTTCAGAATCACAAATCATATGGTAAGTGAATGGTAAAACTAAAAATAGACACTATTTTCAGTTTTTAGAAGAAATTTTAAATAGTTGATGTCTTAATTATATATACATAAGAAAAATACAACCTACCATATTATAAATTCTTGTTGCAGCCTTACACCACCCTTGCCAACAACCACCATCTTCATTGTTTGCATTGCCTCTTGAATGCAAGTTTTAAGAGAATCATGTGTTTTTTGTTATAGGTTTTGACAATGCGGATTCTGCTTGTTGTTATGTGTCTGGTCAACATGGTGGTCTAGTGCCATGTGGACCGACATCTAAAGTTTGTCCTGATAGGTCAAAGTACGTTTTTTGGGATCCGTATCACCCGTCAGATGCTACAAACAATATCATAGCCAAGCGACTTATGGATGGAGATATCGAAGATATATCCCCTTTAAACTTGAGAGCACTATTTAAATCTTGAATTAACAAAACTGTTTGTTTGCATGAAAAGCGTATTGTTTCTATGTACCATTTCTACGAATTTGTATCCGGTTGTAAATCGTTAAGGGTATAATGAGTGTATGAATCACATAAGTTGAATACATGTACACTATACTATGCAGTGTTATCTATACATTTGGATTCGGTTTGAGTTTAATTAAACTAGTGGGATTCCTTCGCGCTACGCGGCGGGATTTCGATCGGTATCTGTTTGTTTCATTATGATATCGACACTCGCTATAACAACCAAATGAGAAACCCAAAAGATTAAGTTGTGACATGCCCTAAAGATCACGTATTTTACATCGATCGAAAACAATAAAAGCAAATACAGGTTCAAATAATACCGATACGGTACTAATGTTTGGTTGATGCCAATACCAATGTTCGGTTAGAATCGTAACGATACTGTCACTCGTATAGCTTACTATATCAAAGTATACTTCATTTCAATACAACTCCGTTTCAACAAAATTTATATTAGAATGTTGAGAGAAAATAATTAATAATAAATGTCTACATAACTTTATTAATGCAATATTATCAAAAGTTTCTGTTTATTAAATAAATATAATTTCCCCAATATTAATTATCAAAATTACTTTGTTGGACAAATTTACTATTCAATTTTAAGGAATTTGATTGGGCCACATATAACATGTAGACTATATACATATTTTCTATTTTGTGGTAAGTTCCACTCTTTCTCTCTCAAACACATGTCAGTGTAGTCTGTAGTTTTATACAGAGGTTATCTTCTTTCTCTATCTAGGGTTGGACATCTCAAACTCTACAAGAAAAAATAGCTAATATAATATCAATACAAAAAGTTAATATAATATCAATGCAAATAACTAAAATAAAAAATAATTTTATTATAATTTTAGATCCACCACAGGGATTGGGTGACAACTTACTAGAGTTTTTTTTTTCTGGCTTTACATGATTTTATTTCCGTCGACTTTGTGACCTTTTATTGCGATAATGTCTTACGTTTCGGTCTGAGATTAGTGAGTTAAAATGCTTGCTAAAGTTTTTTTTTATTTCTATTTTTTCATGATTCTGTTCTCGTCAACTTTGTTATCTTTTGCTACGATAATGTTTTACGTTTCAGTCTGAATTTAGTGAGTTAAAATGTCGCAAAGTGTGTTGTTCAACATTTTTATGTTTATTTTTAGTCAATTTAACGTTACCGCGGCAACGTACGGGTCCTCAATCCTAGTATTTATAATTTAAAAGTAATATATATAACAATTATTAGATTTACTCTTCATGATTAATCATAGTTCACTATTCATGAGCATTTATTATTAATGTGTATAAAATTAATTATAATAATATAAGTTAATCATAGTTCATGAATATTATTTATGAGCAGTTATTATCAATATGAATGAATATGAATGTGTATGAAATTAATCATAATAATATAAATTAATCATAGTTCATGAATACTATTTATGACATGAATACTATTTATGAGCAGTTGTTATTAATATGTATAATATAATGTGTAGGATAGAGTTATTGTAAGAAGGGTGTGTTTTGTGAGAAGTGTAGGAAGGAATCTACACCATTTGATCTATTATCTAATGGTTGAGGTTACAATGGCAAAATTGTAAATAGTGTTTACCATTAAAATAATTAATTTTCTATATTAAGGGTATAAAGGTAAATTTAATATTTTTAAATTCAAAAACTCACATGCAATGCGCATGCAAATTACCCCCATCTTTTTTAAACGTCAATAACTTTTTATACGTAACTTTTTTTTTCCAAAAAAAAATACACCATAATAACGAGTGTTTTTTATCTTTAATATGAGTACCATATTTCTATACTTATATAGAGAAAAAAATTTACATTTCGATCGTATGTTTTTAGTCCCTGGTGTTTTGTCTATGTTGTTTTAATTGTATAGTGATCAAAGGTGTTGTGTTTTATAGAAAAACACCATGAACGTATATAAGACACCATAACATTGCAAATACCATTTACATTCAATTTTGTTTTCTATGGTGTTTTATTTTACAAGACACCATAATCTGTTTTAAATTCCTAAAATAAAACACCATAAAAAACAAGACTGAAAGATTGAATGTAAATGGTATTTGCAATGTATGGTGTCTTATATACGTTCATGGTGTTTTACTGTAAAATATAACGCCTTTATTTTCTATACAATTAAAACAACGTAGAGAAAACACCATGGACTAAAACATCTATCCGATTGAAACGTAATTTTTTTCTCTATATAAGTATAGCAATATGGTGCTTAAATTAAAGATAAAAAAACACTCGTTATTATGGTTTAATTTTTTTTTAAAGTTACGTATAAAAAGTTATTGACGTTTAAAAACGACGGGGGAACTTCCTTGTGCATTGCATGTGAGTTTTTGAATTTTATCTTTAATTAAGTTTTTTATTAAATTACTTATTTGCCTTTATTCTAATAAATTAAATAATGACATGTGTTATCATCATGTTCTTTCTTATCCGTCTCACAAATTTCATATTTTTTACAGGATCCTAAACCAATGTGTATAAAATTAATCATAATAATATAAATTAATTGTAATTCATGAATACTAGCATTTATGAGCAGTTGTTATTAATAGGTTTAATATGTATAATTGGTTGGTAACATCTTCATATTGTGCAACATCAGTTATTTTTCATTTTTGACCAATTTATTTAACTGATAAAGTGAATGTAACAATTATCCACTGTCAAATCAATGTTATAATATAATAGCTCCTACCATTAACATAAGTATTTTAAGTTTTCAAATTGTCAAAGTCAAACCGTTAGTTCAAATATAATAAAGGTAAGGTTGGCTTTTCAGCAATTTCATTAAACACACACTTAAAGAGAGGAGGGATGAAATAACAACCAACTCCTGAGAAACAATCAAAATCATTATTTAATAAAGAGAGGAGAGATTTTTTTTTTTAAAATAAAACTTTATTAAAACAAACCTTCGAACCAAACGGGTAAAAGACCAAACAAAACACCACCCCCGATCCGAACGGGCAAAGGGCAAAATTACAACGTATAGAAATTTACACCACTCCTTCCAACTAATATATTTACATGAAGATCTATTTTTAATCCACCCAAAACCTCTCGACTTAATCTCTACCATAATATCTTGCGAACTTCTCCTTATCTGATTGAAGACCAACTCGTTCCTACTTTTCCAAATACACCAACATGAAACAATAACGAGCCATAGGATAATCTTTTTCGCTCTCTTTCCAACCTGAATAGAATTATGAATATTCATTAAATCTTTGAAATCGAAAGTGTAGATCGGGGGAATGTTGCCCGACGCACTGACAGCCGCCCACACCCTAATAGCCACCGAACATGCAGTGATAGATGATCCACCGTTTCCTCGTACTCGTCGCAGAAATGTCACATAACCGAAGTAATATCCACGTTCTCTCTTCTCAAATTAAATTTAGTAGCAAGCCTATCCAAGTTATCTCTTCAAGCCATTATATTACATTTGAAGGGCACCCATTTGCACCAATCGAAGTTAGGGTGGTGGCTTTTTTCCCCTATCTGCAATTAACGCCTTTTTCATTGAATTCACCGAGAAACCTTCCGGATTGTCAACATTCCATAACCACACGTCCTTATCATTGGACAATCTCACCATGTTGATAACGTCTTGACATTCCTCCCATTCCTTAAGCTCAGTATCAGACTCGGGTTGTCTAGCCCAACTCAAAGAATAGCCACCATTTCCATGATCCGTATCAATCTTGTCCGAAACCCTACACGTTTTACACAAATCCAAAGCAAACAGATGTGGCCATCTTTCTATGAAAGGATGATCGCTCAACCAGGTGTCTATCCAGAAACGGATATCAACAAATAACAACTAACTTCTGAAAAAACAATCAAAATAATTATTTATATTGTTTTATAAATATAAGATATTAAATGATTTAACTTTCTACATTAAATTATATTTTGTTTCTTCTCTTATCTCTCAATTACACCTAACATGTTTTTTATAGGAATGTAAATAGTAAAAACTTATACAGTATAAATGATAAATTTAGGGGCTGCTTGGTAACTTCTAGATGGGTAACTGCTGAACCAGTAAGATGTTTAAACCATTAAGTGATGAACCAGTAAGAGGTCTGAATCATTAATCGCCTGTATAATGCTTAACCATTCAGAGGCAAGTGTCTGACCAATTCAGATAAGAGGTCTTAACCATTCAGACTCGGTATAATGTTTAACCATTCAGAGGCAGATGTCGAAATCATTCAAATATCTGCTCGCGAAACAAACAGTCTGAATTATTAAGTACTGAACTAGTAAGACGCCTGAACCATTAATAGTCTCATTAAAAGCTAAACAAACAGCCCTTTACTCATATATAAATTTTTCTAATACATGTAACTTTACACATATAAATTCATATAGAAATGTTACTATTTATATAATATAGCTAGTATACAAGAAAAAAAAAGGTTATTGGATTTTATCACCCTTAACTATTAGGTATTGGCTTCTGTCACTCTCAACAATCACTTTGTCTCCCACCACTCCCAACTTAACACTTTGTGTGTTCTGTCACTCAGGTTGAGTGGTTTTTGGCTTCCCTTTTGTCTTTTAGGAGCGATTGCACCTATAGTCATTAAATGTTAACCTAATATCACCAATAACACTAGTCAAACCACTAAGAAATGTTCACCCGCGGGGTGACACAACACACAAAGTTTAAAGTTGGAAGTGGTAGGAGTCAAAGTGATAATTGAGGGTGGCAACGGCCAATACCAATAGTTGAGAGTGATAAAATCCAACAATCCATAAAGAATGACTTTCATTGTTATTCAAAGACTTTTTGCAAAATTTATGAATTAGTGAGAAGAGAAGAAATTAATCAACACCATACATTATCCTTATCCATATATTAATTTTTCAACTGATTGAACAGTAACTTTCTTTATAATATTATAGTAATAATATAGTTTTTTAATATTATTTCCTTACTTCTTAAGTTGAATAAGCTTTGTATCAACCGGTACTTGTATCGAAAATACATGTATGCTCTGGTTCGTTATCGGTACATGAAGGTAAAAACCAGCACCAGCCTGGTACAGTTATCGATATACGAAGGTAAAAACCGGCAACAGCCTTGTACAGAAAACCACAAAAGTTAGTACCGAAATGATTTAGAAAATCTTTTAGTTTAGGAAATTTGGTACTTCTACCCGGTACCATTTTCTCATCTCTGATCATGGGTACCGTACAACGGTATCGTGCAACTTTTTTTGTTGATTTTCTTCAGCTTTTAATGATTTTTTTTTCCAGTTTCAGGGGTAGGGATGAGCTCGGTGCCAACCGATATCGATACCGAAAATACCGGTTATGGTACCGGTATATGAAAGTAAAAACCGGTAGGCGCCAAAAGCCGGTACCGAATTTGTACTTAAGATCTTTCGGTTCGGGAAATTCAGTACCGATACCCAGTACCATTTGCTTATCTCTGACCACGGGTTTCATATGAACAAAGTCATTACTATAAAGTTTTTTTGGTTGATTTTCTATCGGTTATCTTTTAGTATTTTTCTATATCTTTTTTTTTATTCTTGTCAGCGGTTTCGTGCGCAACGTCCTCGTAGTGATTTCAAAACACATGTAAACACATACTAAATAACAAAATAAGTTCGCCGCAACGCGGTGATTGTGAAAAAACCTAGTTTATATCATTAAGAGTTCTAAATGGTTACAGTAAGTATGAAAATAGCTAACAATTTTATGTTTACCTTTTAAATAAAAAATAAATTAAAAAGGACATGATTCTTGACATTTGGTGTAGGAGACTAAGAGATTGTTTGTTTAGCTCTTAATGGTTCAGACCATTTTTTACTGGTTCGGTACTTAATGGTTCAGACTGTTTGTTTCACGAGTAGTTATCTGAATGATTCAGTCATTTGTCTCTAAATGGTTAAGCATTATACCTCTGTTGTCAAGGCTCACTCAGGCGCGCGCCAAATTTTCAGGCCCTCAGGCGCGTTTTCAGGCCAAATTTGTGACACCCCAGGAAAACCAGGAAACCAACGCAACATAACTAGCTTCCTGAGTAACCAGGTGCAAAATTTCGGGACGAAATTTTCTTAACAGGGGAAGAATGTGACAACCCTCATAATTCCATGTATCCGTACAATTTATTAATGATAATTAAAGGGCTTGAAGACTGTGTTGAATCACTTAACTGTTGTCTGATTACTGTGTTATACTTACATGTGCTTGTTAACATACTAGTAGTATACAAAAAAGTTACTAAATAGTCCGGTATGCTTTCCTGAGTGTTGAAAATTAAAAACGTTACAAAAATATATATGTAGGACACTTTACGGATTAATTAAGCACTTTAACGAAACAACACCGAACCGAACAACCGGACTTTACCCGGAACACTAAAATATTGTTAAAAATATTGTTTCACTTTTTTCTGAGCTAGTTATGGTCCCCGGACACTTAAACACACTACATGATACATGGTATACACTAAACTTAACACTTTAACCCTCCATTAACTCACCTTTTACCATTTGAATTTTCATTTAACCTCCCCCCCCCCCCCCACTTGTAACCGTCCCCAAGGCATGGCCCCACACAAGATTTCTTCTAATCTTACTAAATCCCTTCCTTGGAACTTGGTGGATTGTGTTAGTACTTTAGGAAACATGGTGACCTTTGGATAATAGCACAAAATGGATTATAAGAATGTTCACCATCTTCATCACATTACACAAAACTCACTCTTCCTCTCCCTCCTTCCATGGTTCTCGGCTGAACCACATCCACCCCACCACCATCATCTTTCAACCTTGTTCAACCATTTCACATACTCTCCAAGGTGTAAGAAGGTCTCTAACGAAGCTTGGTGTGTTCGGAAGCTCAAGGACCTCTCTCGTTTTCTTTTATCCACCAGTTTTACCCTCTTGAACTCCCCTAGCCTTGTGCTAGTGGTAAGCACTTAGATCTTTGCTTTTTTACTTGTTGTCTAAGTGGTTAATAATGTTTAAAGATCAAAAAGATAAGAACACTAAAGAACCATGAACAAAGTCTTGCACATAAACTAACTTTGTGATGAAATATTGTTGAAATACAATGAGGTGATGTTAATATTAAGTTGTCATGATTCTTGTTGATTTCCTGATGATTTGTTGGTTAATATTGATGTTGTTGTGATCACTAAACATGTTAACGGAATCAATCGAACACGAGTTAGGAAGCTAAAAGCTGAAAAACAGCTTCTGTCCAAGCCTTTACAGCCAACTTCAGTTGGCTGTAAACATGCCATAACTCAACGAAAAACTGATATTTTGAGTCTATAACGTGTTATTATGAAATACGGTTCTAATGGCACCAGAATCATAATTTTTGTACTCCGTTTACTATTTTTAAAGTGTCGTTTTGTAACAGCAGCTAGAGCTGCATTTTTGCTGCTGAAAATATGCGTTCTGTTTTCAGTCATAACTTGAATTCTGTGAAGAGTTAGAACATGAAATTTGTACTGTAGATGACCACTGATGGATTTGTAATTTTCTCACTGGAATTTTGTAAATCGGACTCTCGATGAATTTTAAATAAATTATTCCGTGGACTGCAGTCAGAAAAAGATAAATCTGATTTCAGCCCGGAAAATGAATTTTTATAAAATATTGGTAATGAACTGAACCCCGATATTTTTACATAATAATACTTGGATCGTTTAAGATAATCTGTAAAAATTTGGGAATTTTTGGAATAAGTTAACTATTTTATTAAAATGCCCGAAAACAGCCTAGTTTTGGATATTTAAGTTGAAATGACATAAGTGGTAATTTGCGTGTCTAAATGTCGGATATGTTATCTGTGAATGATCTAACATGTTATATGTCAATAAAAGTGTTATGTGCAATATCGTATGCTTGTTCTTGAATAGCTATAGGTGGAATGTTTATATGAGCGTGAACTATTAAAGTGAATGCATGTTATGTAGTAGATACGTGTAGGAACTTTGTGCTCTATTTGAAACCACTAAGTGACTAAATGGTAATCATATTAGGACGTGATTGACCAACCTTGACTGTTAGCTATATTTGAGAATCTAACCGAGCAAACCAAGGTGAGTTCACACACTTTCTAAGGCATGGGATTCCCGGTGGTTTGGGAATGGGTTAAAGAATTAAAACGGAATCTACATATCTTACTTAGGTAGGATATGTACGGCCATCCTCCTTGGGTAGGATGCCAATATTAATCCTGTGTATTCTCTTTGGGAGAACTACGTACGTTCGTCCTCCTTGGGTAGGACAACAACCTTAAAACTTACTAGACAAAACTTTATCATAAGTCCCTCATTTTATATCGACTTAATCGCCGAGGCCGATGGCGAGCGGGTCATTAGTTAATAGCGCTATTAGGTTTAACAAACCTCACACCGTGTCGTTCGAACGGGCGTGTACTAATGGACTAAGGCAAAGGGTCAATGCTGATAGACATTGACTTAGGGCACAACTTACTTTCATTAGTGGTCGATATCATACCGTCTAGTAGTTCACATGGGGAAGCCCCCACTAATTATGGATATGGTTTGGGTAATGAAAAGGAACCGGTTAAACATACTTTCAACTACGGGGTAACCCCCACGACAAATAAGCCAACGAAAGTCAAACCACGTTTTTCAGAAACAACTTAAAACTAAACAACCAAACGTGAACTCACTCAACTTTGTTGTTGACTCGTTGTTACATGCCTTACAGGTCGCTAGATGCTTATGGAGCTTGCACGGGGAGGAGGTTGTTGTGGGATGCGGACTGATTATGTCCTATGCTTATTAATTAAACTTTATAAACTTATGGAACTTATGCTTGGGTCTTAAAACTTATGAACTATGAACTTATGTTTTGGTTTCACGTTTTATGCTTCCGCTGTTTAAATCTGAACTTGGTTAACTTAAAGTCGGTTTACTTTCTTTTGGTCACCAATCGTATTGTGGTTGGTTTTATTTACTTAATTGTGTTGTTCAATATGATTGGTGGCTCGATCCTAGTCATGTCACGCCTCCAAGCGGTGATACTCCGCAGGGTGGATTTTGGGGGTGTGACAGATTGGTATCAGAGTCATTGGTTATAGTGAACTTGGTTTTAAAAAGGGAAAAGCTTTTTGATAAAACCAGACTATAACCCGTACAGTTCTCAACGATCCACAACGACGCTTCGCTCCACGTGCAAGACTCGACACAATAGGTGGTATGATTTATGTTATATTGTCGGTTAGATAGTTCACACTGCGCATTATTTAATGTGATGATTGCTATTTGAACCTTGTGTGCTTACTCTCCACTATCGTCCCACACTTACTCACTTTCGCGACACCTTTCTCACTTACGTTGCTTCGTTATGAAGATCATGAGCGGACGCGGAGGACGTATCAACCTAACCCAAGCCCAGTTGATGGCTTTGATCAATGAACGAGTTGCTGAGGCACTCGCAGCTATCCCTGCAGGAGGTATAACCTGCCATATCAACCCACCTTAGGACGTTTAGATCCTACCTTCGCAAACCAACCCTCGTGCTTGACCTTGTCTTTTATTCTCGCGCAACAGGTCAACATGCTCAGCCTCCTGTGTGCACATTCAAAACCTTCATGGATTGCCGACCTACTACTTTCAGTGGCACAGAAGGAGCTGTAGGCCTTCTTCACTGGTTCGAGAAGCTTGAGTCTGTTTTCGAGATGTGTGAATGCCCTAAAGATCGTAGGGTGAAATATGCTACTGGAACGCTTGAGGGTGCTGCGTTAACCTGGTGGAAGGCACAGGTTCAACTACTAGGGCTGGCAGTTGCTAATGCCACCCCCTGGAATGGTTTCAAAGAGCTGATCAAAGAGGAGTACTGTAGTCGGGATGACATCCACAAGCTAGAGGTGGAATTTTTCAATCTGAAGATGACGGGGTCTGAGATTGAGGCGTATACTAAGAGGTCAAACGAGCTGGCCATCTTGTGTCCAACTATGGTGGACCCTCCCATCAAACGTATTGAGCTGTACCTCAAGGGCCTTGTACCAGAGATTCAAAGTCACGTAACTTCAGCTAACCTGGGTACCATTCAGCAAATCATTAAGTTGGCCCATCGTCTCACCGATCATGCAGTTGAACAAAACAAACTGCCCAAGCGTATTGGTGCTGCTACTACTGATGCTCCCAATGAAAACAAGCGGAAATGGGATGGAAATTCCAGTAAGGGTTCTGCTTCAGCTCAGTCCCAGCAGTGAAAGACAGACGAGTACAGGAGCCCCAGTCAACAATCTTCTGGGAATCAAGGTCAGGGTGGGTACAAGGGAAATCACCCTAAGTGCAACCGATGTAATTTGCACCACAACAGACAGTGCAACAAAGGTCGTTGTCAGAGATGTCACAAGCTGGGTCATGAAGCTAAGGATTGCAGGAGCCCGCGTCCTGCGAATCAGAATCGCCAACAACAACAACAAGCTCCACAGAACCAGCAGCAGCAGCAGCAACAACAGGGCAATAAAGGATGCTTTCAGTGTGGCGCTGAAGGCCACTTTAAGAGGAATTGTCCTCAGCTGAACCTGAATCAGAACAACAACAACCAAGGAAACGGGAACCACAATGGGAACAACAATGGAGGCAACAACGGGGGTAACAATAATGGCAATGGTGCCAGGGGACGTGTCTTCGTGCTGGGCCAGGGTGATGCAAGGAACGATCCCAACGTGGTGATGGGTAAGTTTCTTCTGGACGACTTCTTTGTTACTGTATTATTTGATTCGGGTGCCGATACTAGTTATGTTTCCTTAAAAGTTAGCCACATGCTTAAGCGCACTCCAACACTTTTGAACACCAAACACACGGTAGAACTAGCAAACGGTAAAAGTCTTGAAGCCACACACGTAGTTAAAGGTTGTAACCTCGTCTTAGCTGGTCAGACTTTCTCTATCGATCTCATCCCTATCACACTTGGTAGTTTCGAGGTCGTTATTGGGATGGATTGGCTATCTCATCATCAAGCGGAGATTGTTTGCAAGGAGAAAATCGTCCGCATTCCTCGTTCTGCTGAAGAACCTCTCGTGATTCGTGGCGACAAGAGTGGTGTTGTTGAAGGCATCATCTCTTTCCTTATGGCCCAGAAGTGTTTGTGAAAGGGCCACACTGCTATTCTAGCACTCGTTACTGACACGTCAACGGAAGAGAAGAGAATTGAAGACAAACCTATTGTACGTGATTTTCCTGAGGAATCCCCTGGTCTTCCGCCTCATCGTCAAGTTGAATTTCAAATCGAGCTAGCTCCTGGAGCAGCGCCCATAGCTCGAGCACCTTATCGTCTAGCTCCAACAGAACTAGAAGAACTGTCCACGCAACTACAAGAACTCTTGGAAAAGGGTTTCATACGTCCTAGCTCTTCGCCCTGGGGAGCTCCATTCTTGTTTGTGAAGAAGAAAGACGGTACCTTTAGAATGTGTATTGACTATCGCGAACTTAACAAGGTGACCGTGAAGAATCGTTATCCTCTTCCACGTATCGACGACTTGTTCGACCAGCTGCAAGGGTCAAGCTATTACTCTAAGATTGATTTGAGATCGGGATACCATCAGCTGAGAGTCCGAAAGGAGGACGTCTCCAAAACAGCATTCAGAACTCGTTATGGCCATTACGAGTTTCTGGTCATGCCTTTCGGGTTGACGAATGCACCAGCAGTCTTCATGGATCTCATGAACCGAGTGTGCAAGCCTTACCTGGATAAGTTTGTCATTGTATTTATCGACGATATCCTGATCTATTCGAAGAGTCAGGAGGAACACGAGCAGCATCTACGACTTATGCTGGAACTTCTTCGAGCAGAACAGTTGTATGCCAAGTTTTTGAAATGTGACTTCTGGCTTCGCGAAGTCCACTTTCTAGGCCATGTGGTAAACAAGGATGGAATCCATGTGGATCCATCTAAGGTTAACGCGATCAAGAACTGGCCTGCACCCCGTACACCAACAGAAATCCGCCAATTATTACAGAAGGTTTATCAAGGATTTCTCCAAGATTGCGCAACCTCTCACCTCACTGACTCAAAAAGGTGTCACCTACCATTGGGGTTATGCACAGGAATCTGCTTTTCAGCACTTAAAGGGGAGACTTTGTAGCACGCCTATTCTTTCATTGCCTGATGGCACAGATGATTTTGTGGTTTACTGCGACGCTTCCATCCAAGGACTTGGTTGCGTGTTGATGCAACTTGACAAGGTCATTGCCTACGCATCACGCCAACTCAAAGTTCACGAAAGAAATTACACTACTCACGATCTGGAGCTGGGAGCAGTTGTTTTCGCCCTTAAGATATGGAGACATTACCTGTACGGTACCAAGTGCACCATTTACACCGATCACAGGAGTCTCGAGCATATCTTCAATCAAAAGGAGTTAAACATGTGTCAACGCCGATGGGTCGAGCTCTTGAATGATTACGAATGTGCGATCAAGTACCATCCGGGCAAGGCCAATGTTGTGGCTGACGCCCTCAGTCGAAAGGATACTATACCTAAGCGTGTACGTTCTTTACAGCTTACCATCCAATCCAACCTTCCAGCTCAGATTCGTGATGCTCAGGTTGAAGCATTGAAAGCAGAGAACATCAGGGCCGAATCCTTACGAGGATCGAGGCAGCGGTTAGAACAAAAGGAAGACGGTGCCTACATGTTAACGGACGCATCTGGGTTCCGCTTTACGGAAACTTACGCGAGCCTGTGATGGACGAAGCGCACAAGTCTCGTTATTCGGTACACCCTGGTTCGGATAAAATGTACCGCGACCTCAAGACTACGTATTGGTGGTGTCGCAATCCCCGATCCCCTATCTGTCCCGGGAACGGGCGGACGCGAACTCGGAGTTTTGGTGGTATCAGTCAATTAATTTGGCAGTGGAATTTACATCAGGACCGTAGTTAGGAAATGTTTATCAGAGTAAAACCACCATATTTTATATTAATAACCACATGGGTAAAACCCAAGTTTCTTATTACAATACTTTTATAGGGACAAACCCTATTTTATTGAATTTAAAACATCGTGTTTTAGATAACTTTTATAGCCACTTATTTTCCAAGCCGTCAGTGCTCTCGAGCTGGCTTTTTCCCAGTTGGCTTTCACATTGTGTTACCTGAAACATGTTTTAAAAATATTTTGTCAGCGGGAAATACTGGTGAGTGAATCCCAATTTAATCAAAACGAGTTTTATCAATTACCACAGTATTGAGAGCGATTACAATGTTTATATCTACACAATTACCCATTCAGTACTTGCCACTCGACCGTATCTATGGCTATGGTCATATCACACATTGGCTACTCGTCGTCCAATTGTGAAGGTTATGAGGTAATGTATACAAAACCCCATAATACCGGCGATAATTGAAGAATTACACGACTCACATACTGGTAATATGATATAAACAATTGAGGTTTTATAAAAATAGTTGACACAAAAAGGAGATTACTCACATTGCCATCTTAGGCTTCTCGTAAGGGTTTCCTGGATATAATCTATAATTTATACAAATGTACATTGGTTAGTATCATAACCCTTTAAAGAATATAAATGATACCCTCCCCGAGACGGTATTCCAACAACTACGTCGGGCAGAACCACGACAGTTGTTACGGAACCCTAAATCAATCGGGCAGCATAATTATTATGAAACCGGGGTTATAATACTTACAACGGAGCAGAACCTCGCTAATTAGGGGTATAATACCCGACTATAATTTCTACTACTTCAGAAATTCGAGATTGAAAGAAAGAATGAACGATTGAAAGTGAAACCCGACGGCCTTCTTATATAGTTGCTGACTCTCGTCCTGTCGCGGCCCGCGTAAGGTAAGGCGAAGCCTTACGCGGCCCGCGTCAACACACGGTCAACCATATAGCTTGTCCCGGTCATCCTCTAGACCGCCACGATGACGACATGTGTCGGCCTCTGGGTGTATCCGCGTTTCATGGTCTCTCGCGGCCCGCGTACACTTAAAAGAACTCTCACGCGGCCCGCGTTAACTAAAGAAATCAATGATATCAGGTTTAACCATGATACCGCCTGCGTGAAAGGTTGGGGTGGGTCTACGCAGCCCGCCTTTGCCCTATATTTCAGATTTTATTTATTTTTAATGCTATACTATATTTCGGCCTCGGTTTTCACATACGTGGTGTATTTTTAAAACATATTGGGGTATGTAAAATATATTAGGGTGTCGGAAAATATTCAAGGGTGTCGGTTTCTTGAGGGTTGTTACATTCTCCCCACCTTATTTTAGAGCTCGTCCTCGAGATCTATTGGAACAAATGTGGATATTTCTCTTTCATTTCAGATTCAATCTCCCATGTGTACTCAGGTTCTCTTTTGGAGTCTCACATTACTTTGACTAGAACTAATCTCTTGTGCTTGAGATTTTTTTACTTGAATGATCTTGTCAATTATTCCCTGCACTATCTCAGGTCCAGATAGTTGCTTTTCCCCAATTTCTACCCAATAGACTGAGGTTTGGCACTTTTGTCCATAAAGTGCTTCGAATGGTGCAGCATTGATACTTGTGTGATAACTATTATAAAAAAATTCTTATGAAAGGTAAGTGATCGTTTGACCTTTTGGTGAATTTACTTGAATTGACTTTTGATCACATAAAGTACTGGCTTTATTGGCTATTAACCAATCTATTCTTAAAACAATATCAAATCCTACCAGATTCATTGGGTAAAGATGTGTAATAAACTTATAGTTTAGAATTTCTATTCTTGCTCCCTGCAAGATTTCAGAAATCTTAATGGTTTCTTCATTGGCTGTCTCTACGAGACATACTTGTGGTAGTTTACTTAATGACTGATTTAGAAATTTGCAATACGAAGTATTAATAAAACTTTAGTTTGCACCAGAGTCAAATAATACTGTAGCAAAAATATCATTAACTAAAACATACCAGTGATCACATCCGGGATCATCTTTGCTTCTTCTGCCGTTAGAACAAATGCTCTAGCATTTTTAGTGTTCTTGTTGTTCGTAGCTGGAACTAATTTTGGACAGTTTGGCTTGATGTGACCTTGTTCTCCGCAGTTGTAGCATATCCTGTTGTTTTTCTTCCTGCATTCTTCTTCCTTGTGTCCCGATATTTTGCAGAAGTTACAGTATATAGAGCATCTTCCTGAGTGCTTTCTTTTGCAATATCTACAGTAGGGTGCAGAGGTAGAACCTATATTTTTCTCATAATTAGAATTTCCAGAGTGAAATTCTTATGTAAGCTTCTGAGTTAAGTTCCTTCTCTGATCTTCTTCTCGGGTACGGACTAATTCATCAGTCAAGGTATTCGCTAGTTCTACAGCTTCTTCTATAGTTTGAGGTCTAGTTGCCTTGACTACATGTCTTATTTCTCCAATTAGTCCCCAGATATAACGGGAGATTAACACTGGTTCAGGTGAAGCAAGAGTTGGCACTATTCTAGCATATTCGAAGAATATTTTAGTGTATCCCTTACTATCTACACCAGTCATCCTAAGGTTTAGGAATTTGTTTGCTATCTGTTCCTTTTCATTGGGTGGGCAAAATTTCCTTTCCACCTTGTCCTTAAACTCCTCCCATTCCATATTGTAAGTTCTATCAATTCCCTTAGTTTGGAGGATAGTGTTCCACCATTCTAAGGCTGAGTTCTTAAACAGATTAGAAGCAAACAATATTTTATCTTCTTCTACACACTTGCTTATTCTTAAGACTGCCTCAGTCTTTTCTATCCAGCGTAGGGTTGCAATGGCCTCTTCGTTTCCCGAGAATTCCATTGGTTTGCAGGACCAGAATTCTTTGTAAGAACAACCATAAGGCATGGTTCTTCTTCTTTTGGGAATGGGTGCTTGAAGTAAGGGTCCATTGTTCACGCTGGGTTCTGGTTCAATTGGTCGCTTACTGCTATGTTTACTCTTGTTATCAGCATCCTTAACAGTTTGAAGAATAAATGGCATTGCATCTATATTTCCTTGTGCCACTATGTGTTGGATAGCACTATTATCCACTTGGTTTCCGTTGTTATTAAGACTAGGATTTTCATTAACCAAGTTAATGTTACTCTGGTTATCATTATTCAGATTTCCTTGATTTACTTCGTCGGCCATCTGAATTTTTTTAAACATCTACCAAATATTAATATCATAGAATAATATTTAATATAGCAAATCACATGATACGCAATTTAGCCAAAAGCATCGATCATTGCGATTTCACTCTATTTATCTATTATACACCAGTACTGAAATTAAAATTTACAATACCGACTGAAATAAATAATAATAGGCATCCGTACACATATTTATTTTATTTTATTATTATTATTATTACTATTACCGTTTCTGCCATCACATCTACAGATATGGATTTATTCAGAAATTCATATTACGCTCATCGTATTTTCATACGAGTCGCTCTCCCACCTGTCTCATTCTCTTACTATTTTCTAGAATTTTCTTCCCCAAAAGTCCTAAGTTCTTGTACATTCTCTGCACTCATTGGGGTACAGGTTCTAGGACTGGGTTCAGAATCTGGGGTGCAGGTTACTGATATGGGGTGTAGGTGCCTGGATTCGATAAGGATTTTCTAAAATTTTCCCTAAGGTATACATCATAGTAATAGGGATCTAAAGGATTCATACCTGGATAGGCTCCTAAGTTTTGCATTTATGAAGAAACACACAACATTCTAAGTTAAAATTTTGTAAATCACAAAATAAAAAAAATGATAATTTAGAAAAAAAATTTTAAACAACTATTGCTAGATTACAACTGAACTTTCGAATTATACTAACGGTTTATTTATAATTTAACGTTTTCGGCTTGTAAATGTTACAGGTGCTAAAACTGGTTTTGTGATTTAACTTATAAGTTAGCATTTACTGCTACAGTAACTAACATGTTGTTGGACCGTTCTACAACCTCGAAAAGTCAGTCAAGGACATTCATCTTCATATGTAAAGGCGGAATCAATGCATACGAAGTTACAACAACTATTCTCTTTAATTTCTTCTCTTTTATTGCTTTCTGATTACAATTTGACAGAGTTTCGTTCCACAAGCAATGATCCAAGTCTGTTCACAAATGAACACCACAACCCTATATATAAGCATGTAGATTTCGCTTGAACTGGTCTGAAGCGAAATCATGTCCTGTTGATTTCGCTTGAACTGATTTCAAGCGAAATCTTCATGTTAAACATGTCTAAACTCTAATTAAGACCCTGTTGTGTGTACATTCAACCTATCTAGACACAAGACTTGATTATGACATAATCAACAGACATTTAATGCACCAACAGACTCCCCCTTGGATGTTGATGAAGTCTTTGGCTTCAAGTCTTTGTCTTTAACAATCTTCAAACCTTGTAAAAACTTTCCTCAATCTTTATCTTCAACTTTTAAACTTCAAACTTCAATCTTTCCTTTGACCGTTGACCCAGACTCCCCCTTTCCCAGACTCCCCCTCTCGATATGCTAGAATCTGAGATATCTGGTTCAAGCTTTGACATTTTAGCTTCCGTGGAAATTCCTGAAACCTGCAATTACTCATCCAACTATAAGTAATCAACATTTAACACTTCCAGATATTGTAATCTAACAATTCAAACCTTCTAAACCACTTCTCATGAATTTGGCAGTTTCATCGAATCGTATCGGAAACTAGCTCTATAACAATATAAGCATCCAATTCCCCCACAGTTAATCATCCAAGTTCAAACTAATGACCTTGGAGATATCACAAACTGTTTTTGATTTTAGAAATTTCAAGTTTCAAATTAATGAACTTGTTTTATTTTCAGAAACACAAACAGCTTACTTAGATTTTGAAACTCAGCACTCAGACATCGGTTGTCGAAAATAACGCATAAATCAAAATCTTTTTGTATTTTCTGAAAACATAAAGCAATAAAGAAATATGTACAAACATATTTACAGACAATATTTTTGTTTGAGTATGCGTCAGAGGATCATATCAGTTTTTGACAAGTCACACGTACCGTTGAGCTTAATTTCACTTTAAGAATTAAACAATTCACTATGATTGTCGATATACTGGTCCATTTAAATTTTCATACAAACTTCAACTGATTCAGGATACGAATTAGGTGAATTAAGAACTTAACCTCATTCATGTGTCCCACCTCTTGAATATACTCCCGTATCCAGATCCCAATATTCAGTCTTACAGGCAATTATAACACAAATGATATCTGTAAGGGGTTAATAAATTATGAAGAATCATGAGAGCTCAGGTCAGAACTACCGTTCAGCAGAGAGATCATGACTCAACTTGGGTGTGTCCCCTTTAGAGGATCTTTTTTACAACAGCATTGCTAAGCAATTTTATTGTCTTATCATATATGCTGAGGGTGATGCTATGTTTCAAGCATTTGCGGAAAGTATTATTCGAGGACTAGGTCAGAATTTCCATTCAGCAGAAGTCCCGGAATAATACCCCAGATATCACTGAGTATAAAGACCTAGTATATCAGAATACGAAACCTTTCAAACGAGATTTCATGGGTTACCTATATATCCAAGTAGTGTTCCCCACGAAATAAGCAAGTGTGAATTTAGGTTTATATCCCGAAAAAGTTTACTAAATGTATAAAAACCTACCGACACATCCACGGTGAGATCGTTTAACACATTTAAACTTTCCATTTCTTTAGCATACTGTAACTGTCTACTGATGTACTATCATTTCCTCTTATTACGCAAAAACTCAATTTTTGAATTTTATCATGTTTTTTGCTTTTTCAAATTTTTCAAATGTTTTTGTATTTTCTAACAATATTTCTCCCCCTAAAATGCAAAACCATTTTAAAAAAAATTTGACAACCAACACTGATAACTTTGTCTCGCCATCCATTTTCTGCTTCACATGCTCTGATTTGCAGAAAATATAACGTACCCCCATGATTTACAACCCATTGATCTTAACAGTTTGAAAACCGTGTTTCAATCTGATGAAAGTAATCATGTTTGATCAGCCGTGAGGGTTTCGGCGTATTCAATCTGAACTCCCCCTTACAACAAACTATTTTCCCATAATGATTTCAAAACACTTAAGTTTGTTTTAATCAGAATGGTTTTTCCGGAAAAATTAGTTTGTATACCCATCACTTATGGGTTCGGGGTCATCTCATCACCTTGTTTTCTTTTAACCATTTTGAAAAATTTGACAATATAAGATCAAACACCACAATCACTTGTAGAAAATCAAGTACAACTTAATGTCCTTGATTGACCACTAGTAACACGAAATATCACAGTTACCATCCTGTGAATTTCTCAAGAATGATGCCGATACCTGCTTCACACTTACCAACCTGGAAGCTCCGGCAAGTCAGGAATTCAACCAACAAATTTTGACACCCAAGCCTGACCAGCCTTAGGCGCATTTTGAGCTTTTCTTTTTTCTTCATAAAACTCTTTCACTCCTTTTTCCTTACCATCAGCCATCTTACTAAAAATATGTTCAACATTGCTATTAAACATTTTTCTAGTTTCAACACCTTTTGATTTTAGGTTTGCGGCTTGTAATGGTGGAAAGTTCTCATCATTCATTAACAGAACTATCTCTTCCTTTTTTACCTCAACTTGTGGCTCATCTGATTTTGTGGAATCAGATTCATTGCCTGAACTTGGCTTGTCTGACTTGGATGAGCCAGATTCATCGCCAATGACATTCTTTTTCTTCTTGTTCTCTTTTGTCCTCAGATTTGTATCTGAAGAATTCAATTTGCTTGACTTTGTCGTCAAGTGAGTTGATTCATCAGAACTTTTATTCAATCTGTCCTTTGAACCCGAAGACAAATTTTTCTCGAGATACTCTCTCGCCTTCTTCCTTTTCTTTCGCAGTCTGTCTTTCTGCCCCTGTGAAAGTTTAACTTTCTTTTCTTGAATTGTCTGATCCTGAACTTTAGGTTTTAGAACCTTCTGTTCATGGAGCTTGACGACTGGCTTCTTTACCATTCTTTGAGATTCAACCCTTGATCTTCCCATCGATCTCCTCGAGCAATCTCTGGCAATATGTCCTCTGATATGACAATTATAGCATCTTCTTGTCTCATAACTCCAATTCTGACAGTTAAAAGTAATATGTCCTCTCACACCACATGTGTAACACACTCTGTTATCGTGCCATCCACTTCTATCTGTCCAAACCTTAAGATCATAACATTGTTTGGCTTGGTTATAGTCATTTCTCCTCCTCAATGCTTGATTTGGCTTTTGAGCACTATGGTCAAACCTGCACCACTTATTACCAACACTTTGTGAGTTTTCATTTACAAATTTTTGTAATTTTTGATAATGATTGGATGATTTATCTAATGAGCTTTTATTTTCAATTTTAGAATTTTTCAAATTTTTAACTTTTTGTTTCTGTTTTACACTCTTCTTAACATGTTTTTGTTTAGAACATTCACCTGTTTCAGTAGATTGCAAAACAGTATTTTTAAATTTTTCTTGTAAATCTAAAAATATTTTTCTTTTCTTTTCTTTTTCATCATCAGATATTTCATCACAATCTTCAATTTTGACTTTGACTTTGTCAAAATTTGTGACACTGTCACTTATTGGAACTGAATTGATCGGTTTTGGAGAAACATGTGGTGTAAAATTCTCAAAACTTTTCAATTTCACCTCAAGCTCTTTAATTTTAATCTGAGCTTTTTCAGCTTCTTTTTCAAGCTGAATGATTTTAGCAAGATGAGAATTGATTTCAATTTGTTTTCCAAGATTATCTTTACCAAAAATATCTCTCTCATCTTCTAAAATCTTGATTTGATTTTGAACATCTTTTTCTTTTTCTTTCAAACCTTTGTTTTCCAATGTCAAACTGTCCACATCACTCAACAGTTTGACATTTTCAGTTTTCAGTTTTTCACAGTTCAAGCGCAATTCCAAAATATGTTCATCATCAGTTTTCCTTTCAGCTTTCAAAGTCTGAATATCTTCAATCTGTTTCTTCTCTTTCTGAACAATCTCTTTCTCAGTTTTTACTGCTTCCACTTTGACTTCCTCTAAAGCTTTCTTCTTCAAATCTTCAACCATCTTTTTCAATTCTTCTTCTTTTCGCTTCTTCATTTCTACTACCTTTGGTAGACTTCCTTCAAAAACTTCTTTTAACTTTTTCATCAAATTTGGCAAATAGCTTTTATCAGAAAGCCTTCTTGTGTTGAACGTGCCCTCACTTGGAAACACATTGGTAACAGCATCAAAATCCACTTTTGATGGATCAACTACTGGATTACCCTGTGGATCTATGTAACACTCTAGTTCTTCATTCCATCTATTGGCTCTTTGTGCTTCCTTAAATGGTTCATATAATTTACCAATCTCCCATCTTGCACTGTCTCTTCTCCACCAACTATCATGAGCACTTTCTCCTGACATTTTAAACCCTCTTCTTGATATTTGCGCCTTGTAAATCACCTCGAATCACGTGCAAACAACCAAACAAACAATCAGTTCAAACAAAATGAATACGTAACAGTGTGTTTGTTGACGAAAACAATCTAAGATTCGTTTTCGAAATAACAGCAAGTTCAAACGAAATCTCTTGAATTGAAATGACTTCAAGCGAAATCAGCCCTATATAACTTGTTCAAGAGAAATCTGTTTCAAAGTGTTTCAAGCGAAATCTGATATAACAATTTCGCTTCAATCTGTTTCAAGCGAAAACAAAGAACAACACTGGTTCAAGCGAAATCCATGAATAATTCTGATTCAAGCGAAAACCACAAGATCAGTTTCGCTTCAACTGATCTCAAGCGAAAACTAAGTCCAGATCTGATTCAAGCGAAATTAACAGAGAATCAATTTCGCTTTAACAACTTCAAGCGAAATCCAGCCTAAATATCTGATTTTGAAGCGAAATCAACTACACAATTCGAACACTTTCAAGCGAAATCTAGTTTTAGGTCATTTTTCACTAGATTTAATCTGAGTTTTAGTCCAAATCTTTGTAGGCTTTGTTAAAACTACGTTTTACACGATATACTCGAAAATCAGACCATTTCGACCGTTGGAACTTGTTCAGATCAGAAAAATATAAAAAGAAATGAGTAGAAATGAGAGAAATCGGTAGAATCAAGCTGTAGTAGTAAGAACTCCTCGTCCTTAGCTCTGATACCACTTGTTGGACCGTTCTACGACCTCGAAAAGTCAGTCAAGGACATTCATCTTCATATGTAAAGGCGGAATCAATGCATACGAAGTTACAACAGCTATTCTCTTTAATTTCTTCTCTTTTATTGCTTTCTGATTACAATTTGACAGAGTTTCGTTCCACAAGCAATGATCCAAGTCTGTTCACAAATGAACACCACAACCCTATATATAAGCATGTAGATTTCGCTTGAACTGGTCTGAAGCGAAATCATGTCCTGTTGATTTCGCTTGAACTGATTTCAAGCGAAATCTTCATGTTAAACATGTCCAAACTCTAATTAAGACCCTGTTGTGTGTACATTCAACCTATCTAGACACAAGACTTGATTATGACGTAATCAACAGACATTTAATGCACCAACACATGTAGAGATTTGCCCATTTTTCGTCTAATTTATCTTCCCAATGTGGGTTACTGCCTATTTTCTGGGTTTCCTGAGACCTTTTCATGTTCTCTTGACTTTTTCTAAGAATCCAGCTTCTTTTACTAGGAGTAAGTGGATTTTCAAACTGTGCTTTACGGACAAATATTCCCTCCTCAGTATCTGCTGAGTATCTTGAGGAATTTGTTTGGGATGAACTTCCCTTTTCTTTCGGTGAACTATCTAGTTTATAATAGATGTCCAAAATTCTTTTCTTACTCATACTGTAAACTAACAAATAGTCAAATAACACATAACAATAATTACAATTATGCACGTATTTCCATAATTTATTTCCTAACACAAAATATAACTTTAAGTGTCAGCAGAACACTTCTTTGGCTTAGACCAGTGGCTAGGCTCTGATACCACCTTCTGTCGCAACCCCCGATCCCTTATCTGTCTCGGGAACGGGCGGACGCGAACTCAGAGTTTTGGTGGTATCAGTCAATTAATTTGGCAGCGGAATTTACATCAGGACCGTAGTTAGGAAATGTTTATTAGAGTAAAACCACCATATTTTATATTAATAACCACATGGGTAAAACCCAAGTTTCTTATTACAATACTTTTATAGGGACAAACCCTATTTTATTGAATTTAAAACATCGTGTTTTAGATAACTTTTATAGCCACTTATTTTCCAAGCCGTCAGTGCTCTCGAGCTGGCTTTTTCCCAGTTGGCTTTCACATTGTGTTACCTGAAACATGTTTTAAAAATATTTTGTCAGCGGGAAATACTGGTGAGTGAATCCCAATTTAATCAAAACGAGTTTTATCAATTACCACAGTATTGAGAGCGATTACAATGTTTATATCTACACAATTACCCATTCAGTACTTGCCACTCGACCGTATCTATGGCTATGGTCATATCACACATTGGCTACTCGTCGTCCAATTGTGAAGGTTATCAAGTAATGTATACAAAACCCCATAATACCGGCGATAATTGAAGAATTACACGACTCACATACTGGTAATATGATATAAACAATTGAGGTTTTATAAAAATAGTTGACACAAAAAGGAGATTACTCACATTGCTATCTTAGGCTTCTCATAAGAGTTTCCTGGATATAATCTATAATTTATACAAATGTACATTGGTTAGTATCATAACCCTTTAAAGAATATAAATGATACCCTCCCCGAGATGGTATTCCAACAACTACGTCGGGTAGAACCACGACAGTTGTTACGGAACCCTAAATCAATCGGGCAGCATAATTATTATGAAACCGGGGTTATAATACTTACAACGGAGCAGAACCTCGCTAATTAGGGGTATAATACCCGACTATAATTTCTACTACTTCAGAAATTCGAGATTGAAAGAAAGAATGAACGATGGAAAGTGAAACCTGACGGCCTTCTTATATAGTTGTTGACTCTCATCCTGTCGCGGCCCGCGTAAGGTAAGGCGAAGCCTTACACGGCCCGCGTCAACACACGGTCAACCATATAGCTTGTCCCGGTCATCCTCTAGACCGCCACGATGACGACACGTGTCGGCCTCTGGGTGTATCCGCGTTTCATGGTCTCTCGCGGCCCGCGTACACTTAAATGAACTCTAACGCGGCCCGCGTTAACTAAAGAAATCAATGATATCAGGTTTAACCATGATACCGCCTGCGTGAAAGGTTGGGGTGGGTCTACGCGGCCCGCCTCAGCCCTATATTTCAGATTTTATTTATTTTTAATGCTATACTATATTTCGGGCTCGGTTTTCACATACGGGGAGTATTTTTAAGACATATTGGGGTATGTAAAATATATTAGGGTGTCGGAAAATATTCAAGGGTGTCGGTTTCTTGAGGGTTGTTACAGGTGGCCTGGCATGAAAGCTCACATAGCAACCTACGTTAGCAAGTGTTTGACTTTTGTGAGAGTCAAGACCGAATATCAGAAACCATCAGGCCTACTACAACAACCAGAGATCCCGAAATGGAAAGGGGAGCAAATTTCCATGGATTTTGTTACCGGCCTGCCTAGATCTCAACGCGGAAACGATACCATTTGGGTGATCGTAGATCGACTGACCAAGTCTGCACATTTTCTGGCAATCAAAGAAACGGATAAGTTTTCTACTCTTGCAGACATTTACCTAAAGGAAGTGGTATCAAGGCACGGAGTGCCAACCTCCATCATTTCCGATCGTGATGCACGTTTTACTTCTGAACTGTGGTAAGCCATGCATAGGTCTTTTGGATCACGCTTAGATATGAGCACCGCTTATCACCCACAGACTGATGGAAAATCTGAACGCACCATCCAAACCCTTGAAGACATGCTTAGGGCATGTGTAATCAACTTCGGAAATGGCTGGGAAAAACACCTCCCGCTAGTGGAGTTTTCATATAACAACAGCTACCACACCAGCATCCAAGCCGCTCCATTCGAGGCATTGTACGGACGCAAATGCCGATCACCTCTCTGTTGGGCAGAAGTTGGTGACAGCAAAATTACTGGCCCAGAACTTGTGGTAGGTACCACCGAGAAGATTTCCCAGATACGGCAACGTATGGCGGCGGCTCGTGACCGTCAGAAAAGCTATGCCAATTAGCGAAGGAAACCACTCGAGTTCCAGGTTGAGGATCGAGTGCTACTCAAAGTCTCACCATGGAAAGGTGTAGTCCGTTTTGGCAAACGAGGCAAGCTCAATCCGCGTTATGTCGGACCGTTCGAAATCATCGAGAAAATTGACAAAGTCGCCTACAGGTTGAATCTACCTGAAGAACTCAGCGGAGTTCACAACGTATTCCATGTGTCGAATCTGATGAAGTGTCTGTCAGATGAGACTCTCATAGTTCCTCTAAAGGAGCTCACTATCGACGACCAGCTGCGATTCGTCGAAGAACCAGTAGAGATTATGGATCGAGATGTTAAGATCCTCAAGCGTACCAGGATACCTCTTGTTCGAGTCCGTTGGGATTCCCGTCATGGCCCAGAGTATACCTGGGAACGAGAAGACCAAATGAAACTCAAGTACCCCCAGCTGTTTAAGAAAAGTGCAACCACTACTGAGGCTGAAGCTACTACAAAATTTCGGGACAAAATTCCAAACCAACGGGGGGATGATGTGACACCCCAGGAAAACCAGGAAACCAACGCAACATAACTAGCTTCCTCAGTAATCTGGTGCTAAATTTCGGGACGAAATTTTCTTAACAGGGGGAGAATGTGACAACCCTCATAATTCCATGTATCCGTACAATTTATTAATGATAATTAAAGTGCTTGATGACTGTGTTGAATCAGTTAACTGTTGTCTGATTACTGTGTTATACTTACATGTGCTTGTTAACATACTAGTAGTATACAGAAAAGTTACTAAATAGTCCGGTATGCTTTCCTGAGTGTTGAAAATTAAAAACGTTACAAAAATATATATGCAGGACACTTTACGGATTAATTAAGCACTTTAACGAAACAACACCGAACCGAACAACCGGACTTTACCCGGAACACTAAAATATTGCTAAAATATTATTTCACTTTTTTCTGAGCTAGTTATGGTCCCCGAATACTTAAACACACTACATGATACATACACTAAACTTAACACTTTAACCCACCATTAACTCACCTTTTACCATTTGAATTTTCATTTAACCCCCCCCCCCCCCCCTCTTGTAACCGTCCCCAAGGCATGGCCCCACACAAGATTTCTTCTAATCTTACTAAATCCCTTCCTTGGAACTTGGTGGATTGTGTTAGTACTTTAGGAAACATGGTGACCTTTGGATAATAGCACAAAATGGATTATAAGAATGTTCACCATCTTCATCACATTACACAAAACTCACTCCTCCTCTCCCTCCTTCCATGGTTCTCGGCTGAACCACATCCACCCCACCACCATCATCTTTCAACCTTGTTCAACCATTTCACATACTCTCCAAGGTGTAAGAAGGTCTCTAACGAAGCTTGGTGTGTTCGGAAGCTCAAGGACCTCTCTCGTTTTCTTTTATCCACCACTTTTACCCTTTTGAACTCCCCTAGCCTTGTGCTAGTGGTAAGCACTTAGATCTTTTCTTTTTGACTTGTTGTCTAAGTGGTTAATAATGTTTAAAGATCAAAAAGATAAGAACACTAAAGAACCATGAACAAAGTCTTGCACATAAACTAACTTTGTGATTAAATATTGTTGAAATACAATGAGGTGATGTTAATATGAAGTTGTCATGATTCTTGTTGATTTCCTGAGGATTTGCTGGTTAATATTGATGTTTGATGTTGTTGTGATCACTAAACATGTTAACGGAATCAATCGAACACGAGTTAGGAAGCTAAAAGCTGAAAAACAGCTTCTGTCCAAGCCTTTACAGCCAACTTCAGTTGGCTGTAAACAGGCCATAACTCTACGAAAAACTGATATTTTTAGTCTATAACGTCTTATTATGAAATACGGTTCTAATGGCACCGGAATCATAATTTTTGGACTCCGTTTACTATTTTTAAAGTGTCGTTTTGTAACAGCAGCTAGAGCTGCATTTTTGCTGCTGAAAATATGCATTTTGTTTTCAGTCATAACTTGAATTCTGTGAAGAGTTAGTACATGAAATTTCTACTGTAGATGACCACCGATGTATTTGTACTTCTCTCACTAGAATTTCGTAAATCGGACTCTCGATGAATTTTAAATAAATTATTCCGTGGACTGCAGTCAGAAAAAGATAAATCTGATTTCAGCCCGGAAAATGAATTCTTATAAAATATTGGTAATGAACTGAACCCCGATATTTTTACACAATAATATTTGGATCATTTAAGATATTCTGTAAAAATTTGGGAATTTTTGGAATAAGTCAACTATTTTATTAAAATGCCCGAAAACAGCCCAGTTTTGGATATTTAAGTTGAAATGACATAAGTGGTAATTTGCGTGTCTAAATGTCGGATATGTTATCTGTGAATGATCTAACATGTTATATGTCAATAAAAGTGTTATGTGCAATATCGTATGCTTGTTCTTGAATAGCTATAGGTGGAATGTTTATATGAGCGTGAACTATTAAAGTGAATGCATGTTATGTAGTAGATACGTGTAGGAACTTTGTGCTCTATTTGAAACCACTAAATGACTAACTGGTAATCATATTAGGACGTGATTGACCAACCTTGACTGTTAGCTATATTTGAGAATCTAACCGAGCAAACCAAGGTGAGTTCACACACTTTCTAAGGCATGGGATTCCCGGTGGTTTGGGAATGGGTTAAAGAATTAAAACGGAATCTACATATCTTACTTAGGTAGGATATGTACGACCATCCTCCTTGGGTAGAATGCCAATATTAATCCTGTGTATTCTCTTTGCGAGAACTACGTACGTTCGTCCTCCTTGGGTAGGACAACAACCTTAAAACTTACTAGACAAAACTCTATCATAAGTCCCTCATTTTATATCGACTTAATCGCCGAGGCCGATGGCGAGCGGGTCATTAGTTAATAGCGCTATTAGGTTTAACAAATCTCACACCGTGTCGTTCGAACGGGCGTGTACTAATGGACTAAGGCAAAGGGTCAATGCTGATAGACATTGACTTAGGGCACAACTTACTTTCGTTAGTGGTCAATTCTGATAGACATTGACGTAGGGCGTGTACTAATGGACTAAGGCAAAGGGTCAATGTTGACTCGTTGTTACATGCCATACAGGTCGCTAGATGCTTATGGAGCTTGCACGGGTAGGAGGTTGTTGTGGGATGCGGACTGATTATGTCCTTTGCTTATTAATTAAACTTTATAAACTTATGGAACTTATGCTTGGGTCTTAAAACTTATGAACTATGAACTTATGTTTTGGTTTCACGTTTTATGCTTCCGCTGTTTAAATCTGAACTTGGTTAACTTAAAGTCGGTTTACTTTCTTTTGGTCACCAATCGTATTGTGATTGGCTTTATTTACTTAATTGTGTTGTTCAATATGATTGGTGGCTCGATCCTGGTCATGTCACGCCTCCAAGCGGTGAAACTCCGCATGGTGGATTTTGGGGGTGTGACAAAATTCCAATGAAATTCCGATCAAAAATCATTTGAATAGGTTTAAACATTATAATAATCCTAAACAAACCTGGTACCAACCTAAAACAACTTAAATTAGCCCCAAAGAAGCCTAAAACATGTCTAAAATCCTTAAAAAACTATATTTTTATACTAAATGACTCGCCTAAAAAAGCCCTGGCTTTTTAAGCGCCTTGCGTTGAGGCCCTAGGCTCATCCTTTGCGCCTTGAGTACGCCTTGCGCCTTTGACAACTATGCGTTATACTGAGTTTGAATGGCTAAGACCTCTAATCTGAATTGGTTAGACATTTGTGTATGAACGGTTAAACATTATGCTGTCTTTTAATGGTACAAACCACTTTTTGGTTCAACACTAGCATTTAATAGTTCAGACGTCTTACTGGTTCAGCACTTAAACATTCAGACGTTGTCAAAAACCCCATAACTAAATTTAACGAGGGCTACTTAGTTATGAATTCTCCCTAACACTTTTTCTCCAACATTGTAACTTGTAACGTCCTCCTACTATCCATCTTCCTAAATCAAACCAAATGATGTTTTTTTGGGTTACTGCATTTTATCACCCCAAACTATTGGCTATTGACCGTTGTCACCCTCGACTATCATTTTGACGCCCGTCAACTCTAACTTAACACTTGGTGCGTTCTGTCACCACATTGTTAACTGATCACTAACTTTTGATCTTTTTACTATACTTTTGGAGGTGTCATAGGGATCTTATGAAGCTTTTATGGACCTTATGACACCCCCATAAGTATAGTAACAGGATCAAAAGTTAGTGATCAGTTAACGACATGTGACAGATCACACTAAATGTTAAGGTGGGGGTGACGGGCGTCAAAATGATAGTTAGTGGTGGCAGCGACCAATAGGCAATAGTTAGAGGTGTGAAAATCCAATAACCCTTTTTTTCAAAATTATTGAATAATTTTTTACTATACACTGTATTACATAAGGTTTGTTTTTCACTATTGGACCACATATGTTTGGGCCAAAGGGTTCTCTTGGTGGACTAACAATCTAACTGGGCCGAACTCTTCATGTGGACCGATTTAAACCGCACACTTGAAAGCACACGTAATAGATGAATTATATTGTGTTCTAATAAATCTTATGAATAAGTTTCCTATGTGGCCCAATTGTTGTAAGGTGATATGTAATGATATGCCCTGTGTTACGCAACAGATCACAATATAAATTTATATGTAGGATAGGATGAGATGCATGAACGCCTTGTGTGCTACTTGACTAGTGATACGTATCAATACGTGAAATGTTTGTATACAAATCTAACTAGACGTGATCAGGGCTGAGAATTCATGTACCATGTTCGAGTTCGAAAAACGTGCCCTTAGGTCTTAACTAAATAAAAAATTTAAACTAGTTTTTTCATACAACTTTGAACCGTTGACAAAAATATAGCATTCGATAAACAATGCAATTAACAAAATACAAAATATAGTATTCGAATGAATGACATACCGTCAAAAATTTTTGCATAGCACCCTCTTGTGACTTCACCAATTCATCTTGTCGTTTCCTCTTTTGACATTTTTGCCATCCGGATGGTTGTTTAGGAGCCATTAACGCCTAAATAATGTTCGACAAGACGACAACAACATAAATGAACTGAAATCCGAAATCGACATAAATCATAAGTTAACTGAATAATGTTCGACAAGACGACAACAACATAAATGAATTCGACATATATAATTGAAATCAAAAAGACGAAAATCAATCCTGCTGTCACAACAATACAACATAAATGAACTGAAGTGCTGTGAAATACTGAAATCGAAGGCTGACCTGCTGGCTGCTGTGACTGAAATCGAAGGCTGCTGGCTGTGTGATGATGAATGATGATCGATTGATCGGCTGTGCAACTGGATGCGATGTTTCTGTTCTTCCTCCCTCAGTTCCTTCGAGTCTTCGACGTTTCTGTTCCTGATTGCCGCCCACGACCAGACTTCTTTTTTTTTAATTAGTTTTTAGAAAATATTTGGGTATTGGGCTCACTAACCTAATGGGCTAAATAGTTTAAACAATATTATTTTTTAAGTGGGCCTACGTTAATATTTTTTTGGTTATACCCTATTAAAAAAAATTACATATATAATATCGGATTTTTTTTTAAAATTACGGGCCCTACGAAATCACGAACCCTGTTCGGTTGTCCTCCCCGCCCTCCTTCAGGGCCGGCTCTGGACGTGATAACTATATTAGGGCGTGATTGACCAAAGTTTTTTTAAATTAAACCTTCTGCTGAGCAAACCAAGTTGAGTTCACACACTAAAACCATGCGTCCTGGGGGAACACGGACGAACTATTATCCTGGGGAAGGATACTTTTAAACTGCTATTCCCGGAGGTGGATACATTTGGATATTATTCATAAATCATGTCTTAGCAAACTAAATTAAACTCTATCATGAAGTCCCCACTCTACGATACCGATTAGTCGCCGGGGGCGGGATATTAGTTGATAGCGCTATTAGGTTTGACAAATCTCACACCGTGACCGGGGGTATCGGGCGTGAACTAGTAGGCCTTGCAACTTGGTCAAATGATGATAGACATTGACTTGGGGTACAACAACACAACGTCACAGTATTCGATATTTACAGTTTAGCGAGCTTACAGATGGGGTAGCTCCCCATAACGTGATTATAAATACTTTATCTAAACAACTTACGTTTTCGAAATTAAAACTAGATAACTTGTGAACTCGCCAACTTTATGTTGACACCCTATTGCATGCTTTGCAGGTAATCAGTGACGGCAGGAGCTTGCAGCTTGAGGAGTGTAGTGGTTGCATTAACCCGTGTTGGATCTTAAATAAATCTAAACTTTGGAATTTGATTGAACTATTCAAACTATGCTTCTGCTATTTCCTTTAAACGTTGTTTTAAATTTAAGACTTAGATCTGGAATTTAGTAGTCACTAATTTTATTTTGATAAATTTCTTTATTTGTTATGATCGTTCAATATGATTGGTGGCTAGATCCTGGTCAGTCACACGCCTCGCGGTAGTCCTCCGCATGTGGAATTTGAGGGTGTGAAACACTCAATTTTTTTTACCTAAACTAACATAATCCTCAACAAGAGAACTACAATGACTAACGTCATTAATTTGTTTCTCTATTAGAATCTGTTGGTCGTTAAATATTCACCCTAAGCATGTTGAGTTCCTAAAGACTTCTAAGGTCAGTGGGAGCAGTAAAGTCTTTATCACGAATACAAGGGGCGGGGGGGAGAGAGTCATTAAATTTTACTCCGAATTTAACTTCGATTACATCTCTTGTACACCATACTTCACCAACTCTTACACACTTAGAGTTCTGAAAATGAAAGCAACCTAACCAAGAGCTAATCCATAAAACTGAAACTCCTAATATACCCAATAATTAACTCAGGAGGTCATCTAGGTTTAAAAGCCTACTAACTTTGATGATTACCTATCCTCCCTGACTAAAGATAAAATAGATTTGGAAAGTTTATTGATCCTACTTCTTCTAGTTAAGCTGTTAGCGTCAATCAATCTTCTAAACATAATAAAACGATTTTCTAGTAAAACTGATTTTATGTGCTCGAATAATGTTTGAGATTTGATTGAATTACCTAAGAGTGTTCATAACTAATCCATATCGTAATATAAACGTAAAGACACGAAGAAGTATGATTGATTGTCAAAGGTTATACTCAGGAAGAGATAAATTATCAAAGAATCTTTCTTATGTATCTTACAAAAGATTTCTTTAAGAATCATCACTGTTCTAGTAGCTTATAACAATATAAAGCTACATTAAATGAACATTAAAACAACTTTCCCTAATAAATGACTTACATGTTCACATGTTCATAAAACAACCTGAAAGTTCTAAACTAAAGGTCAAAGAACAATTTAACTATAAGCCATAAAAATTCATGTAATGTTAATGCAAACATCAAGAACGTGATGAAATCTTGATGCAATTATTTCATTAAGAACCAAGTGGATTAATGTACCTACCTCAAGATGAGTGGGTATATATCATATTCTTTTGACAAGTATATGTTACATAAGTCAAAGCCTTTTAAACACAAACTTTGATATCATGGTTCTCAGAGATATCTATTGAGTGATAGATATCATAACATACCGAGATAGACATAATGGGACATTAGTTTCATTCCATAAGTTTTACCTTAAATGGCTCCTTACACATATAACAAACAATATTGCTTTCCTTTAGAGGATAATAGGATCAATGAGATTATTTCCTTATGCTTCACTAATTAGAAGCCTCATGTAAGTTCAATTCTATACTCGTTTAGGTATTACTCAATTTGCAACACATTAGATATGTCTAGATTAATGTGAACCATCTAATATAGTATAACAATATTTTTAAAGGAAACGAGTGACAATAATTTAAAAAAGAAGTGAGAACTCAAACCGGTTGATTACTCTAACTTTGTAAAATTCAAAGATGACAAAATATAATTTCAGGGTATTTCCATATGTCAGCAGACAAAACCGTTCTCATGGAGGAGTCATAATGAACTGATAACAACAACCTAAGTTATAATGACATAATATGTTGCTAATCACAAAGCAGTAGTCATTAAATGTTGAAAATTTATCAGTGGACTCATAAGGTTATTAAATCCGTATAAATAATTTATTGTGATTCTTCCCCTACCGGCCGTCTCTTTTTCTTAGCTTGAGGATGTCAATTCCTATCGACGTGCCACTCAGTTTTACTAAGTGTCAGCTTTCAAGACTTAATTGTAGCTGGGGTGTGAGTGATTAGCCCGCTATGTTAGTCTCCCGTTCTCTTGCAAAGCGCGTCCTACTTAGACAAGGACTATTTTGTGTACAACTCTAGATAATAGAGCTTAGTTGTTTTTTAACATATCTTGCCCATGGCGGTATTGTACTACGGCAATAATATTTAGCTTCAATCACTTTGAAGAAAATGATTTACGCTTGCCCTCTTTGGTGGTGGGGATGATCCGTGCCACCAAATTTCGAGTACCAGCTTTACGGTTGTAAAGGATCTCGTGTTAGTTAAAATACATGTCCACGATGTGGAAGATGATGTGGATGTTGGGGCGGTTACATGACACCCCGTAGTCCTTGTTAAATGGATATATGGTCATATATGTTTAAAAGTAGTGCAACAACGGTATTACGAGCTCGCGCTAGAAGGCAACAACACATGTAAAATGTGATGTAGCGTAAAGAGGAAAGCATTGAACCATTATAAGTGACTTGGTTGAATTAAAAGCTCTAGTAACACAAATTAAAGTGATACGCCGATGTATGTGCGACATACACAGGTGCAGGAGTGGCGACGTAGGTGCTACAGCAGTGGCGTGACTAAATGCGCCCCAATCCCATTTATAACAATAGGCAAAAGGGTTGGAAGATATGACAGCTTGAGAATTCCCATCAGGTACCCTCGTATGTTATTGTATAGTAACATAAGTTTACAAGCGTGACTAAGGGTGTGACTTAGGACGGTGCTCACAGGAGATGGCGCGAGCAAGGAAAGTATCCGCCGGAGTGGCGGGTAGAATGAAAGCTTCCTCCAGAGGCGTGGGTGGACAAAGATGTTCGTTGGAAATGTTCCGCGGTGAATAAAAGCTTCCGCCGGTGGCGGCGGGTTGAACAAAATCTTCCGATTATAGTGGCATGTATAATAAAAGCTCCTGCCGATAGTGGCGTGTTGGGACGACCTCGTAGCCCAATCGGTAAGGCGTCTAAGAGTGTGCTGATTAAACAGCGAATCTCGCTTGAGAGTGCCATATAGTAAGGCGTATCGAGTTTCCACCGATGCTTGAGAGGGGATTATCAGGCCAAAAATGGCAAAAGAAGTGCGCACCAGGAATGGCGCGGCAAAGAAAGTCATCGCTAGAGTTAGCGTAATCATGAAAATTGTCTACTGCTGATTATGGTGGTGTGGATAAAAGATTACGCCTGATTTTGGCACGTTGAGGAAAATCGTCTGCTAGAAGTGGCGCGACCAAGGAGGTTCTCCGCCCGGGGGTGGCAAGACGAATAAAGTTATTCGCCAGAGGTGTTGGTTTTGTGTAGTCCTTCAATTTATTGTTGCTCGTGTTTATCGAGAAGAGATATAGAACTGTTTGCAAGGGGTTCTCATTTAACATGATTGTTAAATCATTTCTTTTAAAAACTTCTCTCGTGATAAAGCAGGAAGATGTTGTGGAACATACAAATTTTTAATATGAACGAATAAAGCAACCTTCCTCCTACGTTGTTGTGTTGTTTGTATTGGAAACCCAAGAGGTTTATTAAAATTCTCAATGGGTTATGGCAAAGAGAAGCATGAAATCTTAGAACCTGGTAAACCGGATTAGGTTGGTTCTTATAATGAAACTTTGGTTCAACTCAAGAAACCCAGCTCCTTCATTGTGTGAAGGCAGATGGTGCGGGGTAATGTCATTGGTTGACAATGATTTACGCGGGTCTCGGTAACAATGCTCTAACGCGGGCGATGGAAGTTGTTAAACTGGTTCACATCTTTGTAAGCTTATAATGTATGATGTGTGTACCGCTATATCACACATAACAAGGCTAATGTACCCTTTGTGTATAGTGGGTGTAGTTTATGTACACATGCGTGTGGCGGGGAGGACACCACCAAAGGTGGCGAGTTTCTATTACGCGTGCCGATGATGTGAAGCGGTTGCCCACCCCTGGCGGCGGGAGCCTGAAGGTGGCCGTTGGATATCGCTAATGTGAGGATACCTACCAGAGGTGGTCGACTCCTGATTTGGGTAACTCCGTGAAAGAACTTCCGTAGGAGAGGAAGTGGGCGAAATGATTGCCCGTCGTTGATGGTGGGTATTTATGCGTGTCAGTGACACCCGCTGACGGATGGAGAAAAAAATGGGTGACAGGAAGGCGAGTGGCGTGAAGGCCGGTGGGCGTGAAGACCGGTGGTACCTTGCCCATGCCTGGTTATTACCAGTTCTAGCGGTAGTGGGATGTGTTGTAACTTGCGTGAGGTGGCAAAAGGGGGATGGTCGTCCGCCAGAGGTGGACGGGATGACCTGGTCATCTGCTGGAGAAGAGCGGAGTGTGACAGTATCCCGCCTGAGGTAGTGGGAGCGTATAGGTGATCCACCGAAGGTGGCCGGGATGTGTTGCGTGTGGCGGTGACAGGGGACACACGCCGGTGAAGAATGTAACAGGGTTGTCAACGGCGGGCGCGTAAACACGCCGGTGACTCGAAAGCGGGTGGCACACACAGGTGTGGAACGAAGGCGGTCAAGGCCATAGATGGCGGAACGAGTTGGTTCACGCGGACATGCACGTGTGAGCAGTCCACTGGTGTATTAAAAAAGCTTCCTTGTAATATTGAAAGGAAATTGTGTATCTTCGGGGTTTTCTCGCCTGGATGTGGCGGCGTGCAGCGCGCGTGCGGGTGAAGTAAACCATTCGCACTGCACCAATATTGGAGGCGCGAAGCGGGTTGTGCGAAGTCGGGAAAAACTCCCACAAAGTTGCATCATAATGGTTCGCCACCCGGCGCGGCTGTCGGCGGTGCAAAACAGGTTGCGCGAAGGCGGACTCTAATGATGCTTCGTTATTATGGTGGTCCGTTGTAGATATCCGAATAAAGTGGTAGCCAAGAGCGTTGTAGGGGAGGCATGTCCCGCCACGGGAGTATTATGTTGGTATACCGGAAGTGACGGCTGATATGCCAATGCATCAGAGAAAAGTCTGCCGTTGGTGGCGAATGGTTGATGCTCATGAGGGCGTGAGAGAATTATTCGCCATAAATGGCGCGTGATGGAAGCGCCGGTGGCTAGGAGCCAGTAAACGCAAGCGAGTATCGGTGTCACGTAGATGGGTGGCCGGACTCAGGTTTTGTGGCGGCAGAGCATGGAATAACTTTGCAAGTGTCATCTTAAAAATAATCCGCAATAATTGATATCATATGGACAATCTGTACTAATGCATCGAATGTCCGTCTGATGCAAAAACAAAATATGCAAGGTAAAAAATTGCACCGGTGAGGAAAGCAAAACATACATAAGATGATGCTACTAATATTTGTGCACCCTTGAGTGTGACAGAATCGTCTAAAAAATACTTATATGTGGTATCCCATGCTTCAAAATGTTTGTCTAAAATCATTCATGATAAATGATGTGCAACACATGAGTGTGTCACATGCATGTATGGTCGTAAACCTATAAAACATGTGCATGTCAAGGGAAGGGAATTTGCATGTTTAAGTCACATTCTTGTACACTCTGAAAGCTATAAAAGCTGAACACCGAATGCTTGTACCTTAAGCATACTCTGTTGTACGTTTGGTTTTCCAAGATGTTGTGATTTGTGGTTAAACAACCGAGGTACACATGTACCCTTGTTTGGGGTGATGTGACTTATCGCATAAAACAAAAATATACATATACTTAACACACATCACGATTAAACGATTGGGTATAAAATGGTTTTACAAAAACCAATCAAATATATAATCGCAAGCATATTTCGAAACTTAGTACCAGAAAATACCAGATCTAAAAGCCGTTGGTCTGGAAATTGTGTGCACAGTTTGAATGAGCAACCGTCTAAAAGTCGACGCTCGACAGATCGCGTATAGACTCTGAATGAGAACATATCAAAGGTTGCATCTCCAAAAATCACGTACGGAGCTTGAACCTAAACAGATCTGGATGTTGGCGTGAAGAAGAAGAAGTGAGCCTTGTAGCCTGTCCCACGGATGGCGCCAATGAAGAAGCATGAACCTGAGCTGGTCGGCACTTCTACGGTGATGAATACGAACATGGCGACACCTCGTGTTCTCTGCCTCATCCTAGACCTACAAATAAGAAAAAGAGAGAAAAACAGGGATGTATAGACGGCTGGTAGGGGAATAATCCCCCTATTTCCAGCTACAAAAGTGTTGCCCCATATATCATGCCCTAATAAGGAGGTGAAGACCTCCTTATATAGGAGATATGGGAAACCCTAACCTCAATGGGCCAGGCCCAGTTAGGGGTTGTCTCTACAAGCCCACAGCCTAGTGTAGTATGTAAACTACAATGCGCTGGGCTTTGCAGGTTAGTACGTAATAATAATAATAATACTTAACATAAAAGTGATAAATAGCAGGAAAGTCCGACCGCTCGGGTCGGGTCGGGTCCAGTACCATACCTCGTCATTAACTAATAAGATTTCCTCTTGGGTGTATTTAAGGAGATGACTAGAGAGGGTTTTAGGTTAGACTCTAATAATAACATCACACATCTCGACCTCCTCTCTCTCCATAATCACAAATTCCTAACCCTAAGGAATTCGGTGTTACCATCATTTATATACATCCTAAAGGGGAACCAGATCAAGATCAAGCTGACTGACATGTCGAACTCCATGACTGCTTCTATTTTGGATTCTCTGCTGGCCTGAATGATGTAACATGTGTTGGTGCTAAATTGAAATTGCTTAATCTGTGATATAGTTTAATTATCTCTTGAATAATAATAATTTATTTAACCTTGTTGAAAAATTCTTATGTTTTCTCGAGATGTTTGTTTTATAGTATACAGATTGAAGCAATATGTTACTGAGAAGTTGCTGTGTTGAAAAGATGAGAGTTTGATTGGATGCATGGTAGAACCCCCTTTCTACATTGCAAACAAAGTTGAAAAGTTTGAAGATTGCTATGCAAATGCTGCACTAGAGTTTACTCAAGTGCTAACGATTTTGAAAATTTGGTGATTGGATACATCAGCTTAGGGGGAGTTTGTTGCTGACAGAAGCGATTAAAGCTGAAGCTATCCAAAGACCAAAGACAATGCAAGATTACATGAAGAATGCACGATGACTGAAGACAAAGTTGTTTTATGAAGCTATTGTCAAGGGGGAGTTTGTTGGTGCATATTTGTGACAACAGCTTTTAGATTTGGTCTTTGGATATCTTGTAATTAGTCAACCGATAAACGGTTAGCGGGTTTAGCTTTGTATTAGTCAATTAATAGTGTTTGGGCTAAACCAAATCCAGATAGGGTGATGGGGGAAGAATTGGGCCTAGCCCATGTTGGAAACCCTAGCTCAAGTTGCAACCTTGTGTTATATAACAAGGCTTTGCATTAAGGTTTAGGTTAATCAGCCAAAACAGTTTTAGAGAGGAATTCATGAAGGCATTAGGGCTTGGACGAAATCAGGGATCTAGATTGATTGTAATTCTTGTGATTGATGATCAATAAAGATCCGTTTAATTGGAATTCTGCTTTCTACTTGTTTCTGTGCTAATTTGATCTAGAGGATTCCATACTCTAGGTTGGATTGACAATTCTGTGACGATCCGTACGAACCATGGGACCTACAACATGTATCATATTGACATGTTTTCCATTACATATTAACATAACTGATCAACACTATTTATATCGAGTCTAGTTATTTGTTATATATTTTTTATTTTATCCTCTAACTCACACATCCACTACTTCTACATCTAATTATATACATATGCCGATTATAGGACTTCAATCCTCAACCTCATAGGATGACACCATTACATCACACTTTAGCATCACTTGGCTATAAGCCTACAAGCCCTTTACGATATCGAGTTTAATTTATGTTCGGTATTCTAAAATTGTTTTATGTTTTAAGATATGTATGATTTCTTTATAAAAAAAGCTTTACGTTACTGTTTTTGTTACATGCTCAAATGATTTAGAATATTGATTTTTCTTTAGTTTTATTGGTTATGACTAAGGGGCTATTTCTTTAGCTCTTAATGGATTAGACCTCTTACTGGTTCAGCACTTAATGGTTTAGACTGTTTGTTTCGCGAGCAGATGTCTGAATGGTTAAGGCATTTGCCTCTGAATGGTTAAGTTTTAAACTGAGTCTGAATGTTTAAGATCTCTAATCTGAATTGGTCAGACATTTGCCTCTGAACGGTTAAGCATTATACTGGATCTTAATGGTTCAGACCTCTTACAGGTTCAACACTTAATGGTTCAGACCTCTTACTGATTCAGCACTTAACTAATCAGAAGTTGCCAAACCGCCCCTAACTTAAATTCAAATGAAAAACAATTAATAAGTAAAGGCAATGTGGGGCATCCCACTTAGTACACATATATGCCTCTTAAATGTAAGGTTTCAGTTTAAATCTGGGTAAGAGAGAATAATTTAGAATTATTAATACGAAGAAAATGATAAAATCAATTGGGTTTGTTGGTCGGAAATCACATCTCCTTTGGAAGAGGGTGGATTGGGTCTCACTTCGCTAAAAGATGCTAATTTGGCACTTTTGTCAAAATGGTGGTGGCGTTTTAAAGTGGAAAAACAATCTCTTTGGAACAAAGTTATCGTGGCTATTCACAGTTCCTCTCGGGTATTTAGTGTTTTGCCATATTCTAACAGATTTCCTGGTGTGTGGGCTTCTATTGTTAGGTTGGGAATCAACTTTCTTCTCTTAATATTAAACTCGGTTATCTAATTAAAGGAAAGGTTGGTAATTGCGAATCAGTTCGCTTTTGATTGGATACTTGGGTGGGTTCACAGCCTCTTAATGAATCGGTTGCTGATTGTTTTGACTCTGTCACCAGAACTTGGAAATGGAGATGGAGAACTAATGTACCAGAACCGGTTTTTTCCACTGAGCTTCATTCGCTGGTGGATTTGGTACAGGTGGTTCAGTTAACAGGTGACATGGATAGATAGACTTGGACCGAAGAAAGGGACGTTATCTTTATGGTGGCCTCAATGAAAAAAGTTCTCCACAAAGCGGTCGTGACAAGTTCGGCTAATAGGCAACCCACTTTCTGCAACAATTGGGTGCCTAAAAAGATTAACATCTTCTCCTGGAGAGCTAGCTTGGATCACATCCCGTCAAGGGAGAACCTCGTTCATAGGAACACCAATTTGGATTCGGATCTATGTAGTCTTTGCAACTATGATATCGAATCAACCTCTCATTTGCTTGTCCCATGCTCTATGGCCTCTTATGTTTTGCAAGCAATTTCAAATTGGTAAAACGTGACTCTTATTTATGCCTTTTCAGTTCTGGATCTCTTGAATTTGCATAAGCTCTGCCATTTTGAAAAGAAGAAACATAAAGTTCTTCAAGGGATTATTATGATAGCTTGTTGGTGCATTTGGAATGCGAGAAACGAGACAATCTTCTCAAGCAAAGAGACAACTGGTGTAAGGGTGATTGAAGATATAAAGTCGCTAAGTTTTTTGTGGATTAAAAATAGGTCCCTTTTTAAAGCTTTAAGGTGGAGTCAGTGGTGCAATTTCACTTTTTAATTGTATGTTTTGATCTTTGGCTACTGGTATCTTACTAGTATGTTGACTTTATAAAAGTTTGCCGTTCGAAAAAAAAAATTAATGTGAAGAAATAACTGTTGTTTTTAGATAAGTATAAAATTAAAACATTGATAACTTCACAGTATTAAACAGAATATATTCATTAGATATACTATTAAACACAATATATTCATGAATTAAATATACTAACATTTGCCAATGATCTCTAGATCAACTGGTAGAGGGCTTGTATTTCTCTTGAGAGATGCAGGTTCGACTCCCATTTGGTGCAGAGTGAGGCACTGGTGGGCAATATAGGAGACCCAGGGAAACCTGGGTTGGATCCTTGAGCCAAACGGGTTTTACCGGTAATTTCACCGTCGTGCCTACGGGCGGGTGGGTTACCGGGTTTTCCCCAGAATTGGTGGTAGACTCGGGTTACTCTCGGAGTACTCCGTTTGTCCAGTGGGTGCCCCGAGAGTACTCAGGATTGAGTTTGTTGGCCGTTCAAAAAAAATATACTAACATTTATTAACATTAATGTATAGTGTACATTTAATTTTATTTAGGTTAATTTATTGTGTACATTCATATGTGAACTAATAGAAATTCACTTTTGACTTTCTATTGTAAGGTTAGGATATGATAGAAAGTTTTTTTTTTTTTTTTTTTTTTGCTAGGAAGTAATCTAGACCATCAATTGATTTAATTAAGTGATAAGATTAAATGAGTGAAATTGAAGAGAAAAAAAAAGGCGTGTGAGTTTGTGTAAGGGCATTCTAGTCAATATAGGACAATAGTTTCTCTCTCCTACAATTCCCCCCATTTTTTAAACGTTAATAACTTTTTTCATATGACACTATTTTTTTTTATAAAAATTGGACCAAAAAAACGAGCGTTTTTTTTAAACGAGTTTACTATTGCTAGATTTTCGAATTTTTTTTCGAAAACCCTGTTGCGTAAAACGCAATGGACAAAAAACGTAAAAAAATAATTTTTTTCTAAAACGCAATGCACAAAAAAACCCAAAGAAATGTCTTATTTCTAAAACGCAATAGCCTAAAAACACAAAATAAAGTGTACTTTCTAAAACCCAATGGACTGAAAACACATAGAAATATGTTTTACCTAAAACGCAATGGGCTAAAAACACTTCAAAATGTGTTTTTCTAAAACTCACTTGACCAAAAAACACTTAAAATGTATTTTTTTCTAAAACGCATTAGTTTAAAAACACAAAAGAAAGTGTTCTTTCTAAAACGCAATGGACTGAAAACACATAAAAATGTGTTTTACCTAAAACGCAATGGACTAAAAACACTTCAAAAATGTGTTTTTCTAAAACGCAATGGCCATAAAACACATAAAAATGTCTTATTTCTAAAACGTAATGGCCTAAAAACACAAAAGAAAGTGTTCTTTCTAAAACGTAATGAACTGAAAACACATAAAAATGTGTTTTACCTAAAACACATAAAAATGTGTTTTACCTAAAACACAATGGACAAAAAACACTTCAAAATGTATTTTTTCTAAAACGCAATGGACCAAAAAACACATAAAAATGTCTTTTTTTTAACACAATGGCCTAAAAACACAAAAGAAAGTGTTCTCTGTAAAACGCATTGAACCAGAGTATGTTTTGTCTATGAATTCTCTGAACCAGAAAGTAGGAGATCAAAAACTGTCTACGAATTTTTGTCTACGAAATGAGGCAATTTCCAGAAAATTAAATTTTCTGATGCAGTTTTATTAAAGCAATTTAATTAAAAAAAATTAAAAACTCGACCCCACCAGGGGCTGCCGTCCCTTGGACCCTGCTCCCAAGGGCGCTACCCCCGGACCCCCGCCAAGATTACTTTGTAAAACGCAATTACTCAATTCAAAAACCCAGATCGTAAAAATGCAAATCAAAACTTCTTACATAGATCGAAGCCGATTTCTTCGCTGATTGACGAAATTTGAATGTTAGAAACACTTATCAGCGATCGAATTGAATGAATCGAGTGATTCGCTTCAAAATCACAGGAAAAAATGAGATATTGTATGAAATTAAACTGAGTTTCTTCAAAAAAGTTGAAGAGCACATTGATTGGGTGTTTGAATCGTTGATTGGTGACGAAAATCGCACTATAATGTAGTGATTATTGAGATAGAAAGTGAAGAAAAGGTTGAAGATGGTGGGTTTTGAAAATTGTGTGTTTTGAAGTTACAGAGAGAAGAAGGGAGAAGATTTGATAACATTGACTAAAATGTCCTTCCTCTTTATTTTAAATTTTGCAGCATGTCATAATCTTATTATTTCTTATCCTGTGGTAAGATCAAATAAAAAGTTTATTTTGCCTAAGTATGATGAGAATGAATTATAACCATTCATTTTTCAAATCAATGGTTAAGATGAAAGTGTACGAGAAAGGAGGAGTGCAATGGTGGTACATTGGGAAAATCCTATTTATGGACTTTCTCTCTCCACATGCAAGGCACATGCATATTTCACCCCCATTTTTTAAACGTTCATAACTTTTTTATACGGATATTATTTTTTCATAAAAATTTCACCGTAAAATCGAGCGTGTTTTTATCTTTAATTTGAGTACCATATTGCTATATAAAATATAAAGATTTAAAAAAACCTACTTAAATGTGTTGTATTTCTATGTTGTATAACATTTTTTTGTGCTGGATTTTTGTACTATATTTTTGTGCTAAATTTTTTTGTCGTAAATTTTTAATGAGTTAATAGCCAAAATGGTCCCTGAGGTTTGCTCACTTTTGCCACTTTAGTCCAAAATCCAAAATTTTTAAATCTGGGTCCCTGAGGTTTGCATTTTGTTGCCATTTTAGTCCAAATTTCAAAAACCCATTTTTTAAGTGTTGAAACCAGCCTATTTTGTCCTTTTGTGCAGGGGCATTTTGGTCATTTTAATTTACTCTTTTAATAAACTAAAAAAAATTAATTATATATTATATATATATACATACAGACATTCACACAACAAATACCCATCTATCTCTCTCTCTCTGCATCTCCGATCACCTCCATATCCATCTCCGATGACCTACACCTCTACCTCCATCTCCGATGACCTACATCCACACAAATACCCACCGCCGCCACTACCTCCACCTCCATCTTCTATGACCTACATCCCATTTTAATCTTCATCTATACACCCACTTTCACCACCGGCAAAATGGCTCAACTGCTCAGGCCGTTAATCCTCTCGCTGGCGTCAAAACAGCCTCTCCAGCGATGCATAAACAGTGTTTTCCACTCAGCACCCGACACATATTCTCACCTATAACCGAAATACCCCTGCACAAAAGAATGACGAGACAAATACATACCTGACGACGGCGTTTGTCGTCGGAGATGGTGAAGAAGGCTGAGGGCGGTGGTGGTTCAGGTTGGATGACCGGCGATGGAGACTGAGCAAGGCGGTGATCGGCGATGGTGGCGCAGGAGATGGAGGTTGGTTGTGTCGTGTGGAAGAGGGCTAAGGGCGGTGGTGGGTTTTGCAGAGTGGGTCGATGTTTGGGTTGAAGGAGAAAGAAGGGTTGAAGGAGAAAGAATGGTTGAGAAGGGATGAAGGTAGTTCAGGGCGGAGATGTCGAGAGAGAGTTGATCTGGGTTAACTTGTTTTGGGTTTTTTGTTTGAGGTTAAGGGTTTTTGGATGTGGGGTTTTCAGATTTGGGTGGTGATGGTGAACGGTGGAGGATGGTGGTGATGGTGAACCGTGAAGATGATGATGGTGTTGATCTGGGTTTATTCAGTTATTGTGAAGATGATGATGGTGGTGATCTGGGTTGAACGGTGGTGATGGTGGTGATCTGGGTTGATACAGTTTTTTGTTTGAGGTTAAGGGTTTTTGGATATGGGGTTTTCAAATTATTGTGAAGATGATGATGATTCAGTTGTTTATGATTTGTGTTGGGTTCTTGAACTAGGTTTGTATAATATTATTGTGAAGATGATGATGATTCAGTTGTTTATGATTTGTGTTGGGTTCTTGATCTGGATTTGTATTATAACTCATAAAAAATGACAAAAATGCCCCTGCACAAAAGGACAAAATAGGCTGGTTTCAACACTCAAAAAAGGGGTTTTTGAAATTTGGACTAAAATGGCAAGAAAATGCAAACCTCAGGGACCTAGATTTAAAAATTTTGGATTTTGGACTAAAGTGGCAAAAGTGAGCAAACCTCAGGGACCATTTTGGCTATTAACTCTAAATTTTTTTTTCTCAATTTTTTGTGCTGGATTGTTTTGTACTACATTTTTTTGCTAAATTTTTTCGTGCTATATTATTTTGTAATAGATTTTTTGTGCTATAGTTTTTTGTACTACATTTATTGTGCTATATTTTTTGTACTAGATTTTTTGTGTTAGATTTTTTTGTACAAGATTTTTTTTGTTGTATTTTAAAAAAACAAAAGAGGTGCCACATGTCATTTTCACTTCTATTATAAGGACCAAAATGCCCTTCATTCCTACTTATTAGGAGTGTCACATGTCATCATCACAATCCTTCTTAGGCTACCTAGGCAAAATCCATTTTTAGTGAATCCTTCCCTTTCTTATCCTTTTTAGTCAAAATAAAGTTTCTATTTGATTCTCTCACTTCTACTCTAAAAACAATATTCGAACTAATGGCAATTTACGGTGTAAATTTAATGTGAATTTGCACATACATTCTTTCAGACGTAGTATCGAAATAATGTTTTCCCATATTGTTGCATTGTTAAGTGACCGAATATAATAAAAAGGTATATACTAAAACGCTTTTAACTATAACACGTTTTTAATATTTAAAGAGCATTTCTTTTTTAGAGACCTTTATATTAAAAAAAAAAAAAAAATCCTTTCCCTCTGTCTCTTTAATATTTCGTGGACCTAATAAAAGAAAACCACCCTTATGGCTAACAACATAACTTTCCACACAATTTATTCTTTTTATCAACTCTCTCCGTGGAGAAAGAATAAAGCACAAATATTAAATCATAACTTTTAGGTTATGTGTAGTGGGGCGGTATGCCCAACCATAGCGCCGGCATAGCGCCGGGCATACCGCCACGGAGGGCGCCATCAGTCGGAAAAATGGGGGAGGCGCGATGTGTATAGCGCGATGCCATGCTTGTTGTTTGTTTTCCCTCCACTCACACAGACATATATATATACATATATATCTATAATTTAAGGGTTTATTAATTAATTGGGTAATGATGAGGTAGGGGCGTTATGACTACGGGCTTAAATGCATAAGGCCCCATAACGCCCACACGTTGACGTGGCGCGCCACGTGTCGCATAACGCCCACAAAGGGGCGTTATGACTACGGATGGCCTTATAAAGAACCATTATATACCCATTACCCAAACACAGCGGCGAATCTAAAAAATCTTTATAGGGGTAACGTTTCATATAAAAAAGTGGAAACGAAATCGAAAAAACGTCAAATTTATAAAAAATTTACAGTACCACCGGAGTGTTAAGGGGTAGCGGGGGCTACCCCTAGTAACATGCTAGATCCGCCCTTGCCCAAACAGTTATTTTCTAATCTCATACCATTTCACATCATCAAACACGCGTTTGGTTTGATGCACACACAAACGGCTGTTCAAAATTCAAGAGGTTACGATTTAACATTTAGACGTATAACTCCCGTTAAACATATACACAAACAGTCATTTAGCGCTGGCAAATCGTGTCTTAACAGATTTAACAGGTCTCTGATGATACTAACAACAAAAGTTCAAAACATGAATACGATTCCTTTAACTGTTTTATATCTAACATCTATAAATCAGTTGTGTGTTTTATGCAACAAAAAGAAGAAATGATGTATTCTAACCTTGTAATTTTTTTAAATTAATTAATTATGCTTTTATTTATGAGTTTTTGTATAAAATTTGAAATTACATCGAGAAAGAAGGTAAACAGGCAACAATCTGCGCCGCTACCCTTTTTTTAATAACAAAACTAAGTCTTTGAAAAACTACACCCATAGATCTCGAGGTCATAATATTACTATGCATGACCCTTTGAACTCCGCTAAGTAGGTCCACAGCGTCTAGCGCAAAGAACACAAAAGTATCAAAAACAAATGGAATAAACACGTTCTGGTTGTCAATACACGCTTTCTTGTGTTTTGGTCACTTTGCCCGAAGCAGCTTTTAAAACAACCTTACTCACCGAAAAACCACTAATTTAAATTATTTAAAAAAACTGAAAATTCACATGACGTATTTTTTAGTAAACAAGTTTATGTTTTATATAAGTTACCTTTTGTGAGTCCTATTTAAAATTCTTACCAACCATGAATTAAGATATAGAACAGCCGTTCGTGAAGTGTGTGGGTATGGTCAGCCCGTTATAAACTATTCCATGGGCCCCCAAATAAACCCGATTCCCGCCTATATATACGCAACGAATCTCCCACCATCCCATATTTCCTACTTTCTCGTACAACAAAAACTTTCAACAACCTTATTTTCGTCCAAATCCCAACCCACAACAACACCGTCACTATGTGTCCAACAGGATCTTCCGTATGGCCGGCAAGACCCATCTCCGACCTCCGGTCCGCATTCGAGATTCTGGACGTCGACCACGACGGCAAAATCAGCCACCAGGATCTCAAAACCTCCTACACCGATGCGGACGACGAGGTCATCGGCTCGATGATAACGGTAGCCGATTCGAACAACGACGGTTACGTTGAGTACGAGGAGTTCGAGAGCGTGTTGAAGAGTGATGTTGCGGGTAACAGCGGCGTGTTGGAAGAGGTGTTTAAGGCAATGGATGGAGACGGTGACGGGAAGGTAGGGTTTAGTGATCTTAGGAGGTATCTTGGGTGTGCTGGATTTGAGGTTGATGATGATGAGATTAAGGCGATGATTAAGTTGGGTGGTGGAGATGGGGATAGAGATGGAGTTACGTTTGATGGGTTTGTGAAGATACTTGCTGTTTGATTGTTGTTGATGAAATTGATGAATATAGAGACAAGTTATATGATTTATGTTTATCGGTTAGACCGACTGTTTTCATTGTTGTTATTATACATGTGAAAGTTATTGGAATTATTCGATGAATTGAAATCATGAATAAGTTTTTTGGATTTTAAGTTTCTGATTGGGGTTTTTATTTATTGCTGTTTTGATGATGATGAATACCCGGAGGATAAATTGTAGTTTCTAAACAAGGTTAGAAAATCAAGAATTTGTAGCTACTATGTTAGCTACATGCACCTTTTTAGATTTGGATGGAATAATGAGTTTTTTTTTAACAGCAAGAAAGGGCGTGTCAATAATCGTGACATCGAACGCTGTAGTCAAGGTCGACTAATCGACCGCCGCCAGCCCCTTGGCTCTCCCAGATGCGCGGAAACCCGACCTCCACCCACCCGAAGGCACGACGATTGAATAATCGGTAAAAGCTCGCCTCCCATCCAAGACGAACTGGCACCACCTGTATTCGCCCTTCACCTGGATGCTGCAGAAAATAATGGGGAGAGTGAGAGTCGAACCTGGGTTATAAGAAATACTAAGGGCCTGTTTGTTTACATCTGAATGGCTTCATTCAGAGCCTACCTCTGAATCGGTCAGAGGTTTTGCTGTTTGGTTTACAAAAACGTCCCCTCTAAATGAAATCATTCAACTCTAAACCATTCAGCATATAAAAGTAGCTGAATGAAAATTGTGACTTGATTACCCCTCGTGACTTGATTACCATCGTTATCATCAGTCATCATTAAACCTCAACCGGAACCTCTACTGTCAACCACCACAGCCCCCCCCCCCCCCCTCGATACATTTGTCATCGGCCAGAGAGAAAGAAAAAAAAACATGGAGCTGTAAGGATTCTTAAAGAAATAGAGGAAACAAAAGAGAAGAAAAGGGGACCTCGTTCTTACCAGAATTTCGTCAAACAGGAGCACTACCGCCGCCGCCACGGCGGCGCAGCCGAAGTCGCCGGAGCTCGATGTCGCTCGCCGGCTTTCCTTCTCACTCGAGCTCTCTCTCTCTCTCTCTCGTTCTCTTTCCTCGTTTCATCGTAGCACCACCACCAGACGGTGGTGGTGGTGGTCGGCCATTGAGGGGGAAGAGAGTGGGGTTGATAGGTGTGTGGCTGATGTTGTAGTTCTGAGGTTTTGAAGGAGAGTGAAGATGATGATGCTTTGTCTGTGTTTAGTGTTTCTTGAAGATAAGGTTGTTGACCAACAATGAGAGGGAATTTGATAGGTAGCGGCCGAAAAAAATGACAAGGGTTACGGTTAGAAACCCCACTCTTTTGTAATCAATTAGGTATTTAATTTTGTTGAGAGGGGTAAAAATGTCATTTTACACAGTCATTCAGATGTGCAACCAAACAACACTTTACTGTTCAGCACTTACTGGTTCAGAGCCTCTTACCCATTCAGACCTCTTATTCATTCAGCACTTATTGATTCAGATGTTGCCAAACAGCCCCTAAGTCTTTCCCCAACCACTCAAATGAAGCATTTGGTTTGATGATATTACATGCTTGGTCTTCAGGAATGAAAAATTGTAAATTTAGTCCAAATACATCACTGGGTTACACGTTTAGGACTAAACATTAAATTCAGCGGCTCATGGTTTAACATTTGTATCCTCTTATTTTGGAAAATTTGTATCCATATTTAGTTATAATTTGTGTTGGCAAATTGGATTTAAATAATCCCAACTCACTGTTATTGGCCAATAATAATCCCAACTCATTTAATCACCAATAATAATCTGAACTATTCACTTTTGTTTGTAAAATACTCCCAATTAAAAAAACACTAACTAGGTTAAAAAATTGATGATGTGGCATCTGATGTGGCCCTTTTAGCTGATGTGTCATATGACGTGGCAGTTGATGTGGCATTTTTGATGACGTGGCAGCTGATGTGGCAGTTTACGTGGCATTTTCGATGACGTGGCAGCTGATGTGGCAGTCTACGTGGCATTTTACGATTACATGGCAACTGATGTGGCAGGTGACGTGGCAAGCCACATCAGCAATTTTTTAATCTAGTTAGTGTTTTTTTAACTGGGAGTATTTTACAAACAAAAGTGAATAGTTCAGATTATTATTGGTGAATAAATGAGTTGGGATTATTATTGGCCAATAACAGTGAGTTGGGATTATTTAAATCCAATTTGCCATTTATGTTTAAGTAGTTGTACCTTAATCAAAAAATAGTTTCATTACCTTATCATGTATGCATGTTTGATTGTAATTTATGCTTAAGTAGTTGTACCTTAATCAAATAAATATACTACTATTCTGGAACATTTGTATATATCTTTGGTTGTATTTTGTGCTTAAGTAGTTGTACCTTAATCAAAATAATAGTTTTATTACCTTACCATGTATGCATGTTTGGTTGTAATTTATGCTTAAGTAGTTGTACCTTAATCAAATAATAGTTTCATTACCTTACCAAATTCAATGTGTTTTGTATGCATGTATGATTGTAAATTGTGCTTAAGTGGTTGTAACCTAATCAAATAATAGTTTCATTATCTTACCATATTCAATCGGTTTGATCCATTCAAAGTTGTGTTGTTTTATTTGTAAATTATTATTATTTATAATAATCTAATTAATTTAGCCAAAATCTTGTATAAATATAATTTGCAACATATTGATGCGATGGTTGTTGTAATGTATACATTATGCTTTGTATAGTGTTAATGATATATATTATATATAGATTACGATAAACCTGTCAAACGGAAAAAATAGACGCGGATTTATTGTAACGCGCTAGTCCTAGATCAACTTAGTTATTTTATTATATGTTTTACGTTTTGTTTTAATTTCTTCGCATTAAACGCCGCAACTTCAGTGTCGGTGGTCGTTGGCGATAGTATGGCATTAGTGCTCGCCCTCGCCGCAACGCAGGGGGTGCTTAATACTAGTTATATATATATATTTGCAAACGGTCGTTAGGTATACACGCAAATAGACGTTTCAAATTTAGGGACCCATGATTTGACATGTTAGACTAATCTTGCATATTATGTGTAAGTTAGGGTTAAAAGTGACCGACTTACAAAGTTCGGGTAAAAAGTGACCGGGTTATAAACTTGGGGTTTTTTTAGATAGTTTTTTTAATCCTAGTTTCAGTCAAGTAGGTTTACTTGTTGAACAAGTTATTAGCCTTATAAATAGAATGATTTATTTGTAACCCTAATCGTACCAATTATCAATAAATAAGTTTTGATTCAATACGTCTTTGGTATCAAATTCTAACAAATTGGTATCAGAGCTTCTTGGAAGAACGATCGAGAGCGAGACGAGTCCGGCAAGAAAGAATCAATCGACGAAGGCTTACGATTGATAAGATCTTGCGACGGGTTCCGACGATCACAGAAGGCGGCGACAGACGAGACTTGGCGCGCAAGTCTTTGAAGAAATCGATAAGGTCAGAATCGGTTTCTTTAGATTGGTTCGTTTTTCAGGAGTAGAAGGATCATCTTCTTTTGAGCAGCAAATTAATAAAAGGCGATAAAAGTTTTTTATTTTTTGAAGAGATTGGAATAATAACCAATACGATCGAAGAAGGAACATAAGAACCTGCAATCAATTTTCTTTGAAGAAAGTTGTACTGTAACGACTCTCATCAAAAGTCATAATTATTAAATTAATTTGACCAATAGGAAACCCTAATTGAGACACCCAAGTGATTCTGTGCAAACCCTAGAATTTTCATAATTTTCAGAATCAGGATTAGGGCCCCTAAAACTCAGGGGGGGCATTCCCTACTTGATGATTATCTATATTTGCGTGTTGTGGAAGTTGAAATTAATAATATCGTCGACTCAGCAGGCCTACTCCCACGCGTGGCAACCCTATAGTGCATTGGTGTACCATACGGACCGCAACATTACCAAGCTTACGGTCCGTAAGGTGTCATACGGACCGCAACATCAGGAAGCTTACGGTCCGTAAGCTAGGCAGATTTCGTGTATAAATAGCAGGCTGTGGCACTTGATTTCTGGTGTTCAAACGACGAAAGAATTCGTCCAATTCTTCGAGTTATCTTCTGTTTACTTCAATTAACACACACGAATCTTCAATTAAGTATAGCGGGGTGCTGCAGAACAGGGTATTAACTCAATCGCTATTACGATTCATTGTCCGATCGATCAATATATCCAATGGATGTTTAAGTGCCGCCCACATTAGGGTTATACTTTATCGTTCGTCATTAATTTGACGGATTGTCGTTAATTCGATAGGTAAAGTATTATACTTTGTCGTTCGTCGTTAATTCGACGGATCATCGTTAATTCGATGGATGAAGTATTGCACTTTGTCATTTGTTGTGAGAATATGATCTCGTGAGTTATCGTAAAATGCTATATTAAGTTACTTACCTAGTTCATATGCATTAGGTTAAAAGGTTAATCAATAGGCTAGGCTCTGCTCAAATTGAATCTGCAATATATCAAGGATTATCTGTAGACTAAGCTTTGCCCGTAGAAATCTGCAATGTGAGTTCATTTCTCTTTTCTCACAGTTTGTGAGTCCATTATATTTTCTCACAGTTTTATCACCTTTTTGTGAAACAATTATATTTACAAAGATTTTACAGAATCCTAAAATGATTACCAGTTATACCTACAGTGATTGAGTTTTTATATTAACTGCTGGTATGAAAGATTGATATATTATTTGATTCTCATTATTATTTGCCAGGAAGTTAGGTAATATTATCATGATTACAATAACAGTGGAAATTATGTATTTTACTAAGATTATATTTTAGTCTTAGTCACGTTAAAATATTAAATAATGATATTACAATTATTTAATTATCATATTTGATAAGTTATATTAATTTGACATAAATTGATATATGTCATTTTCTGGATTAAATGGTTTTATGCCAAAAGTAATATATTTGACAAAGAAATGTTACGGGACATCATTATGTCTGAAGACACGGGTTGAGAGAATGATCAACAGTGTTATGAATAGAAATTACTAGTTGAAAGAATGATCAACAGTAATATAATCTGAGTTACTAGTTGAAAGAATGATCAACAGTGACATGACCAAAAAGCACTAGTTGAGAGAATGATCAACAGTGTTATAGAATCACTAGTTGAAAGAATGATCAACAGTGATATGACCAGAATCATTAATTGAAAGAATAATCAATATTGATATGATTATAGTCACAGGAATCGCCTAGTGACAGATAAATTGAATAATAGTCAAATAGAATTATTTGATGAATTCAATATCGGACTAAAGTGAGTCAATAAGTTAATATGATTACTGTCACATTGAAACTGTCATCATTTGACAAATACTGATTAAGTTGGGTAATTATAAATATAAAAACCTTAATACTGTAAGGTATAACAATATATTTATAAAATGGAATGAATTCACTCAGTGTTATCGCTGACAAAACCTTTTCCAAATATTTTTCAGGTAAGTGGAATAAGAGCTGGATACGACACTGAAAAGGCTTCAAGAAGTGGCTTATTTTATTTAAATCAAATTAAGAAATATTGTAAACAAAATTCACTTTATAAAACATGGGTTTATCCCATCTCTTTAAATAAAATCCGGTGTTTTCTAAACTCTGATATTTTTCCTAACTCACGGTCCTGATGAAATTTCCGCTGCAACGTTTTTAAAATTAATCACCGGTACCGCTGGACTGTTCACGGCACCCGATTCCGTCCAGGGTGGGTCGGGGGTCGTGACATGTACGTTGACTTTTGGGTTATCTAAAATTCAAAGTGGTGGTTGTTTTTTTAAGCAATCAGGAAGAGACAAGAATTAGTTGAAGGCTGTTGTTTTTTTTTTTTTTTTTTTTTGTTTACTTCCTACTTGAACCAATTAAAAAAAACATCGTTTATACAAAAAAAAAAGGAAGGAATAAGAGTTTTTTTTTTTGTTAGAAAATTGATTCAAGTCCGAGTACTCCATTAACATACAGTAGAAGAAACCGAAGGATGGGTGATAACGCGAACCGGGTACCTACAACGAAGGAACCGATGCCTAGTCTTCCATGTCCAATGCTTACGGATACAAACTACACCGTTTGGGCTATGAAGATGAAGGTGATCTTCAAGGTTTACAAGGTATGGGATGTGATTGACCCAGGAATGACCATCGATACTTACAAAGATTCTATAGCAATCGCTTTGCTATTCCAAGGGTTACCCGAAGAGCTAGTGTTGCAGATTGGGAACAATGATTCAGCAAAAGAGATGTGGGAAGCGGTGAATTCTCGCAATCAAGGTGCTGAACGTGTGAAAGAAGCAAGACTTCAAACCTTAATGTCGGAATTTGAGGGTTTGAAGATGAAGGAACCAAGTACGATCGCTGAGTTCGCAGGAAAGATTTCAGGGATTTCTTCTAGATCTGCTTCTCTTGGAACAGTGATGAAAGAAGAGAAACTGGTTAAAAGGTTTCTACATGGTTTGCCGAAAAGGTTTATTCACATGGTTGCCTCTCTCGAGCAATCTATTGACCTTAAGACCGTTGGATTTGATGATGTCGTGGGTCGTCTTATAGCCTATGAGGAACGCGTCAACCTTGAAGATAAGGAGCAACCGGTTAGAAGTGATCAGTTACTGTTGACTTATGAGGAGTGGGAAGCTAGAAAAAAGGAAGGGTACGATTGAGTCAAAGGAACGACCGAGTCTAGTCAAAGAGGTCGGGGTCGCGGTCGAGGAAAAACCGGGGGTCAACACAAAGACAAGGAACCGAATCAAAAACCAAATGACTGTTCTAAGATAAGGTGTTTTCGATGTGATGAATTAGGGCATTTTTCTTGAGATTGTCCTACACGTAAAAAGGACGAGGACGAGGAAAACAATCTTATTCAAAGGGTTGAACCAGTTCTTTACTTGCAAACACACGTTGAAGAGGCTAATGATGTGTTTCTAGAAGAGGAAAGGATTATTCCAAGGATGTATGCTTCGAGCCCAAGTGAACTCAATACATGGTTTCTTGACAACGGGGCTAGTAACCACATGACGGGTAAAAAGGAGTGGTTCACTAACCTCGATCACAATATCAAGGGAAAAGTGAAGTTTGGAGACGGGTCATGCGTAGAGATTAAAGGATAAGGGATGGTCGTTTTGGAAGGAAAACCTGGGGAACAAAGAGTGTTGGGTGATGTTTACTATATTCCAGCACTTGAAAGTAGTATAATAAGCATTGGTCAGTTGGACGAGAGAGGGTACAAGATCGCAATCCAAGACGGTATACTTTGGATGTTTGAGCAAGACGGAACTTTGCTAATGAAGGTACCCCATTCACCGAATCGCATTTACAAGATTAATCTTGAGGTGGTATCTCCAGTTTGCATACAGACTAAAGATGACAAGGCTGAAAATAACGACCAACCAGTCTCTATTGTGACGGAAGTTAGCGACCAAACAGATCGGTCAGCAACAGGAATTAGCGACAAATTTGGGCAGTCAACGACACATCAGACATATAGCGACCAGACTGACCAGTTAGCGACAGAATCTGACCAGTCAGCGACAGAATCTGATCAGCCAGTGACAACTTTTACCGACGAGTCTGCGACAGATCAGTTTTTCAGCACTTCAATACTTAAATGGATGCTCGGTTTATCAAATGAAGAGATAAGTTTGAAAGTCGAGAACTTATTGCAAGAGCAAGTTAAAGTGGAACGTATTAACGGGGATTTGCAACGGACTAACATCCTCACAAAAGCCATGCCACGATTGAAGATTATCGAGATGAGATATCTTCTCGGTATTGCAAGATTAGGGGGGTGATTGTTAGACTAATCTTGCATATTTTATATAAGTTCGGGTTAAAAGTGACCGACTTACAAAGTTCGGGTAAAAAGTGACCGGGTTATAAACTTGGGGGTTTTTTTTAGATAGTTTTTTTAGTCTTAGTTTGAGTCAAATAGGTTTACTTGTTGAACAAGTTATTAGGCTTATAAATAGAATGATTTATTTGTAACCCTAATAGTACCAATTATCAATAAACAAGTTTTGATTCAATACGTCTTTGGTATCCAATTCTAACATGACATAAAGTATCTCAAACACCATTTGATTTAAGTTAAACAACGGTTCGACGAGGATGTGGGATTAGAAAACAAAGTGTGATATTTTCAAATTTGTTTGAATATTGATTTTCCCATTTTATGAATATTCTTACATGACTTGCTTTGTAGAGTTACACTATTTGGGGAAATCATAGCTGATTTAGGTAAGCATTTGGCGACACTTTATACTAAAGCAAAACAAGTGGAGACGACATGTCCTCTTGTTAAGCCAAATAATTGTATTTTAGGCGCTAAAACCTTTTGCTCTTATACACCCTTTTCTTTCAACGTATCATTCACAAACCGTAGTCTCATATATGCAATTCTCAGACCACACTAATTCAGGTGATTCTCACACATCTGAAGGGGAATGGGATAATGAAGGATGATAAAGGGTAAACGTTCACAACATCAAACCCGAGTAAATTACTTGAAACTATGGTGGAAGTTATTAGTAGGTGTGTTTCATTCTTTTATAATACTTATACAGTAAGTGTTTATTGGGTTGATGCTAGGTGTGTTAAGGCTACATGGTATGGTGATGATTCTCCCTTGGAGGATGATCCGCCACCTAGGCGTCACATCATAGTCCTCTTGAGGATGGTCTATCCCACAAAAACAATAGAAATGGGAGGATGATCCTACCTCACTTGTTTATTATTTGTTTTTTAAATCTTCCACTTTTTTAACATTTAACAAATAAAATAGAAAAATATTTTCATTAATATTAAAAACACAATACATAAACTTAAAAAAAGGGAAAATGTCATAAAAATATAACCAAGTTTGTCTACTATTCCAATTAAATCACTCAAACTTATTTTGTGTTTCAGACCCTACAACGACCGACCAAACTTCGACGATGGAGACCAAGCATGGCTGTTTTTTTCGTTTTTGTTTCAGACTAGTGTCCATATAATATAGGGTTATCGTGTTTATCGTCCGGAACCCAGGAGAGAGGCACAAAGGAGACCGACAACGTTTGATGGGTCGGATGCGCGGCGAGGATTCATAGGTAATGAGTCTGAAAGAAAGTTTCAGAGAGTTGATTTCAATAACATTTCGGTAATTGGAACCAAACTTGAAGAGATAGAGAGAGATGAGGTTGAAAATTGAAATGCTATGAGTTGGGATTTAAAGGGTTGGAGTGATTTTGGGAAGATAAGTGAGATTTCAGTGATGTTTTTGCATTTAAATTTTGTGAATCTTTGAGATTTAGAATCCATTTTTGAAGGGTAAATAATGATGAGATGGATGTTACATATAAATAGAACTGTAAAATTTGAAGGTTTAGATGGATTTTTAGTGTGAAGTCTACATTTGCATCAGGTGTCGAGAGTAATAAAAACTACGTTTTGAATTACCATGATGATGATAATACATCTTCCATGTTTTTTAGTGAAAAATGGCTTTTAGAGTTTTAGCAGGGAAGACAAATTCATTATAATATAGCTTTTTGGGTTTTAGCAGAGAAGACGAATTCATTATAATAATTTTTGGTATTATGCTTTAAGCTTAAGAAATAAAATATAATTATTTATTTATTTATTTATTAAAGTTTAAAAACTAATATATAAACATGACCTGCTATATTATGAAGATAACCTGGTAACCTGCAAATTGCATAACACTAGAACAATAAATCAAACTTGAGTAACTTTAGAGAGACAAAAAAAGATTGAGTGACTTTAATAGAACATATTAGAAACTTGGTTACTATTCTATAAAGTTACCCCTAAAAAAACCATAAACTTAAAAAAAATCCTACTAACTTAAAAAAAACATAAACTTATAAAAATCATCCACTTTGATGCTTCTTGATTATGTAATCTTGCAATTTTTTTAAAGTCGAGCGTTTTGGTTCGGGATAACTATCAACATCTATCGTCAATATTTCCCACTCTTTGAGCCAAACCTTATCATCGGATAATCGTAACTTTTCTCCCACCACGCGTGACTTTTCTTCGATTGCCCATTCCTTCGCCCTCGCCTTTTGGGTCGTGACCTCGGTGTATGTTTTAAATTGCGTCATAAACTCATCCATCTTCGGATCGACCTTTTGCTTTTCTTTCTTTGACGCCGCCTCCTTCTTTAATTTGTCCCGGCCCGGGGGACGTTCCGCTACCCTTACGGCGTACTCTTCTTCATCGAATCGGCGTCGTCGTTTAAATTTATGTGACATCTCACGTCCGATGCGCCGGCGCTATAACTACCGGTTTCAAAGGTTCTTTGACGATTTGCCATCTCCACCTCGTTTGGAACTGGCGCCCACTTTTGGGTCGTTCGCATAACTTCCCACGCCCGAACGTGTGCGAACGTGGTTTGATGGTTCGTCTTGTAAACATCCAATGCCTTTTTGAAGACATCCTCGTCGCTCATCCCACTACGACACCCACTTGAATATATTTTATTATATTCTTCCGAAAACTTGTTCACGAACCCGTTCATTTTTCGCCACTTAGAAGACACCGAGTCGACATCTCGATACGGTCCTTGTTCCATTAGCTCAAAAAACTTCGCCAAAACCGATTTCCAAAACCTCTCATCCGTTTGATTGTTACCTATATTGGACAAAAATATATGTTACAGGGGACGTTCCCCATACCGCTAGTAGTCGACGGGGACGACGAGGGGGGGCGGATGGTGTTTGGGTTGGCGCCGGGTGGGACGGTCCAGGGGATGTTCCCCATACCGCTAAGCCTAATCGGGTCGGGTTAGTTGAGTTGTGGGGTTTTGAAAATGTAACCGAAAACTGACTCAAATAAGCTTGGTTCAATCAATGTTTGGGTTTTAACGAATTGGTCGGTTGGGTATTTGGTTGTTAAATGGGCTGTTAAAAAATCTTTGAAAGTTTAGTTTAATCATGCTATGTATTGTACTTCATCTTATGGAATGAGTAGTATGTAAACAACTCTAATTTTGACTTCTAATTTTAAATCTAGTTAGTACTTTGATACAGTGTTCAATCTGGTTTTAGTTTTTGATCCATGTCTATTTAAATTTGAATAGTTTTATTTCTACCAACTTCATATTAATGTTTCTAGATGAGGTGTTTGCAAAGGTTGCTGCGGTTGAGATGTAGCATGAGTTTGTGGAGCAGCATATGTAGTGAGATTAAGTTGCTTTGATATGTTCATTATTCATATTCTTTTCTTTTTATTTATTTTTAATTTTTAATAATTGCGGTAATGGAATTTGAATAATTGTTTAGGTGATGGGACTGCTCATCTCATTTCAAGGATCTCTAAGTCTTTAGGGTTTTGTTAGGCTGATTCTAAACACACGCCCTCCCTCCTGATTATACCCCCCTTGTGAGAGGAAAATTGTCGGTCCCACGTGGGCCTCACCTGTAAGTATGTGAGAGGAGGGGGTGTAAAAAGTAATTAGGAGGGGGTGTAAAAAGTAATTAGGGGGTGTATAAGAATTGGCACATCCTCTGTCTAACTTCTGTCTAACTTCTTAACTTTATATCATGTTCATATATTAATCTCTACACAATATATTTGATGGCATGCTTGAGGATACAAGAACAGTTGTAATTAATTATTACACTTTTGAAGAGACCTATTCCTACTTGAGCATTGTTCTTTTGTTACTGGTTTAAGTTATCTTCATTGTGTGCCATTTCAGGTTGAACAATTTACAGCTACGATACTGGCAACCTAAATGCCTTATTGATAGGAATAGAATCGAACAAGAAGAATCGTAAGAGAGGGAAAGCTCAATTCATTATCCAGATGATTCTTACAATTGATACAACGACTCATATACCGACTCAACTATGACTCAACTGCCCTAACCACTTATTTACAATCAAGTCCCTGAACTAATACAAAAACAACATACAGTCCCTCTACACAATTACTATTTTACCCTTTAACATGTAACAATACTTCCCTCTTTAAAAAATTCTTGTCCTCAAGAATTGATATCAAAATCCGGAAATCTAGCAATAAACTCTGAAGCAATCACCCAAGTAGCATCATGTAGGGGTAAATCTTTCCATTGTACTAAAAAATTAACCACCGGTCTTTGCCCTTGCCTCGCCAGCTTCCTATCAAGGATTGCAAAAGGTTGCAACCCTTTTGTTTCTGCAGTGGGCAACTGTATTTGATGTACAGGTGGACCATAGGCCTGCTTTAACAAAGATACATGAAAAGTAGGGTGAACTTGGGATCCAGCTGGAAGATCCAATGAATAAGCTGATGTACCAATTTTCTTTATAATAAAAAATGGCCCATAATACTTTTGAGACAGCTTAGAGTATTTATGTGTTCTTAATGAAGTCTGCACATGAGGCTGCAACTTTAAATAGACCCAATCTCCTACTTTGAACTGTCTTTCACTTCTTTTCAAATCTGCAAATTGCTTCATACGATTTTTTGCTTTTTCTAAAGCCTGTTTAAGAGTATTAATCATCAATTCTCTATTTAAAAACCAAACCTCCAAGTCTGCAACTTGAGTGTCACAAGGAATATGTGGCAAGTGTATTGGGGCTTCCACACCATATAATGCTTTAAATGGATACATGCGAATGGCAGAGTGCCATGTGGTATTATACCACCATTCAGCAAGAGAAAGCCATTTTGACCATGAAGCTGGTTCAGTCATCACCATGCATCTAAGATAGGTTTCTAAACATCTGTTTAAGACCTAAGCAGTGGAAAGAGTCTGATCTATACCTTGCAATCTCAGAAATTCTTTCCAAAACAAACTCAAAAACAAGGGGTCTCTATCTGAAACAATAGTCTGAGGACAACCGTGCAGTTTGAAGACATTGTCCATTACCACTTGAGCCACATGTACTACTGTGAAAGGATGCTTAAGTGCCATGAAATGCCCATACTTAGTAAACCTATCAATTACCACCCAAATGACATCTTTACCCCCGGACTTAGGTAAGCCAGTTATAAAATCCATAGAAACGTCTGTAAATATGGATTTAGGAATATGTAATGGTTGTAGCAGTCCAGGAGTGGCTACTGTTTCATATTTAGCCTTCAAACATACATCACATTTATTTATTAGAGACTTAATATCTTTAGAGGCTCCTCTCCAATAAAACATGTCTTTGAATCTTTGAATTGTCGGTTGTACACCTGAGTGCCCCCCTAAAGGTGAAGCATGACATAGTAACAAAATCTCTTTTCTCAGACTATCATCTTGCCCAATCCATAATTTCTTCTTTCTGGTTAACAAACTGCCATTCCATATTCTGAATGGCTTCACCTTGTGACAATTTTTGAATCAATTGCTGAGCACTAATATCAATCTCCCAATGAGCTTTAATCTTTTGAAGGAGTAGAGGATCATAAGAGGAAACTGCCAACTGAAAAAGTGTGACCCCATGAACTCTTAATAAAACATCAGCAACATTGTTCTCCGCCCCTTTCTTATAAACAATATCATAATCATAACCCATTAACTTGCTTAGCCAAGTATGTTGTAATGGAGTGGTAATTTTTTGTTCTAACAAGTGTTTCAAACTGTTCTGATCGGTCTTAATAGTAAAGTGCTCCATAATGAGGTATTGATGCCAATGTTTAACAGCTAACAAAATGGCTAAGAGTTCTTTTCCATAGACAGATAAAGTGCATTGTCTAGCAGATAGGGCTTTACTTACAAATGCAATGGGGTGTTTATCTTACATAAGGACTGCTCCCAGTCCTTTTGAGCTCGAATCTGTTTCAACTACAAATTCTTTTGACCAATCCGGTAGAGCTAAGACGGGTGCATTAGTCAAAGCTTTTTTTAATCTTTCAAAAGCCAGCTGAGCTTCGTGTGACCACTTAAAGGCATCTTTTTGTAGTAATTGAGTGAGTGGTTTAGCCATAGAGCCATAGGAAGCAATGAACCTCCTATAGTAACCAGTAAGGCCCAAAAAACCTCTTAACTGCTTAACATTTGTAGGGTTAGGCCAGCTCTTTATAGATTCTACTTTTGATGGGTCAGTGGCCACCCCTTCTTTAGAAATAACATGCCCCAAATATTCAATTTGGGACCCACCAAAACTGCATTTAGATTCTTTAGCAAAAAGCTTATTATCCCTGAATAATTGCAAAACTTCTCTAAGATCTTGCACATGCTGCTTCATAGACTTGCTATAGACTAGCACATCATCAAAGAATATGAGCACAGATTTCCTTAATAATTTTTGAAACACAGCATTCATAAGACCTTGAAAGGTTGCTGGAGCATTTGTTAACCCAAAAGGAAGAACCAGAAATTCAAATAGACCTTGGTGGGTTCTGAATGCAGTTTTATGGATATCATCTTCATGCATTCTAATTTGATGATATCCTGATCTTAGATCCAACTTTGAAAATACTTCTGCTCCTCCCAATTCCTCAATGAGAGGAATAGGAAATCTGTTTTTTACAGTTTGATCATTCAACCTTCTATAATCAACACAAAGTCTCCAGGTTCCATCTTTTTTTTTTTACTAAAACTACTGCAGAAGCAAAAGAGCTGACACTATGCCTTATAACACCCATATCTAACATCTCTTGCACCATCTTTTCTATTACATCCTTCTGGCCCACAGGATATCGATATGCTCTCTGATTAATGATGACCTTCTCATCTTTCAACTGGATTCTGTGGTTACAACTCCTGTCAGGAGGCAAAGTCTTTGGAGTTTGGAAAACATCCTTGAACTCTTGCAACAAGGCCTTCATTTCATCATTAGGTTGACAATCAACTACTGATGATTGATGTTGGAAGGACCCATTTTCTAGTTGCATACTATATAATTGCACCTGTACCATAGGGTTATCCTTCTCCAACATATTTGTTAACTTCTCCACTGAACACAAGGATACCTCATTGCTATTAGACCCCTTTAACATGATTACCTTTGAATCCACCTTAAATTGCATGGTTAATGCCTTGAAGTTCCAGACTATATCATCAAGAGATTGTAGCCATTGAACCCCAAGAACCATATCATAATTGTCTAGTGGTAGGAGTAAAACACCTGTTTTAAACCACACACCTTGCATAAGCCACTGAAAGTCTTGACATAACTGGCTGCAATCTAAATTCTTCCCATTTGCCACTCTTACCTTCGTGAGTGGCACTCCTTTTGTAAAGCATTGCAGTTTGGATGCAATCTAAATTCTTCCCATAGCCATTGAAGTTTGCCCACCCAACGACCTGCAATGTTATTTTCTATTTACCAGGTATCTACAATGGTCTATTAACTCATAATTCTGTGTTTTTTTTAAAGAAATTAATCGCCCATTGTCATGATTGTGGGGCAACAATAGAGAATAGCATGGGACCTGCTTTAAATTGGTAGAGGATAAGTAGAATTTATGTTAATTTAAGTGTGCTAAAATGATAGTTAAAGAAATATGTACACTTTAATACATAATACAATTAACGTTTTTGACTAATTACATAAAAAATAATAATGGTTAGTTGAAAAAAAAGCTTTAAAATTTAACTTATGAAAATTTATAGCCGTCACATCAAAGTTTTTATTTTAAAGACACATCTTAACGACCGGATGTATTAACATATTATATTTAATTCATATAATATATCTGTTTATCCAACTAGAGCAATACACTGAATTTGTTAAAGACATAATATTTAATACTAAGTATATAACAATATGATTATTTAATTCGTGTAATAGACAAGATTTTTACCTTGTATAAGGCTATGCGGTATGAGAGACGTCCCCCCTCCGTCCAGGACCGGCGACGGTCCCAACACCGTGCCGCCCCCTCCGTCCCCGTCTTGACCGTCGAGAACTAGACGTTGCCGACGTCCCATGTGAAGACAAAAAGGCTCCCCTTTTTATGCCACTTTACCGTTTAAAAAAAACAAATTTCCATTTTCAAAAAATTCAAACGGTCAAATTCAAACAATTTACCCAAATCCCTCCTAAAACTATATAAAACTCCCCTTTTTTACACCATTTTTCCCACTTTTCATCTACCACAATTCATCTCTCTCTCTCTCTCATTTTTTATAAACATCTTTCACTTTTATAAAATTATTTTCTACCATGGATCCCTTCAACAACCCGAACAACCCCAACAACCCGACCCAACCGAACATCCCGAATGTTTTCTCGATTCCGGGATACTATCCGACGATTGAACCGAACCAATTCTCTCAATATTCCTCAAACGCTTTTGCCGCATTCCAACACTCACCGAACGTTTTTGCTCATCCGCAACAAAGTCAAGCCCTACAACATTTGATGATTCGGGTGCTTTTAATCTCCAACCCTTTCAACCTGAACCAAACCCGACGCAACCCTTTCAACCCCAACCGAACCCGACGCAACCCGAACGATCCGAACCCGACGAGGATGTGGAAGTTGTTCCCGAGACCCAATCGCAAAAAGGCAAACAAAGAAAAGGCAAGCAAGTGGTGGGTGAGCAAGTGTCCAAACCAAAGGCGAAACCGTGGACGCAACTTAGCGAAGGCTTACATAGGCACATCTATACACCCGATAAAAGGTTCGTAAAAATATCTTTTTTTAAGTTTATATTTTGTAGTATTAGTTTTTTATTTTTTGTAACATATTTTTTTATTTTTATATTTTTTAGTATTATATATTATAATTTTGTAACATGTTTGTGCATGGTGGATTTGTACTTGATGCTTTAGGTGTGTTTTTGGCTTTCTTTGTTGTATTGTTTGTTTTGTTGGTTGTACATATTAAGACACAACTGGCTGAATATTGATTTGTACCTTATGCATTGAGGGGTTTTTTTTTCTTTTTTTTTGCTTTGTTTTGTTGTATTTTCATGTATTGTGTTTGTACTATTTCCTTAGCCTGCAACGTGTGGTTTAACTTTCCATGTCATATAAAAATAAGGGGACTAAATACGCCATGTAATTACACCCAACTTGGCGTATTATATGCTAGGTGCCTAGGTGGTTTAGGTAAGGGTTTTTTTTTTTTTTTTTTTTTTTTTCAGTTTTCAAGTATGTTTTGATTATTCATGCATTTAGCTTTGCTAACTACTTTGTTCGCAAATACTATCCGAACTAATGGGAGAATCTTGTTAGTTTATATTTGGTAGTATTAGTTTTTTTTTTGTAACATATTTTGTAGGTAATAATCAAACGGGTGAGGGGTTTTGGAAGACGGTTTTGGCGAAGTTCCTTGAGCTAATGGACCAAGGCCCGTATCGAGATATCGACTCGGTGTCATCTAAGTGGCGAAAAATGAACCGGTTCGTCAATAGGTTTTGCGAAGAATATAATAAAATATATTCAAGTGGGCATCGTAGTGGCATGAGCGACGAGGATGTGTTTAAAAAGGCGTTGGATAAGTACAAGGCGAACACGGGCACTACGTTCGCACACGTTCGCGCATGGGAAATTATGCGAACCCACCAAAAATGGGCGCCGATTCCCAACGAGGTGGAGATGGCGAAGCGGCAAAGGACATCGGAATCCGGTAGTTATAGCTCCGGTGGATCGGAAGCGATGTGTCACATAAACTTAAACGATGACGCCGAGTTCGACGAAGAAGAATACGCCGTATATGAAGCGGAGCGTCCCCCGGGCCGGGACAAATAAAATAATGAGCGGGCGAAGGAGAAATAAAAGCAAAAGGTGGACCCGAAGATGGACGAGTTTATGACACAATTTAAAACGTACACCGAGGTTACGGCCTAAAAGGCGAAGGCGAAGGAGCGGGCAATCGAAGAAAAGTCACGCCTAGCGGGAGAAAAGTTACGAGTGGCAGGAGAAAAAATTCGATTGTCCGAAGAAAAGATCCGATTGTCCGATGAAAATATTCGGCTCAAGGAATGTGAAATATTAATGATGGATGTCGATAATTATCCCGAGCCGAAACGTTCGACTTTAAAAAAACTACAAAACGACATCATGAAGAAGCATCAAAGTGGTTGATTTTTTTTTAAGTTTATGTTTTTTTTTAATTTATTAGGATTTTTTTTAAGTTTATGTTTTTTTTAAGTTTATGTAATGTTTTTTAATATTAATGAAAATATTTTTTTAATTTATTTGTTAAATGTTAAAAAAAGTGGAAGATTAAAAAAATAAAAAATAAAAAAGTGGTGGGGTAGGATGATCCACGATCATCCTCCCATTTCCACTAAATTTGTGGGATGAACCATCCTTGGGAGGACTAAGATGTGGCGCCTAGGTGGCGGATCATCCTCCATGGGAGGATGGGCACCATACCATGTAGCCTAAGGCTATGCGATATGGGGGACGTCCCCCCTCCGTCCAGGACCGGCGACAGTCCGCACACAATGCGCCCCCTCCCCCGGTCCCCGTCTTCAGCGTCGAGTGTAGGACGTTGGAGCCTGCCCATGTGAAGAAAAAAACCCCACCTTTTGAGGCATTTTAACTGTTTAAAAATTAAAAAAAAAATCCAATTTCCATATATTACAAATGGTCAAATTTCAAAAATTTACCCAAATTCCTCCTAAAACTATATAAATCCCCCCCCCCCCTTTTACACCATTTTTCCCACTTTTCATCTACCAAACTCATCTCTCTCCCTTATTTTTTTATAAACTTCCACTTTTATAACTTATATTCTACCATGGATCCATTCAACAACCCGAACAACCCCAACAACCCGACCCAACCGAATGTTTTCTCGGTTCCAGTATATTATCCAACGATTGAACCGAACCAATTCTCTCAATATTCTTCAAACGCCTTTGCCGCATTCCAACACTCACCGAACCAATTCTCTCAAAGTCAAGTCCTTCAACAATTGATGATGCGGGGTGCTTTTAATCTCCAACCGAACCCGACGCAACCCGTTCAACCCCAACCGAACCCGACGCAACCCGAATGATCCGAAACCGTGGACGCCAATCGAGGAATAAGCCTTAGCGAAGGCTTACATAGGTACGTCTACACACCCGACAAAAGGTTGGTAAAAATAACTTTTTTTTAAGTTTATATTTTTTAGAATTTGTTTTTTTATTTTTGTAACATATTTTTTATAACATATTTTATAGGTAATAATCAAACGGGTGAACGATTTTGGAAGGCGGTTTTGGCGAAGTTTCTTGGGCTGATGGACCAAGGCCCGTATCGAGATATCGACTCGTTTCATTAAATTGGCGAAAAATGAACGGGTTCGTCAATAAGTTTTGCGAAGAATATACTAAAATATATTCAAGTGGGCGTCGTAGCGACATGAACGATGCGAATGTGTTTAAAAAGGCGTTGGAGATGTACAAGGAGAACAATAATAATACCTCGTTCGCACACGTTCGCGCATGGGAAGTTTTGCGAACGCACCAAAAATGAGCGCCGATTCCCAACGAGGTGGAGATGGCGAAGCGGCAAAGGACATTGGAATCTGGTAGTTTTAGCGCCGGTGGATCCGACGCGAGGTGTCACATAAATTTAAACGATGACGCCGACTTCGATGAAAAAGAATACGCCGTACATGAAGCGGAGCATCCCCCGGGCCGGGACAAATCAAAGAAGGAGCGGGCGAAGGAGAAAGAAAAGCAAAAGGTGGACCCGAAGATGGACGAGTTTATGACACAATCTAAAACGTACACCGAGGTCACGGCCCAAAAGGCGAAGGCGAAGGAGCGGGCCATCGAAGAAAAGTCACGCCTAGCGGGAGAAAAGTTACGCGAAAAGGTTCGATTGTGTCGCAACCCCCGATCCCAAATCCCCAGGAACGGGCGGCCGCGAGTCAGTTTCGGTGGTATCGCGTGTTTGTCTAATTTGGCAGCGTAATTTTCATCAGGACCGTAGTTAGGAAATATTGGATCAGATTAAAATACCACATTTTCATAATATTAAACACATGGGATAAAACCCAAGTTTGCAATACACACATTTTCATAGGAATAAATCCTATTTTATTTAATAAAAACATCTATTTTATTTTAGGTAACTTTATTGCCACTTTTCCAAGCCTTCAGTGCTGTCTAGTTGGCTTCTATTTGGCCTTCACAGTTTGTTACCTGAAACGCGTTTTAAAAACATTTGTCAGTGGGAAATACTGGTGAGTGAATCCCAGTTTAATCAAGTTTAAATAAAATCCATTGTACAGTATTGAGGGCGGTCTCGCAATTATATTTGTTTCCAAGTCATATCAATTATCACCCGTGGTACTGTCAGACCCGACTTGTGGAAATGTTACCCCTCCAGTAACAAATTTTGTATACAAAATCCCAACATACCCACGATAATTGTATCCTTACAAATACTCAATAATTGTTTAATATATAATTAATCGTATGAGGTTTTCTAAAAACAGTTTACAAAAAGCGGATCAACTCACATTGCTGTCTTAGATTATCCTTTAGGGTTTCCTGGTGACAATCTATAATTTACACAAATGCACACGTGTTAGTATAATAACCCATTTTAACATTAGTAATACCCTCCCCGAGACGGCATTCCAATGACTACGTCGGGCAGAACCACGACAGCCGTTACGGAACCCTAGATAAATCGGGCAGAGTATCTAATACGTATCCAGGGGTTATGATACTTACAACGGAGCAGAACTTTGCTATTTAGGGGGGTATAATACCCGAGTATAAAGCCCACTATGAGAGAATTATGTTTAGACAGAAAGAAATGAACGAGTTTTGCTGAAACCCGATGCCTGCTACTTATAGTGCCTCATCTCGGTTTTCTCGCGGCCCGCGTAAAACAAGGTAAGGGTCTTACGTGGCCCGCGTCAACTATTGTCAATGCGTAGGAGATCCGGGTCATCAAGTAGGCTCGCCGGGTGTTGGGTCACGTGGCGGCCTATAGTTCAGCCAGGTTTCACCTTTACACGGCCCGCGTAAGGGTTGGGGTGGGGTTTACGCGGCCCACCTCAACCCAAAAATCATATTTTTAATTAAATTTAATAATATTTATGGTATTCGGGGCCCGTTTTCACGTATGGGGTGTATTTTGGGACATATTGGGATATTTTAAAATATATTAGGGTGTCGGAAAATATTCGAGGGTGTCGGTTTATTTAGAATTGTTATATCCTCCCCACCTTGTTTTAGAGCTCGTCCTCGAGATCTACTGGAACAAGTGTGGATATTTTCTTTGCATTTCTGATTCAAGCTCCCATGTGTACTCGGGTCCTCTTTTGGACTTTAACCATAACTAATCTCTTATGCTTGAGGTTTTTGACTTTCCTGTCTTCAAGTTGTAGAGGCCTTTCTACAAACTTGAGTTGTTCATTTACCTCTATATCCTTAAGAGGCACTATTAGTGATTCATCAGCTAAACACTTTTTAAGATTAGATACATGAAATACATCAGGTATTCCTGCCATTCCCTCTTGCAGTTGTAGCTGGTAAGCTACGGGTCCTATTCTTCTAGTAATCTCAAAAGTTCCAATATACCTGGGACTTAGCTTTCCTCTTTTGATGAACCTTACTACTCCTTTCCAAGGAGAGACTTTCAATAATACTTTGTCTTCTACTTGAAATTCCAATGGTTTTCGTCGGTTGTCAGCATAGCTTTTCTGTCGATCACGTGCTGCTTTCAGTCGTTCTTTAACTTGGATGATCTTGTCGGTTATCTCCTGTACTATCTCAGGTCCAGATAGTTGTTTTTCTCTAATTTCTGCCCAACAGACTGGGGTTCGGCACTTTCGTCCATACAGTGCTTCGAATGGTGCAGCGTTGATACTTGTGTGATAACTATTATTATAAGAAAATTCTATTAAAGGTAAGTGATCGTCCCAATTACCTCCGAAATCAATTACACAAGCTCTAAGCATATCTTCCATTGTCTGAATTGTCCTTTCGCTTTGTCCGTCCGTTTGAGGATGATAAGCTGTGCTTAGATTCAACTTGGTTCCCATTTCTTTTTGGAAACTTGACAAAAAATGAGAGGTAAAACGGCTATCCCTATCAGAAACAATTGATAAAGGAATTCCATGTAGTGAAACTATTTCATTTACATATAATTTAGCTAACTGTTCCATACTGAAAGTTTCCTTCATTGGTAGAAAATGGGCTGATTTGGTTAGCCGATCTACAATTACCCAGATTGTATCATTACCTTTCCTTGTTTTGGGTAATTTGGTAACAAAATCCAATGTTATCAATTCCCATTTCCACACTGGCATTTCTTACTGTTGTAACAATCCTGAGTGTTTCTGGAGTTCAGCTTTAACTTGTGAACAAGTTAAACATTTTGAAACATAAGCTGCTATGTCCTTTTTCATTCCTATCCACCAAAAATTATTTCTTAAATCCTGATACATTTTATCACTTCCAGGATGCATTGTATATCTGGACTTATGGGCTTCTTCTAATATACGATGACGTAGGTTTCCTAATTTAGGTATCCACATTCTCTTTTCATGGAATCTCCAAATTCCATATGTTCCTTGTTCTAATTCCTTAATCATACCTTTTAATTTTTCAGTATCTTCCTTGATTGCTGATTCTTGTGCTTTTCTAATTTGATCATTTAAATCTACTTGTAGATTTAATTTAAGAGAACGTACCCTTTTTGGCTTCTCATGATATTTTCGACTTAAAGCATCAGCCACTATATTTGACTTTCCTTCATGATACTGGATATCACAATCATAATCACTAAGCATCTCCATCCAGCGTCTTTGTCTCATATTCAACTCTTTTTGCCCAAAAACATACCTTAAACTTTTATGATCAGTAAATATGGTAAACTTACTACCATAAAGGTAATGTCTCCAAATCTTAAGGGCAAAAATTATAGCTCCTAATTCTAGATGATGGGTTGAATAATTCTCTTCATGATTCTTAAGTTGTCTAGACGCATATGCTATAACCTTTTGGCGTTGCATTAATACACATCCATAACCTAATTTAGAAGCGTCACAATAGACTATAAAGTCTTCAGTTCCTTCTGGTAACGCTAGTATGGGTGCATGGGTTAATCTTTGCTTAAGAATTCTAAAAGCTTCTTCCTGTTTTGGTCCCCATTCAAACTTAATGGATTTACAGGTTAACTTAGTTAAAGGAATGGCTATTCTAGAGAAATCTCGAATAAATCTTCTATAATAACCGGCCAATCCTAAGAAACTTCTAACCTCTGTTGGTGATTCAGGGGTCTTCCATTTAGTAATCGCCTCGATCTTTGTTGGATCCACATGAATTCCTTCATGGTTCACTAAGTGTCCAAGAAACTGTACCTGTTCTAACCAAAACTCACATTTTGAAAATTTAGCATAAAGCTTTTCCTTTCTTAAAAGCGAGCGTAAATGCTTTGCATGATCCTCTTTACTTTTAGAATATATGAGAATATCATCTATAAAGATAATTATGAATTTATCTAAATATAGCTTACATATTCGGTTCATCATGTCTATAAATGCAGATGGGGCATTGGTTAAACCAAATGGCATGACAATAAATTCATAATGGCCATACCTTGTTCTGAAGGCGGCGGTTTTAGGAATATCCTCTTCCTGTACCTTTAATTGATGATATCCTGACCTTAAATCAATTTTAGAGAAAAATCGAGCTCCTTGCAATTGATCGAACAGATCATCGATTCTCGGTAATGGGTACCGGTTCTTAATCGTGACTTTGTTCAATTCACGGTAGTCAATGCACATACGCATTGATCCGTCCTTCTTTTTAACGAATAAAATTGGCGCTCCCCATGGCGATGAGCTTGGCTGTAAGAATCCCTTCTCTAATAATTCATCTAACTGTTTCTTCAGTTCCTGCATTTCGGCGGGTGCCAAACGGTAAGTTGCTTTAGCAATTGGTGCTGTTCCTGGTAGCAGGTGAATTCTGAATTCAACTTCTCTGTCTGGCGGTAGTCCTGGTAGTTCTTCTAGAAATATATCTGAAAACTAAGACACTACTGGAATGTCTTTTAATTCTTTTCATTTAGTGTTAGTGATTATGGAAATCAAATACACTATAGACCCTTTTCTTATATAACTTGCAGTTTTCATCACAGATATGAATTTAGTGGATCTAGAGGGCTTCTCTCCTTTAATAGTGATTTTTTCACCTTTTGGTGAATTTACTTGAATTGACTTTTGATCACATAAAATACTGGCTTTATTGACTATTAACCAATCCATTCCTAAAACGACATCAAATCCTTCCAGATTCATGGGATAAAGGTTTGCCATAAACTTTTGGTTTAAAAATTCTATTCTTGTTCCCTGCAAGATTTCAGAAATCCTAACAGTTTCTCCATTAGCTGTCTCTACTAGACATTCTTGTGGTAGTTTAGTTAATGACTGATTTAGAAGTTTGCAAAACGAAGTATTAATAAAACTTTGGTTTGCACCAGAGTCAAATAATACTTTAGCAAAAACATCATTAACTAAAAACGTACTAGCTATCACGTCTGGAATCATCTTAGCTTCATCTGCAGTCACAATAAATGTTCTATCATTTTTAGTGTTCCTGTTGCTCGCAGCTGGAGCTAATTTTGGACAGTTTGGCTTGATGTGACATTTTTCTCCACAGTTGAAGCACAGTCCATTACTAGATTTCCTCCTGCAATCTTCTTCCTCGTGTCCGGGTGCTTTGCAAAAATTGCAATGAGTGGAGCATTTTCCCGAATGCTTTTTCTTGCAGACCTTGCAAAATGGTGCAGAGGTAGAACCCATATTCCTACGGTTGTAATTCCCATAACGGAATTCTTGGGTAAGCCTTTGGGTTAGGTTTCTCCTCTGGTCTTCTTCTTTAGTACGGATTAATTCATCTGTCAATGTATTTGCTAGTTCTACAGCTTCTTCTATGGTTTGGGGACTAGCTGCCTTGACTACGTGTCTACTCTCTCCAATTAACCCCCAGATGTAACGGGAGATTAATAATGGTTCAGGTGATGCAAGGGTTGGTACTATTCTAGCATATTCAAAGAATGTAGTAGTATAACCCTTACTATCTACCCCGGTCATTCTTAGGTTTAGAAACTTATTCGCTATCTGTTCCTTTTCATTGGGAGGGCAGAATTTCTTTTCTACCATATTCTTAAATTCTTCCCATTCTATGTTGTATACCCTATCACTTCCTCTTGACTGGAGGATAGTGTTCCACCATTCTAAGGCTGAGTTCTTAAATAAATTAGAAGCAAACATTATTTTGTCTTCTTCAGCACACTTGCTTATTTTTAAAACAGCCCCAGTCTTTTCTATCCAGCGTAGAGCTGCAATGGGTTCTTCATTGCCCAAGAATTCTATTGGTTTGCAGGACCAAAATTTTTTGTAAGAACAACCATAAGGCATGGTTCTTCTTCTTTTGGGAATGGGCGCTTGAAGTACGGGTCCATTGTTTACGCTGTGTTCCGGTTCAATTGGTCGTTTGCTGCTATGTTTACTTTTATTATTCGCTTCCTGAACCATTTGAATAATAAATGGCATTGCATCTATGATTCCTTGTGCCACTATGTGTTGGATGGTACTATTGTCCATTTGGTTCCCATTGTTATTGATGCTTGGATTCTCATTAACCAAGTAAATGTTACTCTAGTTATCGTTATTCAGATTTTCTTGATTTCCTTCGTCGGCCATCTGAATTTTAAACATTTACCACATATTAATATCACAAAATAATATTTAATATAATTAATTACATGACACGCATTTTGGTCAAAAGCGTCGATCATTGCGACTTTACTCTATTCATATAGTATGCATCTATTACACACCAGTACTGAAATTAAAATTACAATACCAGCTGAAATAAAATTACACTAATAGTAGAAGGCATCCGTACACACATATTTTATTATTTTATTATTATTATTATTATTACTATTACCGTTCCCACCATCACATTCATGGATATGGATTCATCCAGAAATCCATATTGCGTTCGTCATACTTCCAGACGAGTCGCTCTCCCACCTGTCTCATTCGTTTACTACTCTCTAAAATTTCCTCACCAAATGTCATAAGTTCTTGTACATTTTCTGCACTCATTGGGGGTACAGGTTCTAGGATTGGGTTCGGAATTTGGGGTGCGGGTTCCTGGTATGGGGGTGTAGGTGCCTGGAATCGGTAAGGATCTTCTAAAATCTCCCTAATGTATTCATCGTGGTAATAGGGATCTAAGGGATCCAAACCTGGGTAGGCTCCTATGTTTGGAATGGGCATGTCTTCATGTATCGAGTATCGTTGCACATAGTCCCTATTATCGTCCCACCATGGGTCGTAATTTGGGTCTAATGGGTTTGGTGCTGGTACCCTAGGTATTTCTTCCGGATTGAAGTCATGCATTTCTACTTGATTTTCAGGGTTTTCTATTTCCATTGGTTGGTCAGGGATTGGTAGTTGTGGTTGGGGTGCTATCATTTGTTCCAGATTAAGGTCAGCTGCAGTGGTTGCTAGGATGTGGATGTTGGCTATACCCCTATTAATCATATCCTGGGCATAGGCATCGGCTTCTCTTCTGGCTGCTGCTAGTGCTCTCTAGTCTTGTAACTTTTTCATACGCTTTCTACGCTCGTGTGCCTCTCGACTGAACCATCCCATCTTTTTCTAAGGAAATGGCTCTTCTGACTGAGCCTTAAACACAAAGATTCCTTCTTCCGTATTAGCAGAGTACCCTAAGAGGGCATGCTGAGAAGAGGAGGTGCTTTCGCTTCTAGGCGAACCAGACAATTGACGAAAATACGCGTCAGATGGTCCTTGTTCGCTCATACTGTAAACTAACAAATAGTCAAATAACACATAACAAGAAATACAATTATGCACGTATTCCCGTAATTTATTTCCTAACATATTGAATTTTGATGTCAGCATAACACTTTTGTGGCTGAATCAGCGGCTTAGCTCTGATACCACCTTTTGTCGCAACTCCCGATCCCAAATCCCTGGGAACGGGCGGCCGCGAGCCAGTTTTGGTGGTATCGTGTGTTTTTCTAATTTTGCAGCGGAATTTTCATCAGGATCGTAGTTAGGAAATATTGGATCAGAGTAAAATACCACATTTTCATAATATTAAACACATGGGATAAAACCCAAGTTTGCAATACACACAGTTTCATAGGAATAAATCCTATTTTATTTAATAAAAACATCTATTTTATTTTAGGTAACTTTATTGCCACTTTTCCAAGCCTTCAGTGTTGTCCAGCTGGCTTCTATTTGGCTTTCACAGTTTGTTACCTGAAACGCGTTTTAAAAACATTTGTCAGTGGGAAATACTGGTGAGTGAATCCCAGTTTAATCAAGTCTAAATAAAATCCATTGTACAGTATTGAGGGCGGTCTCGCAATTATATTTGTTTCCAAGTCATATCAATTATCACCCGTGGTACTGTCAGACCCGACTTGTGGAAATGTTACCCCTCCAGTAACAAATTTTGTATACAACACCCCAACATACCCACGATAATTGTATCCTTACAAATACTCAATAACTGTTTAATATATAATTAATCGTATGAGATTTTGTAAAAACAGTTTACAAAAAGCGGATCAACTCACATTGCTATCTTAGATTATCCTTTAGGGTTTCCTGGTGACAATCTATAATTTACACAAATGCACACGTGTTAGTATAATAACCCATTTTAACATTAGTAACACCCTCCCCGAGACGGCATTCCAACGACTACGTCGGGCAGAACCACGACAGCCGTCACGGAACCCTAGATCAATCGGGCAGAGTATCTAATACGTATCCAGGGGTTATGATACTTACAACGGAGCAGAACTTTGCTATTTAGGGGGGTATAATACCCGAGTATAAAGCCTACTATGAGAGAATTACGTTTAGAAAGAAAGAAATGAACGAGTTTTGCTGAAACCCAATGCCTGCTACTTATAGTGCCTCATCTCGGTTTTCTAGCGGCCCGCGTAAAACAAGGCAAGGGTCTTACCCGGCCCGCGTCAACTATAGTCAACGCGTAGGTGATTTGGGTCATCAAGTAGGCTCGCCGGGTGTTGGGCCACGTGGCGGCCCATAGTTCAGCCAGGTTTCACCTTTACACGGCCCGCGTAAGGGTTGGGGTGGGGTTTACGCGGCCCGCCTCAACCCAATTTTGTTTATTAATTTCTCTTTTTATTAAATAATAATATTAAAAATATATATTTTAGATGTATAATATAAATTTAATAATGAAAACTTATTATTTAATTATGGATAGTTATGATATATTTAACCTTATGGATAGTTAGGGTAGGGATCCTAAGAGAAGTCCACCCTATTTGAGAAACTTGAGAAGCAATCTGGACCACACATTTTTCTTAAGCAAAAAATGCAAAAAAAGGTGAAAAATGCAAAAAATTTTTTCTTTTTGAAAAAATCGCAGTTTTTTCTTTAAGAATTAAAAAAAAAAATTTAAAAAAAATTGGATTTATACACATGTGTATATTGTTAATCTTTTAACTATACATATATGTATATTGTCAATTATACATATATGTATATACATGTTTAAAATTGAAAAAATGTGTATATTGTTAATCTTAAACCATAAACACTAAAGCTAAACCTTAATGCTAAACCCTAAACTCTAAACCCTAAAGCTAAACCCTAATGCTAAACCCTAAAGCTAAACCCTAATTCTAAACCCTAAAGCTAAACCCTAATGCTAAACCCAAAAGCTAAAACTAAACACTAAAGCTAAACCCTTAATGCTAAACCCTAATACAAACCCTAAAGATAAAGCTAAACCCAAAAGTTAAAGCTAAACCCAAAAGCTAAAGCTAAACCCAAAAGCTAAACCCAAAAGCTAAACCCAAATGCTAAACCCTAAATACTATTGCTAAACCCTAATGCTAAACCCTAATGTTAAACCCTAAAGCTAAACCCTAAACCATAAAGCTAAACCCTAAATAACACTTATTTTTCAATTTTAAACATGTATATACATATATGTATAATTGACAATATACATATATGTATAGTTAAAAGATTAACAATATACACATGTGTATAAATCCAAAAAAAAAAATGATTTCTTAAAGAAAAAGCTGCGATTTTTCCAAAAAAAAAATTGCATTTTTCACCTTTTTTTTGCTTAGGGAAAATGTGTGGTCCAGAATGCTTCTCAAGTTTCTCATTTAGCCTACTACTTCTCACATGATCCTTATCCTGGATAGTTATTAGTTTTGACTTATTAATTTCGAAAAATAAATTTGTATTATATGTTAAATAATAAAAAAAAGGTGGTACCGAAAAAAATCAAGTTTTAGTTTTTAGATTTTTATATGCATTTATATCTTTGTAACTGGAATTTAAGTTAATTTAACTGTGCTAAAACGATAGTTAAAGAAATAAGTACATTTTAATTCAATTAACGATTTTGTCAATTATTATCTATCTATATACCTTTATTAAATAAACTGGGTTTTTTTACCCTTTTGGTAATTTTACCATGTGTACAAGTTTTGAAGCCACATGTATAAATAAAGCAAACCATTTTAGACCATGGGGTATGGTGGGGCTTGGGTTGGGGCTTGGTTTGGGCATTGGTTGACACGTGGAATGGGGTGGCAGACATGAGTAAACCCACATTGAACACGGTATGACCGGGGTGGGGGTTTGGGGCGTGGGTTTGGTGGGCTGACTGGCTGGGCAGACCCAATATGATTTAAAACACAAATTTAATTTTTTTTAATATTTTTAAATAAAGAAAATTACAAAAAAAAAAATTCCTAACTTTTATATTTGTTTTTTTATCTCTTCTCTCAACGCCAAGACTATTTTCAACTCGTCACCCTGTAGGTGATCAATCGGCTGGGATAGAATTTTCAAATCATCCCGTCTTTGTTTCAGGGCATCTCTAGCGGCATCTCTAGCTTCTTTCGCTACCAGTGGGGATAGTCGCCTACTTTGGATGGAATTTACAAATCTCCCAACAATGCATGAAACGGAAGTCGGTGTTCATATTTGATTTGAATGCATTTACTGCATTTGTCAAAACGTCGGCTTCGGTTTCACCACTTTTAGGGTTTTGCTTTGCTTTATTTAAAAAACCACTAAATTTTGTAAGTTGGGTGCTTATCTCGCTCCACTTTGAGGATAAGCTATCGTTTTCACGATAAGTCCCCCTACCCATTTCTTCATGGAATAGTCTACTAACCGATTCCCACAGGGCGGTTCGATGTTGCGAATTTCCTAAAGTTGAATGTTGAGATTGTTCACACCAAGCCCTCGCCAATGCAACTTCTTCAGCATAGACCCATTTTTGTTGTTTTCGTTTGGCGGTTTCAACTATTTTATCCTCCTCGGTTTTTTTCTTATGACTTCTCTTTTTTATGGGTTTCGATGCGGAAGGACCATCATTTGGTGGTTGAGTTTCGGGAACGGTTTCGTTTTGTGAAAGGTCGATGGAGGTTGGTGAAAGGTTGATGGGCGATTGTGTAAACGGGGTAGGTATCGAATCATCGGAGTGTGGGAAGTTAGTAAATACACGATTCCCAAGAAGCGATGCATAACTCGCTTCATGGGGCAGAGTGTATGAAAAATGGACGAGGAATTGGACGATTGGGTGGTGGGCTAGGATTAGTTTCTTGGAATGCATACGGGTTGGTCGGGTCATAAGCACGGTTATAAGGATGCATTTTTTCGTATTGTAGGAGAATTTGAAGATGTATAGAAGATGTGGTTGAATGTGGTAAAAAAATGGAAGAAAAATGTGAGTTTTATAGTGAAAAAATGGAAGAAAAAATTAATTTTTTTTAATATAGCCATTGGCCAACGGCTATTTTCTTTTGGCCATTCACAAACCGCCATGTCACCTTGCTCCCCCGCCCCACGCCCGGCTTGAAACCCAAGCCCCAAGGGGCCACGCCCCAACCCAAGCCCACCCGGGGTGGTGCCTTGGACGTTTTCCCCCAACCCATGCCCCAACCCACGCCCCATATCCCACGGCCTTAGAGGGGTTAAACTTAGACATTATCCAAAGTTTTAAGACACTTTGAGGGCAATATAGGCATTTGATCCATAGAATCCATGCCCACTTATGTCTCCATTAATTGAATTAAATTAAGGATTTAAATAAACGTTTATTAATAATAAAGGAATTAATTGATTAAATTAAAGGTTAGATATGCAACCTTTGAGATTTTCATGATTTAATAGTATATATAAATATAATAAACAGATTTATATGGACTATAATATCTATATTATATTATAATACATTTCGCTATAATACATTTCACAAGGATGACTGCAAAATTACAATTTTTTTTTGCCACCGTCAGACCTAGAGTTCAACCAAAATCATTTATTTTTTTGGGTAACGTACGCGATAGCGATTGACGTGGTAACGTACGCTATAGCTATTGACGTTATGGTTGCGGTATTGTGTGCACGTACCCAGCTACTTACGAGAGAACATTGTTGCTAGTATTTTGTGCTAATGGAAACGGTATCAGTGTTCACCTTTATGATTTTCGGCAAGTCAAACCAGATAACGACCAAACTCTTGCCACGTTGCGTGTGAAAGAAAACGACAACACTCCCGCTTCGAAGCGCGTGGAGAAACTAATACCATTAATATATAAAATTACATTTAGTCACTGAATTCATTTAGTAGAGATTTAGAATATTACGATGAAAATGGATGTGTAAATTTTAAGTTCTTTTATCTTTGTTGGAAGCCATTGTTGAGGCACACAATTGAAATTATGTTAAACTTACATAAATTCATTTATGGTGGCTCATAATAGACGTTATAATTGAATATGATATTTGTCCGGACACCCGCCGCAACGCGCGTGCATTCCCACTAGTATATATATAACACAAGAAGTTATTTATTTTAATATAAATTTTCTTTTGTGTTTTATGTAACTATTATTTTAATATAATATTATTTTTGTGTCCTATTATTTAAATACAGGTGTTGCTTTGCTTTTTTAGTTTTTTTATTTTAATTTATTATTTTATTACCATTTTAATCTTTTTAATATATGTTGTTCTTTGAAATTTCGAGTATATTGTTATGCATCTATTTTTATCTACTACTTAATATAACTTTTTTTGAAACCGACTTTTTAACCTTTTTTTTACCTTTCATCCTATGGCATATAGTGACAAACGAAAACCATACGGATCAAATTTTATACGCGTAACGGTGCCGACCAAATTAACTTCGCATTGCCTGCCGTGAATGGCGGGCTTATTAGAACCCTAGTTACATTAAAAATACTAATACCTATTTGAAAAAAAAAAATTGTTTTAAAGTTTAACTTAAGAAATTTATAACCACTACGTCAAAGTATTTTTAAATACATATCTTGACGACCGGACGTGTTAACATATTACATTATCTATTATTAAATCCATATAATGTACTTGTTTATTCAACCCTTACAATACACATATCTTTTAAAGACTAAATATTTAATTACTAAGTATATAGCATTACATTTATTTTTACCAATGTAATACACGATATTTTGACCTAGTATTACATATATCAGGGCCAACCCTATGAGTGGGCTAGGTCGAGGCCTGCTTTTTTCCGAGAGCCCTTAATTTTTATAGTATACACATATATATATATATATATATATATATATATATATAGGGTAAGGTTCATGCGAGAACCACCCTTATTGCGAGAACCGCGAGAACCAATGTGAACACAAAATAAAATCTAAAAAAAATCAAAAAAGCACTCAAAATTTTTTTTTATTTTTTTTTAATATTTTTTTAATAAAAATCGCTATATTTCGTTACCATAAAAAAAAAAAAAAAAAAATTTTTTTTCGAGTAACAGTTATCTATGCACATGTGCATATGTATCATTACTTCAACAAATTCAGTAATACGTTATCAGGAATAGACAATTGCACTTTAATTTACAATACCATTAGTAATACACTACTTTTTACATTACCAATATTCAAAATGCACATGTGCATAATTAGGTATAACCATGATATAACGTGTTTTGTTACAAAAAGTTTGTGATTTTGAATGGAGAAGTAGGCTCATATACATGTTTTTTGGTTAGTTATATCTAGTGGTTGATGGTTTGGTTATAGTTGTCAATTTTTTATGTAATATGTTGATTGGATGGTATAAATGGTGTTTACATACATGTATTAAAGTGAAAATATTGTTAATGGTATTGTATCATGGATGGTAGGAGATAATGGTATTGTATTATGGATGGTAGGAGGTAATGGTAGTGTGTTATGGATGGTATGATAGATGAAAAAGGAAAGTGTATTCAAAGTGGTGTACCAAAACACCTTATTTAATGTTGATACATATAAATGCACATGTGCATTTCTAATATTGGTAATGTAAAAAGTAGTGTATTACATATGGTAGTGTAAATAAAGTGCAATTGTCTAATATGTGTAATGAATTACGGAATTTGTCAAAGAAATGACAAAAATGCACATGTGCATGCTTGTGTATTATGGATGGAACGATAGATGAAAGAGAAAGTAGTGTACCAAAACACCTTATTTCCTGTTAATACATATAAATGCACATGTGCATTTCTAACATTGTTAACGTAAAAAGTAGTGTATTACATGTGGTAGTGTAAATGAAAGTGCAATTGACTATTATTTGTAATGAATTACGGAATTTGACAAAGAAACGATACATATGCACATGTGCATGGATAACTGTTACTCGAAATTTTTTTTTTTTTTTTTTGAAATTTTTTATTTATTTTTTTTATTAACAAAATATTGCGATTTTTTCAAAAAAAATAGTAAAAAAAAAAAAAAAAAAAAAATTTTGGGTGTTTTTTAGATTTTTTAGGAATTACTGTTTGTGTTCACACTGGTTCTCGCGGTTCTCGCAATAAGGGGTGGTTCCTAACGGATCTTTGTCCTATATATATATATATATATATATATAGGGGGCCGTTAAAATTAAAATCACCCCCAGTTGTTAGAACCGAGAGAACCACTCACTACAAGAAAATGAAGCTAATGCAACCATGATAAAAAGTTGCATTAGGTCTTGAAAAGGTTGCATTAGGCCTAATACAACCTTTTATCAAGGGCTGCATTAGGTGAAGTTGCATTAGACCTAATGCAACCCTTTTCTTAAATAATGCAACCTTTTTTTAAAAGGTTGCACTTGCTATTTAAATGCAACCTTTTTAAGAGGTAACCTTTTTACATTCTAATGCAACTTTTATATTTTTATTTGCAACTTTCTTAACACTCAAATGCAACCTTTGCTACCTCAAATGCAACTTTTGCTACTCTAAAATGCAACCATTATTATAATTTTCAGTAGAAAATGCAACTTTTTTTTATATCAAATGCAACATTTTTTAAAGATTTTAGTTACAATAAGTGCAACCTTTTTAAAAGTCAAATGCAACTGTATAACATCATTGTTTAAAATACTAAATTTTTCTATTAGATAATTCCACCAATGTAATAAGAACATAAATATCTTATATAGTAGTTTAACATATGTCCAAACTAAAAAAATGTAATGAAAACAAATTTGTGGATTACAATGATAAAAAGCAACAAAAACTTTCTACTCATCTTGAAGATCTTGGAGTACTTCAACGGGTAGCTTTTTCAAAATACTTTGTATCCTAGATTCCAAGTGTGCTTGTTGGATGTGAAAATCTTTCTTCATCTTTCTTCATAGTTTATATCTAAGATTTTTTCCTTTGATGATCATCTTCAATTTCTTTTCTCATTTCAAACAATTGGGTTCTTTCTACTCATCTTGAAGATCTTGGAGTACACCAAAGCACTTCCATCTTCGGGAGGTTCGTAATTTTTCATTTGTTCCTTTAAAAGAGAATAAGGAAATTAAAAATTATAAAACAAGAAAAAAATCAGCCAATAATAAACCAGACCAAACAACCCGACATATCAGTTTAAAAACCAAATGGCTCAATCAGACCTAAATACATATATGTTTGTGTAAACAAGACCAGTAAGTTTCCATTACCTAAAAAATCGAAGGTTAATGGCTCATGGATTTCAACTTACTACACTATTAATTAAAGGAAGTTGTTTTGTAGCTGTGAAAGAGTGGCTTCAATTGGATATAATTATAAGGTGTTAATGTTTTGTTTTCACTTTCAAATTGGAGAGATCGTTAGACAATTTACTACGTTAGAGAGCCACATTCAATTGTCTATTAAAGGTATTCAAATAAATGTGTATGCATGGATCAAGTAAAATAAAATATGCGAGTAGATTATAGCGAAACGAACAGGAATACTTACTGTTATACTCTAGTTGGTTTTAATTTGTTTGAGTATGATTCTCATGTATTTGGAATTTCAAACCAAAAATTGTTGATTCTTCTTCTGGTACAAAACTCCACAGACTCATTTTTCCATTCAATATTAAATTATTATTCATTTACCAAGGACTTCACGTGTTAGCAGCATAGCAAGTAACCTGTATTTTGATATTGTGCTTTTAATTCAAATTATATTGGTTCTTGCTGTTAATCGCCATAGTGAGAAATAAATAGAAATACTTGGGTCACATTATAAACTGTTAATCTAACAATGGGCTGGAGTTCATTACCTCAATCATGGGTAATCGGAATGAAGGAAAATGATAACTCAAGATGAACATTTTAACAATAATGTAATAACATCAAACATTTAACAATAGCCAATTAAACATTCAAAGAAAAAAAAGCCACAATGAAAGTAGTTTCGCACGTTGATAAAGGATAACAACTTAACAAGCAGAGGGCCAAAGTAAAAAAATCAAAGTATTTTACCAGTACATGAGATGAACTGATTAAAATTCTTGAACAATTCACACTCCCTCGTTATTTTTTTTTCCGGTATAATCGCACAATCAATCAATAACCAGCCCTAGTTTCGATCTCCTCAATCGCTGGACGATTTTCTCTATTATTAATCTAAACAAAGTCGAAAGTTTTTAATAAATAAGGTGTTCATATATATATTCGATTAATACCTGGCTGTTTTAGAGCCATAGAAAGACAAAACTGAAGCAGAGGTTGAGATGGAACGTGTAGAACCGGCTAGGTGAATGATGATGGAATTTCAATGACGCTTGAAGGTCTGATGACAGGAGATTCGATTATTGAAGATGCGTGATTCAGTAGTCAAAATGACGGTGTGAAAAATGGGAATAGGGTTGGAAGTTCTGTGATTTAGGGGGAAATGAAATTCAAGAGGGAATTTCTAAAATTTTAATATATTTTAGCACAAATTAGGAGGGAACAGGTTATTTTTATAGATTAACTCAAATAAATAAATTCTGGATTTGCGTTTTTTATAAATTATATTATATAATAATTATATTGGTTAATATTTCGTACATCATTTTTAAGGAAGATGTAGTTTTTTTTAGATTTGTAATAAATGATTTTATTTTTATACACTGAAGTTATATCATAAAAGTATAATGAATGTATACAGCTCGAATTAAATTTAATAAACCAAGACCAATTTGGGTCATTGATTATCCATTAGGATTAATTTGGCGACTAGTAACTATATAGAGTTTAATTTGGTCAATTAGAGTTAACAATTGTTATTTTGGGGGTAAATAATGGTATATTAAGGTTATTGATGGTACACATGAATAATGCCTCCACCTATGGGCATTGTGCGACACATGTAATCCCAGTCAGCAAAGTGGCATTATGAGCGTTTTTCATAAATTGGCGTAGTGGGATAATGCCCAATAATGCCCCATCAATGATTACCCAATTATCATTTTCTTGTTTTTTTTTTTAATTTAAAATTAATTGTTTTTGACATGTAATAATCTCATTGACCAAACAATTTGAAGAGAGGCACATTTGAGCGTGTTTCAAATCACGCTGGAGGGGGGGTTTGCGAAATAACGCCGGAAAACGCCATGGGGGTGGGGGACGGGCGTGTTTGGGGGGAAACACCGGAAAAGGTCACCACTACGGGTGGTCTTAGAGTCATTAACAACCAATTGCACTTATTACGTTATGTTATGACACGACACTACGTACATTTGGATGCAACCTTTTAAACTAATAGTTGCATTTAACTTCTAACAATACTACATTTTAAAATAAGAGTTGCATTTAAATTTTCGTAAAGCAACCTTTCTAACAAAAGTTGCAACTTTTAGTAAAATTTGCAACTTTTTTCTGAAAATGTTGCATTAGATCTTCTAATGCAACCTTTATGTTCAAAGAAGTTGAATTAGAGTCAAATGCAACTCATTTGATAAAGGTTGCTTCTAAAAAGTTGCATTAGGCCTATTTTCTAGTAGTGACTTTACAACAATTAGATCTTCAAGATAGATGGACAACATTAAAAGTATTTAAAAATAATATTAAGTATTTTTTGTTTTATTATGTTCTTAATATTTTAATGCAAAAGGACAGTTTAGTAAAAATACTTTTTTTGTCTTTTTACCTTTATTATTTTTTATTACTTTTTTTATTATTATATTAGTTTTTATTTTTTAAGCAGAATTATATTATTAAAAACATTTAAATTCATATTTTTTAACAGATTTTTTAAACTTTTTACGTTAAACTTTTTACGTTTTACGTTAAACTTTTTACGTTTTGCGTTAAACTTTTTAATTTTACGTTTTACACTTTTTACGTTTTATGTTACACTTTTTACGTTTTACGTTTTATGTTAAACTTTTTACATTTTACGTTTTACGTTAAAAAATTTACGTTTTACGTTAAAAAGTTTACGGTTTTAACTTTTTTTTACAAAAACTTTTTTACGCAAAACGAAGGCACCCAGAAATCGCAACTCGGTAGATGTCTCAGATAGATTGTTATCATCATCGACTGGGGAAAAAATATAAAAAACCAACAACATCAAAACAATGTGTGGATTCTCGAAAAAAACGGGGTTTGGCTCAGATTTTCCGATAATCAAAAGGCTGCAAAGTAGGGTTGCAGGTTCAAAAATCTACCCTCCACTATCCTTGTTGCGCCATCGTCATCAAAATCTACGCTTTTTTTTTGCATCATCACCACCCCAAATCCAACAGATCAAAACTCACATAGTTCACTGTTCAATCTACCAAAAAAGACACCCAAAATCCTGCAAATCCATACCAAACATAAAAAATCATACAAAAATCAAGAAACCCCCACTTTTTACAACAGATCAAACCCACATAGTTCACTGTTCAAACCCACAAAAAATCAAGAACCCCCTATTTTTTTCAACAGATCAAACCCACAAAAATTAAGAAACCCCCAAGAAACTCAAAACAATTGTTTCCAGATTCAAAACTTTCGAAAGCACCAGCAAACCCTTACCAAACAAACACAGCAACATCATCAGCCGTAAAACAACCAACGAGGATTTATGCCACACCCACCCCCCTGTGCGGCGACGTCGTCCAAGGGTTCATCCACCGCCGCTCACACAGCCACCGCCTCCAACACCAGCACCACCAACACCGTCGGGCCACCCCCCACCACCAGAAGAACCCCCCCCCCCCCCAGAAAAAACCCTAAAGAAAAACCCACTACACCGCCTTTCAAGCTGGCTCTGATCCTCTGATAAATTATTAGCTTAAACTACAGCCATGGAGAAAGATAGAGGGTCGACGAAGAAGGAGGGGAACGCCGGAGAAGGAGGGGGTCGCCGGAGAAGGGGTGGGTCACCGGAGAAGGAGGGGATGTAGGTGGAAGACATTTTAGAGTTTGGGTGGAGGTGGGAGACATGGTGTTTGGGGGTCGCCGGTGTGGGTGTGGTGTCGGTGGTATTCATAAGCTGAAGATGATGACAGTGGTGTTCATAGGCTGAAGATGAAGAAGATGATGATCTCTTCATCTTCATCAGAGATGAAGAAAGATAGATGCTCTGAGATTTCAAAAGTTGAAATGAAGAGAGAGAGAGAGAGAGAGAGAGAGAGAGAGAGAGAGAGAGAGATGAAAGTGACATTAATATAGAGACAGGGACAACTGACAAATGAAAAATGACATATAAACAAAATTACCTAAATACCCTTTTGGTTGGCATAATCTGATTGGTGGAGAGTAGTTCTCACAGTTTTTACAACTGTGTGTGGTTTTCATTTTAGCGGCTCCATATATATATATATATATAGGTAGATGATCCTGTACATTAATCTAATATTGTGAGAATGGTGAGAAATAATGTGGTGATGACAAGTGTCCTATATCTAAATTAATTCAAAAGGGTGAATTAGTAATTTTCTATTTCTTTCAATTAATTGATTAAAAGATAACTGCCCAAAATAACCGCCACCCTTTATTATAGGAATTCGAATTTAAGAATTAATCTACGAATTTGTGTCATATCGTTCACCGGTTATTAATTCTGTAGTGTTATATAATTCTGTAGTGCAACCATCATTCAGAACTGTATAGTGTTATATATTTTTATATAGTGTTATATAGTGTTACATGGTGTTATATGGTGTTATATTATGGTTTTTGGTGTTATATAATTCTGTAGTGTTATATAATTATGTAGTGCAACCACCAAAAAACACTATATAACACCATCAATTATTAATTCTGTAGTGCAACCACCATTCAGAACTGTATAGTGTTATATATTTTTATATAGTATTACATGGTGTTATATGGTGTAAGGCTGGCAAATCGTGTCTTAACAGGTTTCTGACGGCGCGCACAACATAAGTTTCAAACATGATTACGACTCGTTTAACTACTTTCTACCTCATGTTTATAAAACAGTTTTATGTTTTATGTACAAAGATGAATAAATGATAGATCCTAACATTGTAATTTTAATTATTTTAAAAATTAAAAAAGTCAAAGGGTGTATTTTTCAGTCAAACAGGTCTAATAGTGTCTTAACAGGTACCCAATTGCCATTGGTTTATATAGTGTTATATGATGGATGCATAGTGTTAAATAGTGTTATATTTTTCTGGTAGCATGTCTATGATGGATATATAGTGTTATATATTGTTATATAGTGTTATACAGTGTTACATAGTCTTATATGGTGTTACATAGTGTTATATGGTGTTATATGATGGATGTATAGTGTTATACATTTCTTGTAGCAGTTACATATTTCTGTATTTTTAGAATTTAGGATCGATAGAATTTAGCAGTTAAATTTGAATCGCTAGAATTTAGGAGTGAATCACTAGAATTTAGGAGAGGTTACCTAATTTGAAACATATATAAATACACTATTACCCCTACAATTTTCAAATCAGTCCATATAATTAAAACACAATTTATAATTTGGTCCCTATTGATCTCAACTATTAGATCAAATATCTAATGGTTTAAAACACTTCTTACACTTCTCACACTTTAGACACTTTGTACACTATCCCTACCATATATATATAGGAGAAGGATCTGTTAGGAACCACCCTTTATTGCGAGAACCACGAGAACCAGTGTGAACACATGGCAATTTTGTAATTATAATATGTTTAGTATAAAACACGCACATTCCTTTTTTTGTAACTGTTCTCCATTTTAGGGTTTCAAGGAGTTTCATCAGTTCACAGTTTTCACAAGTGGTAGAGAAGCATTCACGGTGGCTTCACGGCGGAGTAGAGGCGTTCACGGTGGTTTTCATGGCAGAGAGGTAGTCGGCGTTCACATATTTCACAATGGTGGCAATCGGCACAGTGTTTACGGTGGCATGTGGCGTCTTCTGATTCATCAGGTATCGATCCTCATACATCTAATGATCCTCCTCATACATTGTTCCTCCTGTAACCCTAATCGTGTCATTCTTCCTACCATTGTTCCTCTTGGAACCCTAATTGTGCCACACACCTTGATGATTCTGATCGTGTTTCCCTAATTACGAATTGAATACTCTATTGTGGTGTGGAATTGATGGGGGGAATTAGGGTTTTGAAGGGTGGATCTTGAAGAAGGTTATAGTGTGGCGATTAAAGAAAGGGGCTCTTGTTCTAATTAGGGTTCATACGAGAAGGGGGAAGATGAATTCAAGATGGAGATATAATAATAAATAACATTTTAGCAACTTATATTCTACGTCTGTTATATTTACATCAATGCTTGTCATTATTCAAAATCAAATTTAAAGATCATTATTCTTTTTTGTTTTTCTATTCTTTTACTATTCTAATATTGCTATATATTTTGTTATGATCGCAATGTGGACAAGTCAATATGTAGATCCAAGATTTTTGTATTGGTGTCACTATTCGATAATATTTAATGAAACGATGTCATTCAAATGGCGTCGGTGCAGTCGTGAACTGGTAGTATTCAAACAGAGTGAACGCACCTACGAGATTTTGGAGAGATAAAAATTAGAGTGGGGGAAATTGGTTTTTTTGGTGAGGATTCATATAGGGGTAAAAGATGAAAAATTGAGAATGGAGGTAACATTGCAAATAACTAAACAGTTTTTAACCAAAGTTAATGCCATCCGTATTTTGTAGTTGATATACAAGTCTTGAATCAATACACAATCTTAGCATATTTGTAAGATGCTTTATGGTTAGCCCATAAGATGTATTTGCTGATATAGAACTTGTTATTCGCTTATGCTACCTTAGTAACTAGTCATATTTTTTATGTGAGATTATTAACCCATATTACGTTACGCTTATGATATTTCTTCAAACTTGTTGATGTGTGAATTCATTTATATAACCTTCAAGCAGTCCATGTTTTTACATGGACTATTCACTTACCCTTGTAGAGATCCTCCTCATACATTGTTCCTCCTGTAACCCTAATCGTGTCATTCCTCCTACCATTGTTCCTCCTGGAACCCTAATTGTGCCACACTCCTCGATGATTCTGATCGTGTTTCCCTAATTACGAATGGATGAAGAATATATGATATATGATTATGTTCTTACTGCAATAATACCGATTATAATACGAATTTTGGAGCACTACCCTCAATTATATGACAAATTTTGAAATGTCTGATGGTAAAATCGATATGACGAACGGGTTATGGTGTATCGTTATCGCTATGACGAAGACGAACTACTGATGTAATCGAGACGAAGACGAACTACAGAGAACTGCTAATGTTTGAGAACTGAGAACTGCTGATGCAATTGGAGTGTCAGACGTGATTTTTGTATAAATACACCATCCTGCACATGTGCAGCACTTTACCATTACCCTATAACCATCACCAATAATCTACATCCTGCACATGTGCAGCATGTTACCATTATCCTATAATCATCACCAATAATCTGTTTATCATTTATACAACATTCTTACACATAATATTTACCTTATTAAATATCACTTTTTACCATTTCTTTATTCACTTTTTAACATTCTTTCTATATTTTCAGGATTCATACACAATGAGGCTGCTACCATTGCTGCTGGAATTCCGTACCCCCCCTAACGATGAAACCAATTCTTATTCCAATGATGATATGATACTGATGAAGATACATATGATGACTCTGAAGACCCTGCACATATAAATGTACATGAACAGCCCCTTAGACGTTTATCCAGATGTCATAATGCACCCAACCATAAAAAATTTGATTAAGTTCGCCGTCAAAATATTGATCATTTTGTTTTATTATTCGTTTTACATTTAATCTGAACTGTTTACATTCAAGTTGCTCACCTACGTTGAGCTGTTGTTTACACTTAAATTGAAACGTCTGCGTTCAATTTGATTATGTTGAATTACTGTTTACATTTAATTTACTCTATTTACATTCAATTTGACCTACACGTTTACGTTGAACTACTCGTTTACTTTGAACTACTCGATTAAGCATCATTTACACTATGTATTCCCATATTATGATTACAAATTCCGATGTTTATGATTGCACTTGCACGGATGATACTTTTTTATCACTCACATTGTTATTGTTTCTACCAATGCACATGTGCATACATGAATATTTTAACTACATATATTCCGTTTCCTTTACATATACATCAACATATATAATGTGGTACCCCATACATAATAGGGTACCACATACGTAATATCATATGAACAAATATACATATCTTAAAATATAAACATATTCATTACTACCATGTTTATTGTTTTTAATTAATACACAGGTGCATTACCAACATTAACACACTATCACACAACTTTTGTATAACAAGTAAATATTCCACCCTTATCATAAGGAATCACATAATCCGAACAACAATCGTTATTACACATATGCATCACCGACATACACTATACTAAACAAAATATGACATCCTAAATTAACAAATGTTACCTTTCGTAATACATTATACAATACCAATATGTATGTTATATCAAACTTTGCACATGTGCAATACCAACATTACCTCTACCAAACACCATAATACATCATATATTAACATACATGATCATCCGTATTGCATGTCCACAAACTACCTACACATAACATTCTCTTTAGTTCACAACCTCACACCTTCTGCTCTTCTTTCCAATTTCTACACATCTTCCAACACTCATCACGTTTCAATGCCTCTTCGTCTATCGTTTTCCGATAATTTTTCATCCGGCAACCTATTAATCAAATACGTCCTTGTTGTCAATCCATGAGCAGTTTCGAATAATTTTTTCCTGCATACATTACATGTATTACATCAATTATTTCATGTATGCACATGTGCAGTAAACATATTACATACAATATGTACAATGCTTATGTTTTAAGGTAATAATGCATGATGCGTGTGAAGTGTTATACATATTAGGTGTATATTTTAAGCCCCTTTAACACTTTTTTAGTCAAGTTTTAAATTTATAAAACACGATATTTACTAACACTAAACACACATATGGGCAAGTGCACCCATCGTGAGCGTAGTATAGTGTTGGTAAGATACCGAGGTCGTCCAAGGACACAAGAGCTTTTAGTACCGGTTTGTCCTCAACGTCTAATCAAATCAAAAAGTTTAGAAAAATGTTTTAAGCTAAGAAAAATAAAAACTAACTAAAATGCTGAAAAATAAAAATAAAAGAAAAACAGATAGACAAGATGAATCACTTGGCTCCGACTCGTGTATAGTGTAACCTTTGATTATTTTTGCACTTTTGCACTTATTTAAGAGATTATCTTAGTTATTGTAGTAGGCCCCTCTTTTGAAGGTGACGTTACCCTCAACCCAGTAGTTTGAGTCAGCAAGGATACAATCCTAAAGGGTCAGATTATTGAAAGATAATTAATTAAGTTATTAATGCAAATTATGGTAGGCCCCTCTTTTGGAGGTGACGTTACCCTCGACTAAGTAGTCTGAGTCAGCAGGGATACAGTCCTAAATAGCCGGGTTATAGTATTAATAGTAGTTAACTTATGAGGGGATCAAAGAGTTTGGACCCCCGCCATCCAATACCGTTAAGTATTGAAGGAGGTCCTACTAAATTTGACCCAGGTCCATTGCAGGACCTCTAAACGCTGAACAATGGCAAGACTGTTACCAAACCGTTCACTTAACCCCCGACCAGGCAGCCAACATACCTACATATAGACCGTGGAGATATGAATGGTGAAAATCTTTTATTTTATATAGACAGTAAAATAATGCCAAGACACCACGGACAAATGATAAGGAAGAATCACCTTCAACATAAGAAACTAGTTATTAAAGTCATTAATACAAAACCAAATAAAAAGTGCGAAAAGATTAGAAATAAAAAGTGTTACACTAGACACTTGTCTTCACCAAGTGATGTAAGAGACTTAGGCAAACATGGCCTTGATTGTCAAGAACTCTTACGATCAATCTTGGATCCCGAGACGACTCACACACTCTATGATGGACAATGGATGATGGTGTTATGGTGATGGTGGGTGGTGGGTGAAGTGTGAGAGGGGTGGTGTGCCAAGGGATGGTTTGAGCTTGAGCCAAGCACTCCTATTTATAGGCTGAACAGAAGCTCGGGCATGGCCCCGTGTCCAGTGGGCACGGCCCCGTGTCCACATCCTTCTCTTTCTTCATTTAATGCAGCTTGTCTTATTAGTTGACCACGCCCCCGTGTCCGCTGAGCACGACCCCGTGTGCAGAAGAATATTTGTACTATGCGGATTTGCCTGGATTGTGCGAATCTTATAGTTGACCACGGCCCGTGTCCGCTGAGCACGGCCCCGTGGTGGGCAATAGAAGCTTCTACCACTTTGTATTTTCTGCTGACACTTGGGCACGCCCCCGTGCTGGCTGAGCACGGGGCGTGTTCAGTCTCCTGTCTTCTTGTTTTGCTTGGGAAGATGCTGTCGTGGGGTCGGGCATGTCACGTCTTGTTCCTTTTCTTGTATTTATGTTAGATTTTGATGTCTTTTTGCTTCTTTTGTTAATTTGAGCTCATTTAATCCTGAAAATACAAAAGGAAGACAAAAGCACACTTTTTCCAACATTAGTACTAAAAAAGGGTTAGTTTTATGCCACAATTGATGTAATTTATATGTTGCATTTTTCACACATCAAATACCCCCACACTTGAATCTTTGCTTGTCCTCAAGCAAAACTCTTTATAATATGGCTTTACACTCCCAAATGGAATGGGTAGAAGAGAAGGTTTTTGGGCTTGTCATAGAGTGTCGGGATTTCCAAGATTCTTTATTAAGTTTTATTTATTTACAATCCTATTCGTCATGATTTATTTAAAACTTTTCATAAGATAAATTATTTATTTGGGCATAACATGCCTTTTTAAAATTCTATTTATATACAAGTTCACATACCTCACGGGGGATCACTCAACACTCGGCCGAAGATGTATTTTTGTGAAACACTTGAGAGCGGCATGGAACTTACTCCTACCATGAGCTTGCCAATCAATCAATCCTCCCCCTTTTTAACTATATACCTTTGTAAATATCAAGAGGACTTTTGGGTGAAGGGTTAGGCTTCGGTTAAAGGTAGGTGGTTGGGTTAGTGGTTAGTAGAAAATGGCGAAAAAGCGTAAAAAGCGTCGGTTTTCGTAAAACACTTTGTTTCTTTTTTTTAATGAAGCATTTTTCAAACAAGGTTTCTTTTGATGAGCTTGTTTGTTTATTGCTAACTTCATCCTTTTTTTTGTCACAAGAAAACCGAGCTTTGTTACTAAAATAAAGGGTTAAAAATGAAAAAGGTTTTGGTGGGTAAAAGGGTGTTTGTTTTGGGTTATAAAATGAAAAGGTTTAGGCTCAAAGGGGCTAACTAGGGGGATTTTGGGTAGGTGGTAAAAAAAAAAAAAAATAATGGTGTAGAAATAAAAAGGGTTAGTCCTAATGCCTCCATCATTTACTTACTCGGGTTTAAGTTGGTAAGGACCAGGAATGTATCGTCGTGGCAAGTTCTAGAGTTGTAAGAACCAAGCGGCTATTCACACAAGAAACGAAAAATGAGCATTTAATTTAAAGATATGTATTTGTATGCTCAATAAAGGCTCAAAACTCACTTTTGTGGGAATGGGTTTTTATGTGATCAAGTATATATAATCAAATTTTAACTAAGTTTGCCATGCCTTTTCATAATTTTCGTATGTTGGTTCTTTTTATCACGACGCTATCGGTTGTAAATTTGTAAAAATACAACCTTTTTAGAACTTGAAATTCCCGAATTAAACCTAGACAAGTAAAAAAAAGTGAAAATTTTTGAAATTTTTTTTGGGGTGATTAGCGGTTCCAATAGAGTTTTGTGTAAGGCTTGTTATTAGGACTTACAAGATTCAAGGTTTTAGCATCCCCCCACACTTAAATTACACATTGTCCTCAATGTGTCCCAAAAATAAGTTTTTAGGTTGATTGAATGTGTAAAAGTGGGTTAAAAACAAGATTTTATGGTACTGGGTAGCAGAACACGGGGTGGTGTTGGCTGAGCACGGCCCGCTGTCCAGACTGCCAGTTCCAAAAGTAAACAGAAGGCTGGGCACGGGGGCGTGTTCAGTGAGCACGGCCCCGTGTCCAGGTACCTGAACTGGGCATTTTCTACAGAACCTCGGGCACGGGGCGTGTTGGGGTGAGTACGGCCCCGTGCTGAACTTGCTGTAATGAAGAAAAATTGTCGGGAGGCTCTGTTTTTGTGCATGGGTTGTTGGTTCAAGCTTTCCCTTGTATCCTTTGCCATCTTGAGTGTGTTTTATTCCTAAAAATTAAAACTAAACTAGAAAACATAAAAACTAATCTAAATTAAACTAAGGATAGTTCCGCGGAATGCCTCCGTGGTGCGCCACGTTTATAAGGGTCCTTAGCTAGACCCACCTTATCAGGTGGTTCTGGCTCATCTTCAATTAGGGGGTCGTCATTGCCGAATGGATATTTCATTGATCGCTCAAGGTCGACACTCTTTTTAAATGCCCCTAATTGAAGAGGTAGATTGTTGAACTTCCGGTTTTTCAAAGCTTCGTGAGTTTTAACAAAGGGTCGTCCCAACACTAGAGGAGCGTCATCGAGGATGACAAAGTCAGTTGGGATTACCATTTGATTTGTTTGAACCAAGACATCCTCAACTACACCGACTGATTTTATTACTTTCTGATTGGATAGAAAAATGGGTATTTGAAGTGAAGAAAAATCACTAATACTTAATTTTTCGAAAATGTAGTTAGGCATTATGTTAACACAAAGATCTTTATCAATTGTGACATTACTAATAAACGAATTTTGAAAGAAACATGGAACCGGTGTAATGTTAATTTCAAATGGGTCTTCTTTTATTAGCGAGGTTCGATCATTAGTTAACTTAACACTTACCGTTTTGTCAATTTTAGTGTTAGTGTTTAACTCTTTTAAAAACTTAGCATGAGTGGGTACTAAACAATGATTTTCAAAAGAAGGTGACAAGAGATTAATTTCTTCAAAATTAGACTCTTCTTGAGTTTTAACGTTGTCGGACTCACCTTTTTCGTTGTTTAACTCATGTGTCGGTTTATCACTTATTTGTTCTTCCATTTTTACACTTTCAGTTATCTCTTCACTTTTTAATTCTTCTCTTGCGCGGGACTCCTCTTCCCTTGCGTGAGATTCTTTTATATAGCGATCGATAACTCTAAGGTGTTCTAATATCCTATCGGTCACTTCGGTTATAGAAAAATAATCAGGATTTTCAAAGCTTGAATCCGGTTGTTCGATCCTTTGTTCCTCATAATACCCATATGAAGTAGATGGTTCACACCATTGTTCTTCATTGTAAGCATATGATGGATAAGGGTCGTAATTTTGTTCTTCATAATACTCATATGAGGTGGGTTGTTCACACCATGGTTCCTCATAATAAGCATACGAAGGTGGTGGCTCATATCTTGGTTCCTCATAGTATGAGTATGAAGGCTCATACCTTGGTTCATCAAAATATGAGTATGAGGGAGGAGGTTCATACCTTTGGTCTTCATAGGATGTGTATGAAGTTGATGGCTCGTACCTGGGTTCCTCATAGTAGGTGTATGAATTGGATGGTTGATATGAGTGATTATTTTGAACTGAGTGTGGATTTCTACAATTAGTGCAATAATTACTCCTATAATCATCCTCCTCATAGGTGTAGTTGTAACCTCCTGAGTATTGATCCATAAGAATCACTCAGCAGACCACAACCAAGTCTCGAGATCAGAAAACAGAAATAAAAACGGAAACAGAGGCTGGACACGGCCACGTGTACAGAATCTGTATCTAGGCGTTTTAATTAAATTCCCTGATTTCGTTGAGCACAGGGCGTGTTCAGTGAGCACGGCCCGTGTTCAAGCTACTGTTACTGGGTGTTTTTATGAAAATGTGCAGCACGGCCCCGTGTTCAGTGAACACGGCCCCGTGTACAGGTTACTGTAAATGCAAAACTAAACTAAAATGCAGAAAAATGTGCGCGCGTTAAAAAGGTTTTGAAAAACTGATTAGGCCGTTGATTTTAAGCTTTCTTAAAATCCTTGTGTCCCCGGCAACGGCGCCAAAAACTTGATGCGTGTGAAGTGTTATATATATTAGGTGTATATTTTAAGCCCCTTTAACACTTTTTTAGTCAAGTTTTAAATTTATAAAACACGATATTTACTAACACTAAACACACATATGGGCAAGTGCACCCATCGTGAGCGTAGTATAGTGTTGGTAAGATAACGAGGTCGTCCATGGACACAAGAGCTTTTAGTACCGGTTTATCCTCAACGTCTAATCAAATCAAAAAGTTTAGAAAAATGTTTTAAGCTAAGAAAAATAAAAACTAACTAAAATGCTGAAAAATAAAAATAAAAGAAAAACAGATAGACAAGATGAATCACTTGGCTCCGACTCGTGTATAGTGTAACCTTTGATTATTTCCGCACTTTTGCACTTATTTAAGAGATTATCTTAGTTATTGTAGTAGGCCCCTCTTTTGAAGGTGACGTTACCCTCAACCCAGTAGTTTGAGTCAGCAAGGATACAATCCTAAAGGGTCGGATTATTGAAAGATAATTAATTAAGTTATTAATGCAAATTATGGTAGGCCCCTCTTTTGGAGGTGACGTTACCCTCGACTAAGTAGTCTGAGTCAGCAGGGATACAGTCCTAAATAGCCGGGTTATAGTATTAATAGTAGTTAACTTATGAGGGGATCAAAGAGTTTGGACCCCCGCCATCCAATACCGTTAAGTATTGAAGGAGGTCCTACTAAATTTGACCCAGGTCCATTGCAGGACCTCTAAACGCTGAACAATGGCAAGACTGTTACCAAACCGTTCCCTTAACCCCCGACCAGGTAGCCAACATACCTCCATATAGACAGTGGAGATATGAATGGTGAAAACCTTTTATTTTATATAGACAGTAAAATAATGCCAAGACACCACGGACAAACGATAAGGAAGAATCACCTTCAACATAAGAAACTAGTTATTAAAGTCATTAATACAAAACCAAATAAAAAGTGCGAAAAGATTAGAAATAAAAAGTGTTACACTAGACACCTGTCTTCAACAAGTGATGTAAGAGACTTAGGCAAACATGGCCTTGATTGTCAAGAACTCTTACGATCAATCTTGGATCCCGAGACGACTCACACACTCTATGATGGACAATGGATGATGGTGGTGGATGATGGTGTTATGGTGGTGGTGGGTGAAGTGTGAGAGAGGTGGTGTGCCAAGGGATGGTTTGAGCTTGAGCCAAGCACTTCTATTTATAGGCTGAACAGAAGCCCGGGCACGGCCCCGTGTCCAGTGGTCACGGCCCCGTGTCCACATCCTTCTCTTTTTTCATTTAATGAGGCTTGTCTTATTAGTTGACCACGCCCCCGTGTCCGCTGAGCACGGCCCCGTGTGCAGAAGAATCTTTGTACTATGAAGATTTGCCTGGATTGTGCGAATCTTATAGTTGACCACGGCCTGTGTCCGCTTAGCACGGCCCTGTGGTGGGCAATAGAAGCTTCTACCACTTTGTCTTTTCTGCTGACACTTGGGCACGCCCCCGTGCTGGCTGAGTACGGGGCGTGTTCAGTCTCCTGTCTTCTTGTTTTGCTTGGGAAGATGCTGTCGTGGGGTCGGGCATGTCACGTCTTGTTCCTTTTCTTGTATTTATGTTAGATTTTGATGTCTTTTTGCTTCTTTTGTTAATTTGAGCTCATTTAATCCTGAAAATACAAAAGGAAGACAAAAGCACACTTTTTCCAACATTAGTACTAAAAAGGGTTAGTTTTATGCCACAATTGATGTAATTTATATGTTGCATTTTGCACACATCAATGCATGTTTGCATATGCCGTAATACATTCATATTAACTTAATCTGACAAAATATGCACATGTGCATAACTATGCATATATGCATTAACACGACTGACCTTATCAACAGGTTTGTTTCAATAAAAAAATTAACCCTTACCAAATCAAAATTCGTATTACCACCAATCATATTTAACATCAATTAGTAACAAAACTATTATGACAAACTATGCACATGTGCGTAACTTTTTTTTTATGAAATGTAAATGTTATTCATAGAAGCTAACCTCCAAAACAGAGGCGGTCGAACCAACCACTACAGAAAATCGAAAAACAACAACTCAACACAAGAACCTAAAGACTGAAAACAAGCAGCTACTTTATATCGAACCTACACCATTTTTCCCAACTCACGGACCTATTTTTGGACCGATTCTTATACCATAAAAAAACCGACGGACTTAATATTACGGATAATCTCTCCGGGAACCTTTTATTGTTCCTGGCCAACCATATACACCAATTTGTCATGAACATAATGCCATGTAAAGCTTCTTTCACCTCTCAATCCAGATTGCAAAACTCAGAGGCAATTACGATATCCTTATGTTGGTGCATCCGTCTGTCGACTTCGTCTTGTATCGAGTCTTGTATTGTATAAGATAGATCAGGGCACGCAAAACAAGAAAAGTGTGTTTAGGGATAATTTCGCACGAAATTAAGTTTCACATGAAACTAATTTCGTTTGGGCAGGTTCGTGCGAAATTAGCTTGCCTATAAATACTAGGTGTGCCTTGTCATTTGTAACCTTCCGGATTCAGAACCGAAGTGCTGCCGAAGTGTCTACTCGCTGTAAATCTTTGTCAAATCAATCAAAAGACAGTTTAAAGTGTATATCTAGCTGAATGGAACTTGATACGTTTGTTTTCGCCTCTCGGGTCGAGCAAAAACTCTTCTGATCAACTCGTTCGGGTCAGAAAACGATCCTACACTTTAGCTGAAAACAGAATAAAAGGACTCACCTTGCACCACTGACTGATGTGATACCAGACAATTTACGCTACCCTGCACGAACAAAGAAGGTGTTCAGCTGTTTCATCGCCATCTTCACACAGACAACATTTCACGTCTCCGCCCCAACAGTTCCGATCCCAGAGTGAAGTCAGCGTGGGAATACGATTTAAAACCTCCCTCCAAAAAAAATATTGCATTTTTGGGACCTATTTCGACCATTTCACAACGTGCCTGCTGCTAAAATCGGAGCCGCTATATAGGAAGTTCTTGACAACATTGACTGAAAAATCAGAGTCATTACCTTCCAACCATCTTTGCCATCAGACAAAGTGACATTATCGAGGAGCCCGATCAACTCGTTCCATTACCGTAATTATTCGGTAGAGCTTGGGTTTCTCGACAAATCCCAAACCCCCATAAAGTTTATATTATCCTGATTGTACTGGTCCGCCACCAGTCATCGTTTCTCTTGTTCCATTCTAAATATATTTGAGAAACGGGTTTTGTGCATAATTATGCACATGTGCATTAACATGGCTGGCCTTGTTAGCATATTATGGCAAACTATGCACATGTACATCAACATGAATGACCCTATTAACCTATTATATCAAATTATGCACACGTGCATAACTGTATATCACCCAATGCTACCTTATTAAAACGGCTTAAAACCTATTATATCAAATTAATTGTGTTTTAACAAACCCTAGAAAGTTTCAGATCTTAAAACGGCTTAAAACCTGATCAATTTTGGCAAAAACAGCTCGAGATGATGACATCAGCAGTATTTCGCACGAAATAAGGCTTATTTCGCATGAAATTGGAATTTCGTTTGAGAGGTTCACACGAAATCACTTATTTCACACCAGTTTGTAATTTCGTTTGAGAGTTTCACACGAAATTAGCTTATTTCGCTTCAACTGATATTTCGTTTGGTTGTTTCACACGAAATCAGGTATTTCGTGTGAAAAGGGTATTTCGTGTGAAGCTGGTATTTCGCTTGAGTTGATATTTCGTGTGTGTAACACCTCGGAAATTCACGTCCTATAATATGTTGACACGTGTCATAAAGTTTAAACGTGTGAAAGAAATGTTATGGAAGGACTAAAGCTGACAAACGTGGAAAGTATGTAAATATACGCATTCTAAGTGTCAACTGTGCATAAATATAACGTACATTAACCCTACACGATGCTCATACCTTCAAACGAATAAATCATGGATTATACGAAGCTAAAAGTGAGTGATTTCAAACTACAGGGACCAAATGTGTCAACATGTTTAATTTATACCTCTGAGTGACCTTTTGGCAAACCCGAAGCTTTGTAAATATTAATTATGCTCACTAGAATACACGACATAAATTTCATAAAGTTTCATTAACGTATGAGAAAGATATGATCAAATTCGTGTGCGAAGCGTTAAAGCGTAAAAGTCAAAAGTTAGGACTTTTCGGGTGAAAATAAAGTTACCCGGGGACTTGGAAAAGTGGGTATATGTTTTAAGGCCTTAGTAGATCGATTGTGGGGGTTTAGAGTGCAATAAATCAGTACCTATTCGAGTTTTGAAGAGCCAAGGACTGAATAACAAACGAAATCAAAATACTGATCTGCAAGGGGGTCGCGTCGCGCGACGGGTCCCTCGCGCTACGGGAGGGGTGCCCAGCTCCGCAAAACGTGGGTTCTTGCCTGCCAATGCCTTTGTGCGTGACCTTTACCCGTTTTTCCACTTCTCCTGGCCCCTAAAACATCCCCTAAGCCTCTAGGACACCTGTTGATTGATTGTGGTGGGCACTAGACCTTGTTGTCAAGAAGTTATGGTGAGAAGTTTGCTATAAAAGGGCATTAGTTGCAACACAACTCCTCACACCTTTCTCCTGCATTTGTGGATCATTTCTGGAGCTTTCAATCAGCCTCAAGTGATCAATCTCGTGCATAGGACTTTTGTAAGTCTGCTAGTTCTTGTTTAGTTGAGTTTAGCTTGTTTAATTAGCTAAAAGTCAAACCGTCGTAATTACGGTTTGACTTCGAGATTAGTCAATAATGGCTCAGTCATATCTCGAATTAAAAATAGTTATGAGTTGGTATTTATGTGGGTAATAAAACCTTAAAAGGGTTTCCCCTGATCACCACTCTAACCAGGTCAAATGTCGGGTCAAACCTTTAATTAAAAAGTCAACATAATGCTTAAAATGTCGTTTATGCATAATTAGCTATCTAGAACATGTATAACCTGTTTGATCATTGTTGTAACTTAGTAATTAGTGTAAGAACAGGTCCAAACATGTTCAACCCGACTATTTCCTGTTTAGACCCGGTTCGGAACCGAAAGTCGCATAGTTTGACTTTCACTTTGACTTTCAGTTCTGACCCGTTTAGGCATATTTTAGAAATGCCTCAGAGCTTTAATTGGACTAGGTTACATGTTAGAACAACCCTCTGTGATTGTACACCTTGGTTCATTAGTTATCCAATTAATATGCATGTTTCCGTTAATTGCTCATATGTTGACCGTTATGCCCTTATTACCTTAAAACGTGATTTATGAAAATGTAAAAGTGTAGAAACATTAGTTACTGATATATAGACTTGCATGCAAAGTTTGACATCAGTTTGACTTGTAGATTAAGAGTTATGCTCGTTATCGCTAAACTAATGCTTTATGTTAACATAATGGCGTGTTTAGCGTATAGCCTAGTTAAACATACTTTTTAGTATCAAATCTTTTACCCACTGATGCAATATATTATTTTGGGATTTTTAAAGATTTTTAATTAATTTTAAGCTGAGCATAACTCATAGTCGTAGGCTTAATTCGGTAATTGTCGGTTTTGCCCTTACGGGCCATAAAATGAGTTTTACACATCTAAACGACTCCAAACCTTTTGCTACTGATTTGTTATGATAAATAAATTATTTTAAGCCTTCTGGAAATATAAAAATATCAGATTTAAGTATCAAACCCGGTAATGGCCTTTAATCGCCTTAATTAGCATTTTTAACGCATAGTATGTTTTAAAATCATATTTGACATACCCGGGTTGATACCTACTGATATAAGAGGCAAATTATCATATTTTAACAGTAAGCAAAGGTTGATAAACTCAGACTTCAGTTTTGAGCTTTTCGGCTTATGTGAAATTACCAAAATACCCCTACGGGGCCTAGTTTGGTTAAAGATGATAAATTTCACATATATACTTTAGCCTACTGTTATAACTCATCAAATTGAGTATGTTTGCTGTTTACATCAGACCTGTAACTCAGTTAAACATTTAAACTCTTTTACGAACCTTAAAATGACCAAACTACCCCTACGGGGCATAGTTTGTGTTTAAATTAGTTAGGGGCATAACGAAAGACATCCTTCTGATGTTACAACATATTTGAAGCATATTAACTTAGGAAACCTGTACATGGCTCTTACGGATACCCGTTACGCATATTACGCGTTCGGCTCGGTTTATGTAACAAGTTTACATAAATTAGCCGAAACGGGTCAAACCTTATCGGTTTTATCTCAAAATCCAGAATGTGAATAGTAAAACCATATTAAACAAGTCTTCAGACTTGTCGGGTCTAAATCACATTCTATCCGGTCTTCTCTTAATAGTGCGTACGAACCGTATCTTAGAAACTAGTCGGTCTAAGCTTAAGCTTAATTAAAGAACCGCTAGGATTCTAATAGGTTATATTTAACCTTCGTTCCAGATTAGGAGAACCAGTAAAAGATACTTGCCATTCTGCTTATTGTGATTTATACTTGCATCAGGTAAATACTTTTAACTTATTTTCCCTATACGGGCTTGGGTTACGGTACATAGCGTACCGCTTGATCGGGCATCAAATCTCCACGCTTAGTGGGTAGTTGAATAATTTGATTGGCTCGTTTTAAACAGATTTGTTTACTTTACAGCCTTTGGGGGGTTAATGACCATGTCCCGGATATCCCTGGCATCATCTTACGAGATGGCCACGACCTGAGCACGGGGTGTAGGCGTACTCCCGTGTATAACTCACTTAAAGTGGTGTGTCTATTGATCTTTAACCCGGATACGTTCCGGGCTACTAAACGCATAAGTAACATGTAATTCGTTCACAAGATTATAATATTATATAATTCTCCCAAGTTAAATAAAATGATTTATGCCGCGTGCATCCAAACAAATTTTTAATCATTTTCCAAAATGAGTCAGTTGAATGTATTTACCAGTGTAAACTGACGTATTTTCCCAAAAAGACTGAATGCAGGTACTAAACGAAATTTGGCTGGATTGTCTCCTAAGCATCAATAGAAGTCTCGCAAGCTTAGGATGCCAAAAGTCTGTTGAACCATAAATGTTATTTTGTTTCGATCCGTTCTGTGGATAAACACCGGATATTGTGACCTTGATTACAATAAATAAATTCGGTTGTATATTGTTTTTAAATTGCTTCCGCTGTGCATTATTATATTGTGTTGTTTGACTATTACGTTGCCAACAATGTCACGATACTCCCCCACCGGGCCCACCGGCGACACGTGGAAATCGGGGTGTGACAGGTTGGTATCAGAGCCAACTCTGAGTGAATTAAACACTAGCCTTTTGTGTTTAATCTCAGTTACACAATTGCACATATCTAAACCTTCGAGTCTAGACTTATAACCTAGGACAAATTCCACCTTATTCGGGTTTTGTTTTGTCCTTTAAATTTTATATTTTTGTTATTGTTATCTCATGCTTTATTGACAGGGATAACAAAGATGCCTCCTAGATTCTTCCGAACACGAGGACGTGGAAAGGGGCCAGTTACCGCCCCCAACGATCATGAAGCTGGACCTTCACGAAGGCGAGCTCCATCCAACACCGAGAGTGACGACCCTCGGGAAAACCGAAGAAACCAGTACGAGCCGGCCAGACGATCGGTTTCGCATGCTCCCACACCGCCTGCTCTAAATACTTATGAACCCAATAACCCTCAACCGTCTTACATACCACTTCAGAGGTCCCTATCTCATCATTCATATGGAGACCCTACACCTGTTTTTAGGGGATAGTTTAACCCAGTAGGGTTCATACCAGAGCCCGTGGGTTTTAACCCACTGGGTCCGGAGGACCACTTTTCAGGAGATCACGCCGACGATATGGACGAGGATACGGACCCCGTCATGCCGGCAAGTGGTACTCCAAACCATCCGATCGAAATCTCCGACGGATCGTCCTTCCACGGATCACCCTATGGTGGTCCGGACAGTTTCCAAGCCCTGTTCGATCAACACTAGTGGTATTATACACCATCGCACCACTCGTCGTCTCATGGGCAGCATCAGCAGCAGCAGTCTCATCAGCAACAGGAGCCACAGCCACAGCCGTATCATCAAGATTCATCTGAGGATCACCGATTTGTGGCAGTTACGCCACCACCTCCACCGCCACCAGTTCAACCGGCACCTCCTCAACCGCCAAGGCGTAGAAGAACCGGTGCACGCATGTCGGTGCGACCGGGGGGCTTCAATTTCAGCTCCCCACAACAGTCAAGTGCTAGCCACTACCCGCCATACCAGGAGGACCCACAAATGGGTGGACCCTCCAACCCTGCTGTACTACAGCCACCGCCGATGGGATTCGAAAACCCAATCCCGGCATATACGGGTGGCATGGCTTACAACCCGTTTGAACCTCCAACGCATCACGACTATGGGTACGCGGAGGCTGATCCATACATGGTAGCAACAAACTACAACACCCAAGGACCCTATGGGGATCCATGGGGGGTGAGTTACCCGACTCAGGGATACTCGATACCTCCTAGACCCATCATCCGGGCTCAATCGCAGCCACCACGGTTTTCTCCCCCAGAAAGGGAGGAAATTCTTCATAGGTTGCAGCAAGTTGAACGGGAAGCTCACGAGGATCGTAGGGAAAGACAGACGTTCTTCCAAGGGTTGGTTAGTCTGATCAAGGGAAAGAACAAGAAGGATCGTTGAATCTTTCCACAGTTATTTTCTCCTGTATGTATTGTTGAACCCCTTCGTGGGTGTATTTGGTATGTTGCTTTGAGCCCCTGCGTGGGTATGCTTATTGTTTGAACCCCTACGTGGGTTTATTGTTAATGTGAGTCCCTATGTGGACATGTATGATATTAGCCCCTGCGTGGGCATGTGTGTTATTTAACCCCTACGCGGGTAAGTTGGTAATTTGAAAGACCCGTTTAGGGCAAGTGTGTAATGCTTTGGATAAATTAATGGAATGTTATTTCTATGATTATCATGATTGCCTGTTTATGCATAAATAATTACAAATGAAATAAATAAATTAAAATCATTTCTTTTAAATTTATCTGCCTATGTAATTATTTAATTAAGGATCTTAAAGTGTGAAACCTAGCTTCGTGTCAATTATAAGACCGGGCCAAAATGGTAAGACCTGTTTAAAAAGATTCAAATCCCTGTTAACATCTTAAAACATGTTAACACTCCTGGCAGAAGTGATTCGTTAAAATCACATGTCATTTATATATATATAAAGATTCTTTAGAAGATTCCAAACCCAGTTATATGATCTCTGAATCATGGGTTAAGATCATCAATTAAGATGATCATATTTTACCATACGTTGGTAATATAATGCCTATGGGCTTTGCTCACTTTTATATGAGCCAAAAGACAGTTGTAGCTTTGACTCACTGTCTGAAAAAGGTAATAAAATATATTTAAACCTTAAAAGCCTTGATTCTCTGAAATCATAGTTTATAATTTAAATTGTCCATGTGACCAAGCCTTATGTGCTAATATATATAGTTATTGTTTGTGTTTAGGATAAATTTTAATTAAAATCCTAAATTAACACGATTAACAAGTTAACCAAATATGGTCTCTGTTTACCATGGTTAACGAATTACCCTAAGGGGTAATTCCATAATAAACTCCCAAATAAAAGATTGTTCTTGTTTTCTGCAACAGCTCAACTCAAATGGCTGACTCAAATGAAATAAATAGCCATCCTGTGGAGCCGAATGAGAATGCCCAGATTACATTAACGGGTGCTGAACTAAAAGCAATCATAGATGGCGCTATCACACAGGCTTTGGATAGACAGTATGAGGAATACAGTGGTACTCGAAGTAGGACCCACTCTGCATCGCATTCAAAGCCCAGGACACATTCTGAGGCACATAACAAGCCTCCTCCCAAGAAGAATGGACCCAAGAAAGACGGTGATGACCGTCAGTCCACCAACAATCAAAGTGACCCATCCCAGCATATAGTACTGCATCAAGGACCCCGTAACAAGGGTTGCACTTATAAGTACTTCGTGTCTTGTAAACCCAGGGATTTTACTGGGGGAAAAGGGGCCGTAGACTGTATGACATGGTTGGATGAAATGGACACGGTGGTGGATATCAGCGGGTGCGCTGAAGGGGATATAGTTAAGTTTGTGTCACAATCCTTCAAGGGGGAAGCATTGGCATGGTGGAGATCTCTAATGGAGGCCTCCGGAAAGATCCCGTTGTATAGCATGTCGTGGGATCAATTCATTGCCCTGATCAAGGAAAACTTCTGCCCTCAACACGAGGTGGAGAAGATAGAATCCGACTTTCTATCCTTGGTGATGAAGAACCTCGATTGTCAAGCTTATTTGACAAGCTTCAATACACTGTCTCGGCTGGTTCCCTACCTGGTAACCCCGGAGCCAAAAAGAATCGCTCGCTTTATTGGTGGTTTGGAACCCGAGATCAAGTCCAGTGTAAAAGCTTCTCGGCCAGTTACCTTCAGGTCTGTAACTGACCTTTCCTTATCCCTCACTCTGGATGCGGTCCGGCAGAGATCGCAGAGGAATAAGGTGGCCGAGAAGAGGAAGAGTGAAGATGATGGTTCGCGAAGGTCGAATAAGAAACACCGTGGGAACGATGATAACAAAAAGGGATCTGAGTCGAGGAAGGATGGGCATACGTCTGATGAGAAGCCCAGGTGTAAAATTTGCAAGAAGCAGCACTATGGAAAGTGCAGACTGGAGTCAAGCTCTCAGACTCAGTCAAAATCATTTGCTTGTGGAATTTGCAAGTCCACGGACCATAAAACCCTGGATTGCAAAAAGATAAAAGACGCAACGTGCTACCGTTGCAATGAGAAGGGGCACATCAAGACCAACTGCCCAAAATACAACACGAAGCCTGAGGAGGCTAAGAAGACTAATGCCAGAGTCTTCAGAATGGACGCGAAAGAAGCTGTGCAGGACGATAATGTCATAACAGGTACTTTCCTTGTAAATGATGTCTTTGCAAGAGTACTTTTTGATTCAGGCGCAGATAAGTCTTTCGTAGATCATAAGTTTTGTAAATTGTTGAATTTACCTGTCAAAACCTTAAACGCAAACTATGAGGTAGAATTAGCAGATGGTACCATAGAAACCGTCTCTACTGTGTTAGATGGATGTGTTATATCCATTAAGAACAATTCTTTTCCTCTGTCTCTACTTCCGTTTAAGTTAGCCGGTTTTGACATAGTTCTGGGTATGGACTGGTTATCTCATAACCAGGCCCAAATCGTCTGTAACATGAAGCAAGTAGTGATAAAGACTTCGTCTGGTGAGTCACTTACCATTCGGAGAGATACCCAGTATGGACTACCTGAACACGTGACTATGCTCAAGGCTTCCAAGTGTTTGAAGAAGGGGTGTGTCATCTACATGGCACAGGTGATCATTGATGAGCCCAAACCGAAGTTAGAAAACATGCCGGTCATTTCTGAATTCCCAGAAGTGTTTCCTGAAGATCTACCTGGTTTGCCACCAGATAGACAAGTTGAATTCAGGATAGACATCATCCCCGGAGCGGCACCAGTTGCTAGGGCACCATACAGATTGGCACCCACAGAAATGAAGGAGTTGCGGACGCAGCTAGATGAACTGCTAGCTAAGGGTTTCATTCGACCTAGTTCATCTCCTTGGGGAGCGCCAATCCTGTTTGTCAAGAAGAAGGATGGGTCGATGCGTCTGTGCATCGACTATCGCGAGCTTAATAAAGTCACGATCAAGAATAGATACCCATTGCCCAGGATCGACGATTTGTTCGATCAGCTTCAAGGGGCAAGTTACTTCTCAAAGATTGATCTGAGGTCAGGCTACCATCAGTTGAAGGTTAAGGATGAAGACGTTCACAAGACTGCATTTAGGACTCGTTATGGTCACTACGAGTTCCTAGTGATGCCTTTTGGGCTCACTAATGCACCAGCCGCGTTCATGGATCTCATGAATCGCGTCTGCAAACCTTACTTAGATAAATTTGTTATCGTCTTCATCGATGACATCCTTATTTACTCTAAGAATCAAGCTGACCACGAGAAACACCTTCGATGTATTCTCAAACTCCTACGCCAGGAGAAGCTCTACGCCAAATTCTCTAAGTGTGAATTTTGGCTACGAGAAGTCCAATTTCTTGGACACGTGGTTAGTGAGCGTGGTATCCAGGTGGATCCCGCTAAAGTTGAAGCTGTTATGAATTGGCAAGAGCCAAAGACGCCTACGGAGATACGTAGTTTCCTGGGATTGGCAGGATATTACAGGCGTTTCATTGAAAATTTTTCAAGGATTGCTGCACCCCTAACCTCCTTAACTAAGAAAAAGGTTAAGTTTATTTGGGGCCCTAAACAGCAAGAATCCTTTGACATTCTGAAGCAAAAGTTGAGCAACGCCCCAGTGCTGACACTGCCAGATGGAATTGAAGACTTTGTGGTTTATTGTGATGCCTCGCACACTGGCATGGGGTGTGTGCTTATGCAGAAAGGCAAGGTGATTGCCTACGCATCAAGACAACTGAAAGTGCATGAAAAGAATTACACCACCCATGACTTGGAGTTGGGTGCCGTTGTATTCGCACTAAAGCTTTGGAGGCACTATCTCTATGGTATCAAATGTGTGATTTATTCTGATCACAAGAGCCTCCAACATCTGTTTAATCAGAAGGAATTAAACATGAGGCAATGCCGTTGGATGGAAACCTTGAATGACTATGATTGTGAAATCAAATATCATCCCGGCAAAGCGAATGTAGTCGCTGACGCCTTGAGCAGAAAGGAAAGGGTTAAACCCATTCGAATCAATGCCAAGCGCATGGAAATAAAGAACAGTTTGATAGAAAGGGTGTTAGCTGCACAGAAGGAAGCTGTGTTGGAAGCTAACTATCCTAATGAAAAGTTAGGAGTAACTGTGGAGCAGTTAACTCTTAGCAAGGACGGAATTCTGCGATTAAATGGACGAATATGGGTTCCAATTTTTGGAGGACTTCGTGATGTAATTCTCCAAGAAGCCCACAGTTCCAAATACTCCGTTCATCCTGGAGCTGATAAGATGTACCAGGATCTAAAGGCAAATTATTGGTGGATAGGCTTGAAAAAGTCTGTAGCCGCCCATGTAGCAAAATGCTTGACATGTGCGCAAGTCAAAGCCGAGCATCAGAAGCCGTCAGGTTTGCTACAACAGCCTGAACTTCCTACATGGAAGTGGGAAATGGTAACTATGGATTTCATTACCAAGTTACCCAAGACGAGGAAAGGAAACGATACGATATGGGTTATAGTTGACAGACTGACTAAGTCAGCTCATTTCTTACCCATCAAGGAGACTTATAGCTCCGATATGTTAGCCCAGTTATACGTTGATAAGATTGTAGCCCTACACGGCATATCTGTAGCTATTATCTCTGACCGGGATACTAGGTACACGTCACACTTTTGGAAGAGTTTCCAACAATCTTTGGGCACACGTTTGAACTTTAGTACGGCTTACCATCCTCAGACTGACGGTCAGAGTGAGCGTACTATTCAAACGTTGGAAGACATGCTACGCGCATGTGCGATCGATTTGGGAGGTAGCTGGGATAAGAACCTACCATTGATCGAATTCTCATACAACAATAGCTACCATACCAGCATTAAGGCTGCGCCTTTTGAGGCATTATACGGTAGAAAGTGTAGATCGCCAGTTTGCTGGGCGGAAGTGGGAGAAGTCCAATTATCAGGACCAGAGATCGTGTTCGAAACAACGGACAAGATTGTCCAGATTCGTAACAATCTCCAAGCTGCCCGGAATAGGCAGAAGAGTTACGCTGATCCAAATCGCAAGGATTTTCACTTCGAAGTAGGTGAAAAAGTCCTACTTAAAGTGTCACCCTGGAAAGGGGTGATGCGGTTTGGTAAGAAAGGCAAACTAAGCCCGAGGTATATAGGACCTTTTGAGGTTATCGAACGTGTCGGGTCAGTGGCCTATAAGTTGAACTTACCAGAAGAGCTCAGTGGAATTCACAACGTGTTCCACATCTGCAATCTAAAGAAGTGTTCCGCTGACGAGTCACATGTCATGCCACATACAGATGTGCATATAGACGCGAGCTTAAAATTTGTTGAAAAACCTGTGTCGATTGAAGATCGACAGGTAAGGAAACTTCGAAGGAAGCATATACCTTTTGTAAAGGTCAAATGGGATGCCCGTAGAGGTCCCGATTATACGTGGGAGGTGGAATCCACGATGAAAGAAAAGTACCCTTACTTGTTTCAGTAAATCTCGGGTCGAGATTTATTTTAAGGGGGTGAGGATGTAACACCTCGGAAATTCACGTCCTATAATATGTTGACACGTGTCATAAAGTTTAAACGTGTGAAAGAAATATTATGGAAGGACTAAAGTTGACAAACGTGGAAAGTATGTAAATATACGTATTCTAAGTGTCAACTGTGCATAAATATAACGTACATTAACCCTACACGATGCTCATACCTTCAAAAGAATAAATCATGGATCATACGAAGCTAAAAGTGAGTGATTTCAAACTACAGGGACCAAATGTGTCAACATGTTTAATTTATACCTCTGAGTGACCTTTTGGCAAACCCGAAGCTTTGTAAATATTAATTATGCTCACTAGAATACACGACATAAATTTCATAAAGTTTCATTAACGTATGAGAAAGATATGATCAAATTTGTGTGCGAAGCGTTAAAGCGTAAAAGTCGAAAGTTAGGACTTTTCGGGTGAAAATAAAGTTACCCGTGGACTTGGCAAAGTGGGTATATGTTTTAAGGCCTTAGTAAATCGATTGTGGGGGTTTAGAGTGCAATAAATCAGTACCTATTCGAGTTTTGAAGAGCCAAGGACTGAATAACAAACGAAATCAAAATACTGATCTGCAAGGGGGTCGCGTCGCGCGACGGGTCCCACGCGCTACGCGAGGGGTGCCCAGCTCCGCAAAACGTGGGTTCTTGCCTGCCAATGCATTTTTGCGCGACCTTTACCCGTTTTTCCACTTCTCCTGGCCCCTAAAACATCCCCTAAGCCTCTAGGACACCTGTTGATTGATTGTGGTGGGCACTAGACCTTGTTGTCAAGAAGTTATGGTGAGAAGTTTGCTATAAAAGGGCATTAGTTGCAACACAACTCCTCACACCTTTCTCCTGCATTTGTGGATCATTTCTGGAGCTTTCAAGCAGCCTCAAGTGATCAATCTCGTGCATAGGACTCTTGTAAGTCTGCTAGTTCTTGTTTAGTTGAGTTTAGCTTGTTTAATTAGCTAAAAGTCAAACCGTCGTAATTACGGTTTGACTTCGAGATTAGTCAATAATGGCTCAGTCATATCTCGAATTAAAAATAGTTATGAGTTGGTATTTATGTGGGTAATAAAACCTTAAAAGGGTTTCCCCTGATCACCACTCTAACCAGGTCAAATGTCGGGTCAAACCTTTAATTAAAAAGTCAACATAATGCTTAAAATGTCGTTTATGCATAATTAGCTATCTAGAACATGTATAACCTGTTTGATCATTGTTGTAACTTAGTAATTAGTGTAAGAACAGGTCCAAACATGTTCAACCCGACTATTTCTTGTTTAGACCCGGTTCGGAACCGAAAGTCGCATAGTTTGACTTTCACTTTGACTTTCAGTTCTGACCCGTTTAGGCATATTTTAGAAATGCCTCAGAGCTTTAATTGGACTAGGTTACATGTTAGAACAACCCTCTGTGATTATACACCTTGGTTCATTAGTTATCCAATTAATATGCATGTTTCCGTTAATTGCTCATATGTTGACCGTTATGCCCTTATTACCTTAAAACGTGATTTATGAAAATGTAAAAGTGTAGAAACATTAGTTACTAATATATAGACTTGCATGCAAAGTTTGACATCAGTTTGACTTGTAGATTAAGAGTTATGCTCGTTATCGCTAAACTAATGCTTTCTGTTAACATAATGGCGTGTTTAGCGTATAGCCTAGTTAAACATACTTTTTAGTATCAAATCTTTTACCCACTGATGCAATATATTATTTTGGGATTTTTAAAGATTTTTAATTAATTTTAAGCTGAGCATAACTCATAGTCGTAGGCTTAATTCGGTAATTGTCGGTTTTGCCCTTACGGGCCATAAAATGAGTTTTACACATCTAAACGACTCCAAACCTTTTGCTACTGATTTGTTATGATAAATAAATTATTTTAAGCCTTCTAGAAATATAAAAATATCAGATTTAAGTATCAAACCCGGTAATGGCCTTTAATCGCCTTAATTAGCATTTTTAACGCATAGTATGTTTTAAAATCATATTTGACATACCCGGGTTGATACCTACTGATATAAAAGGCAAATTATCATATTTTAACAGTAAGCAAAGGTTGATAAACTCATACTTCAGTTTTGAGCTTTTCGGCTGATGTGAAATTACCAAAATACCCCTACGGGGCCTAGTTTGGTTAAAGATGATAAATTTCACATATATACTTTAGCCTACTGTTATAACTCATCAAATTGAGTATGTTTGCTGTTTACATCAGACCTGTAACTCAGTTAAACATTTAAACTCTTTTACGAACCTTAAAATGACCAAACTACCCCTACGGGGCATACTTTGTGTTTAAATTAGTTAGGGGCATAACGAAAGACATCCTACTGATGTTACAACATATTTGAAGCATATTAACTTAGGAAACCTGTACATGGCTCTTACGGATACCCGTTACGCATATTACGCGTTCGGCTCGGTTTATGTAACAAGTTTACATAAATTAGCCGAAACGGGTCAAACCTTATCGGTTTTATCTCAAAATCCAGAATGTGAATAGTAAACCCATATTAAACAAGTCTTCAGACTTGTCGGGTCTAAATCACATTCTATCCAGTCTTCGCTTAATAGTGTACGGCTTGATCGGGCATCAAATCTCCACGCTTAGTGGGTAGTTGAATAATTTGATCGGCTCGTTTTAAACAGATTTGTTTACTTTACAGCCTTTGGGGGGGTTAATGACCATGTCCCGGATATCCCTGGCATCATCTTACGAGATGGCCACGACCTGAGCACGGGGTGTAGGCGTACTCCCGTGTATAACTCACTTAAAGTGGTGTGTCTATTGATCTTTAACCCGGATACGTTCCGGGCTACTGAACGCATAAGTAACATGTAATTCGTTCACAAGATTATAATATTATATAATTCTACCAAGTTAAATAAAATGATTTATGCCGCGTGCATCCAAACAAATTTTTAATCATTTTCCAAAATGGGTCAGTTGAATGTATTTACCAGTGTAACCTGACGTATTTTCCCAAAAAGACTGAATACAGGTACTAAACGAAATTTGGCTGGATTGTCTCCTAAGCATCAATAGAAGTCTCGCAAGCTTAGGATGCCAAAAGTCTGTTGAACCATAAATGTTATTTTGTTTCGATCCGTTCTGTGGATAAACACCGGATATTGTGACCTTGATTACAATAAATAAATTCGGTTGTATATTGTTTTTAAATTGCTTCCACTGTGCATTATTATATTGTGTTGTTTGACTATTACGTTGCCAACCACGTCACGATACTCCCCCACCGGGCCCACCGGTGACACGTGGAAATCGGGGTGTGACAGTGTGAAGTTGGGTATTTCGCTTGAAAGAGTATTTCATTTGAAGGAGTAATTTCGTTTGAAAAGACTGTTTTGTGAAAAATTATTACCGAATCATGGAAGAGGGATTTTATAACGCATTTGCTACCACCCCGACTACTCCGGCATCTGTTACTCAGAACTTGAACATGGAAAATGAAACGGGCACTATGCAAAAACCGCCTAAGCTTATGAATATCGAGGAGTATAAAGGATGGGAGGAACGATTTGAGAATTGGGTACAAGCAAATTATTTGGATGCTTGGGAATGTGTTGAAACGAAATATGTTAGACCATTGAATGATGTTGAAGAGGAGATTACTATTAAAGATTTAAGTGTTGATGATAGAAAGAAATACAAAACTGAAAAGATGATGATTAGTCTATTGCATCAAGCTGTGAAGGAAGATATTTTGGTTTTATTGCAACATAATGGAAGTGCATATTCAATTTGGAAAGCTTTAAAATCAAAGTTTGTTGGAAGTAAAGAAATGACCAAGAACAAAAAATCACTTTTGAAAAAGGAATTTGATCTATTTCGTGGTTTGAGAACTGAAAGCACAAAGCAGATCATCGAAAGATATTGCAATTTGTTAGTCCAAATGAAGAGAGTTAGCATCACAAAATATAATCAAGAGTTGATAGAAAAGTTAGCTGATGCATTGCCACATGAAACTTGGGGTACATATCTCTTGATGTTAAGAAATAAGAAAGATTTTAGTAATTTGACACTGAATAAATTCATTGAAAAACTTGAAGCTCGAGAGATGGAGCAAAGAAAGATCTCAAGAATGAAAGATTTTGATGGAGAACAAGATATCGGTCTTTATTACAAAGGAGGTATTAATGATAAGACCAACATGTCACCAAAAGTTGAGACTGGCTTCAATGCTAAAAGTTCATCTGGAGGGTCATCTAAAGGATCAAACAGCAAAACAAGTGTTTCTACTTTAGGATTTGATAAATCTAAAGTTACTTGTTTTCGTTGCAGGGAAAAAGGACACTTCAAGAGAGAGTGCACAAATCGCGAAGCAAGTGGAGCTCAAAATCCGTTCAACAACAATGATTACTATCGGAAAGCAATTTATCATCAAGTTGCTCAACAACAACAAGAACCACAAACTGCACATGCTAGGAAGACAATCGAAGATTCATCAAAGAGAGCTTGTATGGTGAATCAAGATGATAAAAAGTCAACAAAAGAATTCAGTTGGGACAAATATGTTTCAGCTGATAGTAAAGCATGTCTGATAAATCAAGATGATGAAAAATTACCAGAAGGGTTTAGCTGGGAAAATTTCAGTTTGGATGATTATGATCCTAACAAAACTCCAAATCATAAAGCTTTTGTTGCTAGAGTTGCTGAAGACAGTGATAATGATGATGATTATTATGCAAAGAGAATGAAAGAGCATTTAAAATTGACGGAGGAGAGTAACAGTGATGATGGAAAAGTTAAAAAGAAAAAAGAAGAAAGTTAAAAAACCCGTCAGCAATGATGATGGAGAAGTTCCTGTGATAAGGAAAAAGGTCAAAGACATTCCAGTTTTTATAGTTGAAGTTAAAGCTGATGCACAAAAGATTCCGATGATATGTGAAAATTGTGAAGCAGTGAAAAAGCAAAATAGTACTTTGATTCACAACATGAACAGATTGAAAGAATCTTATGATGTTCTGAATAACGTAATGAATCAGTACAACCAATCAAGCAGTGAACAAGCAACAGCAATGAAGACACTTCAAGGAGCTTTTATGACTAAGCAGAAAGTTGTTAACAATTACATTGAGAAATGTGTTGTGCTTGAACAGAAACTGGAAACTCAAAGGATTGAAACAGAAAGAGTTAATAGATTGTTAAAAAGTTACTCTTGTACTTCTTATGTTATTGACAGGATTTATCCAACCGTTGAAGGCATGAAGGCTTTTGATGAAGATGAAATGTCTGAAGACAAGAGTTCTGAAAAGAAAAAGGATACTGAAGTGAAAATTTCTGGTAAGAAACAAAGTGCCAGTTATACAAAGTGTCCACCCCCGCTTGAAAATGGATATTCTCCACGAAATCCAAATTCAGAAAGAGTAAAAAAGGCAACCAATTTACAGTGGGAGTCTGAGTCTACAGAAAATTTGCCAGACAACATTGATGCTATTTTCAAATCGTCTGACACTGATCATGAGTCCGAATTAATAAAGAAAGTGGTCGATCAGGTGTTGGATAACGATGATACCGAGGAGTCAAAATCGGAGTCAAATTCAGAGTCAAAGTCTGACAAATCAAAGTCAACAGTCAAAAAGGAGAAACGGGTTTACAATAAAGAGTTTTTGTTATCAAAATCTAATTTGAATGACGAACCAATCAAAGTGGCATATACTTTGAATGATTCTGACAAATTATATTCTAATCAAGAATTTCCAATAAGAGGTGTTAAAACTGAAATGATAAAAAATGTTTTCAAACTAACAGAAATTAATATTTCTGAAATAAAAGATGTAAATCTTTCTGAAAAACCTAAAAGGTTGTAACAACCCTCATCAAAAGTCATATTTATTAAATTAATTTGACCAATAGGAAACCCTAATTAAGACACCCAAGTGATTCTGCGCAAACCCTAAAATTTTCAGAACAATCAGAATCAGGATCAGGGCCCCTAAAACTCAGGGGGGGTATTTCCTAGTTACGTTTATCCACATAAACAGCTGTCCAATTCGAAATTTCAGAAACTGTCGACTCATCTGAGCTAGTCCCACACGTGGCCACCTTATCCGGATTTCAAGACCCTTACGGACCGTAAGTATTATTTGTTACGGTCCGTAAGCTAAGCCAAATTTGTGTATAAATAGCAGAGGTTGGCACTTGAAATTCTGCGTATGTTCGACGAAGAAATTCGTTCTATGCTCCGAGATAATCTCTGTTTATCACAATTAACACACACGGGTCACTAATCGACGCCGCAATCAGGGTATTAACTCGATCGCTATTACGATTCATTTTCCGATCGATCAATGTACTCAATGGATGTTTAAGTGCTGCCCACATTAGGGTGATGCTTTGCCATTAGTCGTTAATTCGACGGATGTTTAAGCATAGCACTTTGTCATTCGTTGTGAGGGTTGATCTCGTGAGTTATCGTAAATGCTGTATTGATTATTAACCCCGAATTGTGAGCCTGTTATTAAATTTAGGATTTGAAAAGGCTAAATCAGTAGGCTAGGCTCTGCCCGAATTAAATCTGCAATGTGAGTCATTCTCTTTTTATCAACTATTTTACAATACCTCAAATTATTTTCAAGGTTATAATTACAGGGACTAAGTCGTGGATATTTTGAATTACTGGTTAGTGGGGTATTGTGCACATTACTAATTTCTCCCAGTTAGGTTCATTGACCTACTCGGGATAATCACTGTTAGGTTCATTGACCTACAGGGATAATCATCACTATTTAGGTTCATTGATCTAAATAGTGGTATGACCATCGTCACCATTGTGACTTGTCACCATTGTGACAGAACGCCAGATAAAAATAAGATAGAAGCCATTGTAATCGCTCTTATGCTGTAATTGATAACTATGCATCATTATGCAAAATAGAATGATTCACTCAGTATTTCCCGCTGACAAAACCATTTTCAAACATGTTTCAGGTGATCTGTTATGATCTAGGAAAAAGTGCCATACAGCACTACAAGCTCAAGGAAGTGGCTCAGTATAAAATAAAGAAACATGTTTTGTAAAATAAAAAGATTTCTTAGTGAAATCAAATGATTGTAAATTACCGGGGTTTTATCCCGCGTTGTGAAATAAAATAATCGGGAAATATTTCAGTTTTAAAAAGATCCTGATGATAAACTTCCGCTGTTAAACTCAATTAATTAAATACCACGGGATTTCTGTTCCACGGCTCCTGAAACGGGTCAAACCGGGTCGGGGGCCGTGACAGAAAAAGGTGGTATCAGAGCCACTTATCGAGCCACTGATTTAAGTTAATTAAGTATTTAAAAATACTTAATAATTTTTATTAATTGCTATTTTGTGATTATGTGTTTTATTATCTGACTAATTTTATACAGTATGGGCAAATCTTTATATGTTAACCACTGTAGCAATAAGTACAAATCTTTAAATATTCTGATTTAAAATTTAGTACCTTTATTTATTTACAGTTTTGAAACCTTATTCAGTAAATAAATAAGTTTACAAATAAATAAAACTTAGAGTGTTTTTATTTTCAGTTGTTTTGGTAGTTATCCAGTATGAAATAATATTTAAAAGTTTTTCTATAAAATTTTGTCACAATTGTGTGTATCTTGCATAAACAGCATGAGTGATTTGTCGGAAGCCCTTCAGAATTTAAATCTCTATCCCGTAAGAATAGAGGTTTCCAGAGATTTCAATAGATATATACCAGACATAGAAGAACCTATAGAATTTAACGTTTTACCTCTCGAGAAACCCAAGCCTAAGAAAATGGAAATTGGGGAAAGCTCTAGGCAAATTGAGGGGCTACTATCTCAAGAAGAACTAGATTTTATAATGGCAAACGATGATACTATTGAGCCTATTAATGAAAATGATTTTATTCATTCTCTTGAAACACAACTACCAATGAATTTAGAACCAGCTATTCCAAACCCTTCAATCCATTTACAAATAGACGAATGGTTGAATAATGAAATACTGTTACAAAACCATCCCTATAAGCTTTTTCCTCAGTTCAATCCAGAACCTTTACCAAATTCACCAATGAGTAACGAGAAAATGGATGAACTCTGCCATTTTGACAAAGAACTAGTGGATGCTGGGAATAGGATCCAAGAGATTTTGGGACAGATCTCCTGGAAATACAATGAAAAGGAACGCCGTTACTAGAATATCATCTGACAAAGGATAAGAGATTATGAAACTGTGGTTGTGTAATAGTAATAGTAAAATCAGTATGTGTAAAATAAATAATAAAACGGTTGTATATAGAAGCATGATATATAAAACAAATGAAATTTTAGAAATTTACAATTTTGTTGTATATTCGTTTACGTGATTATGTGCAATTAATTGTGACATTGGATTATTTCTTTTATACTAATTATTTATCTATAAATTAGTTATCAGATGGAAAACGCTAATAATGAACCAGTTAATGAGGTTAATCAATCTGAGCAACAACCGGGGGATCAATTTATGACTAGGCAGGATATAGAAAATATCGTTGCTCAAGGAATAGCCAACGCTATTCCAGAAATAGTTGCTCAAGGGATAGCCAATGCTATTCCAGCAATCGTTGCTGCTGTTAAAAATCCAATCGAATCACAACAAATCGTTCCTAGTAAACATATTTCTGAAGATAACTTCAGTAATAGCGTAAACGGAGGCAATGATCATGTTAATCATGATAATGAACCACGGCAAGCTCCGCTCCCTAAGAAAAGAAAAACTGCAACGCCTGGTTGCACTTACAAAGAATTTTTTGCTTGTAAACCCGCTGAGTTTGCAGGCAATGAAGGATCGACTGCGGCACTGCGTTGGTTAGAGAAAACTGAGGCAGTAATTGCCATCAGTAAATGTGCTCAGGATGATCAGGTCATGTATGCGTCAAACCTTTTCAAAGAAGGGGCGCTAGAATGGTGGAATACGGTGTTACAAGCAAAAGGAAGAAGGATGGCGTATGCTATGAACTGGGAAGAATTTAAGAGCTTTGTAGAAAGAAAATTCTGTCCCGAGTATGAAAAGGAACAAATGACAAATAAGTTTCTAATCCACCGGATGGTGGATGTAGATTGTCGACGGTATACTACGACATTCTTCGAATATGCTCGAGTGGTACCAACCCTGGCTTCGCCAGAGCCGGTACTTATTTCTCGTTATATTTGGGGATTGATTTCTGAAATCCGTAATATCGTCAAAGCTGCGAAACCTCGCACGATTGATGATGCGGTAGATTTAGCCAATACTCTGACTGACGAACTAGTACGGACAAGAGAAGAAAATAGAAGGAAGGAAGTAGCCCAAAAGATTACCCAAGGATTCCATCCAGGTAACCATAACAATTTTAAGAAAAGAGGGAATGGGCAATTTTCCACTACTCCATTTTGCAATTCTTGCAAAAGGAAGCATTTTGGAAGATGCAAAGGATATTGCAATTTTTGCAAAATTCCGGGGCATCAAGAAGAAGACTGTAGGAGGAAGAAATTTTCGGTATGCTACAACTGTGGAGAAGCTGGACATCTTAGGCCAGATTGTCCAAAATTGAACAAACCATCTGACAATAAAGTCAACCCTGCAGAAGGAGCAAAAAGGAATGTAAGAGTCTTCCAACTGACTGCTAAGGAAGCAGAACTCATTCCAGATGTGATAGCCAGTACGTTCTTAGTTCACAACAAAAGTATTATTTGACTCTGGTGCAAACCAAAGTTTTATAAATACTTCATTTTGCCAAACTCTTAATTTACCTTTAACCAGCATTAGGCAAATTTCTACAGTAGAAACGGCAGATGGGAATTCAGTTAAAATAAATAAGGAACTTTTAAGTCATAAATTTTCTGCAAACCCTATTATATATGAAATTAGTTGAATTCGATGTTGTATTAGGAATGGATTGGTTAATAGCCAACCATGCTCAAATTCTTTGTGATAAGAATTCCATAGACATTCAGGTACCTATTGGAGAAGTAATCATGATTACAGGAGATAAGCCACGTAAACCCATGAAGTTCATATCAGTAATGAAAGTTGCTAGTTATGAACGAAAACAAGGAATAGTATATATGATTTCAGTAATCATTAATACTAAAGATAAAGAACTTTAAGAAAATTTCAATAGTTTCAGAGTACCCAGATGTATTCCCAGAAAAGCTACCAGGGTTACCACTAGATAGGGAGGTAGAATTTAGGAATCATCTAACTCCAGGAACTATACCGATAGCCAAGGAACCTTATCGATTAGCACAATATTGGTTATTAAGAAAAAGGATAGTTCGATGAGAATGTGTATTGATTATAAGGAATTGAATAAGGTTACAATTAAGAATTTATACCCATTACCTAGAATTGATAATCTATTTGATCAATTCCAGAGAGATAGATATTTTTCTAAGATCAATTTATATTTCGGATCTCATCAATTGAAAATGAAAGTACAAAAAGAAGACATACCTAAAACTGCTTTCAGGACTAGGTATGATCATTACGAGTTTACAGTCATGCTCTTTGGATTAACGAATGCATCTGTAGCATTCATGGACATGATGAATAGGATCTGTAAACTGTATTTGGATAAATTTGTAATTGTCCTCATCGACGATATACTTATTTATTCCAAAAGTCAGGAAGAACATTATCAGCACTTATATGTAACTCTTAACTTCGTTAAGAAAAGAGAAGCTGTACTCCAAATTCTAGAAGTATGAAGTTTGGCTGCCAGAAGTGCAATTTCTAGGTCATATGGTGAATCATGAAGGTATTCACGTAGATCCTGATAAGATAGCAGAAGTTACCAAATGAAAGGTTCCGCAATCCGCAATGGAAATTAGGAGTTTTGTAAGTTTAGCTGGATACTATAGACAGTTTATTAACTAAGCTAACCTGTAAAACGGTTAAGTTTGAATAGGGACTTAAACAAGAAGAAGTCTTTAGGATCTTAAAGCATAAGTTAACAAATGCCTCAATCCTAGCCTTACCAGAAGGAACAGAAGATTTTAAAGTATACGGTGACGCTTTAAAGCTAGGATTTGGAGGTGTGTTAATGTAACGCAAAAAGGTAATTGCGTATGCATCAAGACTTAGAATCAGGAGCCATAATTTTGCCCTTAAGATTTGGAAACATTATCTGTATGGAAGTAAGTTTACTGTCTATACAGATTATAAGAATTTAAGACATATATTTGTGCAAAAAGAATTAAACATGAGGCAAAGGAGATGTATGAAAAATCCTAAGTAACTACAACTGTGATATTCAGTATCACGAAGGAAAAGTTGAAGACGGCTAGAGATTGTCAGAAAAGTTATACAGATAATAGACAAAAGCCGTTGGAATTCGAGTTGGAGACAAAATGCTATTGAAAGTATCTCCTTGGAAAGGAGTTGTTAGATTCGGTAAGAAAGGAAAGCTAAGTCCAAGGTACGTAGGACCATTTCCAGTAATCCAACGTATAGGACCAGTTGCTTATCGTTTACAACTACCAGGAGAGTTAGCTGGAATACATGATGTATTTCATGTATCCAATCTTAAGAAATGTCTATCAGACGAATCTTTGGTAGTATCTCTCCAAGATATAAAGGTAAACGAAAAATTAGAATTTGTAGAAAAAATCTCTTCAGATAGAAGACAGAAAAGTGAAGTTTCTCAAAACACAAACGATTAGTGTTAGTTCCAGTAAAGTGGGATTCAAAGATAGGACCCTAATACACTTGGGAACTGGAATCAGAAAAGAAATGAAAGTATCCTCAATTATTTTAAGTAAATCTCGAGGACAAGATTTTTATTAAGGTTGGAAGAATGTAACAACCCTCATCAAAAGTCATATTTATTAAATTAATTTGACCAATAGGAAACCCTAATTAAGACACCCAAGTGATTCTGCGCAAACCCTAAAATTTTCAGAACAATCAGAATCAGGATCAGGGCCCCTAAAACTCAGGGGGGGGGGGTATTTCCTAGTTACGTTTATCCACATAAACAACTGTCCAATTCGAAATTTCAGAAACTGTCGACTCATCTGAGCTAGTCCCACACGTGGCCACCTTATCCGGATTTCAAGACCCTTACGGACCGTAAGTATTATTTGTTACGGTCCGTAAGCTAAGCCAAATTTGTGTATAAATAGCAGAGGTTGGCACTTGAAATTCTGCGTATGTTCGACGAAGAAATTCGTTCTATGCTCCGAGATAATCTCTGTTTATCACAATTAACACACACGGGTCACTAATCGACGCCGCAATCAGGGTATTAACTCGATCGCTATTACGATTCATTTTCCGATCGATCAATGTACTCAATGGATGTTTAAGTACTGCCCACATTAGGGTGATGCTTTGTCATTAGTCGTTAATTCGACGGATGTTTTAGCATAGCACTTTGTCTTTCGTTGTGAGGGTTGATCTCGTGAGTTATCGTAAATGTTGTATTGATTATTAACCCCGAATTGTGAGCCTGTTATTAAATTTAGGATTTGAAAAGGCTAAATCAGTAGGCTAGGCTCTGCCCGAATTAAATCTGCAATGTGAGTCATTCTCTTTTTATCAACTATTTTACAATACCTCAAATTATTTTCAAGGTTATAATTACAGGGACTAAGTCGTGGATATCTTGAATTACTGGTTAGTGGGGTATTGTGCACATTACTAATTTCTCCCAGTTAGGTTCATTGACCTACTCGGGATAATCACTGTTAGGTTCATTGACCTACAGGGATAATCATCACTATTTAGGTTCATTGATCTAAATAGTGGTATGACCATCGTCACCATTGTGACTTGTCACCATTGTGACAGAACGCCAGATAAAAATAAGATAGAAGCCATTGTAATCGCTCTTATGCTGTAATTGATAACTATGCATCATTATGCAAAATAGAATGATTCACTCAGTATTTCCCGCTGACAAAACCTTTTTCAAACATGTTTTAGGTGATCTGTTATGATCTAGGAAAAAGTGCCATACAACACTACAAGCTCAAGGAAGTGGCTCAGTATAAAATAAAGAAACATGTTTTGTAAAATAAAAAGATTTCTTAGTGAAATCAAATGATTGTAAATTACCAGGGTTTTATCCCGCGTTGTGAAATAAAATAATCGGGAAATATTTCAGTTTTAAAAAGATCCTGATGATAAACTTCCGCTGTTAAACTCAATTAATTAAATACCACGGGATTTCTGTTCCACGGCTCCTGAAACGGGTCAAACCGGGTTGGGGGCCGTGACAAAGGTTCACCTCAAGAGATCAACAACGTTTAAACAAGAAAAAGGGTTACAGTTCTGGTTCTGGTTTTCAAAAGAAACCAAACCATAACGGTAATTTCAAAAGAAAAGGATTAAGATTTATTCCACCGAAAAATCATAAAAATGAAAAAACTTATAAACCAAAAACTGTTTTTGTTTCAGGAAAATCATCTGAAGAAGAAAAGGAGAAATTGTTCAGAAATCAAATAAACAAAGAATTCCTTTCGAAGAAGCAAAAAGAAATGAAGATGGAAGTTGCTTTGAGGAAGGAGACAAGAACCTGTTTTCAATGCAAAATTGGTGGTCATATTGCTAGGAATTATCCAAAGGCAATTCAAACAAAACAGGGAGTTTCTGAAAAACTGAAAGAAAAGATGGTTGAGAATGAATCACCAACCAAACAATTTAAAGTTTTCAAAAATTCAATGTTTGAGGTTGGTGAATGTTCAAAAAATTTTTACAGAAGAAAAGTGAATCTTGACAATCACAAATGGGTTGTTAAGAAATCTGATGATAGTTCTAGTAATGATTCTGATTCGTCAAAATCAGAGGAGCTATTTTCAGGCGATGAATCTGATTCCATAAAGTCAGATGAGCCACGTGTTGAGTTAAAATTAGAAACATCAGTTCCGCCAATGGATGATGTTAATTTTCCACCATTGAGGGCCGAGAATTTTAAACAAAAAGTTGGTAAAATTGAGATTTCAAATCAAATTTTTTTCAGAAAAGAAAGAATTTGATATTGAAAAAGTCTTTAACCTCACAGTTCAAAGTATTTTTGGAAAAATGGTTGACGGGAAGGTCAAAGGGGTAAAGGAATTTTATGAGAAGAAAACAAAGAAACCAGGTAAAAATGGGTCATCCCAGGTTTGTGATTGGGATGGAACATATTATGATGATTAAAAAACCAGGACTTGCCGGAGCTTCCAGGTTGGTAAGAGTGGAGCAGGAATCGGCATCTTTCTTGAGAAATTCACTTTGGTGATATTTCAACGTTCAAGTGGTAAATCAGGGACATTAAGTTGTACTTGATTTTCTACAAGTGGTTTTTGGTGATTGAACTTAAAATTTGTTATATTTTTTTTACAAGTGGCATTTTGATAAAACAATGTGATGAGACCCCTAACCTACAAGTGGTTTTATGAAATCAACAAAACTAATTTTCCGGAAAAACCATTTGATTAAAACAAACTTAAGTGTTTTGAAATCACAATGGGAAAATAGTTTGTTGTGAGGGGGAGTTCTGATTGTTTATGTCAAGTGGATGGCGAATTGAAGCAATTCACAACAGTTGTTACTTTATTTGTACAGTTTGTTTTCAAATTTATTTTAAATGCTTTTGCATTTTAGGGGGAGTAAGAATTTTCAGAAAATCCAAAAACATTAGAAAATTTGAAAAAGCACAAAACTCATTTTTGATTGAAAAAATTGAAAAACAACAAAAACATGATAAAATAAAAAAGAGTTTTGTTGTAGAAAAGAGGAAATGATAGTACATCAGTGGACGATCACAACATGCTAAAGAATTGGAAAGTCAAAATGTGATAAACGGTCTCACTGATGATGTGCCAGTAGGTTTTTACACATTTAGTAGATTGTGACGAGACATAAACCTAAATTTTAAACTTACTTATATCGTGGGGAACATCTCTCGGATATATGGGTAACCCCCGAAATCTTGTTTTAAAGGTCACTCTTTCTGAGATACTAGGTCTTTGTACTCAGTGATATCTGGGGTATTATCCCGGGACTTCTGATTTTGCGGAAGCAATGGCCTAGTCCCCGTATAATACTTTTCGCTTGCTTGAAATATAGCACCACCCTCAGTACAAAAAATGATGAAACATTGAAAAATGCTAATCATGTGCTGTTGAAGAAAATATTCTCTAAAGGGAACACACCAAAAGTCGAAGCCGTCATCTCTCTGATTTTGCGAAAGCAATAGCCTGAGCTCTCATGGCCCTCGCATTTAACCCTTTACAGATATCATCTAGGTATACTCACCTGTAAGACTGAATATTGGGATCTGGATACGGGAGTATATTCTGAGGTGGGACATGCGAATAAGTTTAAGTCTCTAAAACATTAATCTCGTATCTCGAAACAGTTGAACTTTGTGTGAAAATTTAAGTGGATCAGTATACTGACAATCTAAGTGAATCATTTAGAACTGAAAATGTATAAAGCTTAACGGTGTTGGTGATTTGTCTCAAAAACTGATATGATCCTCTTATACAAACTCACAAAAATATTGTTTGTAAATATTTCTTTATTGCATTTCTTTCAAGTTTAAAAAGCCCAAAAATATTTTAAGTGTGTTTTAGCATAAATTTTGAAAAATTCAAAAAGATTTTCGACAACTGGTGTTGAATAGCTGATTTTCAAAATTCTAAGTGCTAAGAATGATGAACAAAAGGTTTGGGAGAGTTTGTTTGAAATGTTTGAGTAGAAAAATGTTATTTTTACAAGTGGTTCATCAGAGATTAACATTGTAAAATCATTTATTGATTTGTGTATACAAGTGGTAAGCAGAGAATAAATTTGTCAAATTTTTAAATTTGTGAAATTTATTGTGAGGTAGAGATTGTGCAGGTTAACCGGGTTTAGATTCTGAGCAAGATGCGAGCCAGGTCATGATCTTGAACCTGTGAAAGCAAGACTACGATCCCAGCATAATTCAACGGGGAGTCTGCTAGCAAAGGGAAATCTGAAGATAGTAGAGCCAGATTTCAGATCCTGTGACTACAGAGAGCCAGGAGTTGTTTCTGAACCTGTGAGAAACTTAAAGAATCAAGAGATCTGATCAAGAGAATTAGAGAGAGATTAGAGCCAGGTCGAGATCCTGAAGATGAAAAGAAGAGAAGAGAAAGATTGAGGATGTTTTACATTGTTAGATACTTTGGAAGAGTTCGAGAAGACAGATAAAGACTGAAGATTGAAGACTCGACACCGAAGACTTCGTCAACATCCGAGGGGTAGTTTGTTGGTGCATCCATCTGTCGACTTCGTCTTGTATCGACTCTTGTATTGTATAAGATAGATCAGGGCACGCAAAATGAGAAAAGTGTGTTTAGGGATAATTTCGCACGAAATTAAGTTTCACATGAAACAAATTTCGTTTGGGCAGGTCCGTGCAAAATTAGCTTGCCTATAAATACTAGGTGTGCCTTGTCATTTGTAACTTTCCGGATTCAGTACCGAAGTGCTGCCGAAGTGTCTACTCGCTGTAAATCTTTGTTAAATCAATCAAAAGACAATTTAAAGTGTATATCTAGCTGAATTGAACTTGATACGTTTGTTTCCGCCTCTCGTATCGAGCAAAAACTCTTCTGATCGACTCGTTCGGGTCAGAAAACGATCCTACACTTTAGCTGAAAACAGAATAAAAGGACTCACCTTGCACCACTGACTGATGTGATACCAGACAATTTACGCTACCCTGCACGAACAAAGAAGGTGTTCAGCTGTTTCATCGCCATCTACACACAGACAACATTTCACGTCTCCGCCCCAACAGTTCCGATCCCAGAGTGAAGTCAGCGTGGGAATACGATCTAAAACCTCCCTCCAAAAAAATATTGTCTTTTTTTGGGACCTATTTCGACCATTTCACAACGTGCCTGCTGCTGAAATCGGAGCCGCTATACAGGAAGTTCTTGACAGCATTGACTGAAAAATCAGAGTCATTACCTCCCAACCATTTCCAACCATCTTTGCCATCGGACAAAGTGACATTATCGAGGAGCCCGATCAACTCGTGCCATTAAAGTAATTATTCGGCAGAGCTTGGGTTTCTCGACAAATTCCAAACCCCCATAAAGTTTATATTATCCTGATTGTACTGGTCCGCCACCAGTCGTCGTTTCTCTTGTTCCATTCTAAATATATTTGAGAAACGGGTTTTGTGCATAATTATGCACATGCGCATTAACATGACTGGCCTTGTTAGCATATTATGGCAAACTATGCACATGTACATCAACATGAATGACCTTGTTAACCTATTATATCAAATTATGCACATGTGCATAACTGTATATCACCCAATGCTACCTTATTATCATATTCAACCATGAGTTACAGGTTCATATAACTTCATAATATAATTGATTACATAATAATATAACTGCATAACTGTATGTCATAAAAAAAAACAACACCAAAATAACAATACATACAAATTATATATCATTTATGAATAAATAATTAAGATTAGTATTCAAATTAATGTGCATATTAACCAACTATGACAATTTATGCATACGTGCATAACTATATAAAACACAAAATCACCTTATTATATTGATTTATTAAGTGAATCCTATTCAAATTTTTGTACATGTTAACATACTATTACGTTTTATGCACATGTGCATAACTATGTATCACACACCTCATTGTCTTATTCAGTGTAATCGTAGTTTGTCAAACTTTGCACATGTGCATAACTGTATAGAACATAAAATTAGTTTATTCATGTTCCGTATAAACCTATTATGTATAAGCCTGTTATGTCGTGTTAATGCACATGTGCATTAACTATATATATCATAAAATTATCTTATTATCCTATTTCGTATAAGCCTATTCTGCCTTTTCTGTATAAGCCTATTCTGTCGTGTTACTGCACATGTGCATTAACACCACATAACTTGTCGACAATCATAATTTAGTAGTAAAACCCTATCATTTACCAAATCAACTTTTGTGTTGCCAATCATATCCAACATTATGCACATAACATCATTCTTTATTAAAAAATACATAAAACAACACATCAGTACCACATTACACATAGTTCATCACAACATTAGCCCTTCTGTTCACTCAAAAATCATATATATACCACGATTTTTAATAATTCATTTATGAAACAACTGTTTAAATGTAATAACCACATAATAACATGTCTGAATCGACGGTTGATAGGTGTTTTTTCATATACGACTACAAAACAAGGTGTATGAACTTACAATTTCACGGAACGGTGCAACAGAGGATCGATAGTCCGTTGGATGACTTGTGTTCTTCTGATTATCCCTATATGTGCATTACGATCGTTTTGCCCTGATTTAGACTGGAATACAAATGTGCAATCGGTGATTATGTTGTTAATGCAATGATATCGGCTAATTTTGATGATGGATACATGATGAATTATAAGATCGAGATGATGAATTTTGGGGGATTTGGAGTACGACGTGAACTGAGATGATGAATTGTGTAGAGATTGGATCCGGATGTGAACTGAATATAAATGATGGTTTAATCTAATGTTTGAAGTCCAGGAGGAGGAGAGGCATCTGATTTAATTTTTATTATGTATTTACAAAAATGCCATGTGTTCACATTGGTTCTCGCGGTTCTCGCAATAAAGGTGGTTCTCGCATGAACCCTACCCTATATATGTATATATATATATATATATATATATATATATATATATAGTGTGAGGTTCATTGGGGAACACTAAAAAAGTGGGGAACAATGTGGAACGGACTCAAACGAACTCCGATTGGACTCATTCCAGTGGCGTTGGAACCGGCTCGTCGAACCCTAACTAGGATCTTTTAACCCTGAACCCTAAATCATAACCCCTAAACCATAAATATATTAGGGTTTGGCTTTTAGGGTTTAGCTTTAGGATTTTGCTTTAGAGTTTAGCTTTAGGGTTTAGATTTAGGGTTTAAGAGGTTAGCTTTAGGGTTTAGGGTTTAGCTTTAGGTTTAGCCTTTAGGGTTTAGCTTTTAGGGTTTAGCTTTTAGGGTATACTTTAGATTTTACGGTTTAGCTTGGGTTTTAGCCTTATTTTTAGTTTTAGGGTTTAGAGTTTAGGAGTTAGGATTTAGGGTTAAGAGATCTTAGTTAGGGTTTAACGAGCCAGTTCCAACGCCGCTGGAATGAGTCCAATTGGAGTTCCTTTGAGTCGGTTCCCCGCTGTTCCCCACTTTTTTAGTGTTCCCCAATGAACCTTCCCCTATATACACACACACACACACACACATATATATATATATATATATATATATATATATATATATATATATATATATATATATATAGTGGAGAGTTAAAATGAGAAGAATTTTTTTTGTAAGAAGAGAAAAGAAGAAGTTTCAACCAATAAGAATGTTTAATTTTACTTCATTTAATATTTACATTTAATTTTAATATACGGGTATATTGGCAAACTTTATATAGATCATTAATTTGTAATCTCACCTTTAATAACTAACTAACTAACTTAAATTTGTAACTCCTTTTCAAAATATATAGTTTTTCAAATTAAAAAACAACTTAATTTAAAGTGTAGAATAAATTAATAGGTGTGTAGGATAAATTACGAGTTGTGTAGGATATATTTCGACGTGTGTAGGATAAAATTCAATAATGTGTAAGGTATATGTAGGAAAATTTTGATATGTGTAGGTTTTATAGATTATATGTAGTATAATTAATGATTAGTTGACTAATTAAGTGTAGGGTAGGGATAATGTAGATTAATTCAAAAGTGTGAGAAGTGTTTTAAACCATTAGATCTTTGATCTAATGGTTGAGATCAATAGGAACCAAATTATAAATTGTGTTTTTATAATTTGGACTGATTTGCAAATTGTAGGGGTAATATAGTGTCTTTGTATATGTTTCAAATTAGGTAATCTCTCCTAAATTCTAGCGATTCACTCCTAAATTCTAGCAATTCAATTTTAAACTTATTTTAAAATTCATAACATTATACATCTATCATAGACATGCTATTAGATAAATATAACACTATAACAGTATATAACTCTAAATAACACTATATAACACCATATAATACCATATAACACTATATAACACTATACATACATCATATAACACTATATAACACCAAAAAACACTATATAACACTATATAAAAATATATAACACTATACAGTTGATGCGAGTGAAGTGTGTATATAAGTTTAAGTATTTTTTTAAGCCCTTTTACACCTTTTTCGCCAAGTTTTAAATTTATAAAACACGATATTTACTAACACTAAACACACATATGGGCAAGTGCACCCATCGTGAGCGTAGTATAGTGTTGGTAAGATACCGAGGTCGTCCAAGGACACAAGATCTTTTAGTACCGGTTTATCCTCAACGTCTAATCAAATCAAAAAGTTAGAAAAAGGTTTTAAACTAGAAAAACAAAAACTAACTAAAATGTTGAAAAATAAAATAAAAGTAAAAACAGATAGACAAGATGAATCACTTGGTTCCGACTCATGTTTAGTGTAACCTTTGATTATTTCCGCAATTTTTCACTTTTTAAGAGATTATCTTAGTTATTGTAGTAGGCCCCTCTTTTGAAGGCGACGTTACCCTCAACCCAGTAGTTTGAGTCAGCAAGGATACAATCCTAAAGGGTCAGATTATTGAAAGATAATTAATTAAGTTATTAATGCATATTATGGTAGGCCCCTTTTTTGAAGGTGAGGTTACCCTCGGCTAAGTAGTCTGAGTCAGCAGGGATACAAAGTAGCCGGGTTAAAGTATTAATAGTAGCTTACATATGAGGGGATCAAAGAGTTTGGACCCCCGCCATCCATTACCGTTAAGTATTGAAGGAGGTCCTACTAAATTTGACCCAGGTCCTTGCAGGATCTATACACTGAACAAGGCAAGACTTTTACCAAACTGTTCCCTTAACCCCCGACCAGGTTGCCAACATACCTCCATATAGACTGTGGAGATATGAGTGGTGAAAATCTTTTATTTTATATAGACAGTAAAATAATGCCAAGACACCACGGACAAACGATAAGGAAAAATCACCTTCAACATAAGAAACTAGTTATTAAAGTCATTAATACATAACCAAGTAAAAAGTGCAAAAAGATTAAAAATAAAAAGTATTACACTAGACACTTTGTCTTCACCAAGTGATGTAAGAGACTTAGGCAAACATGGCCTTGATTGTCAAGAACTCTTACGATTAATCTTGGATCCCGAGATGACTCACGCACTCTATGATGGACAATGGATGATGGTGGTGGGTGGTGGGTGAAGTGTGAGAGAGGTGGTGTGCCAAGGGATGGTTTGAACTTGAGCCAAGCACTCCTATTTATAGGCTGAACAAAAGCTCGGGCACGGCCCCGTGTCCAGTGGGCACAGCCCCGTGTCCACATCCTTCTCTGTCTTCATTAATTGCAGTTTGTCTGCATTAGTTGACCATGCCCCCGTGTCCGCTGGGCACGCCCCCGTGTGCAGAAGCATATCTGTACTATCAAGATTTGCCTGGATTCTGCGAATCTTATAGTTGACCACGGCCCCGTGTCCGCTGAGCACGGCCCCGTGGTGGGCGATAGAAGCTTCTATAGCTTTGTCTTTTATGCTGGCACTTGGGCACGCCCCCGTGTTCACTGAGCACGGGGCGTGTTCAGCTTTCTGTTCTCTTGTTTTGCTTGGGAAGATGCTGTCGTGGGATCGGGCATGTCACGTTTGCTCCTTTTCTTGTATTTATGTTAGATTTAGCTGCCCTTTTGCTTCTTTTGTTAATTTGAGCTCATTTAATCCTGAAAACACAAAAGGAAGACAAAAGCACACTTTTTCCAACATTAGTACTAAAAAAAGGTTAGTTTTATGCCACAATTGATGTAATTTATATGTTGCATTTTGCACACATCAACAGTTCTGAACGAGATGACACAAATTCGTAGATTAATTCTTAATCCGTATTCCTATAATTAAGGGTGCCGGTTATAAAAGGTTATCATTTAATTAAATTAGTAAGAAAATTACTTGTTTACCCTTTTGAATTAATTTAGATTGAGGACACATGTCATCACCATAATATTTCTCACCCTTCTCACACTTTTAGATTAATGTACAGGGTTCTTTACCTATATATATATATAGTGGGGGTTCTAGAGTGAACACTATTGTATTTGTGAATTGAGTGAACAAATCCTGACCATTGATTTATATCATCAAATCGTAAAATACACTAGTGTATTTTTATCATCAAATTATGACCATTGGTTTACACTTGTATATTGATAATCAAGGGCTAGGATTAATTCTGTAGTGTTCACTACCAAAGGGGTTGTTTACTAATGAACCTAACACAATATATATATAGGGAGAGGTTAACGTATAATATTTCCTAACGTACAAATGTACGATATAAAATTATGTAAGTTATAAAACTCAAAACCTTAATCACGCATGTTGAATAATCATAATCACGCATGTTGAAAAACCATAATCATGCATGGTTATGATTTTTCAACATGCATGATTATTGTTTTTCAACATGCGTGATTATGATTTTTCAACGTCAAACGAATGACATCTTCTTCTGGAAATCCTAGTTATTTTTAGCACGATATTGGGGAATCTCATTGCTATTACTCAAACAAGCATGAAACGTATGCTTGCATATTCGTCCATAGGGAAAATTGGATATGTAATTATTGGAATAATTGTTGGAGACTCAAATGATGGAGCTTGATTAGGGTTTTCGGTTTTATAACGTGCATAATTTCATATCATACGCTTGTACGGTAAGGAATATTGTATTTTACACTTTCACTATACACACACACACACACACCCACATAGAGAGACATATTTATTTAAAAGTAAATTACAAAAATTGTCCTTTATATATGTCACGTATTGCCAACTGTGTCATTTGTCTTCAATAATTACAGAAAACGTACTCGATGTTTGCAAACCTTCCAAGTTATGTCCTTTAGCCCTAAATCAGTTAATTTTTGTGGTTAAATCTGACCAAATGAATCCCACATGAGGATATTTTTGTGGTTAAATCTGACCAAATGAACCCCACATGAGAGTAAAATGACCAAAATACTGTCATGTGGGTTCATTTGGTCAGATTTAACCACAAAAAAAAATTAACTGAGTTAGGGCTAAAGGAAATAACTTGCAAGGGTTTGTAAATATCGAGTACATCTTCTGTAATTATTAAAGATAAAGGACATAGTTTGTAATAAGTGACATACATAAATGACGATTTTTATAATTTACTCTTTATTTAAACATATGAAACTAAAAAACTTATTAAAAAATTATTAGGCTAAGTAATTGATCCATTTACCAAAATAATAACAATGACAGTTAACATCATTAAAAAAAGAAACAAACACAGCAGCAACACAAAACATCCACCACACGGACATCACGACCCAAGCTGATGCGACCCAATTGTCACCAACCAATGGATTGCTAAGCAGGCCCAAACGGATTGTCAAGAAGCCCGCCAAGCTTATGGATTGAGCCTGCAAAGCTAAAGGAAGCCCACTGCATTTTTATTTAATTCAGCACTGCATTTTTAGTAATTCTGCACATGATTATTTGAAAGGTTCTGCATGTTTGTTAGTAGGATTAGTGGCATCGTGTGTCCAGGAAATAAGGAGTTAGTGGACCCCATGGGAACATGTCTCACGTAAAATCATGTTTAAATTCATTGTTTTTTCATTTTGGAATATTATGAGAAAATTGCCCCAAGTCTCTGTTTCTTTCTTAAATCTTCTTGGAGAATTGCCTACTCTACAGGCTAAAACCCGATCAATTTGGTGCTTTCATCCCTTACCCAAGTGCCTCCTAGAAAAGATTCATCCACACCCGATGATCCCATCCAGAACCTCTGCGACCAGTTCGCCCAATTTCTGGAAAAACACGCAACCTCCGAAGCCATATCCATCTCTCAGTTCGACTCCATGCAAGCATCCATGCAACAACAGTTGGACACCACCAACCGTTTGCTCGCCTTCCTCACCAACAAAGAAGGCAAACCTGAAAAACAGGGTGTCTTTACTACCCCCGGCCCTTCCAACTCACACCCCGACCCGAAAACACCACGCCCACCCAAAATTCTTTTACCTTCGTTTGACGGATCCAATCCGTTGGACTGGATTTTCCAAGCAGAAAATTACTTCACATACTACTCCATTCCGGAAAACGATCGCCTCCAACTAGCCGCCTTTCACTTCACCGGTGAAGCGCTTTGTTGGTACAAATACCTCTCTAATAATCGACTCCTTGGCACTTGGCCGGCATTCACTCGTGCCCTTGAGTTATGGTTTGGTCCCTCCGATTACGAAAACCATCAGGCTGCCCTCTTTCAACTCAAACAAACTTCCACCATATCCGCCTTTCAAGCCGAGTTCAAAAAGCTTTGCAATTGTGTTATTGGTTTACCAAACGAAGCTCTCCTCAAGTGCTATCTTTCCGGTCTCAAACCCGAAATTCTAGCCAAATTATCCATCCACAAACCTACCACTCTTCACCAAGCTTATGGTCTTTCTAAGCGGGTAGAAGATAAACTTGACCTTTCTAAACCAAAAACTATGACACATGTGCCTCCACGGCCATCAAACAAATACTGTATCATCCTTTGCACATATCAATTCTTGTTCGATTTCGGGCTCTAAATCGCTTTCTGGAAGGTTATGCGCGTACTGATGCGTAAATGTAACCAGTTTAATGCAACGAACACTCCGGAATAGTGAAATAGGCTTCACATACCTTAAATAATCTTTACATAACTTAGAAATAAGTTTTGAATGCTTTGGTATGACAAAATCAAGTTAATTCGCTTACAGGGACTAAATTTGACAAACTGCTAAAGTATGCCAATTTGAACTGTAACAGACATTCCGGAACATGACCATAAGTTAAACATACCACAAATATCCTTTACATAGCTTAGAAATAGGCATTGAGGGGTTCGGTGTGCTAAAATAAACTTTTGGGTCATTCAGGGACTAAAAGCGTCAAAAAGTGCACAAGTTTGCACTTTCGCGCATATCTTGCGTTCTGAATACATCCGGCCATCCAAAAATTTATGTAAGCGCTAAAATATTTTATTTTAGTGTTTGGCATGAGAAAAATCCATTCATCACGTCTTTTGGACCGTTTTTCGCGCTTATGCGCATGTCGTCGTAATTAAGCGAACATCGCGATCGTACGACCAAACGAACCGACATCCGGGATATTTTTGAGCATGTTTCATGTCCACAATATTTAGGAATCATTTTAGGGCCTTAAAGTTGACTTAACGAGCCTTAAACATGTCGGAAATGGCCTTAATACACAACGGGGACTGAAATGGAAACTTTGGAAACTGGTTGCTGATCAGAAGGACCTAGGCGTGACACCTAGCCCCCTACGCGTCACGTGAGGCCCCTTCATAACAGAAAAAGCTATTTTAACAGCTGTTAACAACTCTTATGCACTCCAAAGGCCAATGCCACATGTCAATCCCTGATGTTGGGGGCCATTTTGAGTTACCACAAGTTTGCAACAAGTGTAGGGATGTGATCAAAGCTTGGTATTCGAGAAACGATCCTAACGGTGGTCCATTTACTATAAATACCCACCTCAATTCCTTTCAAAACCCACAAATCTGATCTAAGAAGCTCTAAGTTGAAGCCATTTGCTTCATACCTGAACTACTTGGATCGAGTTTAGCTTGCGGGGACCCTTTGTAAGTGTTCTTTCGTTCTTTCATTCGTTTTAGCGTTAAAATCAAACTTTGTTTGACTTTATGCATTGACCAGTTTATGGTCAATGTGAAGTTCGTTTGAACTTCATAATGTGAGCGTGATCACGATGGTTATAGTCCCTAGTGACTATACCTACTGATTACCACGTTATCTAGGCTCAGTGACGAGTCGTGGTTTCGGCCAAAATGCGTGTTATTGCGTATTTTGTAACCAAACTATTTTTAGGTATCAAAACCGTTTGTTTTGATACCAAACCTGTTTTCTAAACTTAGGTAAGCATGTTTTAACATGCTTAGCTCGTCACTTTTAGTTTAGTGCTTATATTGGGTCGTAAGGTAAGCGATCTAAACAATCGCTTATACTTTCGAACCCGGCCCGTTTGGTCGATCATTAGGATCCGACCAAACACATTAGGTGACCATAGTATATAGGGAATAACCTTCCGAGGTTATACCTTATGGTCGCTTCGTTTATGTAGTTGTATGATAGGTAGTTTATATGCCTTAGGTAAATTACCAAAATGCCCTTTTTACGCCAAAATTCATTTTAAGCATATGTAACATAACTTTTAACATCTAAACTGATTTGGCAACAATATTAGACATGTTAAGGCATATTTTACTTATCATAGGGCTAGTTAGCCATTCCGAACGCGTTTTACGCGAACGACACGTTAAAGTAGCATAAGCTACCTAAACGGGTCGTAAGCACTTAGGTTAGGTTTCATTTTAGTATGTGGGCTTTGTTAAACCATATTACACGAGTTCCCATACTCATTTGGTTTACGAACCCTCATTCTATCAAATCCTCCGATTTAGGTCCGGTATATTAACATAGTTACCTATATTAAGTGTCGTTTGATATCCGTGATCTCTAGCATTGTTTGGTTGTTACTCAAGGACTACTAAGCAATGTCAAGTGAGTACATAGACCCCTCTTTTACTGTTTTCAAACTGTTTTGGGGTGAAACACATGTGCCTACTTGTTACTTTCATGCTTTCCATGTTTTCACATCATATACTTGCTATGTTCATTAGTACACTATTAGTACATTGTGTTACATTACATTTCATGCTATGTATGCCCATTGTGTGCATACTTAGTACATTGTTTTACATTACATTTCATGCTATGTATGCCCATTGTGTGCATACTTAGTACATTGTTTTACATTACATTTCATGCTATGTATGCCCATTGTGTGCATACTTAGTATATCGTTTTACATTACATTTCATGCTATGTATGCCCATTGTGCGCATACTTGGTACATTGTTTTACATTACATTACATTTCATGCTATGTATGCCCATTGTGTGCATACTTAGTACATCGTTTTACATTACATTTCATGCTATGTATGCCCATTGTGCGCATACTTAGTACATTGTTTTACATTACATTCTATGCTATGTATGTCCATTGTGTGCATACTTAGTACATTTATTATTCATCACATGCTTACATTTTGGTTTGTTTAAATGGGACAATGTACATTCATTAACAGCGATCATGCCGCTCGGTAGTAGGTAGTGGTACCATAGGACTTGACAACTCCCATTCCTGAAATCCCGGGTTTGTTTGGATTGGAAGGAATGACCGAATCCGACTACATTTCTAGGTGGACCTTAGACTTTGTGCTAGGGTTTATTCTACAGTCACAAGGCTTGGATGTATGAATTTTCACAATACCGCATAGATGTTTATATCAGTATGGCATGCATTTGTTCCACAAAACATAACTTTGATTTAAACCATGTTTTACTTCAATACCTTGTTTTTGTGCATTTTTACATATGGATGAGTTGATATATTTCACTTACCATACATGATATTTTGGATACGCATTTCATGATTTACATTAGACATAAACATTTTGACATTGATATACAAAATTCATGATTTACATTAGACATAGACATTAGACATGGTTTTCACACAAACATTTTGACATTTGATTTTACATAAACATTTTACTTTGGTGGTTTGGTTTGAGTAAGTGATTTAAGTAACGAGGCGTGTGTAATATGATACAAACATGGTGGATACGCCGCTGGTACTTCCTATATATAAGTGCTTGTATGGTATTACATATCGTAGCGTTATTCGAATCATTTCAATTTAAGACATATAACATTTTATACAAATAACATACTTTTCACAAGACATTGTTTTACAAAACAACTTGTCTTATACAAACTCATTTTACTTGGTTATTCATTTAACCATACATTATTCTCTTATTTATACATATCATCTGATCTTATTGCTTTTCAAATGATTTACAAGACAAAGCAAATTACAAGGTTCATGACTAAACATTTTCTTAAACATAAGTCATGAATTCTATTTTCACAAAACCTATGTATCTCACAGGCATTTTTATGCTGACGTACCTATTTTCACATGTGTTTCAGGATATGACGCATAGGATTTATCAAGATACACTTAGGCGGACTTGGGTCTTAGTGACAATAAAAGATGCAAGACTAGTTATTTATGATATATTTCTTCGATTGTCAAGACATTGTAACTCTTTTAATCAATAAAACAATATTTCAATTTCCATGTGTTATGAAACAATGATTCTGTTACAACACTCCCCGACGTTTCCGCCACGTTTTGTTGTTTTACGTGGTCGGGGTGTGACAAAAACTTACCAGCCTCGTTCTTTTTTTTCCAACCTCAAATAATTCTAATTCGACCTCCACTAACTCTATTGTTACCACCACTACACCTCCTAAGCCTTCGACCACACCACTTCTTCCCACCCCCAAACCCCCGTTACCGTTTACCAAACTCTCGCCAGAAGTGTTGCAAAAACGCCAAAGCAAAGGCTTATGTTTTCGATGCCCTGAAAAGTATTTTCCGGGACACAAATGCAATCCCCCACAATTCCTATTAGTCGTCGACTATGAGGATGAATTGCCTTCCAATCTCGATCAAACCCATGACGCAACCCTTGAACAAATCACCGACAACACTCACCAATTCTTTTCCCTTTCTACCGCCGCCTACTTTGGCATCTCTTCTCCGCAAGCCCTTCGTGTTACCGGCAACGTTAACCACAAACCCGTTCAGGTGCTCATCGACACCGGGAGCACTCATAACATCATCCAGCCGCGTTTGCTTTCCTACTTAAAATTGGAGAGCCAGTCGATACCTGGGTTCTCCGTTATGGTCGGTAATGGTGATCATCTTCTCTGCAATAAGATGTGCCCTTCTCTAGGGTTACAACTTTTTGATACGGCTTTCAAAATACCTGTGTTTGTCCTTCCGGTTGAAGGAGCTGATATCATATTGGGCTTAGCCTGGCTTCGTACCTTAGGCCCAGTACTTGCAGATTTTGCAATACCCCAACTCACTTTTAACATAGGCCAAAAGGCCATCACGTTAAAAGGAGAACCCTCCAGTAGTCTAGTTACCCCATCTACCCTACATACACTACTTACAAAAAAATACCATTGCTTCTGTACATGCCCTTGTTCTTGTCAATAACGCTACGACTCCACAAAATTCCCAACCGCCCCTCACCCATGCGGACCCCCACATACATCATCTCCTCCAAACATATCATTCCATATTCGATACACTTAAAGCCCTACCCCCCCCCCCCCCCAACTGCACACAAGATCATCGTATCCCCACCCTACCATTATCTAAACCGGTTAACGTTCGTCCGTATCGTTACCCTCAGTACCAAAAGGAAGTTATGACAACCCTCATATCCGACATGCTCAAAGCGGGTGTTATCAAACCTAGTACGAGTTCGTACTCGTCCCCAGTTCTTCTCGTTCGCAAAAAGGATGGCTCTTGGTGCTTTTGTGTAGATTACCGAGCATTAAACTCCATCACCATCAAAGATCGATTTCCGATTCCAACCGTCGATGAACTGTTAGAAGAGCTACATGGTGCTACGGTATTCTCTAAAATTGATTTAACCTCAGGGTATCATCAAATACGGGTAGCTATGGAAGACACTCATAAAACCGCATTCCGTACCGTCGATGGCCATTACGAATTTTTGGTCATGCCCTTCGGGCTCACCAACGCACCATCCACCTTCCAATCTACTATGAATGAGGTGTTTCGTGACGCTTTGCGTAGGTATGTTCTCGTCTTTTTCGACGATATCTTAATATACAGTTCAAACAGAAATCAACATTATCACCATTTAAATGCGGTGTTTCAAACCTTAGCCGCAAACAAACTGTTTGCAAAATATTCGAAGTGCATTTTTGGTGTAGACTCGGTCTCCTATCTGGGCCATATCATTTCATCTAAAGGTGTCAAAGCTGAACCAGACAAGTTACAAGCAATCCAATCTTGGCCTGAACCATCATCTCTTACCACTCTCAGAGGTTTCCTTGGGTTAACCGGTTATTACCGGCGTTTTGTCCGGGACTATGCTCGAATTGCCACACCCCTTACTGGTTTGCTAAAACATCCGGTCTTCAAATGGACACATGCTGCATCTCGTGCTTTTGAACAATTTAAAAGCTCTATGGTATCTCTTATTACCCTCACTCTACCAAATTTTAATAGACCCTTTGAGGTCACCACTGATGCATCGAATGTGGCGATTGGTGCAGTCTTATCACAAGAGGATAAACCCATTGTTTTTTTAGCAAAAAAATGTGCCCGCGAATGCAAGTTTTGTCGGCTTATGTGCGCGAGTTATACGCCATTACTGAGGCTGTCAAGAAGTGGCATCAATACTTGCTTGGTCGGAAATTCCATTTTATACCGACCAACGGAGTCTTAAACACCTGCTCACTCAGGTGGTGCAAACACCCGAATAGTATCGTTGGGCGACAAAGTTATTAGGTTTTGATTTTGAAATCTTTTATAAACCGGGGAAGGAGAATCGGGTTGCTGATGCATTAAGCCGAGTCGATGGTCCGGTTCTATTTGCAACTTCTTCAACTGACCCAGTTTGGTTAGATCAGTTACGAGTCTTTTACAAATCTCAAGAAGGTTCCACTTTGGTCGCTAAACTGCTGAAAAGAAACAACCGTTTTTCATTTCGAAACGGACTGCTTCTTCATGACAGTAAATTATTCATTCCGGAATGCCAAGATGTTCGAGCCCTTCTTCTTCACGAATATCATTCTACCACAGTGAGTGGCCATTCCGGGGTTAAAACGACAGTTAAACGCCTATCGGCAAATTTTAGTTGGCCCAAGGTGAAGGTAGCGGTTGCGTCTTTTATTCGCAACTGTGAGGTTTGTCAACAAGTCAAATACCCCAACCATAAACCTTACGGTAACTTTCAACCTCTTCCCGTTCCTTCGAACGTGTGGCAGGATATCTCGATGGATTTTATAACCCATTTACCGGTGTCGCAAGGCAAAACCGCTATATGGGTGATTGTTGACAGGTTCTCAAAATTTGCTCACTTTATTGCTTTACCGCCCAAGTACGGAGCTGCAACTTTAGCTACGTTGTTCCTTCACAACATCTACAAGTTGCATGGATTTCCTAAGAGCATTGTCAGCGATCGAGACTCTCTTTTTCTAAGCAATTTTTGGCAGGAAATGTTCAAACAGGTGGGTACTAAACTAAAATATTCCACAGCATATCATCCCCAATCTGACGGTCAAACGGAGGTCGTCAATTGATGCCTCCAAACGTACCTTCGTTCATTTGCTAGCGACGAGCCACACACTTGGAACCGTTATCTATACCTTGCCGAGTATTGGTACAACACATCGCATCACTCCGCCATTAATATGACCCCCTTTCAAGCTGTGTATGGCAGGCCTGTACCAGACATCAATCACTATACACCGGGAAAATCAACAACAACCTCTATTGACTCGAGTTTGCAGGAGCATGAACGCTTGAGGAAAGTACTCAAAGAAAACTTAAGGAAAGCACATCAACGAATGCTTAGTTTGGTTCAGCATCAGCGTATTGATAAGGAGTTCAAGGTAGATGACCTGGTGTATTTAAGGCTACGTGACTACAGACAATCGTCGGTAGCTATTCGAAGCTCAAAGAAACTTTCTCGTCGTTTTTACGGTCCATTTCGAGTTTTGGAGCGGATTGGAGCGGTTGCATATAGGTTAGACTTGCCATCGGATTCACGTATTCACCCAGTATTCCATGTATCCCTGTTGCGCCAAACCCATGGGAACCCAGGATTTGTTCTGTTACCAAAATTTGATGACATCAACATAGAACCAGTGGAACCGGAAGCTGTCTTAGACCACCGTTATCAAGCGAAGACACTACAGTTGTTGGTTACTTGGAAGAAAAAGCCTTTAGAAGAAGCAACGTGGGAAAATTTCGCAGAATTAATCAATCGTTTTCCTGAATTCACGGCTGCAGAGGAGTACGTCTCACAGCTCGAGGACGAGGACGAGCTGAGGGTTAAAGGAGGGGAAGTTGATGCGGCCCAATTGTCACCAACCAATGGATTGCTATGCAGGCCCAAACGAATTGTCAAGAAGCCCGCCAAGCTTATGGATTGAGCCTGCAAAGCTAAAGGAAGCCCACTGCATTTTTATTTAATTCAGCACTGCATTTTTAGTAATTCTGCACATGTTTATTTGAAAGGTTCTGCATGTTTGTTAGTAGGATTAGTGGCATCGTGTGTCCAGGAAATAAGGAGATAGTGGACCCCATGGTAACATGTCTCACGTAAACTCATGTTTAAATTCATTGTTTTTGCATTTTGGAATATTATGAGAAAATTGCCCCAAGTCTCTGTTTCTTTCTTAAATCTTCTTGGAGAATTGACTACTCTACAGGATAAAACCCCATCACAAGCCTAGCCAATCGATGGCAGCCACCACTGACCGACGACCACCAACTCCACCAGCCCGAACCACCTACCTTCATCGTCCACCACAACACCACAACCACTTACGATATGTTTTTCTTTTCTAATACTACTTTGCCATAACGTTAATCGTCATGTTAAAATGTTAGCGTTTGGGTCTAAGGGCCTTTTTTCGGTTCGTAAAGAACACTTGAATACTCAGCACCGACTCCAATATATACACACAACCTTATATTCACTAAATAAAAGCAATAGTCTGTTCCGTTTTCACATTATCACGTCGTCAATAACGAACCAAGAATCTGATCGTGGATATTTTAAATCTGTCAAATGGCTTTTGTTTAGATTTTAGATGGTACAATAAGTTTATACGGTTTATGAAACATCCTAATATTCTGAATACAAAGATTTTGTGTCGTAAAAACAATGGAAATATTTGGTTAGACCACCCGTAGTGGCTTACTTGTGGGGCGTTTTTTTGCCCAATAATGCTCAATCACGCCGCGTAACCATTACGCATGGGCGTGTTTGGTGTTTGTTTTGGTTTAGGCGTTTTTATAATCACGCCAAATGGAGAGATTCTTGCCCAATCACATTGAAGCTTCCATTTGGTGGCCAATAAGATTTTTAAAGGTTTTTTTTTATTTTATTTTATTACAAAACATAATGCCCCACATTCTCACTACACCTCTTTTGTAAAAACGTCCAATAATGCCCTATTGCTGACTGGGCTGCCATATGACGCAAAATGCCCTAGGGTAGGGCATTATTCACCCCAACGACTACGCATGATGTTACCATGTTGTAAGGCGTTTTTTCATAAATTAAATAATACAAGATTCGATATGTTTTGGAATAACTGATATATACGAATGTTTGTTGTGGTAAAGTTAAAGAATAATAATAAAATTCGATAATTATTAAGGTGTCAGGATGTCAACACATAACTTGCCACGTGGTAACTTGGGTGATATTAAGGATTGCCACACCTCCTCTTTTATCACCTTAAACAAACCAATACCACACGTGTAGGCGTAGATACGTGACATTTATGTCTTTCTATACCGCACACACCATACTTTTATCGGCGTTTTTCACGGCGTTGTTGCTTGGGCTTGAACATTTTCACCGGCATTGAAATAAAGTGTGGGTTGACTTGACATTTGATGATTGGTGTGCCTTATAGCCGTTGGACCCTAGCGACACAATTTAAAAAAAAAAGATTTTTTTAATTAAAAGAACATTTAACCCACCTATAAAAAAACTCGATCGTTTCACCGTTTTCCAAAAAAAGAGGACGCAAAAATCATACACTACGAGTGATGAAAGAAATACCACGTTGGCCGACATCGAAGATCAAATAACTACGTTCAATAACATTCAACAAGAAAAAAACACACAAAAAATGAAAGCCTTTTAGATTTTCAAGCAAAAGGAAAGGAAATCACATATGAAATTCCTCATTATAAAAATCGATCACCTTGACGCCGAAGAGAGAGAACTTTACGACAAAAAGAAAGAAGAAATAAAGACAAAATATCGTACTTAGTTTTGGTTTTTTAAAGCTTCAGTACTTTTAGCTTTCCTTTTCTTTTAGGTAGTCTTTTTTTTTATTTAAATTAGAGAAAATTACTTTTTGAGTCCTTGTGTATTAGTGGTTTTAACCACTTGAGTCCAAATCAAAATGTTTAATGCCCTGAGTCCCTACAACCACTTTTTTTAACCATTTGAGTCTACTTTTTTAACGTTATTGGATTATTCTATTAGTTTTTAATGAAAACACTAAAATGCCCCTTTCTTTAAAAAAGAATAAAAATAAAATAAATAATATACCCATCTTATCTCTTTCTCTCACACACACTCAACCTTCCCATTCTCTCTCTCTTCTTTCATTCTCTGTAAAGACCGCCATAAGCATCATATACCACCACACTATCATATACCAACACACTTGTAGCCATAACCAAATCAAACTGAAACAAATTAGACAGGGGGTGTTTGGCCTAACTTTTATTTTTTTAGCTTATGCTTATATTTTAAAGTAGCTTATGCTTATTTTCTTTCTTTTGATAAGCTCTTTTTAAGTGTTTGAATTAGCTTATATTCTACAAGTTGATAAGCTCTTTTTAAGTGTTTGTGTTAGCTTTTGTTATTTAGCTTATGTTAGTAAAATGACCAAAAGGGGCATGGTTTTCATATATTCTGACATCAGCATTAGTATATGATGCATTACATGTTTGCATTGTTTGCATGTATAACAGAGCTTTATAAGATTTTTTTAACAATAATCTGACATAAGCAATTAGCAATTAGGACTTATAGCCAAAATAAGATTTTTTTAACAATAATGAAACGGATTAAATGGTTTTTCTTAACGACAGTAAATGATGCGTTTTCATTTGTATAAACCCGTGGGTAATGAGTAACGATGGTAAATGATGCGTCTTAATAAGTTGTTAAATTCACCATTCTTCAATATTAATTCACCATCATTTGAGGGCAAATGAGTAACTTACACCCTTATATAAATAAGCTTCTTCAAAATAAGCTAAATAACCATCTTCCCATAAGCTTTTTCAAATTAGCTTATATAAGATAATAAGCATAAGCTTAAAAAGCTAAGCCAAAAGCTTATTTTATAAAAAAAAAAAAAAAAAAGCTAAAAAAACTATAAGCTTGGTTAAAAAAGCTAGGCCAAACACCCCCAAGATCACTTTAGCAGTTAAACTTACTCGTTTTATAAGGTCTACAGGCTCCATTGCATGACGTATTTCTTAAGATTCCTTTATATACTTAAGAAGAACTGGTTATCAAAAAATTAAGGTTAGGGTTTTGCAAAATTGGAATGGGCCAAGTTTGACTAAAGATTGAAAATTTGATTAGAAAATGCATATGAATCGGATCGATTGGAATTTTGAGGAGATATGAAAGTATGAATCAAGAAGAGTGCGGTGATCAAATTGAAGAAACAAAGGATGATTGTGCCGTTTCTGAAGGAGAATCTTGACATTGCTCTACCACCCCATTGTTGCAACCTCTCCGTTATCTTCATTTCAGTTCATTGAAATAGATGAACTTGAAATTAGATTTGATTTGGGTTTATGTGAGCTTGTATAATTTGTTCCATTTTGTTCTCTGATCCTCGTATTCGTCTCTCTTTATAGATCTCACAGCCGCAGTGGAGGTGGGTTGGTGAGGTGGTGGTACAATGGTGGTGTGGTTGATGCGGTGGTGGTGATGGTGGTACAGTGGTGGGGTTGGTGTTATGGTGGTGTGGTTGGTGCGGTGGTGGTGATGGTAGTGCGACGGTGGTGCAGTGGGGTGTGGTGGTGGAGGGTGGAGGGTGGTAGGATGTCTAGAGAGAGAGAGAAACTGCAGTGTGAGTATGTGAAATGTGTGTATACTTAGTTTTATATATAATATTAAAATCTTTATGCATTAAAGACTTATTTCTTACACTTTTGTGAATATAGGAGTTGTACTTTGGATGTAAATGACTAAATTATCCTTGTAGTTAACTGACTTGGTGGATGATGTTAGAATTTTGGACTCAAATAGTTAATAAAAGTGACTGTAGGGACCCAGGGCATTAAACATTTTGATTTTGGGCATAATTTTCTCTTTAAATTATGTTCTCTTTTTTATTTGATCTACGTAATCTTTTTTATTTATAGGGTTAATGGATTTAAACACCCCCAACTATGGCCATTTGGCCGATGGCACTCTCAACTTTCACTTTGGCTCAGACCACTCCCAACTTAACACTTGGGTTGTCATGGCACCCTGTCGTTAAATAAACACTAACTTGGTTAGTTTTGTTGTCCTACGTGGCTAATTTTAGATGATGTGGCTTTTTTTTAATGAGGTGGCATGATGATATGGGTTTTTTGTTGTCTACGTAGGACAACTTCATATAAGGCCAAAACTGAAGTGGGTTCTTAATAATCAGTTTCACCCCCTCTCTCTCACTTAACACAACCACCATCACCCACACCACACCACCGTCCTGCCTTCCACCCCACCATAACCCCTGTTCAAGAACCATTGACCCACTGCGACCACCTACCCCACACCACCAAACACAGCTTAATCTGGATTTAGAAGCCTGTTCGAGATAATATCGAAACAAACGACGATGGGTTTTGATTTTGGGGGAAAACGGGGTTATGATGATGATCAGGTGTTGTTGAGGAGGGGAACCGTGGTGCCGTCACAGGGGGGTGGTGTGATGTTGAGGATGGGAACGGTGCCGTCGCCGGTGAAATTCGCCGTTTCAGGTGATGTTGAGGAGGGGAACAGTGGTGTCGTCACAGGGGGGTGGTGTGATGTTGAGGATGGGAACGGTGCCGTCGCCGGTGAAATTCGCCGTTTCAGGTGATGTTGAGGAGGGGAACAGTGGTGTCGTCACAGGGGGGTGGTGTGATGTTGAGGATGGGAACGGTGCCGTCGCCGGTGAAATCCGTCGTTTCACCTCCACAATTCCACACTATCTCTCTCAGACACTACCACAAACCTGTTTTCACCGCAAAATCGCCGGTGAAATTCGCCGGTGAAACATTACATTACAGTTTATCTCAAGAGCTAGCTACTTTGCAGTGTTGAGCACATTCAAAATTACACATAATACCCCCAAATCAGTTCGATATACAATATAGTATAGATATATCATATATGTGTGTATACATTTATTTTGATTGTGAAAGATGAAAATGAGAAGGCGATGATGATAATGATTTGTGTACGGATTCATATCCGAGCATCGTAATCAGTCATGGGGTCAACATCGACCCGTATCTTGGCGGGGCAACCCGGATGGTATGTGAGAGCACCAACAAGGGCTTTTTGTTTGCTCTTACGGTGCAACCGGTGTTGCAGCCATGGCGGTGATCGTCCCTCTTGTCTGATCTTCATGTTACAGATCTGAGCCACTTTCTCTTTACTTAAATCATCGATTGCTTAAATCATCTAGGATATAGTTTTCTGATTGGGGGGTATTAGGTGTTTTAAAGATGATGAATCAGGTTTACATTACACATCATACATGCCACGTCAGATTAATATGACACGTAGGCTAATTTTCCTAACCCAGTTAGTGTTTATTTAACGAGGGGGTGCCATGACAACCCAAGTGTTAAGTTGGGAGTGGTCTGAGCCAAAGTGAAAGTTGAGAGTGCCATCGGCCAAATGGCCATAGTTGGGGGTGTTTAAATCCATTAACCCTTATTTATATTATGTAATCTTTGTTTTATTATTGTTAATTATTATACAGGTATTTTAAAAAAATTAAATAGACATTTTATATTATTTAAATAATAAAAATAATAACAAAAACTGGGTGCCACGTGTCGAATAACGCCCACTCTTCTACCCCCCGTCTAACATTCCCTTTTGCACCACGCCTCGTTTCTGACGTGTACTGACGTGTCGTCCACGTGTCGAATAACGTTCACTTTTCAAGCCCCTCCACACCGTATAGTCTTAATACCACATGGTGTTGGTGTGGATTTGTGGTGTTTAGGCCACTCCACTCCACGCCGCACACACACACCACACCGTACACGGCTTTGTTACCGGCGTTGATGTGGAGGCGGCATGTTTTCCATCGGCGTGGAGCTTCCCTCTGCATTGACATGGCACGTTGTGATAGGCGATGAGATGTATCCGTTGGGGGTGTAACGGTCAAGTTAATTTTTTTTTACTTTCCAAAATTATTTACCATCTCCTATATAAATCACCCCATTTCTACCGTCTTTTATAAACTCTCTCAAATTCTCACAACTTTCTTTAATAAATTCTCATAAAATGTTTAAAAATGGCAACATTCCGTGGACTGAATAAGAAGATATCGCGTTATGTGAGTCATGGGTCGAAGTGCTTAGCCACTACACGCAGTGTAATCGCTCGAGTGGTCCATTTTGGGGGAGAATTTTCCAACACTTTTGCGTCTGTAGGGATGACACCACCCGAACCATGGACGCGTTTTCTTCTTGTTTTATGACTATCCGTTTGGATAGTGAAAGATTCGAGACGGTACACACCATGGTAGAAAATGCGGGTGGTGACCTTGGGAGGACGACATCATACAAGTCACCGTCATCAACTTAGGCACGACTACAACCGCGAATTCAAACACGTTTTGGTGTGTCAGATAATTAGATTTTTTATTTAATAATGTTAAATTTTTAGGATTTATTTTAATTATGTAATCTTTTTTTATTTTATTCCATGTGTTTTTTTTTAATTTTAAATTAGGTAATGTTTAATTATTAATGTTATTTGTCCAATTACTATTAGGGTTTTTTTTTTTTTTAAATAAACAGCTTTTATATAATTTTTAAATATAATTTAACAATAAAAACGGTGCCATATGTCGAATAATGCCACATTTCCACGCCTCGTCCCACACCTCCTTTTTTGCACCACGACCCATTTCTGACGCGTGCTTACGTGTCGTCCACATGTCGCATAATGTCCCATTTTCAAGCTCCTCCACACTGAATAGTCTAACACTACAAAGAGTGTGTAACACCCGGCTATTTTAAGCTTATACATGTCGCAGCCCCCGACCCCTGCCCCGAGAACAGGTGCCGCGAGATCAGATCAAGTGGTATCGGTGTTTATTAATTTGGCAGCGAAAATGAGACATCAGGACCGTAGTTAGGAAATAGTATCAGAGTTTAAACACTAAACTTTTATAAATAATAAATGGGACAAAACCCATGTTTCGTTTACAAATACACTTATAGGGATAAAACCCTAATTATTGAAAACATAAACTCCTTTTTATTTAGGTAACTTTTATAGCCACTTCTTTAAGCCTTCAGTGCTCTCCAGGTGGCTTCTATTAGCTTCATATTAAGTTACCTGAAAAACGTATTTTAAAAAGGTTTTATTAGCAAGAAATACTGGCGAGTGTATCCTAGTTTAATCAAAACAAGTGTTTATAACTTTACAGTATTAAGATTTACAATGTTTGTATCTATCCAATTATTCAATACAGCATTGCTACTGGGCAACCTTTGTCCCCCGTGCTTGCGGTCATGCTACTATTCGCAATAGTAACGAGTGTCAAGTAATGTATACAAAACCCCACATACTGATGATAATTGTAGAATCACAAAAACTTAATCACTGTAAGTATCTTGATAAACATTTAGGGTTTTGTAAAATATTTGAGACAATGACTCACAAAAAGGGTTTACAAAAAGAGAATATACTCACATTGTTAACTTAGATAATATTATAGCTTCCTTGTGATTCTCCTGGTTATTATCTATTAAAATTTAAACAATGCACACGTGTTAGTAAGATAAGCCAATTCACATTAGCCATACTACCGAGACAGAACTCCAACGAACTGAGTCAGGCAGAGCCTTGACATACATTAAGGAGCCTTGACATGCGTTAAGGAGCCCTAAATCAATCGGGTAGGGTAACAAATACGTGATCGGGGGTTATAATACTTACAACGAGGCAGAGCTTCGTTTTTAGGGGTATTATCCCCTATAATTATTGCCCACTAGAGAATTGAGAGAGAAAAGAAAGTTGAACGTTGAAGAATGAGGCCTGAGGCGGCCCCTTTTATAGGTCTAGTGGATGGTGGCTCGCGCCCCGCGCCCCGCGACTTTTTCTCCTTCGCGGCCCTCGAACAGGGTGGGGTAGGCTCTTGTCGCAACCCCCGCCCCCTATCTGTCCCGGGAATGGGTGGCCGCGAACAACAGTGTTGGTGGTATCGGTGTTTATTAATTTGGCAGCGGAAATTTCATCAGGATCGTAGTTAGGAAATATTTTATCAGAGTGAAACACCACATTTTATATATATTAATATATTGGGATAAAACCCAAGTTTTTATTACAAACTGATTTATAGGGATAAATCCCATTTTTATTGAAATAAAACGCCTTCTTTATTTAGGTAACTTTTATAGCCACTTTTCCAAGTCTTCAGTGCTGTCCAGCTGGCGTCTAATTGGCTTTCACATTTTGTTACCTGAAACGCGTTTAAAAATATTTTGTCAGTGGGAAATACTGGTGAGTGAATCCTAGTTTAATCAAGAAAAGTTTTATTAATTTAAACAATATTGAGAGGGATTACAATGTTTACATCTACCCAATTACTCATTCAGTACTGTCAATCCTGACTGGTGGGTCATATTACACATTGGCTAACTCTTTGTCCAATGGTAACGTGTCTCACATTTTGTATACAAACCCCAACATACCGTTAGGAATTGTAGAATTACAAAGACTCAATCATTGCTAAATTGTATTGTGAAAGAGTTAAGGTTTTGTAAAAACTGTTTACAAAAAGGAGATTACTCACATTGTTATCATAGATTTTCTGTAAGGGTTTCCTGAGAATTATCTATAATTTACACAAATGCACACATGTTAGTATAATAACCCATTTTAACATTAGTAATACCCTCCCCGAGACGGCATTCCAACGACTACGTCGGGCAGAACCACGACAGCCGTTACGGAACCCTAGATCAATCGGGCAAAGTATCTAATACGTATCCAGGGGTTATGATACTTACAACGGAGCAGAACTTCGTTAATTAGGGGGATATAATACCCGAGTATTACTTATACTACGTAGAAATTTGTTGAGAAAGAAAACATTTGAGCGACGGAAAACGGAAACCCGATGCCCTCTTATATAGGGCCTGAAATCAAGTTTCTTGCGGCCCGCGTAAGGTAAGACTAAGGCCTTCGTGGCCCGCGTAGTAGGGGGTCTATGTCACACCCCCAAAAATCCACACACGGAGTATCACCGCTTGGAGGCGTGACATGACCAGGATCGAGCCACCAATCATATTGAACAACGTATTTAAGTAAATATAACCAGTTACAATACAATTGGTGACCATAAGACAGTAACCAGTTTTAAGTTAACAGCGGAAGCATAAAACGAAAGTTCAAAACATATGTTCCATAGTTCATAGGTTTAAAGTCCAAAACGTAGATTTAATAAGTTCATAAGGTTTAGACGTTTAGTACGGGACATAACAATCCGTATTCCACAACAACCTCCTCCTCGTGCAAGCTCCATCTAGCGACCTGTAAGGCATGTAACAACGAGTCAACAACAAAGTTTTGTGAGTTCACGGTTGTTTGATTAGTTTTAAGTTGTTTCTGAAAACGTGGTTTGAATTTCATTGGCTTATTTGCCGTGGGGGTTACCCCGTAGTTGAAAGTATGTTTAACCAGTTCCTTTATTACCCAAACCATATCCATAATCAGTGGGGGCTTCCCCATGTGAACTACTAGACCGTATGATATCGACCACTAACGAAAGTAAGTTGTGCCCTAAGTCAATGTCTATCAGCATTGACCCTTTGCCTTAGTCCATTAGTACACGCCCGTTCGAACGACACGGTGTGAGGTTTGTTAAACCTAATAGCGCTATTAACTAATGACCCGCTCGCCATCGGCCTCGGCGATTAAGTCGATATAAAATGAGGGACTTATGATAGAGTTTTGTCTAGTAAGTTTTAAGGTTGTTGTCCAACCCAAGGAGGACGAACGTACGTAGTTCTCCCAAAGAGAATACGCAGGATTAATATTGGCATCCTACGCAAGGAGGATGGCCGTACATATCCTACCTAAGTAAGATATGTAGATTCTGTTTTAATTCTTTAACCCATTCCCAAACCACCGGGAATCCCATGCCTTAGAAAGTGTATGAACTCACCTCGGTTTGCTCGGTTAGATTATCAAATATAACTAACAGTCAAGATTGGTCGATCACGTCCTAATATGATTACCAGTTAGTCATTTAATGGTTTCAAATAGAGCACAAAGTTCCTACACGTATCTACCACATAACATGCATTTATTTCAACGGTTCATGCCCATATAAACTTCCCATATATTCCCGATCATGAATAAACATACGATTTTGCACATAACACTTTTATTAACATATAGCATGTTAGATCATTCTCAGATAACATTCCCGACATTCAGACACGCAAATTACTACTTATGTCGTTTCAGCTTTTATATTCAAAACTGGGCTGTTTTCGAGGATTTTAATAAAATAGTTAACTTATTCCAAAAATTCCCAAATTTTTACAATATGTCCTAAATGATCCAAATATTATTGTGTAAAAATATCGGGATCCAATTCATCATCAATATTTTATAAAAATTCATTTTCCGGATTGAAATTAGATTTATCTTTTTCTGACTGCAGTCAACGGAATAATTTATTTAAAATTCATCGAGAGTCTGATTTACGAATTTCTAGTGAGAGAATTACAAATACATCGGTGGTCATCTACCGTACAAATTTCATGATCTAACTCTACACAGAATTCAAGTTATGACTGAAAACAGAACGCATATTTTCAGCAGCAAAAATGCAGCTCTAGCTGCTGTTACAAAATAACACTTTAAAAATAGTAAACGAAGTCCAAAAATTATGATTCCAGTGCCATTAGAACCGTATTTCATAATACATAAATCTAGACTTTAGAAAATACATTTTTCGTTAAGTTACGTTCTAGTTACAGTCAACTGAATTTGGCTGTAAACACCAACCAGCTTTTTGTTTTAGTACCCTATCTTCTAACGCATGTTCGATTGATTCCGTTAACATGTTTAGTGATCACAACAAAATCAAACATCAATATTAAACAGTAAATCACCAAGTATTCAACAAGAATCAAACCAATCTTCATATTAACATCACTTCATCACAAAGTTAGTTGATTGTTCAAGACTTTGTTTATGGTTCTTTAGAGCTCCTATCTTTTTTATCTTTAAACATCATTAACCACTTAACAATCATGTAAAATGCAAGGATCTAAGTGCTTACCACTAGCACAAGGCTAGGGGAGTTCGAGTGTAGAAAAGTGGTGGGTAAAAGAAAACGCGAGCGGTCCTTCAACTTCCGAGCACACCAAGCTTGCTTGTATGATCACTTACACCTTTGGATGTCCTTAGATTAGAAGATGAAGCTTGAATGATGGTGATGGTGGGTGTGGTTAGGGTCGGCCGAACAAGGAGGAAGGAGAAGAAAGAGTTGAGTTTGCTAAGTGTGTTTGATGAGAGAAGATCATGACCCTAAATGCATTCTTATAATCCAAGTTCACCTCTTAACCTTTGGACAACATGTTTCTAATCCTCCAACATGTACAAATAAAATAATGGAAAGAAATGTGGGGGTGTCCCACCCCACATAACGGTTCGAAGAAGGGGGGGGGGGTATGGGGTTGGTTTGTAAGTGTTATTTACTTTCTAGTTAGCTTTAAGGTGTTTAGTGAGTGTATTATGATGTGTATTATAATATAAGGTGTGTTAGGGTGTTCGGGGACCCTAACTAGCTCAGAAAAATAAAGACAATGTGTTTGGCAATATTTTTGTGTTCCGGGTAAAGTCCGGTTGTTCGGTTCGGTGTTGTTCCGTTAAAGTGCTTAATTAATCCGTAAGGTGTCCTATATATATATTTTGTAACATTTTTAATTTTCAACACTCAGAAAGGCACACAAGACTATTTAGTAACTTTTCTGCATACTACTAGTTTGTTAACAAGCACATGTAAGTATACACAGAAATCAGAAAGCAGTTAAATGATTCAGCACAGTCATCAAGTACTTTAATTTTCATTAATAAATTGTACGGAATACATGGAATTATGAGGGTTGTCACATTCTACCCCTGTTAAGAAATTTTCATCCCGAAATTTAGCACGTGGTTACTGAGGAAGCTAGTTGAGTTGCGTGGTTTTCCTGATTTTCCTGGGGTGTCACATCATCCCCCCGTTGATTTGGAATTTCGTCCCGAAATTCTACAGTAGCTTCAGTCTCAGTAGTGGTTGCACTTTTCTTAAACAGCTGGGGATACTTAAGTTTCATTTGGTCTTCTCGTTCCCAGGTGTACTCTGGGCCACGACGGGAATCCCAACGAACTCGAACGAGAGGTATCCTGGTGCGCTTGAGAATTTTAACATCTCGATCCGTAATCTCTACTAGTTCTTTGACGAATCGCAGCTGGTCGTCGATGGTGAGCTCCTTGAGAGGAACTATGAGGGTCTCATCTGACAGACACTTCTTCAGATTCGACACATGGAATACGTTGTGAACTCCGCTGAGTTCTGCCGGTAGATTCAGCCTGTAAGCGACTTTGCCAATTTTCTCAATGATTTCGAATGGTCCGACATAACGCGGATTGAGCTTGCCTCATTTGCCAAAACGAACTACACCTTTCCAAGGTGAGATTTTGAGCAGCACTCGATACTCGAGTGGTTTTCTTCTCTTATCAGCATAGCTTTTCTGACGGTCACGAGCTGCCGCCATTCACTGTCGTATCTGAGCAATCCTCTCAGTCGTATCTACTATGAGTTCTGGGCCTGTGATTTGACTGTCACCAACTTCTGCCCAACAAAGTGGCGATCGGCACTTCCGTCCGTACAATGCCTCGAACGGAGCGGCCGGGATGCTGGTGTGGTAACTGTTGTTATATGAAAACTCCACCAACAGGAGGTGCTTCTCCCAGCCATTACCAAAGTCGATTACACATGCCCGAAGCATGTCTTCAAGGGTTTGGATGGTGCGTTCAGATTGCCCATCTGTCTGTGGGTGATAAGCGGTGCTCATATCTAAACGTGAGCCAAAAGACTTGTGCATTGCTTGCCACAGTTCAGAAGTAAAACGTGAGTCACGATCAGAAATGATGGAGGTTGGCACTCCGTGCCTTGACACCACTTCTTTTAGGTAGATGTCTGCTAAAGTAGAAAACTTATCCGCTTCCTTGATTGCCAGAAAATGTGCAGACTTGGTCAGTCGATCCACGATCACCCAAATGGTATCGTTTCCGCGTTGAGATCTGGGCAGGCCAGTAACAAAATCCATGGAAATTTGCTCCCATTTCCATTTAGGTATCTCTGGTTGTTGAACTAGGCCTTATGGTTTCTGGTACTCAGTCTTGACTCTCGCACAGGTCAAACATTTGCTAACGTAGGTTGCTATGTGGGCTTTCATACCAGGCCACCAATACGTAGTCTTGAGATCGTGGTACATCTTATCCGAACCAGGTTGTACCGAATAACGAGACTTATGTGCTTCATCCATCACAAGCTCGCGTAGGTCTCCATACAGTGGAACCCAGATGCATCCGTTTACATAGTAGGCGCCGTTTTCCTTTTGTTCCAGCCGTTGCCTCGATCCTCGTAGGGACTCAGCCCTGACGTTTTCTGCTTTCAATGCTTCAACCTGAGCATCGCGAATCTGAGCGGGAAGGTTGGATTGGATGGTAAGCTGTAAAGCACGTACACGCTTAGGTATAGTATCCTTTCGACTAAGGGCGTCGGCCACAACATTGGATTTGCCCGGATGATACTTGATCGCACACTCGTAATCGTTCAAGAGTTCGACCCATCGGCGTTGTCGCATGTTTAACTCCTTTTGCTTGAAGATATGCTCGAGACTCCTGTGATCGGTGTAAATGGTGCACTTGGTACCATACAGGTAATGTCTCCATATCTTAAGCGCGAAAACAACTGCTCCCAGTTCCAGGTCGTGCGTAGTGTAGTTCCTTTCGTGAACTTTAAGTTGGCGTGATGCGTAGGCAATGATCTTGTCACGTTGCATCAATACGCAACCAAGTCCTTGGATGGAAGCGTCGCAATAAACCACAAAATCATCTGTGCCTTCACGCAATGAGAGGATAGGTGCGCTACAAAGTCTATCCTTCAAGTGCTAAAATGCGGACTCCTGTGCATCACCCCAACGATAGGTGACACCCTTCTGAGTCAGGGAAGTGAGAGGTTGCGCAATCTTTGAGAAATCCTTTATAAATCTTCTGTAATATCCTGCCAAACCCAAGAATTGGCGGATTTCTATGGGTGTACGGGGTGCAGGCCAGTTCTTGATCGAGTCAACCTTAGATGGATCCACATGAATTCCATCCTTGTTTACCACATGGCCTAGAAAGTGGACTTCACGAAGCCAGAAGTCACATTCCGAAAACTTGGCATACAACTGCTCTTTTCGAAGAAGTTCCAGCATAAGTTGTAGATGCTGCTCGTGTTCCTCCTGACTCTTAGAATAGATCAGGATGTCGTCGATGAAAACAATAACGAACTTATCCAGGTATGGCTTGCACACTCGGTTCATGAGATCCATGAAGACCGCTGGTGCATTCGTCAACCCGAAAGGCATAACCAGAAACTCGTAATAGCCGTAACGAGTTCTGAATGCTGTTTTGGAGACGTCCTCCTCTCGGACTCTCAGCTGATGGTATCCCGATCTCAAATCAATCTTAGAGTAATAGCTCGACCCTTGCAACTGGTCGAACAAGTCGTCAATACGTGGAAGGGGATAACGATTCCTCACAATCACCTTGTTAAGTTCGCGATAGTCAATACACGTTCCGAAAGTACCGTCTTTCTTCTTCACGAATAGTACTGGAGCTCCCCAAGGCGAAGTGCTAGGACGTATGAAACCCTTTCCCAAGAGTTCTTGTAGTTGCGTGGACAGTTCTTCAAGTTCTGATGGAGCTAGACGATAAGGTGCTCGAGCTACTGGTGCTGCTCTAGGAGCTAGCTCGATTTGAAATTCAACTTGACGATGAGGTGGGAGACCAGGTAATTCCTCAGGTAATACCTCAGGAAAATTGCGCACATTAGGAATGTCTTCAATTCTCTTCTCTTCCGTTGATGTGTCAGTAACGAGCACCAGAATGACAGTGTGGCCCTTTCGCAAATACTTCTGGGCCTTAAGGAAGGAGATAATGCCTACGACAGCACCACTCTTGTCGCCATGAATCACGAGGGGTTCTTCACCAGAACGAGGAATGCGGACGATTTTCTCCTTGCAAATAATCTCCGCTTGATGATGAGATAGCCAATCCATCCCAATAACGACGTCGAAACTACAAAGTGTGATAGGAATAAGATCGATAGAGAAAGTCTGACCAGCTAAGACGAGGTTACAACCTTTAACTATGTGTGTGGCTTCAAGACTTTTACCGTTTGCTAGTTCTACCGTGTGTTTGGTGTTTTAAGGATAATGGGGTACGCTTAAGCACCTGACTAAATCTTTGGAACACGTATCTAACATCTGTACCCGAATTAACTAAAATAGAAACAAGGAAATTGTCTGGTAGGAACTTACCCGCCACAACGTTGGGGTTGTTTCCTTCTTCCTCTTGTCCATTCAGGAACTCATGCTTACCAGTCCTGCGGTTATCCTTATTGTTTCTGTTATTGTTCCCGTTGCCCTGGTTGCTGCTGTTGTCATGATTCTGTCTCATCTGCGGACAGTTCCTCTTGAAGTGACCCTCAGCACCGCACTGGTAACATCTCTCATTACCCTGCTGGTGTTGCCGTTGGTTCCGGTTTGCAGGATATAGGCTCCTACAGTCTCTAGCCATATGTCCCAACTTCTTGCATCGCTGGCAACACGATTCCGCACATGACCCGCTGTGGTGCCGTTGGCACTTGCGGCATCTCGGTTTATTCCCTAGGTATCTCCCCTGATTTTAGTAGTTCAGCCCCTGTTGTACTAGTTTCCTGTGCGGGTCCTATCGTATAGAGTTAGGACCCTTACCTTGGTGATCACCCCAAATATGCTTGTTGCTATTAAGAGCGTTTGCATTGGAAACGTTACGCTTGGGTAACTTGCCCTCTTCCACCGCCTGATCAGTGAGTTGGTGCGCCAAACGAACGACTTGCTGGATTGTGGGAAGGTTGGCCGCACTCACAGACCCTTGGATTTCCGGGACTAAGCCTCTGAGGTATAGCTTGATTCGCCTAGATATGGGTTGTGACATGTTAGGACATAAGGCAGCCAAGTCGTTAGACCTCTTTGTGTACGCCTTAATCTCTGATCCTTCCATCTTCAAACCATAATACTATATTTCCAGTTCCAGAATGTCGTCCAGGTGGCACAACTCTTCCTTAATCCAATCCTTGAAGTCGCTCCAGAGGATGGCATTCGCGTCTACCAACCCGAGCATCTGAACCTGTGCGTTCCACCAAGAATACGCTTTCCCTTGCAACATGCCAGTAGCGTACTCTACTCGTTTGCTGGTAGGGCTTTCACTCTCTTCGAATGTATATTCGATTCTTCGGATCCAGTGTAGAAGGCCGATTGTCCCTTCAGTGCCGTCGAAGGTGGGAGGTTTACATTCTAGGAACGCCTTGAAGGTGCCCATGTGTGTTTGAGGGTGCATGGGTTGACTCCCTGTTTGGGTTGCTAAGGCTTCAGCAATCCGTTCGCTAATCAAGGTCGTCAGCTGACCCTGGGTTATGTCGAGACATCCACTCATGATCTTCACATCGAAGGGACACACGTAAGAAAGGTGTCGCAAGGTGCGTAAGTGTGGAGTGACAGAAAAGAGTAAGCACACAAGGTTCAAATAGCAGTTATCACATTAACTAATGCATACCATGAACAATGTACCATGTAACTAACAAGTAGGTAATATAAACATAAACCATATCACCTAGGATGTTGAGTCTTGCACGTGGAGCGAAGCGTTGTTGTGGATCATTGAGCACTGTACAGGTTATAGTCTGGTTTTATCAAAAAGCCCTTCCCTTTTTAAAACCAAGTTCACTATAACCAATGGCTCTGATACCAATCTGTCACACCCCCAAAAATCCACACGCGGAGTATCACCGCTTGGAGGCGTGACATGACCAGGATCGAGCCACCAATCATATTGAACAACGTATTTAAGTAAATATAACCAGTTACAATACAATTGGTGACCATAAGGCAGTAACCAGTTTTAAGTTAACAGCGGAAGCATAAAACGTAAGTTCAAAACATAAGTTCCATAGTTCATAAGTTTAAAGTCCAAAACGTAGATTTAATAAGTTCATAAGGTTTAGATGTTTAGTACGGGACATAACAATCCGTATTCCACAACAACCTCCTCCTCGTGCAAGCTCCATCTAGCGACCTGTAAGGCATGTAACAACGAGTCAAGAACAAAGTTGAGTGAGTTTACGGTTGTTTGATTAGTTTTAAGTTGTTTCTGAAAACGTGGTTTGACTTTCATTGGCTTATTTTCCGTGGGGGTTACCCCGTAGTTGAAAGTATGTTTAACCAGTTCCTTTATTACCCAAACCATATCCATAATCAGTGGGGGCTTCCCCATGTGAACTACTAGACCGTACGATATCGACCACTAACGAAAATAAGTTGTGCCCTAAGTCAATGTCTATCAGCATTGACCCTTTGCCTTAGTCCATTAGTACACGCCCGTTCGAACGACACGGTGTGAGGTTTGTTAAACCTAATAGCGCTATTAACTAATGACCCGCTCGCCATCGGCCTCGGCGATTAAGTCGATATAAAATGAGGGACTTATGATAGAGTTTTGTCTAGTAAGTTTTAAGGTTGTTGTCCAACCCAAGGAGGACGAACGTACATAGTTCTCCCAAAGAGAATACGCAAGATTAATATTGGCATCCTACGCAAGGAGGATGGCCGTACATATCCTACCTAAGTAAGATATGTAGATTCCGTTTTAATTGTTTAACCCATTCCCAAACCACCGGGAATCCCATGCCTTAGAAAGTGTATGAACTCACCTCGGTTTGCTCGGTTAGATTCTCAAATATAGCTAACAGTCAAGGTTGGTCAATCACGTCCTAATATGATTACCAGTTAGTCATTTAATGATTTCAAATAGAGCACAAAGTTCCTACACTTATCTACCACATAACATGCATTTATTTCAACGGTTCATGCCCATATAAACTTCCCATCTATTCCCGATCATGAATAAACATAAGATTTTGCACATAACACTTTTATTGACATATAGCATGTTAGATCATTCTCAGATAACATTCCCGACATTCAGACACGCAAATTACTACTTATGTCGTTTCAGCTTTTATATTCAAAACTGGGCTGTTTTCGAGGATTTTAATAAAATAGTTAACTTATTCCAAAAATTTCCAAAATTTTACAATATGTCTTAAACGATCCAAATATTATTGTGTAAAAATATCGGGATCCAATTCATCATCAATATTTTATAAAAAATCATTTTCCGGATTGAAATCAGATTTATCTTTTTCTGACTGCAGTCAACGGAATAATTTATTTCAAATTCATCGAGAGTCCGATTTACGAAATTCCAGTGAGAGAATTACAAATACATCGGTTGTCATCTACAGTACAAATTTCATGATCTAACTCTACACAGAACTCAAGTTATGACTGAAAACAGAACGCATATTTTCAGAAGCAAAAATGCAGCTCTAGCTGCTGTTACAAAATAACACTTTAAAAATAGTAAACGAAGTCCAAAAATTATGATTCCAGTGCCATTAGAACCGTATTTCATAATAAATAAATCTAGACTTCAGAAAATACATTTTTCGTTCAGTTACGAACTGAAGTTGGCTGTAAACACCAACCAGCTTTCTGTTTTAGTACCCTATCTTCTAACGCATGTTCAATTGATTCCGTTAACATGTTTAGTGATCACAACAACATCAAACATCAATATTAACCAGTAAATCACCAAGTAATCAACAAGAATCAAACCAATCTTCATATTAACATCACTTCATCACAAAGTTAGTTGATTGTTCAAGACTTTGTTTATGGTTCTTTAGAGTTCCTATCTTTTTGATCTTTAAACATCATTAACCACTTAACAATCATGTAAAATGCAAGGATCTAAGTGCTTACCACTAGCACAAGGCTAGGGGAGTTCGAGTGTAGAAAAGTGGTGGATAAAAGAAAACAAGAGTGGTCTTTCAACTTCCGAGCACACCAAGCTTGCTTGTATGATCACTTACACCTTTGGATGTCCTTAGATTGGAAGATGAAGCTTGAATGATGGTGATGGTGGGTGTGGTTAAGGTAGGCCGAACAAGGAGGAAGGAGAAGAAAGAGTTGAGTTTGCTAAGTGTGTTTGACGAGAGAAGATCATGACCCTAAATGCATTCTTATAATCCAAGTTCACCTCTTAACCTTTGGACAACATGTTTCTAATCCTCCAACATGTACAAATAAAATAATGGAAAGAAATGTGGGGGTGTCCCACCCCACATAACCGGTTCGAAGAAGGGGGGGGGGGGTTATGGGGTTGGTTTGTAAGTGTTAGTTACTTTCTAGTTAGCTTTAAGGTGTTTAGTGAGTGTATTATGATGTGTATTATAATATAAGGTGTGTTAGGGTGTTCGGGACCCTAACTAGCTCAGGAAAATAAAGAAAATGTGCTTGGCAATATTTTTGTGTTCCGGGTAAAGTGCGGTTGTTCGGTTCGGTGTTGTTCTGTTAAAGTGCTTAATTAATCCGTAAGGTGTCCTATATATATATATATATTGTAACATTTTTAATTTTCAACACTCAGAAAAGCACACAAGACTATTTAGTAACTTTTTTGCATACTACTAGTTTGTTAACAAGCACATGTAAGTATACACAGAAATCAGAAAGCGGTTAAATGATTCAGCACAGTCATCAAGTACTTTAATTATCATTAATAAATTGTACGGAATACATGGAATTATGAGGGTTGTCACAGTCTATGCGTAGGTGATCTGGGTCACGAATAGGTTTAACACGCGTTTGACACGTATCAACACCGGGTGCGATCTGGCCTTATAGCTGTCGCGGTTCGTGTAAGGTGTAGCCAAGGGCTACACGGCCCGCGATCGCCTCATTTTTCTTGTTTTTATTTTATTTTTATAAAAATAAAGGTATTCGGGGTCCGTTTTTGCATACGGGGTGTATTTTAAGACATATAGGGGTATTTAAATATATATTAGGGTGTCAGAAAAAAATTCAAGAGGGTTGTTATATCCTCCCCACCTTTTTTTAGAACTCGTCCTCGAGGTCTACTGGAACAAGTGTGGATATTTCCTTTGCATCTCTGATTCAAGCTCCCATGTGTATTCTGGTCCTCTTTTGGAGTCTCATTTCACTTTGACTAGAACTAATCTCTTGTGCTTGAGGTTCTTGACTTTCCTATCTTCAATCTGTAGAGGCTTTTCCACAAATTTTAACTGCTCATTTATCTCTATATCTTTAAGAGGTACTATGAGTGATTCATCAGCTAAGCATTTCTTGAGATTAGACACATGAAAGACATCATGTATTGCTGCCATTTCCTCTGCCAGTTGTAGTTGATAGGTGATGTAGGGTAAAATACACATATTTGTCTCGTGTAAAGTGTCTAATTTATGTATAGTTTTTATTTGTTTTTATCTAGTTTTAGTGTTCTATTATATTATTTTGTGTTTTGCCAGGTCCTGGTGCAAATGGAGCAAAAACGAGTAATATGGAAATGACCAGCCAGTTGGGCAGAGTAGAATGCAAGTGCCTGAAAGAAAATTCGTCGCTATTTTCTGTGAGTGGGCCGAGCCCGCTATCTCTATATTATATGAGATAAGAAGCTGCCATCATCTTCATTGAACTAGGCCATCGGGCTCTTGTTTGGAGAACCGTACACCACATGAGGTCGGCCCACTTCTTGTTTTCATTTATGTGAATATCGCATGGGCCCAAGGAACAATATAATAAGCTATAGATGACTTAAACGAGTAAAAAAAAAGGGATTTTACATTGGGCAGCGAGTATGGGAAATTCGTGCACCGACTTGTTTATTCAACGACTATTAGGGTTTTTGAACTTATATAATCATCACATTCATCAACAGCCGATATTTGCGAACTTTGGAGTTTCTTGGAGCAATTTAGCAGCTGTTTGAAGCATACGGAAGTGTTCGGTTGATAGGAATCATTCGGGTAACACTTTGGAGCACTCGGGAGTGAAGATTATGGGTTTAATCTCCCTGTTTCTTTATTTTTCTTGTGTTTCTAATTTTTATACGATGAATTCAAATCTGTTTGAGATTGTTATTATGTTACTGATCATGTTTAGCGGCTAAATCTTTTGTAACTACCTAGGCTAATGACTATAGTTTAATAAAGTTTGGGTTTTTATTCGATTTTAATGTGGTTCTTGGGTTTTCTTGAAAAGTAAACGATTATGATATTTTGATTTGGTGTATATGCATGCTTGGTGTTGTTTGATCATTATTTATTGCTTCGTATGATTCTTGGTGATGGTCTATATCACATAATAGAGTCGTACTAGGGTTTTAGATTTTGGTGAGTGTCTATATCAAGGAATAAATCTTTAATTCTTTAGGGTGAAATCACGTGAAATAACCTTAGAAGTAATATTCGGTAATCTTATAAAATCAAGTGTTCTACTAATCTTGTCACTGTAAGGCTCGAGGTTATTAATAGGTCTTGGTTTGGTATATAGCTAGGATTAGGTTTTGTAAGAAATCGGTCTTAGTTCCCTAACCATTCTCTTGTCTATTAAACCAAGTTAGAAACCATAGTTGCCTTAGACTTTCGCGCTATAAGGCAGATTGTCATATTAAGGCACTTTTCAAGAAGTTAGAGGACTGTAAGGAAATCTAACAACCGGTAGTCGTAACAGCCTAGGTAGTGCCATAAGTTTCACCTCGAGAAGGGTTGAGGGGCTTAGTTGGTGTCTTAATAGGTTTAGTATCAAAAGATCCCGGTTCCATACCACATTAGCTTCGAATAGAAATCCACTCCAAGTTAAACTTGCGTCTAGCCTAGGTAGTCTTCATCGCCATTGGTTTAAGTCTTTGTCCAAGTTCGTATTTAGTTATTTTAATTAATTTAGTTAATCTTTATTTGCGTTTTTAGGATTTTTTTGGAACCCCCCATCAAATAAACAATTAGTTAAGTCGTGTCAGTCCTAGTCTAAATAGAGTCTTAGCGTAATTTAATTGAGTCCCGTGGGTTCGATATCCGGACTTACTTAGCTTTACTAGAGTCGATCGGTTCGCTTACCGGTTAGTAGTTTAGTCGAGTTTAGAGAGTCTAGAGTATTACTTTGAGTCTAGATTTAGGTTAATTTTAGTTGTTTTATTAAACTACTTCAAGCACATCAAGTTTTTGGCGCCGTTGCCGGGGCGATTGTGTTAATTACTTTGTTTGGACTTGTTTGACATATTACGTGCTATTTGTTCGTTTGTTTGAGTCATAGGAGTCTAATTATAAAATCTAAAAATAAAAAATATTTATTTTAGTTTTTCGAGTCATTTGTTAGAGTCTTCTTACTTGTTTGTATTCGGTTTTGGAAGTTGATGCCCCATACGCGTTCGCAGGGACCTCCGCCGAATCCGCTTACGGTCAAGGCTTCCATCTCATCTTCTGCACCCGAGGTAAGTTCTTCTAGCTCTTCTTCGTCTTCGCATTCCACCCCAGCTTTTGACTTCACACCGTAGCCTTAACCCCACAATTCCCCACCACCCACCTGTCCTCAGAGTCTTACACCCGCTATTCAAATGGCGAACCGCACCGTTTACGAGCAGGCTACCACTGGTTTCACCGGCGCTACTTCACCCATCACCCTTCCCGACATTACGAATTAGAGGTCTTGGCAGATTCCATCCTATATCATGACAGCCATCACCAATTCTTGCCAGTTCCATGGTCACAATGACGAGGATGCACCTGCTCACATAAACCGCCTCACTCGCCTTTGCAACACTTTCTCCATCGAGGGTGTGAACCTCGACGCTCGATATCTTCAGGTCTTCCCATTCTCGCTCGCAGGTCGTGCAGCCACCTGGCTCAACTCTCAGCCAGCAGGCACTTACACCACTTGGGCTGGTCTTCGCGATGCCTTCTTAGCTAAGTACTTCCCACCAGCCAAGGCATCCCGCCATCGTGATCAGATTCACTCCTTCTGCATGGAGCCTGATGAGCCTTACCACTTGGCTTGGGAGCGTTTTCAGACCTTGCTCTCTCGTTGTTCTCAGAATGGTTTGTCGGATTGGGCTCTAGTTGAAAAGTTCAACAATGGTCTCACCCCTGAAATCAAGGCTCGTTTTGATACTTCAGCTGGAGGGCAACTTATGGGTAAAAAGACAGTTAATGAGTGAAATGATTTGTTTGAGAGTTTTGCCCATTCTGATATGGATTACAGCACTACCAGCAGGACTTCCATTCCTGTTACCTCCTCGACCACTCAAGGGGTAAACCAAGTTGGCTTGGATTCATCGGTAGTTGCTATGTTAGAGGGTGTCAAAAGAGAGTTGAATGAGATTAAGAAGAAAGATGATAGGTGTGAGGTTTGTAGAGGAGGGCATGACACGTTAGATTGTCCCACACTTACACTTGAGCAGGTCGAGTTCATAGCCAATAGGGGTCCCACGAATCCGTTCAATAATTCTAATTATAACTCCAATTGGCGCAGTGGTGGCAATAATAGTGGTTTTCGCTCTTCTGGTAATCCCCCCTGGGTTTCCATCTGGTCAGTATCAAAATAGGGGGCCTGGTCTATACACGAGTAGCGGTGCAGGTCAGGGAGGTCAGTTTAGTGGTTCAGGTTCGAGTGGGCAGTTTGCTAGTCGGGGGTCAAATCAAGAGGGTCAAGGTAGTGGTAAAGGTTTAGAGGGTAGTTTGAGTAGGATGGAAGAGATGTTCGCTCAGATGATGGTGTGAGATCAGAGGACACAGAAGTCCTTATCTGATTTAGGAAATTTCGTTAAAAATCAAGAGCAAATTAATAAAAGTCACGATCTTCAGTTCAAAATTCAGCAATCCAAACTTTTAGACCTTCAAAGAACAGTAGGTGGTATAGCTAAACAGTTACAAGAGCACCCACCTGGCCAGTTCTCAGGAAATACCTACCCAAACCCATCGAACCATTCAGCTAAAGCTATTACGACCCGCAGTGGAAAGAGTTAAGGGGAGGTCGTGCGAGAGAGTGTTGAGGACGAGAAAGATGATGAAGTTGATGAAGAGATCGAGATGGAGGCTCCCGGTAAGGTGCACATGAGGCTAGACCCAGCAAGTACTGCACACGCTGAGGAGTTTCCAGTAATGTGGAAAAGCAGCCGACGAGGATTCGACCGTCACCAGTAGTTGATCATTCTCGTATCCCATATCCTGCCCGCCTTAAGCATCAGAAATATGCTAAGGAGTATAGGAAATTTCTTGAGATGTTCAAGCAGTTGAAAATCAATCTTCCGTTTATCGAGGCTTTGAAATCCATGCCTATGTGTGCTAAATTTCTTAAAGATATTTTGAAGCGTAAGGAGAGAATTGGTGAGCTTTCGAATATTCCTTTGACAGGTGGTTGTTCTGCGATAGTCTTGAATAAGCTGTCAGAGAAGTTAACCGATCATGGTACATTCACTATTCCATGCCTTTTTGGGGGAGCCATTACCCCTGCTCATGCTCTAGCTGATTCAGGAGCCAACATCAATCTGATGCCATTTTCGTTGTATGAGAAGCTCGGGTTAGGAGAGCTTACACCCAAGCGCATGTCGTTGTCCTTGGCTGATGTGACATCTGTGCCTCCACGGCCATCGAACAAATACCAAATCAATGAAATGTTGTGTTTCATACTTGGGATTTGTATAAATATGTGTATCATTTGCACATGACAACTCTTGTTCGATTTCGGGCTCTAAATCGCTTTCTGGAAGGTTATATGCGCACTGATGAGTAAATATAACTAGTTTAATGCAAAAAACACTCTGGAACAGTGACATAGGCTTAACATACCTTAAATAACCTTTACATAACTTAGAAATAAGTTTTGGAGGGTTTGGTGTGGCGAAATCAAGTTTATTCGCTTACAAGGACTAATTTCGACAAACTGCGAAAGTATGCCGATTTGTACTGTAAGGAACATTCCGGAACATGAGCTTAAGTTAAACATACCCTAAATATCCTTTTCATAGCTTATAAATAGGCTTTGAGGGGTTCGGTATGCTAAAATAAACTTTTTGGTCATTCAGGGACTAAAAGCGTCAAAAGTGCATAAGTTTGCATTTTCGCGCATATCTTACGTTCTGAATACATTCGGACATCCAAAACTTTATGTAATCATTGAAATATTTTATTTTAGTGATTGGCATAATAAAATTCCATTCGTCGCGTAATTTGGATCATTTTTGCGTTCGTTACGACTTCCGTCGTAATTAACCGAACAACGCAACCGTACGACCAAACGAACTGACATCCGAGATATTTTTGAGCATGTTTTGAGTTCCCTATACTTTAACTTCATTTTAGAGCCTTGAAATGAGGTTAACGGGGCTTAAACGTGTCAAAAATGAGCCGAAATGCAAGATTCTGAAGTTCAGGGACCAAAATTGTCATTCTGCCATAGTTATCTTAGGAAGGGACCAAAATGAAAAATCTAAATTCCAGCTTGTTCCAGCTTTTCCCCTCATTTGCACATGGTTTTAATGAAACTATGGGCTCCCATGGTTTCACAAAACCATGGGCACATGTGTACGGATGAGATCGAAGCTCGTTTTACGATGAACGATCCTAACGGTTCTAGTTTTCCTATAAATAGCTATCCCCTTTCACTTGCAAAACCCACATTGATCTGATTTTGGCTCTCTATGTTGAAGTTTATGCTTCATACCTGAGAGTAAATCAGATCAAAGCTTGCGGGGACCATTTGTAAGTATTCTTTCGTTCTTTTATCGCTTTCCGAGTCTAAAAGTCAAACTGCGTTTGACTTTCTGCATTGACCAGTTTATGGTCAATGAGAAGTTCGTTTGAACTCTATAACGTGAGCGTAATCACGATGGTTATAGTCCCTAGTGACTATACCTACTGATTACCATGTTATCTAGGTGTAGTGACGAGTCGTAGTTTCGGCCAAAATGCGTATTCTTTCGTATTTTGTAACCAAACTACTTATAGGTATCAAAACCGTTTGTTTTGATAGCAAATCTATTTTCTAAATTCATTAAACATGTTTTAACGTTTTTAACTCGTCACTTTTTAGATTAGTGCTTGTGTAGAGTCGTAAGTCAAGCGGACTAAACACCCGCTTAGACTTTCGAACATGACCCGTTTGGTAGATCATTAGGATCCGACCAAACATGTTTAGTGACCATAGTTGCATAGGGAATAACCTTCCGAGTTTATACCTTATGGTCACTTAGGTTTAATGAGTTATATGATAGGTAGTTTATATGCCTTAGGTAAATAACCAAAATGCCATTTTCATGCATAATTGGTAATTAAGCATATGTAACACAAACTTTTGTCACTTAATTGATTATGCAACATATTTAATCATGTTTAGGCATATAATACTTGTCATAGGACTAGTTAGACGTCTCGAATGTGTTTTTGCGCGAACGACACGTAAAAGTAGCTTAAGCTACCTTAATGGGTCACGATGGGTCGAAAGCACTTAGGTTAGGGTTCAATTTAGAATGTAGACTTTGTTAAACCATGTCAGATGAGTTCCAATACTCATTTGGTTTACAAAACCTTATCCTATCCGATCTTCCGACTTAGGTCCGGTTTATTTATATAGTTATTAGATTGCCGATTGATTCCGTGCTCCCTCTAGCTTTGCTTGGTTGTTGTTCAAGACCTCTAAACATTCTCAAGTGAGTACATGGTTCCCCTATTTTACTGTTTTCAATTATTTTGGGGTGATTCATATGTGCGAAATGTTTTCGAGGTTTTAACGATGGTTTTCAAAACGATTTTCGATATTATAACAATGGTTTCAAAAACGATTAAAATGGTTTATATTAATTTAATAACGATTTCGATTAAGTGAAAAAACTTGCTGGTTGTATTTACATAACGAATAATATCCATTAGTTTTGGCCGAACAGACCAGTATTAGGTTATGGTACCATAGGATCTGACAAATCACGTTATCAGACTACGCCCATGGTTATGTGTGGGTTAGGTGGGTAACGACTGAATCTGTGATTGTTAATTTACCCTTTGGTGGTTTATTAATGCGAGAAGCGATAGGCGAGTTGCGAAGGTTTGGATGTTATTAGCGAGACAATCAAAAGTAGTTTTCACGATTTAAAACGAGAGTGATTTAAATGACTAAATTGATTTTTAACGAATTGAACGATTTGGGTAAACGATTGGTTTTTGGTTAGTGTTTAGATAACGGGACGGGTGTAATGTGATGAAAGCATGGTGGATACGCCGTTGGTACTTCCTATATATATATATATATGTTTTCATCGTATTACATACCGTGGCGTTATTTAGTTCACTTGGGTAAACGATTTGAAACGTTGTCACACAAACAAGGTTTTCGAAATGATATAAACCATACGAGTTTTATTAACGAGATTTATTAACGAGTTTTATTAACGAGATTTATTAACGAGTTTTATTAACGAGTTTTATTAACGAGATTTATTAACGAGTTTTATTAACGAGATTTATTAACGAGTTTTATTAACGAGATTTATAAACGAGTTTTATTAACGAGAATTATTAACGAGAATTTTATTAAATAAATGTTTTTGGGTTAAGAATCATGGCTACGAAATTTTATAAATTATAACCAACTTGATTTAAGTTGGTTAATTATGTCGCAATACTATACTTTTGAAAACAAGTCTTTTTTTTTTAAATTAAGTATTGCAATATGTAAACTAGCCATGAATCCGACACTCTAAAAAAACCTATGTACTCGCCAGCATTTCTTTGCTGACTTTGTTTTCACATATGTTTCAGGTGTTTTTGAATGATGTTGATTGCTAGGATGCATGCTCACATAGGATTGGACGAGGCCTTAGTGACTTAATAACAATGATAGACTATGTTTAACTTGTTTATTTAGATATCCAGATGATGTAAATATTTAATGTTTAATAAAACGAAACTTCAAATTTCCGTGTGTTTTGAAACAATGATTCTGTTACAACACTCCCCGACAATTCCGCCGCGATTTGTTGTTTTACGTGGTCGGGGTGTGACAGAAAAGTTGGTATCAGAGCTCATGGTTATAGGGAATTAGGTTATTAGTAATGCTTTGACCTAGTCTATAACCTTCCTAGGACCCTAACACAAGATTCTTGTGTTTAGATCTTAAAACAATACTGTCACTTATCCTTAGGTGACAACCACAACAAGAACACAAATTCCGAATCCACTTTGAAAACCAATCATCTGTTCTAGGATGATTTATTATAAGGTTTTGAACCCTCTAAGTTTTCAAAATCTCGTCAAAGTTTGGGTCTTATAATGTGAACACGTGCGAACTGGAAGGGTGAATGCCTGTACCCTGAGTTTTCTGTCTAAGGCTAGAGTGTTCGTACAAATCCGCAGCATAGGACCAGTCACTCTTACCTGGGAACTCTTGGGGTGAGTGTTCACTTATAGGCGAGCATGTATTCAACGATACATTAATATGACCCGTTTACTTTGATTAATCACCGTCTCATTTGTTTGCCTTAGGTAACAAACAAATGATCACAATTTCTATGCGTTGTTGTTCTGTTTTAATTATCCGATAACATTTCACTTGTTTTCTCCTATGTCTTTCATTCCTCTAGAATGTCTCTTCATCGCAACGACATTCAAATGTCCGAGCAAACTGCCAAATTTGCCCAGCGAATAGGCGAAGTAATCCTGAAGACTGTGGATTTAGGTATCGCCATGTCTCGTCTCAATAATGAAGCCACCCAAGAAGCATCGAAAGAAGCAGAAGCCGAGCCTTTAAAAAAGTCAAAGAAGCGTAAAGCTCCAAAGGATCCCGTAGCCGTTACACTAAATCAAGCAAAACCTAGCCAGGTGGCAGCACCACCAGCAAAGAAGCCGTACTTAGGAACTGCTCCTTTGTGCAACCAGTGTAACCTCCACCACTATGCCAGTGTCAAATGTCGGAAATGTTTCAACTGTGGACTCATCGGTCATTTGGCACGAGACTGTCGTTCAGTCACTGTGCTAAACCAAGCTTTTCAGAACCCCGTTCAATTTCAAGCAGATCCAGCACAGGCTCGTTTTCCTCCTGGTATTTGCTACACCTATGGAGAGACGGGTTATGTCAGGGACAGATACCCAAAGATTTTCATTGCAAATCCTACCCACGGATGAGCATTTGGCCGATTAGAAGAAGCTGCTGCTTTGAATAATCTGAATCTTATGTTTATGTTTCTAGTGTTTTCCTTTGAACTCGAAAACAATCGATTTTGTTTATAAATAAATCTTTATTTGCAATTCTAATGTACAAATATAGTTGCATGTATGTATGGCATACCCCTACGATACCTACACCAAAGAACCGTATTTGTAGTTCTTTCGTTCATATGATCGCTCATGATTTCCTCGAAAATTCTAAGTGCTCGTTTCATTCTAATAAACGAAGTGCTAATTTAAGTAATCATCTTTTTTCCTTTTGATCTCACACCGATTCAACTTGGGAGTTTCGACATTATCATAGGGATGGATTGGTTAACCAAACATCATGCTGAGGTGATTTGTTACGATAAGATTGTTCGCATTCCTCTTTCATCTGGCGATGTTCTGGAAGTTCGTGGTGAGAAACCTTCTGGTGGATTGAAGCTCATGTCGTGTACGAATGCCCAAAGTTATTTACGAAAAGGATATGTTGCTTTTCTGGCACATGTCACCGATGAGAAAGGCAAGAAAAAGAGTATTCAGGATATTCTGATTGTTCGGGATTATCCAGAGGTATTTCCTGATGAACTGCCTGGTTTCCCTCCAGTTCGTCAAGTCGAGTTTCATTTTGACCTTGTACCCAATGCCAACCCAATTGCGAAAGCACCTTATCGTCTTGCACCGTCTGAGATGCAAGAATTATCGAAACAGCTTCAAGAGTTATCTGATAAAGGATTCATCCGATCAAATTATTCACCCTAGGGGAGCTCCTGTCCTCTTTGTGAAGAAGAAAGATGGATCTTTTCGAATGTGTATCGATTATCGTAAGCTTGATAAGCTTACCATCAAGGATCGATATCCCCTACCTCGAATCGATGATCTCTTTGATCAGCTGCATGGTGCTACCTGTTTTTCCAAGATCGATTTGCGTTCTGGGTATCATCAGCTTCGTGTATTCAAAGAAGATATTCCCAAGACTGCTTTCCGCACAAGATAAGGGCATTACGAGTTCACTGTCATGCCTTTTGGTTTGACGAATGCCCCAACTATCTTCATGGACTTAATGAATTGGGTTTATAAACCTTATTTAGGTAAGTTCATTATTATTTTCATCGATGATATTCTCATTAATTCAAAGTCTCGAGCCGATCACGAGCAACACCTTCATTTGACATTGGAACTCCTAAAGAAGGAACAAACTTTTCGCTAAATTCTCCATGTAGGATCGTGTACGGACCTGAAACGAGTCGTTCAGAGGCGTTCTACACAATATGAAAGGCGGAAACAGACATATTGTGTGAAATTCAGCAAGATATTCACTTATAACTGTCTTTTGATTGATATCTGAGCAATTACAGATCTGTAGACACTTCGACACAGCTTCGCCGTCGGAAAACACTATTCTAATTCCGTTTCAAATGAACCGGAAACACTCCTATTTATAGACTCACTAATTCCGTTTGAACAGGCTCAAACGGAATTACATACAAACGAAATTAAACATTAAAGCAGAATTAACATCTTCATACGGAATTACATTGTAATTTCATGCGGAATTACTTGAAGACTTCTACAAACGGAATTAGCCATCTCAAGCGGAATTAGCCATTTGACTTGATTTCTCGATCTCCGTGCCCTGAATAATGCAAGACTCGATACAAGACGAAGTCGACAGACGCATGCACAAACAGACTCCCCCTCGAATGTTGACGGGTCTTAAGTGTCGAGTCTTCAACGTCTTCAGTCTGATCGCTCTCTAAAGTATCTGACAGTGTAAGCATCCTCAAACTTCTCTTTCTCCTAGAATCTCAAGCTGACTCTATCTTCCTTTTATCAGTATCAACATACTCCCCTCGAACAAAAAATCTTTCCTCAGATGTTGATTGCAATATGTCTTCCATAGAATCAGAATCGTGTCCTGGCTCTAAATTCAGACTCACAATCCAGGCTATCATGCACATCCTCTACCCAAAAGTAAATTTCACAAATTTTCAACTTGACAAATTTAAAATTTACTAATAGAATTCTTTTAACAACACCACATTTATTGTGAGGTAGATATGATTATAATAGATTTAAAATCTGATGAACCACTTGTGGACACATATTCAAAATATTTTCTTATTTAGAACACAAACTCCCCCTTAAGAAATACTCATCATGTTTAGCACTTGGAATTTTGAAAAACAGCTCTCCAACATCAGTTGTCAAAAATCTTTTTGTATTTTTCAAAATTTATGCTAAAACGCACTAAAATCTTTTTGGATTTATGAACGAAATAAAATGCAGTAGAGAAATATATACAGTCAATATTTTTGTGAGTTTATGTAAGAGGATCATATCAGTTTATGAGACAAATCACCAACACCGTTAAGCTTTAATCATTTTAAGTTCTAAATGATTCACTTAGATTGTCAGTATACTGATCCACTTAAATTTTCACACAAAGTTCAACTGCTCCGAGATACGAGATTAATGTCTTAAGCAATTAAACTTATTCGCGTGTCCCACCTCAGAATATACTCCCGTATCCAGATCCCAATATTCAGTCTTACAGGTGAGTATACCACAGATGATATCTGTAAGGGGTTAAATGCAAAGGCCGTGAAAGCTCAGGTCAGAACTTCCGTTCAGTAGAGAAATGACGGCTTCAATTTTTGGTGGGTCCCCTTTAGAGGATCTTTTTTTACAACAGCACATGATTAGCATTTTTCAATGATTCATCATTTTTTATGCTGAGGGTAGGCTTTTATTTCAAGCAAGCGTAAAATATTCTCCGGGGACTAGGCCATTGCTTCCGCAAAATCAGAAGTCCCGGGATAATACCCCAGATATCACTGAGCATAAAGACCTAGTATCTCAGAAAGAGAGACCTTTCAAACAAGATTTCGGGGGTTACCCATATATCCGAGAGATGTTCCCCACGATATAAGTAAGTTTGAAATTTAGGTTTATATCTCATCACAATCAACTAAATGTGTAAAAACTACTGACACATCAGCAGTGAGACCGTTTATCACTTTTTGACTTTCCAATTCTTTAGCATGCTGTGATCGTCCACTGATGTACTATCATTTCCTCTTGTTTACAACAAAACTCTTTTTCAATTTTCAATGTTTTTGTTGTTTTTACCAGAAGGGTTTTATCATGTTTTTGTCTTTTTCAAATTTTCAAATGTTTTTGGATTTTCTGAAATTAAATTACTTACTCCCCCTAAAATTCAAAATCATTTAAAAGAAATTTGAAAACAAACTGTACAAGTAAATTGACAACCGATATCGAATCGCTTCAAATCGCCATCCACTTGGCATAAACAATCAGAACTCCCCCTTTCAACAAACTATTTTCTCATTATGATTTCAAAACACTTAAGTTTGTTTTAACCAAAATGATTTTCCGGAAAATAAGTTTTGTTGATTTTACCACTTGTAGGTTAGGGGTTCATCACATTGTTTTTCTCAACCATTTGATAAATATAACAATTTTAGATTTTAATCAACAATATCACTTGTAGAAAATCAAGTACAACTTAATGTCCCTGATTTACCACTTGTAAGTCGAAATATCACAAAAGTGAATTTCTCAAGAAAGATGCCGATTCCTGCTCCACTCTTACCAACCTGGGAACTCCGGCAAGTCAGGATTTTACTTGTGAAAAACGGCCATCCAAGCCTGACTGAACTTTAACCTTACCCTCGACCATTTTTCCAAAAATCTTTTTCACATTTCCATTAAACACTTTCTCAACATCAAATTCTTTCTTCTCAGAATAGAATTCAGCAAGATATTCACTTATAACTGTCTTTTGATTGATATCTGAGCAATTACAGATCTGTAGACACTTCGACAGAGCTTCGCCGTTGGAAAACACTATTCTAATTCCGTTTCAAATGAACCGGAAACACTCCTATTTATAGACTCACTAATTCCGTTTGAACAGGCTCAAACGGAATTACATACAAACGAAATTAAACATTAAAGCGGAATTAACATCTTTATACGAAATTACATTGTAATTCCGTGCGGAATTAGCCATTTGACTTGATTTCTCGATCTTCGTGCCTTGAATAATGCAAGACTCGATACAAGACGAAGTCGACAGACGCATGCACCAACACTCCAAGTGTGAATTTTGGCTTAAAGAAGTTCAGTTTTTGGGTCATGTAGTCAACAAGCATGGTATTCATGTGGATCCATCCAAATTACTGCAATTAAGGATTGGAATACACCAACAACACCTACAAAAATTCGTTCTTTTCTTGGTCTCGCTGGTTATTATCGTCGTTCTTTTTCGAACTTCTCGAAGATCGCGGTGCCACTCACTGCTTTGACTCAGAAGAATAAGCCTTTGGAGTGGGGATCTAAGCAAGAATAAACGCTCCAAACGCTAAAATGGAAGCTCTGTGATGCTCATGTTCTATCTTTGCCCGATGGAAACAAGGATTTTGTTGTCTATTGTGACGCGTCGAATCTAGGCCTTAGTTGTGTTCTTATACAATGAGGTAAAGTCATAGCATATGCGTCAAGACAGTTGACAGTTCACGAGAAGAACTACACAACTCATGATCTTGAGTTAGGTGCTGTGGTATTTTCTCTCAAATCTGGAGACACTACCTCTATGTAACGAAGTGTGTGGTTTTCACAAGACCACAAAAGTCTCCAGCACATTCTTAATCAGAAGGAGCTGAACATGAGGCAGCGACAATGGGTTGAGCTCCTGAACGATACGATTTTGAGATTCGCTACCTTCCAGGTAAGGCGAATATCGTAGCCGATGCGCTTAGTCGAAAGGAGCGAGTCAAGCTTCATTCTGTTCAAACTCTATCTGACATTCAATCCCGTGTCCTTCAACCACAACGATCTTGTGTAAACGAAGGCTTATTGAAATATGAGCTACCACTTCAACTCGAGCTTAAACTCGAAAAGAAAAGTGATGTGTTGCCCTATTTTAAGGATCCTTGTGGATGATTATCTCTAAAATCGGAGTCCCTAATTGAATTCATTGTATGCTTTAATACGTACATTACGATTCAATAAGGACAAAACCGAATTTCCTTTTAAGATCTTCCTATCTTCATAGTTAGATTCTTGAAAATATTTAAAGTGCCAAATGAAATCCAAGGATTAGATTCCTGGTGTGCTTTAAATACCCATGTCCAAAGATAACAAATTAAAGGTCAAATTAAACAATTATGCAATTATGTGATTATGTGTTTATGTGTTCTCCTTTATGTTTTTGGTGTGATCCGATTTTCGTTATCCAAATCCTCATAGAATCTTCCATATCTTCATATGAGGGATTCATAGTAGGATATTAAAAAGGTACTACCTTAAATCCTTAATGGGCTTCTACATGGTAGTTAAGACCCTTGGGTTATATAGTACTGTTCCTTGATTCGAAAATAGTCCCTTGAGTGGTCTAGTTAAAGATTGATTCAGAATTTGGTTAAGAATGGCATGTGATGATACAGCTGAAAGGACCTTATGGTGGTCCAGTCACACTCATCACAGGTTCATTCAAGGAATTACGTGTGGACTATGCACTGTGTGGACTATGCAAGGAATTACGTAATTATGGACGCGTACATAATTATAAAAATTCAGTGCACGGAAACCACAGTAAGATTTATCATGTGTACGAACCAATAGTGACAACAATAACGAAACGTGAACAATGTAATGGAGGTACGGTGGACGCACCAATAGCGCTTCATATACTTGTATATAAGTGTCCCTCTTACATTGCAAGCATAATGTTATTTAAAGTTACTAGAAGTTCAGAACCCTAACCAGTGTTGTTTTATCTTTTCGACTTCATGTTTCGAGCTCTCACAAGTTTCCTCTAATTAAATTTCGGGACGAAATTTCCTGAAGTAGGGGAGACTGTGACATTTGTGCCTCCACAGCCATCGAACAAATACCAAATTAATGAAATGTTGTGTTTCATACTTGGGATTTGTTTAAATATGTGTATCATTTGCACATATCAACTCTTGTTCGATTTCGGGCTCTAAATCGCTTTCTAGAATGTTATACGCGCACTGATGCGTAAATATAACCAGTTTAATGCAACAAACACTCCGGGACAGTGACATAGGCTTAACATACCTTAAATAATCTTTACATAACTTAGAAATAAGTTTTAGAGGGTTTGGTGTGGCGAAATCAAGTTTATTCGCTTAGAAGGACTAATTTCGACAAACTGCGAAAGTATGCCGATTTGTACTGTAACGAACATTCCGGAACATGACCATAAGTTAAACATACCCTAAATATCCTTTACATAGCTTAGAAATATGCTTTGAGGGGTTCGGTGTGCTAAAATAAACTTTTTGGTCATTTAGGTACTAAAAGCGTCAAAAGTGTATAAGTTTGCATTTTCGCGCATATCTTACGTGATGAATATATCCGGACATCCAAAACTTTATGTAATCATTAAAATATTTTATTTTAGTGATTGGCATGATAAAATTCCATTCGTCGCGTAATTTGGATCGTTTTTGCGTTCGTTACGACTTCCGTCGTAATTAACCGAACAACACAACCGTACGACCAAACGAACTGACATCCGAGATATTTTTGAGCATGTTTTGAGTTCCCTATACTTTAACTTCATTTTAGAGCCTTGAAATGATGTTAACGGGGCTTAAACGTGTCAAAAATGAGCCGAAATGCAAGATTCTGAAGTTCAGGGACCAAAATAGTCATTCTGCCATAGTTATCTTAGGAAGGGACCAAAATGAAAAATCTAAATTCCAGCTTGTTCCAGCTGCTTCCCTTATTTGCACATGGTTTTAATGAAACTATGGGCTCCCATGGTTTCACAAAACCATGGGCACAGGTGTACGGATGAGATCGAAGCTCGTTTTACGATGAACGATCCTAACGGTTCTAGTTTTCCTATAAATAGCTATCCCCTTTCACTTGAAAACCCCACATTGATCTGATTTTGGCTCTCTAAGTTGAAGTTTATGCTTCATACCTGAGAGTAAATCGGATCAAAGCTTGCGGGGACCTTTTGTAAGTATTCTTTCGTTCTTTTATCGCTTTTCGAGTCTGAAAGTCAAACTGCGTTTACCTTTCTGCATTGACCAGTTTATGTTCAATGCAAAGTTTGTTTGAACTTTATAACATGAGCGTAATCACGATGGTTATAGTCCCTAGTGACTATACCTACTGATTACCACGTTATCTAGGTGTTGTGACGAGTCGTAGTTTCGGCCAAAATGCGCATTCTTGCGTATTTTGTAACCAAACTACTTATAGGTATCAAAACCGTTTGTTTTGATACCAAATCTATTTTCTAAATTCGTTAAACATGTTTTAACATGTTTAACTCGTCACTTTTTATATTAGTGCTTGTGTAGAGTCGTAAGTCAAGCGGACTAAACACCCGCTTAGACTTTCGAACACGACCCGTTTGGTCGATCATTAGGATCCGACCAAACATGTTTAGTGACCATAGTTTCATAGGGAATAACCTTCCGAGGTTATACCTTATGGTCACTTAGGTTTAATTAGTTGTATGATAGGTAGTTTATATGCCTTAGGTAAATGACCAAAATGCCCTTTTCATGCATAATTGGTAATTAAGCATATGTAACACAAACTTTTGTCACTTAATTCATTATGCAACATATTTAATCATGTTTAGGCATATAATACTTGTCATAGGACTAGTTAGACGTCTCGAACGTCTTTTTGCGCGAACGACACGTTAAAGTAGCTTATGCTACCTTAATGGGTCACGATGGGTCGAAAGCACTTAGGTTAGGGTTCAATTTAGAATGTAGACTTTGTTAAACCATGTCATATGAGTTCCAATACTCATTTGGTTTACAAAACCTCATCCTATCCGATCTTCCGACTTAGGTCCGGTTTATTTATATAGTTATTAGATTGCCGATTGATTCCGTGCTCCCTCTAGCTTTGCTTGGTTGTTGTTCAAGACCTCTAAGCATTCTCAGGTGAGTACATAGTTCCCCTATTTTACTGTTTTCAATTGTTTTGGGGTGATTCATATGTGCTAAATGTTTTCGAGGTTTTAACGATGGTTTTCAAAACGATTTTCGATATTTTAACAATGGTTTCAAAAACGATTAAAATGGTTTATATTAATTTAATAACGATTTCGATTAAGTGAACAAACTTGTTGGTTGTATTTACATAACGAATAATATCCATTAGTTTTGGCCAAACCGACCAGTATTAGGTTATGGTACCATAGGATCTGACAAATCCCGTTATCAGACTACGCCCATGGTTATGTGTGGGTTAGGTGGGTAACGACTGAATCTGTGATTGTTAATTTACCCTTTGGTGGTTTATTAATGCGAGAAGCGATAGGCAAGTTGCGAACGTTTGGAAGTTATTAGCGAGACAATCAAAAGTAGTTTTCACGATTTAAAATGAGATTGATTTAAACGACTAAAGCGATTTTTAACGAATTAAACGATTTGGGTAAACGATTGGTTTTTGGTTAGTGCTTAGATAAAGGGACGGGTGTAATGTGATGAAAGCATGGTGGATACGCCGCTGGTACTTCCTATATATATATATATATGTTCTCATCGTATTACATACCGTGGCGTTATTTAGTTCACTTGGGTAAACGATTTGAAACGATGTCACACAAACGAGGTTTTCGAAATGATATAAACCATACGAGGTTTATTAACGAGATTTATTAACGAGTTTTATTAACGAGATTTATTAACGAGTTTTATTAACGTGTTTTATTAACGAGATTTATTAACGAGTTTTGTTAACGAGATTTATTAACGAGTTTTATTAACGAGAATTATTAACGAGAATTTTATTAAATAAATATTTTTGGGTTAAGAATCATGGCTACGAAATTTTATAAATTATAACCAACTTGATTTGAGTTGGTTAATTATGTCGCAATACTATACTTTTCAAAACAAATCTTTTTTTTTTAAATTAAGTATTGCAATATGTAAACTAGCCATGAATCCGACACTCTCAAAAAACCTATGTACTCACCAGCATTTCTTTGCTGACTTTGTTTTCACATATGTTTCAGGTGTTGTTGAATGATGTTGATTGCTAGGATGCATGCTCACATAGGATTGGACGAGGCCTTAGTGACTTAATAACAATGATAGACTATGTTTAACTTGTTTATTTAGATTTCCAGACGATGTAAATATTTAATGTTTAATAAAACGAAACTTCAAATTTCCGTGTGTTTTGAAATAATGATTCTGTTACAACACTCCCCGACGATTCCGCCGCGATTTGTTGTTTTACGTGGTCGGGGTGTGACAGCTGATCTTTCAAACAAGTATCCTCGTGGGATAGTCGAGAATTTGTTGGTGAAAGTGGATAAATTCGTGTTTCCTGTGGATTTTGTTGTTCTTGATAGGGTGGCCGATGAGAGAGTTCCCATTATTCTGGGCTGTCCATTCCTTAGAACCGCAAAGGCGATCATCGATGTCTTTGACGGTAAGATTTCTCTTCGTGCGGGTGACGAGATTTTCACATTCGAGATCGATAGAGCGATGCAGCATCCTGGAGGTGGAGATGAAGATAGCGGGCCGTGTCATTCCATTTACTTTTTAAATTCTTTCATATCTTGTGTCGACACGTGTCTCGAGTACATCAGTGGGGCCGATTTAGTAGGCGAGGGAGTTGTTGACGAGCTTGATGAAGAAGAGGTTGAGGAGGAGCAGTTTGATGAGAGCGATGAGTTGTGGGTTCCAGAGACGTTGGAACTTAATGAGATTAGCGATGAGAGTACTCCTGTAGACATTCCACCGCCTTTAGAACTTCAGGTTCTTCCATCACATCTTGAGTACGCATTTCTAGGAGAGAAGCCGAACATGCCTGTCATCATATCTTGAAAGTTAACAGAGGATGAGAAAGTGAGGTTGATTGAGGTGCTGAGGAAGCACAGTGAGGCGATTGCATGGAGGTTGTCTGATATCAAGGGGATTAGCCCCACTTTTTGCACGCATCGTATTCTGATGGAGGAGGTTTACAAGCCGGTGGTGCAGCCGCTGCATCATCTTAATCCGAATATGCAGGAGGTGGTGAGAAAGGAGGTTATGAAGCCGTTGGAGTCTGGTTTGATATATCCTATTTCTGATTCAGCTTGGGTGAGCCCTACGCAGGTCGTCCCGAAGAAAGGGGGGATGACAGTGGTTCTAAATGAGAAAAATGAGCTTATACCTTCACGTACAGTCACAAGTTGGCGTGTGTGCATTGACTATCGAAAGTTGAATGACGCCACTCGTAAAGATCACTTTCCGCTCCCATTTATTGATCAGATGCTTAAGCGTCTCATGGGTCAGCAGTTCTATTGCTTTCTCGACGAGTTTTCGGGTTATTTCCAGATCCCTATCGCACCGGAGGATCAAGAAAAGACCCCTTTTACATGTCCATACGGCACGTATGCATACCGACGCATGCCGTTTGGTCTATGTAACGCTCCAGCTACATTCCAGCGATGTATGATCGCGATTTTCCAAGATATGGTAGAGAGTTCGATGGAGGTGTTTATGGATGATTTCTCAGTGTATGGAAATTCTTTCGATCATTGCTTAGTTAATCTTGAGAGGATGTTGAGGAGGTGTGTCGAAACGAAGCTGATGTTGAATTGGGAGAAGTGTCACTTCATGGTGACTGAGGGTATTGTGTTGGGACACAAGATTTTGTGGGCTGGTATTGAAGTGGATAGAGCGAAGATAGATACGATCAGTCGGATTCCGCCACCGACTAGTGTTAAGTCGATTCGTAGTTTTCTCGGTCATGCGGGGTTTTATCGGCGCTTTATTAAGGATTTTTCTAAAATCACACGCCCCATGACGCGATTGTTAGAAAAGGACGTTCCTTTTGTCTTTGAGAAGTAATTCCTTAAAGCGTTTGAGTTTCTTAAGGAGAAACTCGTGAGTGCACCGATTCTTGTATCACCCGACTAGAGCTTGCCATTCGAGCTCATATGCGATGTTAGCGATTATGCAGTCGGTGCGGTGTTAGGGCAGAGACGGGAGAATCACTTTTACCCGATTTACTACGCAAGTAAAACATTGAATGACGCCCAAGAAAATTACACCACTACAGAGAAGGAACTGTTAGCAGTCGTCTTTGCATTCGACAAGTTCCGTTCGTACCTTGTTCTTTCAAAAACCGTTGTGTTTACCGACCATTCTGCCTTGCGTTACCTGTTTCAGAAGAAAGACGCTAAGCCGCGTCTAATTAGATGGATTCTGCTTCTTTCTGAGTTTGATATAGAAATTAAAGATAAAAAGGGAGCAGAGAACGTTGCGGCGGACCACCTTTCGCGTTTGGAGGATCCGAGTAGGGAAGAGATTCATGGGGAGGCGATAGGAGACAGATTCCCTCATGAATCTATTGATTATGTTGAGGCTGAGACTGAGGGTTTACCGTGGTTCAGTGATTTAGCTAACTACTTGGCTTATGGGTATCTGATGGATGGTATGAATCGTCAACAGAAGAAGAAGCTCGTAAATGATGCACGGAGATACATATGGGATGATCCCTACCTCTTCAAGATAGGAGGAGATCGGATTTTGAGGAGATGTGTGAGTAGAGAGGATGGTTTGGACATCATTTGGCATGTTCACGAGGGTTTGGCAGGAGGACATCATGGTCCGCATGTGATTGCGCAGAAGGTTTTCGATTGTGGGTTTTATTGGCCGACTGTAGTGAAAGATGCGGTTGAGTTTGTGAGAAAGTGTGATCGTTGCCAACGGACCGGCAACATCTCATCCAAGGATGAGATGCCCCAGAATCCTATTCAAGTGTTGGAAGTTTTTGACGTTTGGGGCATTGATTTCATGGGACCGTTTCCATCTTCGAGTGGGAATCGGTACATCCTCATTGCAATCGACTACGTTTCGAAGTGGGTGGAAGCTCAAGCTTTGCCTACGAACGATGCACGAGTGGTGGTGAGATTCTTGAAGAAGTTGTTTACACGTTTCGGTACTCCTAAGGCGATTATTAGTGATCGCGGGACGCACTTTTTCAATTCCGTAATGGAAAAGGCGTTGGAGAGATATGGAGTTACGCACCACTTGTCTACCGCGTATCATCCGCAAACGAGCGGTCAAGTGGAGAATACAAATCGAGGAGTTAAGAGGATTTTGGAGAAGACGGTAGGAAAAAGCCGAAAACATTGGTCGGACAAGTTAGACGATGCGTTATGGGCGTTCTGTACCGCCTATAAGACGCCATTAGGTACTACACCGTTTATGATAGTTTATGGGAAAGCGTGCCATTTACCGGTAGAATTAGAGCATCAGGCTCTTTGGGCGCTTAAAACGGTGAATTTAGATTTAACCGAGGCCGCTAGGAAAAGATTTTTCCAAATTCATGAATTGGAAGCTTTACGTGATGCCGCTTACGATCGATCGTGGAGTATTAAGGAGAAGTTGAAAGCTTTGCATGATAGGAGGTTGCGAAAGTTGAAGGAATTCCGAGTGGGTGATAAAGTTCTTTTATTTAACTCGAGGTTGAAATTAATTGCCGGAAAGTTGAATTCGCGATGGTCCGGACCGTATGTCGTGAAGGAGGTTTTTCCGTACGGTACCGTGGAGTTGTTTAATGAAGATACGACGAACTCATGGAAAGTGAACGGACATCGGTTGAAGCATTATCTAGGGGGTCCCATCGACACCGCCGAAGAGGAAGACGTTCCTCTTACGGACCCGCCTAGCACCACCGCGTAATTTCTTGAGTGAAAACTCAAGTGTAGAGTTTGTACATTGAGTCCGTGTTCGCGTTGTGTCATTAGCATTGTGGTTTAGTCTTATTTGCGTCGTTTTTGTGTTTTTCCATATTTTGCGTCCGTAGTTGTGTCGTGAAGATTTTTGCAGGTAACATCACCTTACCGTGAGTGAGATCGATAAGGGAGCGGCATTCCAGGAACGTTTTAACTTAAAATCGACAAAATACGCACTGGGGGTAATTTGGGAATGTGTAAAATTGAATTTTTATCAAAACTGATGTTGCTGCACATTTTTTAGCTACTGTTTGCTGTCTACGTGGGGCGCGTAGGCCCTAACATTAGTTCAGGCGGCCCGTGTAAGCTTGATTTGTCGGCAGCAGCAGCTTAAAACCCCCAAATTCAAATTTGAAACCCTATCTCCTTTCTTCTCTTTCACCGGCGACTCACAAGAAACCCCCACCACCTCCGATTCCTTTCAATACCACCATTATCACCACCGTTTTACCTTGATCAACCCTCAATAACCACCATTTCTCCACCACAGTAATTCGAATCCGCCACACCCCACACCATATCACCACCTATTTCCTTAAAAATCACCCAAGAATCACCATTAATCAATCAAAAGCTCACTGATTTCACATTAACTCAAAGTGGGGGTCCAATTTTCGTGGCTGTTCTTTATAATCTCTGTTTACGTCGTACAAGGTATGTCTCCTGCAAACTTCACTTACAGTTAAGTCTTATAATTGGTGATCGAGTCAGTTTGTATAGTTCAGGTTCAAGTCCAGTTTGTGTCAGTCGAGTCGGGTCAATAGTGAGTCGTCGTTTAGTTGATTATTGATTGTCAAGTTGGTTATGGCTTCGGGTGGCTTGTTTGGGCTATGGATTGATCGAAGTGTCGGATTTTCTAAATTGATAAATAGTCGAATAAAAGAAACAGGATGGTTGTTCAGAGGTTATTGTCAGGATGGGTAGCTATTAAAAGTCCATATCTTTACGGCTAGTATTAGTTTGGTTGTCAATATTATGCTGTTCTAGACAGAAGTTAAGTGTGGGGATCGGGTGGCTTACGTCTAAAATATTGTTTACATAGGTTACATGGGCTGGTAGGGGATGGTTTGCTTGAGTTTTGCGGCTGATTGGTTTGGGCTTAGTAAAAGTCAAGTGTGGGGATACGGGTATCAAGTTTTGACATAAAAAGATGATTTTTCACTAAAATTTTGACCCAGTTTCCGTTGCTTCCGCACTTAGGCTTTGTGTTATTGTCGGCACTTGGGATTACTCGAGGGCGAGTAAAGTGCCGGAAGGAGGTAGGAGTATAAGTTATTTGTGCTTTGCGTCTAAGTTTAGGTCAAGTCGAGTTTTGCGTCTTTAGGGTTCTTTGTGTCGTTTTAAGTGTTTTTCGAGTCTTGTGAGTGTCATTTAGTGTCGATATGCATCATATTTGGGCACTTGATTATCAAACCGCTTCGCTCGTACTCAATCTCCATTCGGGCGAAGTTCGGTTTGTAATTTGAATTGCTTTGCATAAAGTCACTTGTTTTCGAACAACGGCCGCGAACGAAATGCTATACGGCCGTCGTTTGAATGTATATTATATATTTTTATAAAAAAAATTTAAAATTTAAAAATCATAAAAAATAAAAAAAAAATTTAAAAATTCATAAAAAATCAGAAAATTCTTAAAAATTCAAAAAAAAAACAAACCCCCAAAAAATAACAAAAATAGTTTGTTTGAGTTTGTTGAGCAGGTGAGGCGCGAGAATGCGGCAGGTCAGAGACGTGTTGAGGATGGGATGAAGGTTATTATGGATCACTTCTAGCTGCAGCAGCCGCCATCTTGGACGATGGATTTAGAGGAGCATGGGGATGGAAGTGGCGAGGATGTCGAGGAGTAGGTCGATGGATTGAAGATATGCAGCACTGACAACTTATATCTTTTGTTTATTTTTCTTTTATGATGTTTTTATCCTCGCATTTTGGTCTGTACTGATATTTAAATAGGTTGGATGGGTTTTTGGGGTTGGTTGATACATTGATGGATAGTTTGTGGAACTGACGCTATGATGGTATATGTCACACCCCCAAAATCCACCATGCGGAGTATCACCGCTTGGAGGCGTGACATGACCAGGATCGAGCCACCAATCATATTGAACAATTCAATTAAGTAAATAAAACCAAACATAATACGATTGGTGACCAAAGCTAGTTAACCTTGTTTTGTTTAAACAGCGGAAGCATAAACGTGAGTTCAAAACATAAGTTCACAGTTCATAAGTTTAAAGTCTCAAACATAAGTTCCATAGGTTTATAAAGTTCAATTATTAAGTATGGGATATAACAACCCATGTTCCACAACGACTCCTTCCCCGTGCAAGCTCCAAGCATTTAGCGACCTGTAAGGCATGTAACAACTAGTCAACAACAAAGTTGAGTGAGTTCACGTTTGGTTGTTTAGTTAATGAGTTCGTATCAGGAATCGGAAGTTCGTTTCATAACCAAGTATTACCCATTATTCTTGATTCCCAAACCTTTACGATATTTAGTGGGGGCTTCCCATTATGTATGTTACTAGACTAGGCGTATCCATAAGAGTCCTTCCCAATCCGAGGACGGTGTTAAGTATGAGTGTACGTAGGTTTTACGTACGTGCCCTTCTCATCCGAGGACAGTAGTGAGTGTGAGTGTACGTAGGTTTTACGTACGTGCCCTTCTCAATCCGAGGACAGTAGTAGGTGTGAGTGTACGTAGGTTTTACGTACGTGCCCTTCCCAATCCGAGGACAGTAGTAGGTAGTCTAGTAGTGTTGATAATATAAATAGTTATTCAATCCCATTCCCAACCACCGGGAATCCCATGCCTTAGTAAGGGTGTGAACTCACCTCGGTTTGCTCGGTTAGATTCTCAATATAGCTAACAGTCAAGGTCGGTCAATCACGTCCTAGTATGATTTACCAGTTAGTCATTTAGTGGCTTTCCAATAGAACACAAAGTTCCTACACGTATCTATCACATAACATGCATCACTGTAACGGTTTATGCCCATCTAAGTTTCCCGTCCATTCCCCACTCAAAATCAAACATACGATAATGCACATAACATATATAACATGTTAAATCATTCACAGATAGCATACTCGACATTTAGCCACGCAAGTCACAACTTATGTCAATTCGGCATTAATACTCAAAACCGGCTGTTTTCGGACATTTAAATAAAATAGTTAGATTATTTCAAAAATTCCCAAATTTTTATAGAATGTCATAAACATTCCATATTTTATTGTGTAAAAATATCGGGGTCCAGTTCATTACCCAAATTTTATAAAAATTCATATTCGGGACTGAACTCAGATTTATGTATTTCTGACCACAGTCCACGAAACAATTTATTAAAAATTCGTTGTAAGTCCGATTTGCGAAATTCCAGTGGGGTAATTACAAATACTTCAGTTATCATCTACAGTAAAATTTTCATGGTCCGATTCATCACAAAACTCAGGTTATGACCGAAAGTACGACGCCCATTTATTGCTGTCAAAATTCAGCTTAAGTAGCTGTTACAAATTAACACTTTAAAAATAGTAAACGGAGTCCAAAAATTACGATTCCGGTGCCATTAGAACCGTATTTCATAATAACATATTTTAGATTCAAAATATCAATTTTTCGTTGAGGTTAAGACCTGTTTACAGCCAACAGAAGTGGGCTGTAAAAGTTGGACAGATTCTGATTTCAAGTGTTTAACCTTCTAAATCGTGTTCGATCGATTCCGTTAACGAGTTTAGTGACCACAACAACATCGCATATTAATATTAATCAGTAAAACATCATATAATCAACCAATAATCATAACCACACAAGATCTACATGATTTACACTAATATTCATCCATTAACCACCTTGTTCATCACTTTAGTAAACTTTTAGACTTTGATCTTATATGTTCATAATTTTTAACCGACGAAACTCTTATTAACCACTCTAGACAAGATCAAGAAGAGGTTTAGAGTCACTTACTACTAGCTCGAGGCTAGGGGAGTTCAAGAAGATAAATGAAGTGGATAAAAGCAAATGGTGATGGTCCTTCAACTTCCGAAAGCTCCAAGCTTACTTATACACCTTCTAACACCCTTGGATGTATGTAGAATTGAATGAGATGGTTGAATGATGGTGGTGTTGTGGTTGTTGTTCTTGGCCGTAGGTATGAGGGTGAGAAGGAGAGAGTATGGTGTGTTAATGTGTGATGAAGAATGAAGGTTATGGTTTAGTAGGTTATACTTATATCCACCAAATGTTATGTCCATTGGTTTAAGTGTTTAGGAAAGTAGAGACAATATCAAATAAAATAACTAAACAAATCACAAGTGGGGCCATGTTGTCTAGCCGTGTGCAAGGTGGGGGGGGGGGTCTTGGTTAGTTTGTAAGTATTAGTTACTAACTAGTTAAGTTTTAATGATATAGCTAGTGTATTACTGTGTGTTATGCAATATAAGGTGTGTTAGGGTGTTCGGGGACCCTAACTAGCTCAGAAAAGTATAAGCAATGTGTTTGGCAATATTTTTAGGTTCCGGGTAAAGTCCGGTTGTTCGGTTCGACACTGTTCCGATAAACTGCTTAATTAATCCGTATAGCGTCCTACTTATATATTTTTGCAACGTTTTTACTTTCTAACACTTAGGAAAATATAACGGACTATTTAGTGACCTTTCTGTACACTACTAGTATATTAACAAATACGTGTGAGCATAACACAGATATCAGAAAGCAGTTAAGTGATTCCACACAGTCGTCAAGCACATTAATTATTATTAATAAACTGTACGGTTACATGTAAATTCGAGGGTTGTCACATTCTCCCCCTGTTAAGAGAATTTCGTCCCGAAATTTAGCGCGTGGTTACTGAGGAAGCTAGTTAAGTTGCGTTGTTTTCCAGATTTTCCTGGGGTGTCACATCATCCCCCCGTTGATTTGGAATTTCGTCCCGAAATTCTGCGGTAGCTTCAGCCTCAGTAGTGGTTGCGTTTTTCTTAAACAGTTGGGGATACTTGATTTTCATTTGGTCTTCTCGTTCCCAGGTATACTCTGGGCCACGACGAGCATTCCAACGAACTCGGACCAGAGGTATTCTTGTGTGCTTGAGAATCTTAACATCTCGATCAGTAATCTCTACTGGTTCCTCGACGAATCGCAGCTGGTCGTCGATTGTGAGTTCCTTGAGAGGAACTATGAAGGGCTCATCTGACAGACACTTCTTCAGATTTGATATGTGGAACACGTTGTGAACTCCGCTGAGTTCTTCAGGTAGATCCAACCTGTAGGCGACTTGGCCAATTTTCTCAATGACCTTGAATGGTCCGATATAACGCGGATTGAGTTTGCCTCGTTTGCCAAAGCGGACTACACCTTTCCAAGGTGAGACTTTGAGTAGCACTCGATCCCCAACCTGGAGCTCGAGTGGTTTTCTTCCCTCATCAGCATAGCGTTTCTGACGGTCACGAGCTGCCGCCATTCGCTGTCGTATCTGAGCAATTTTCTCGGTGGTATCTACCACATGTTCTGGGCCAGTGATTTGGCTGTCACCAACTTCTGCCCAACAGAGAGGCGATCGGCATTTGCGTCCGTACAATGCCTCAAACGGAGCGGCTTGGATGCTGGTGTGGTAGCTGTTGTTATATGAGAACTCCACTAGCGGGAGGTGCTTTTCCCAGCCGTTACCAAAATCGATTACACATGCCCTAAGCATGTCTTCAAGGGTTTGGATGGTGCGTTCAGATTGCCCATCCGTCTGCGGGTGATAAGCGGTGCTCATATCTAAACGTGAGCCAAAGGACTTGTGCATTGCTTGCCACAGTTCAGAAGTAAAACGTGCGTCACGATCAGATATAATAGAGATGGGCACCCCGTGCCTTGATACCACTTCCTTTAGGTAAATGTCTGCAAGAGTAGAAAACTTATCCGTTTCCTTGATGGCCAGAAAATGTGCAGACTTGGTTAATCGATCTACGATCACCCAAATGGTATCGTTTCCGCGTTGAGATCTGGGCAGGCCGGTAACGAAATCCATGGAAATTTGCTCCCATTTCCATTTCGGGATCTCCGGTTGTTGAAGTAGGCCTGATGGTTTCTGATATTCAGACTTGACTCTCGCACAAGTCAAGCATTTACTGACGTAGGTTGCTATGTGGGCCTTCATGCCAGGCCACCAGTACGTAGTCTTGAGATCGTGGTACATTTTATCCGAACCAGGATGTACCGAATAACGAGACTTATGTGCTTCATCCATCACAAGCTCGCGTAAGTTGCCATAAAATGGAACCCAGATGCGCCCGTTAACATAGTAGGCACCGTTTTCCTTTAGTTCCAGCCGCTGCCTTGATCCTCGTAAGGATTCAGCCCTGATGTTCTCTGCTTTCAATGCTTCGACCTGGGCATCTCGAATCTGAGCAGGAAGGTTAGATTGGATGGTAAGCTGTAATGCTCGTACACGCTTAGGTAAAGTATCCTTTCGACTGAGGGCGTCAGCCACAACATTGGCTTTGCCCGGATGATACTTGATAGCGCATTCGTAATCATTCAAGAGTTCGACCCATCGGCGTTGTCGCATGTTTAACTCTTTTTGCTTGAAGATATGCTCGAGACTCCTGTGGTCGGTGTAAATGGTGCACTTGGTACCGTACAGGTAATGTCTCCATATCTTAAGTGCGAAAACAACTGCTCCCAGCTCCAGATCGTGAGTAGTGTAGTTTCTTTCGTGAACTTTAAGTTGGCGTGATGCGTAGGCAATGACCTTGTCACGTTGCATCAATACGCAACCAAGTCCTTGGATGGAAGCGTCGCAATAAACCACGAAATCATCGGTGCCTTCTGGCAATGAGAGGATAGGCGCGCTACAAAGTCTATCTTTTAGATGTTGAATCGCGGACTCCTGTGCATCACCCCAACGATAGATGACGCCCTTCTGAGTCAGTGAAGTGAGAGGTTGCGCAATCTTGGAGAAATCTTTTATAAACCTTCTGTAATATCCGGCCAAACCCAAGAATTGGCGGATTTCTGTTGGTGTGCGGGGTGCGGGCCAGTTCTTGATCGATTCAACCTTAGATGGATCCACATGAATTCCATCCTTGTTTACCACGTGGCCTAGAAAGTGGACTTCGCGAAGCCAGAAATCACATTTCGAAAACTTAGCATACAACCGTTCCTTTCGAAGAAGTTCCAGCATAAGTCGTAGATGCTGCTCGTGTTCCTCCTGACTCTTAGAATAGATCAGGATATCATCGATGAACACAATAACGAACTTATCCAGGTAAGGCTTGCACACTCGGTTCATGAGATCCATGAAGACTGCTGGTGCATTCGTCAGCCCGAATGGCATAACCAGAAACTCGTAATGGCCGTAACGAGTTCTGAATGCTGTTTTGGAGACGTCCTCATCTCGGACTCTCAGCTGATGGTATCCCGATCTCAAATCAATCTTGGAGTAATAGCTCGACCCTTGCAACTGGTCAAACAAGTCGTCAATACGTGGAAGAGGATAACGATTCTTCACAGTCACCTTGTTAAGTTCGCGATAGTCAATACACATCCTGAAGGTACCGTCTTTCTTTTTCACGAACAAGACTGGAGCTCCCCAGGGTGAAGAGCTAGGACGTATAAAACCCTTTTCCAAGAGTTCTTGTAGTTGTGTGGACAGTTCTTCGAGTTCTGATGGGGCTAGACGATATGGTGCTCGAGCTACTGGCGCTGCTCCAGGAGCTAGCTCGATTTGAAACTCAACTTGGCGATGAGGAGGAAGACCAGGTAATTCCTCAGGAAATACCTCGGGAAATTCGCGCACAATAGGGATGTCTTCAATTCTCTTCTCTTCCGTGGATGTGTCAGTAACGAGTGCTAAAATGGCAGTGTGGCCCTTTCGCAAACACTTCTGGGCCTTAAGGAAAGAGATGATGCCTTCGACAGCACCACTCTTGTCGCCACGAATCACGAGGGGTTCTTTATCAGAACGAGGAATGCGGATGATTTTCTCCTTGCAAACAATCTCCGCTTGATGATGAGATAACCAATCCATCCCAATAACGACGTCGAAACTACCAAGTGTGATAGGAACAAGATCGATAGGGAAAGTCTGACCAGCTAAGACGAGGTTACAACCTTTAACTATGTGTGTGGCTTCAAGACTTTTACCGTTAGCTAGTTCTACCGTGTGTTTGGTGTTCAGGAGTGTTGGGGTGCGCTTAAGAATTTGGCTAACTTTCACGGACACATAACTAGTATCGGCACCCGAATCGAATAAAACAGTAACGAAGAAGTCGTCAAGAAAAAACTTACCCATCACAACGTTGGGATCGTTCCTTGCTTCTCCTTGACCAATCACGAACACACGACCCCTGGCACCGTTGCCATCATTGTTTCCTCCATTGTTGCCCCCATTATTGTTCCCGTTTCCTTGGTTGTGATTCTGATTCTGATTTAACTGCGGGCAGTGTCTCTTGAAGTGATCTTCAGCACCACACTGAAAGCATCCCTTGTTGCCCTGTTGCTGTTGCTGATTCTGCGGTGCTTGCTGTTGCTACTGACGATTCTGATTCGTAGGCCGTGGGCTCCTGCAATCCTTGGCTTCATGACCCATCTTGAGACACCTCTGACAGTGTCCCTTGTTGCACTGACCACTGTGGTGTCTGTTGCATTTGTTGCACTTTGGGTGGTTTCCTCGATATCCACCCTGCCCTTGACTACCAGAAAAGTGCTGACCAGGGCTCCTATGGTCCTCAGTCCTTCGTTGCTGAGACTGAGACTGAACAGAGGCAGCGCCTTTGCCGGAATTCCCATCCCATTTTCGTTTGTTGTCGGTAGGTGCATCAGAAGTAGCTGTGGCACTGATACGTTTGGGTAGCCTGTTTTGCTCCACCGCCTGGTCGGTGAGACGATGAGCCAACTTGATAATTTGCTGAATGGTACCCAGGTTGGCTGAAGTTACGTGACTTTGAATCACTGGTGCAAGGCCCTTGAGGTAAAGCTCAATACGTTTGATGGGAGGGTCCACCATAGTTGGGCACAGGATGGCCAGTTCATTCGACCTCTTGGTATACGCCTCAATCTCAGATCCTGTCATCTTCAGATTGTAAAATTCCACTTCTAGCTTGTGGATGTCATCCCGACTACAGTACTCCTCTTTGATCAGCTCTTTGAAACCATTCCAGGGCGTGGCATTAGCAACTGCCAGTCCTAGTAGTTGAACCTGTGCCTTCCACCAGGTTAACGCAGCTCCTTCAAGTGTTCCGGTAGCATATTTCACCCTACGATCTTCGGGGCATTCGCACATCTCGAAAACTGTCTCAAGCTTTTCAAACCAGTGAAGAAGGCCCACTGCTCCTTCGGTGCCACTGAAAGTGGTAGGTTGACAGTCCATGAACGTCTTGAACGTGCACACAGGAGGTTGAGCATGTTGACCTGTTGCGCGAGAATAAAAGACAAGATTAAGCACGAGGGTTGGTTTGCGAAGGTAGGATCTAAATGTCCTAAGGTGAGTTGGTATGGCAGGTTATATCTCCTGCAGGGTTAGCTGCGAGTGCCTCCGCAACTCGTTCGTTGATCAAAGCCGTCAACTGGGCTTGAGTGAGGTTGATACGTCCTTCGCGTCCGCTCATGATCTTCATAATGAAGCAACGTAAGTGAGGAAAGTGTCGCGAAAGTGTGTAAGTGTGTGGGACGACATTAGAGAGTAAGCACACAAGGTTCAAATAGCAATTATCACGTTATCTAATGCACAGTGAGAACTATCTAACCGACAATATAACATAATCATACCACTTATGGTGTCGAGTCTTGCACGTGGAGCGAAGCGTCGTTGTGGATCGTTGAGCACTGTATAGGTTATAGTCTGGTTTTAATAAAAACTTTTTCCCTTATTAAAAACCAAGTTCACTATAACCAATGGCTCTGATACCAATCTGTCACACCCCCAAAATCCACCATGCGGAGTATCACCGCTTGGAGGCGTGACATGACCAGGATCGAGCCACCAATCATATTGAACAATTCAATTAAGTAAATAAAACCAAACATAATACGATTGGTGACCAAAGCTAGTTAACCTTGTTTGGTTTAAACAGCGGAAGCATAAACGTGAGTTCAAAACATAAGTTCACAGTTCATAAGTTTAAAGTCTCAAACATAAGTTCCATAGGTTTATAAAGTTCAATTATTAAGTATGGGATATAACAACCCATGTTCCACAACGACTCCTTCCCCGTGCAAGCTCCAAGCATTTAGCGACCTGTAAGGCATGTAACAACTAGTCAACAACAAAGTTGAGTGAGTTCACGTTTGGTTGTTTAGTTAATGAGTTCGTATCAGGAATCGGAAGTTCGTTTCATAACCAAGTATTACCCATTATTCTTGATTCCCAAACCTTTACGATATTTAGTGGGGGCTTCCCATTATGTATGTTACTAGACTAGGCGTATCCATAAGAGTCCTTCCCAATCCGAGGACGGTGTTAAGTATGAGTGTACGTAGGTTTTACGTACGTGCCCTTCTCATCCGAGGACAGTAGTGAATGTGAGTGTACGTAGGTTTTACGTACGTGCCCTTCTCAATCCGAGGACAGTAGTAGGTGTGAGTGTACGTAGGTTTTACGTACGTGCCCTTCCCAATCCGAGGACAGTAGTAGGTAGTCTAGTAGTGTTGATAATATAAATAGTTATTCAATCCCATTCCCAACCACCGGGAATCCCATGCCTTAGTAAGGGTGTGAACTCACCTCGGTTTGCTCGGTTAGATTCTCAATATAGCTAACAGTCAAGGTCGGTCAATCACGTCCTAGTATGATTTACCAGTTAGTCATTTAGTGGCTTTCCAATAGAACACAAAGTTCCTACACGTATCTATCACATAACATGCATCACTGTAACGGTTTATGCCCATCTAAGTTTCCCGTCCATTCCCCACTCAAAATCAAACATACGATAATGCACATAACATATATAACATGTTAAATCATTCACAGATAGCATACTCGACATTTAGCCACGCAAGTCACAACTTATGTCAATTCGGCATTAATACTCAAAACCGGCTGTTTTCGGACATTTAAATAAAATAGTTAGATTATTTCAAAAATTCCCAAATTTTTATAGAATGTCATAAACATTCCATATTTTATTGTGTAAAAATATCGGGGTCCAGTTCATTACCCAAATTTTATAAAAATTCATATTCGGGACTGAACTCAGATTTATGTATTTCTGACCACAGTCCACGAAACAATTTATTAAAAATTCGTTGTAAGTCCGATTTGCGAAATTCCAGTGGGGTAATTACAAATACTTCAGTTATCATCTACAGTAAAATTTTCATGGTCCGATTCATCACAAAACTCAGGTTATGACCGAAAGTACGACGCCCATTTATTGCTGTCAAAATTCAGCTTAAGTAGCTGTTACAAATTAACACTTTAAAAATAGTAAACGGAGTCCAAAAATTACGATTCCGGTGCCATTAGAACCGTATTTCATAATAACATATTTTAGATTCAAAATATCAATTTTTCGTTGAGGTTAAGACCTGTTTACAGCCAACAGAAGTGGGCTGTAAAAGTTGGACAGATTCTGATTTCAAGTGTTTAACCTTCTAAATCGTGTTCGATCGATTCCGTTAACGAGTTTAGTGACCACAACAACATCGCATATTAATATTAATCAGTAAAACATCATATAATCAACCAATAATCATAACCACACAAGATCTACATGATTTACACTAATATTCATCCATTAACCACCTTGTTCATCACTTTAGTAAACTTTTAGACTTTGATCTTATATGTTCATAATTTTTAACCGACGAAACTCTTATTAACCACTCTAGACAAGATCAAGAAGAGGTTTAGAGTCACTTACTACTAGCTCGAGGCTAGGGGAGTTCAAGAAGATAAATGAAGTGGATAAAAGCAAATGGTGATGGTCCTTCAACTTCCGAAAGCTCCAAGCTTACTTATACACCTTCTAACACCCTTGGATGTATGTAGAATTGAATGAGATGGTTGAATGATGGCGGTGTTGTGGTTGTTGTTCTTGGCCGTAGGTATGAGGGTGAGAAGGAGAGAGTATGGTGTGTTAATGTGTGATGAAGAATGAAGGTTATGGTTTAGTAGGTTATACTTATATCCACCAAATGTTATGTCCATTGGTTTAAGTGTTTAGGAAAGTAGAGACAATATCAAATAAAATAACTAAACAAATCACAAGTGGGGCCATGTTGTCTAGCCGTGTGCAAGGTGGGGGGGGGGGTCTTGGTTAGTTTGTAAGTATTAGTTACTAACTAGTTAAGTTTTAATGATATAGCTAGTGTATTACTGTGTGTTATGCAATATAAGGTGTGTTAGGGTGTTCGGGGACCCTAACTAGCTCAGAAAAGTATAAGCAATGTGTTTGGCAATATTTTTAGGTTCCGGGTAAAGTCCGGTTGTTCGGTTCGACACTGTTCCGATAAACTGCTTAATTAATCCGTATAGCGTCCTACTTATATATTTTTGCAACGTTTTTACTTTCTAACACTTAGGAAAATATAACGGACTATTTAGTGACCTTTCTGTACACTACTAGTATATTAACAAATACGTGTGAGCATAACACAGATATCAGAAAGCAGTTAAGTGATTCCACACAGTCGTCAAGCACATTAATTATTATTAATAAACTGTACGGTTACATGTAAATTCGAGGGTTGTCACAGTATATATTATGTTCTGTTTGGTATATTTGATTGTTAGGTTGAATTTGTTGCCGCTTCCGTTCGCGTGTCCGAGTTAAGAACAGTTTGCTGAGCGCGTTTGGATTGGAGGGCATATGTGGTATCGATTGGCATATTGACAGTCTCACATATTTATTCAGCTAAGTCGTTCCACTTGTATACTTTGTATATTTATTTATTTTACGCATTTCTTTTTGTTTTTAGGTTTTAGGAGTCGTGTTTTCATCCTTGCAATAGGGAGAATGCAACATTTAAGTGTGGGGATGGGACACTTGGGTCTTAGTCGTTAGTTTTGCTTATTTGAGTCATAAAAAGTCCAAAAATACAAAAAAATTCAAAAAATTTCAAAAATTCAAAAAAAAAAAAAAATCAGAAAATGTCTTTTGGAATAAAGAAGTTTGCAAAAATGAAAATGGAAAATGATAGAAAAGTCGGATTTTTGTTCGGGTTCAAATAATAATAATATGAGATAATATAATTGAGCTTGTGTCTAGTTTGGGATGTGCGGGTAGCCTTGATTCGGTTCTGGGTTCCTTTGATCTTAAAATTACCTAATTGTCGGTATACTAGTGGGTTCTCATCAAGGGAAATTGAAACCGCCGATAATAGTATAAGGGATGCCGTTATAAGTTAAGATCGTTAGAGTTTCTTGTCATTATCTTGTTGAAAAAGGAAAGTAGCGCATGCCTATGTAATCTTGGTTGGGGATAACGACTCTACAACCAGAATACCTCTAGGATGTGTGAAATTAAAAAAAGAGCTAGAAACTGAATGAAAGTAGCGCATTTCTATGTAGTCTGGGTTGGGGATAGTGACTTTACAACCGGATTACCGCTAGGGTGTGTGAAATCGAACTTGCAAATAAAAAGTACCGAAGCCTAAGTAATCCGAGTTGGGGATAGCGACTCTACAGCAGGAATGCCTCTGGGTTAGGGAAAGCAACGTCTACGCTCGAAAAAAGAAAAAAAAATGAAAAAGTGATGAAAAAAAATGGAAAGAAAAGGAAAAAAATAAGAATAGATTTGATTCTAAACACTCTTGATCTTGGTATAAAGCGGTTAGGAAATAACCCAGTGGTTGTTCCTTTTGTCCTATAAGCTTGAGGGGGGATTAGGTGGACTTGCGATTCTTAGCGTGAGACCCTAGGTAGATTGACCGTACTTGAACTAAACTTGCATGATAAGGGCTTGGAACTGGGGTTGGGTTTAAGAGGATCGAAATACTTGCAATCGCGGCTAACACAAGTTTCCGTTTTAATAAATAAATTAAGCTTTTGTCCCGAATGATTATTCCGACTATGATTCTGTTATGCATAATTCTTTTTCGAGGACGAAAAAAGGTTAAGTGTGGGGATATTTGATGTAGGGTAAAATACACATATTTGTCCCGTGTAAAGTGTATAATTTATTTATAGTTTTTATTTGTTTTTTATCTAGTTTTAGTGTTCTATTATATTGTTTTGTGTTTTGCCAGGTCCTGGTGCAAATGGAGCAAAAACGAGTAACATGGAAATGACCAGCCAGTTGGGCAGAGTAGAATGCCAGTGCACAAAAGAAAATTCGTCGCTATTTTCTGTGAGTGGGACGAGCCCGCTATCTCTATATTATATGAGATAAGAAGCTGCCATCATCTTCATTGAACTAGACCATTGGGCTCTTGTTTGGAGAACCGTACACCACATGAGGCTGTCCCACTTCTTGTTTTCATTTATGTGAATATCGTATGGGCCCAAGGAACAATATAATCAGCTATAGATGACTTGAACGAATAGAAAAAAAGGGATTTTACATTGGGCCGTGAGTACGGGAAATTCATGCACCGACTTGTTTATTCAACGGCTAGTAGGATTTTTGAACTTATATAATCATCACATTCATCAACAGCCGATATCTGCGAACTTTCGAGTTTCTTGGAGCAATTTAGCAGCTGTTTGAAGCATACGGAAGTGTTCGGTTGCTAGGAATCATTCGGGTAACACTTTGGAGCGCTCGGGAGTGAAGATTATGGGTTTAATCTCCCTGTTTCTTTATTTTTCTTGTGTTTCTAATTGTTATACGATGAATTCAGATATGTTTGAGATTGTTATTATGTTACTGATCATGTTTAGCGGCTAAATCTTTCGTAACTACCTAGGCTAATGACTATAGTTTAATAAAGTTTGGGTTTTTATTCGATTTTAATGTGGTTCTTGGGTTTTCTTGAAAAGTAAACGATTGTGATATTTTGATTTGGTGTATATGCATGCTTGGTGTTGTTTGATCATTGTTTATTGCTTCGTATGATTCTTGGTGATGGTCTATATCACATAATAGAGTCGTACTAGGGTTTTAGATTTTGGTGAGTGTCTATATCACGGAATAAATCTTTAATTCTTTAGGGTGAAATCACGTGAAATAACCTTAGAAGTAATATTCGGTAATCTTATAAAATCAAGTGTTCTACTAATCTTGTCGCTGTAAGGCTCGAGGTTATTAATAGGTCTTGGTTTGGTATATAGCTAGGATTATGTTTTGTAAGAAATCGGTCTTAGTTCCCTAACCATTCTCTTGTCTATTAAACCAAGTTAGAAACCTTTGTTGCCTTAAACTTTCGCGCTGTAAGGTAGATTGTCATATTAAGGCACTTTTCAAGAAGTTAGAAGACTGTAAGGAAATCTAACAACCAGTAGTCGTAACAGCCTAGGTAGTGCCATAAGTTTCACCTCGAGAAGGGTTGAGGGGCTTAGTTGGTGTCTTAATAGGTTTAGTATCAAAAGATCCCGGTTCCATACCACATTAGCTTCGAATAGAAATCCACTCCAAGTTAAACTTGCGTCTTGCCTAGGTAGTCTTCATCGCCACTGGTTTAAGTCTTTCTCCAAGTTCGTATTTAGTTATTTTAATTAATTTAGTTAATCTTTATTTGCGTTTTTAGGATTTTTTAGTAAACCCCCCACCAAATAAACAATTAGTTAAGTCGTGTCAGTCCTAGTCTAAATAGAGTCTTAGCGTAATTTAATTGAGTCTCGTGGGTTCGATATCCGGACTTACTTAGCTTTACTAGAGTCGATCGGTTCGCTTGCCGGTTAGTAGTTTAGTCGAGTTTAGAGAGTATAGAGTATTACTTTGAGTCTAGATTTAGGTTAATTTTAGTTGTTTTATTAAACTACTTCAAGCACATCAATAGGCTACATGTCCTATTCTTCTAATAATCACAAAAGGTCCAACATACCTGGGACTTAGCTTTCCCCTCTTGATGAATCTTACCACTCCCTTCCAAGGAGAGACTTTTAATAATATCTTATCTCCTACTTGAAATTCCAATGGTTTCCGCCTGTTGTCAGAATAGCTTTTCTGTCGATCACGTGCTACTTTCAGCCGTTCCTTGACTTGATTGATCTTGTCGGTTGTCTCGTGTACTATCTCAGGTCCAGATAGTTGCTTTCCCCCAATTTCTGCCCAACAGATTGGGGTTCGGCACTTTCGTCCATAAAGTGCTTCGAATGGTGCAGCGTTGATACTTGTGTGATAACTGTTATTATAAGGAAATTCTATTAACGGTAAGTGATCGTTCCAATTACCTCCGAAATCAATTACTCAAGCTCTAAGCATGTCATCCATTGTCTGAATTGTCCTTTCGCTTTGTCCGTCCGTTTGGGGATGATAAGCTGTGCTTAGATTCAACTTGGTTCCCATTGCTTTTTGGAAACTTGTCCAAAAATGAGAGGTAAAACAGCTATCTTTGTCAGAAACAATTGATAAAGGAATTTTTCATGTAATGAAACTATTTCATTTACATATAACTTGGCTAATTATTCCATACTGAAAGTTTCCTTTATTGGTAGAAAATAAGGTGACTTGGTTAGCCTATCTACAATCACCCAGATTGTATCATTACCTTTCCTTGTTTTAGGTAATTTGGTAACAAAATCCATTGTTATCAATTCCCATTTCCACACTGGCATTTCTAACTGTTGTAATAAACCTGAGGGTTTCTGATGTTCAGCTCTGACTTGTGAAAAGGTTAAACACTTAGAAACATAAGCTGCTATATCCTTTTTCATTCCTATCCACCAAAAATTCTTTCTTAAATCCTGATACATCTTATCACTTCCAGGAAGCATCGTATACTTAGACTTATGGGCTTCTTCTAATATACGATGACGTAGGTTTCTAATTTAGGTATCCACATTCTCTTTTTATGGAATCTCCAAATTCCATCTATTCCTTGTTTTAGTTCCTTTATCATTCCTTTCAATTTTTTAGTATCATCATTGATTACTGATTCTTGTGCTTTTCTAATCTGCTCATTTAAATCCACTTGTAGATTTAATTTAAGAGAACGTATCCTTTTTGGCTGTTCGTGATACTTTCGGCTTAAAGCATCAGCAAGTACATTTGCCTTTCCTGCATGATACTGAATATCATAATCATAATCAATAAGCATTTCCATCCAGCGTCTTTGTCTCATATTCAATTTCTTTTGCCCGAAGACATACCTTAAACTCTTATGATCGGTGAAAACAGTAAACTTACTACCATAAAGGTAATGTCTCCAATTCTTAAGGGCAAAAATTATTGCTCCTAATTCTAAATCATGAGTGGAATAATTCTCTTCATGATTATTAAGTTGTCTGGATACATAAGCTATAACATTTTGACGTTACATTAACACACATCCATAACCTAACTTAGAAGCGTCACAATAGACTACAAAGTCTTCAGTTCCTTTTGGCAACGCTAATATGGGTGCATGGGTTAATCTTTGCTTAAGAATTCTAAAGGCTTCTTCTTGTCTTAATCCCCATTCAAACTTAACAGATTTGCAGGTTAACTTTGTTAAGGGAATGACTATTCTAGAAAAATCTCGAATAAATCGTTTATAATAACTGGCTAGTCCTAAGAAACTTCTAACCTCGGTTGGTGACTCAGGGGTTTTCCATTTGGTAATTGCCTCGATCTTGGTTGGATCCACATGAATTCCTTCATGATCGACTAAATGTCCAAGAAACTGTACCTTGTCTAACCAAAACTCGCACTTTGAAAATTTAGCATAAAGCTTTTCCTTTCTTAATAAACTTAGAAGTGCGTGTAAATGCTTTGCATGTTCCTCTTTACTCTTAGAGTAAATGAGAATATCATCAACAAAAACGATTATGAATTTATCTAAATATGGCTTACATATTCGGTTGATCATGTCCATAAATGCAGCTGGGGCGTTTATTAAACCAAATGGCATGACAGTAAATTCATAATGGCCATACCTTGTTCTAAATGTGGTCTTAGGAATGTCCTCTTCCTGTACCTTTAATTGATGATATCCTGACCTTAAATCGATTTTAGAGAAAAATCGAGCTCCTTGCAATTGGTCAAACAGAACATCGATTCTTGGTAATGGATACCGATTCTTAATCGTGACCTTGTTCAATTCACGGTAATCAATGCACATTCGCATCGACCCGTCTTTCTTTTTGACGAACATTATCGGTGCTCCCCATGGTGATGAGCTTGGCTGTATGAATCCTTTCTCCAACAATTCGTCTAATTGTTTCTTCAGTTCCTGCATTTCTGCGGGTGCCAAACGGTAAGGTGCTTTGGCAATCGGTGCTGTTCCTGGTAGCAGGTGAATTCTAAATTCAACTTCTCTGTCCAGCGGTAGTCCTGGTAACTCTTCTGGGAATACATCTGAAAACTGAGATACTACTGGAATATCTTTCAGTTCTTTTCCTTTAGTGTCAGTGATTATAGAAATCAAATACACTATAGATCCTTTTCTTATACAACTTGTTGTTTTCATCACAGAGATGAATTTAGTGGATCTAGATGGCTTATCTCCTTTAATTGTGATATTTTCACCTTTTGGTGAATTTACTTGGATTGACTTTTGGTCACATAAAATACTGGCTTTATTGGCTATTAACCAATCCATTCCTAATACAAAATCAAATCCTGCCAGATTCATTGGGTAAAGGTTTGTAATAAACTTTTGATTTAAAATTTCTATTCTTGCTCCCTGCAAGATTTCAGAAATCCTAACAGTTTCTTCATTTGCTGTCTCTACTAGACATTCTTGTGAGAGTTTAGTTAATGACTGATTTAGAAGTTTGCAAAACGAAGTATTAATAAAACTTTGGTTCGCACCAGTGTCAAATAATACTTTAGCAAAAACATGATTAACTAAAAACGTACCGGCTATAATGTCGGGAATCATCTTGGCTTCATCTGCAGTCAGAACAAATGCTCTAGCATTTTTAGTGTTCTTGTTGTTCATAGTTGGAGCTAACTTTGGACAGTTTGGCTTGATATGACCTTGTTCTCCGCAATTGTAACATATCCTGTTGTTAGCTTTCTTCCTGCAGTCTTCTTCTTTGTGTCTGGATATTTTCCAAAAATTGCAATATATGGAGCATCTTCCAGAATGCTTCCTTTTGCAATACTTGCAATAAGGTACAGAGGTAGAACCTACATTTTTTCCACGGTTGGTGTTTCCATAACGGAATTCCTGGGTAAGCTTTTGAGCTAGGTTCCTCCTTTGATTTTCTTCCCATGAACGTAATAATTCATCAGTCAAGGTATTTGCTAGTTCTACAGCTTCTTCTATGGTTTGAGGTCTAGCTGCCTTGACTACATGTCTAATTTGCCCGATTAATCCCCAGATGTAACGGGAGATTAATACTGGTTCAGGTGATGCAAGGGTTGGCACTATTCTAGCATATTCAAAGAATGTGGTAGTATAACCCTTACTATCTACCCCGGTCATCCTAAGGTTCAAAAATTTATTCGCTATCTATTCCTTTTCATTGGGAGGGCATGTTGGGATTGAACCCTATCAAAGGAACAGATAATGTAAAGCCAAAACTGGATCAAAGCAGTGGATCCAGAATAAGCAGACGTTTACAGTTGGTTCATGCAAATCTCTCCCCTTGAAAGTGGTTTCATATCTGCTGACCTCCTATCTGCTGATCATACTAAGTGCTGACCTACAACTGCTGCTTTATATCTACTGACCAATGTCAAAGACTGATGGAAGACCAAAGCTCTGTTGACTCAATCTACTGCCTTGGGTCAAGTACTGCTGATTCGGACTAGCACTGCTGGGTTCACAACAGTGGAAGGATGCAGCAGCAGTTTAAGTGTCTTTTATGTAATATATTGTAATAGCAGTAGTTTAGTACATCAGTGTTTATAGATCCGTAGTTAGAGTTTGTTAGGAGGTTAGATGTCACTTTCATGGTGATGTCAGCTAAGATGCTCAGTGGTTTGCAAGTGCCTATAAATAGTTCAGTACTTTGTACTGTTCTATTAGCTCTTTTGACCACATCCTCTTCTTTGCACGAACAAACTACTGAGCTCTGGCTGAGGGGGAGTTTGCATTCTAACATCAATCATTGTAATCGTTGTTGAAACAAATTCAATCATTCGGTTCTTTGTGAAAAGATGTTTGATAAAAGTATTACTCTCGTTTGATTGTATGCAAAGTTTGCTTTCATCTTATTTCCGCTGCACAACTCTTTCATTTCCATCTTATTTACAAACGAAAATACAATAAAAAAGAAACTCAGATCCAACAATTGGTATCAGAGCTTGGACAGTCAAATTTGATTTAACAATCATTTTGACGTAAATAGTTCAGCTCATAACAGTTGATACTGATCGTTTGTTCGTCCGTTGAAAAACAGAGCAAGGATAAATCACCATTAAAGTTGATTTCTCAGTGTCTGTAAAACAACAAGAATGACGTCACAATCTCAGGATGATAAAAACAACATCGGCTCACTTTTTAAACCACCTATGCTAAAAAGAAATGAGTACAACATCTGGCAGAGGAGGATGGGTCACATCCTCGCTCAACAAAGCACAGGTTGTTGGAGGTCTGTCACTTTTGGTCCTCATGTTCCTTCAGTGCCAAGCGCTGAAGATGCTAAAAAGTTCGTTCCAAAACCAGTTGAAAATTACACCGAAACTGATTTTCAAAAGATCGAACTAGATGCTAAAGCGTTTAGCATCATAGCATCAGCGCTGCCCAATGAAATATATGCTGGACTGTTACACTGTAACAATGCCAAAGAATTGTGGGACGCACTTAAGGAACAGTTTGGAGGTACTGAAGAAGTCATAGAAAACAATAGGGAAATCCTGAACCAACAGTATGAAACATTTTGTCATGTTAGAGGTGAATCACTGACTCAACAATTTGAGCGGTTTAGTTGTCTCATCAGTGAACTGAGGCTTGTTAATACTACCTTTACAAACTCGACTCAAAATAGCAGGTTCCTCAGGGAACTGCCCGAAAAATGGGACACTATAGCCTTTGTCACCAGAAATTCAACTGAGTTCAAGGATCTGACCTTGACCCAACTCCATGGTCGACTCCTGACCTACGAAAGGGAGTTGAACCAGAAAAGGAAGTTACAAGAGTCAGGAAAAGCCGTTGATGATTACACATTCAGTAATACTGCTCTTCTGGGTCAAGAAGAATCTGGGAGCAGTGGTAAGGACCAGGGTTATGATCACTTCATTGACATAACTGCTGGTGCAAATTTTAACAACCCTGATACTCACTCTGCAAGTTATGCATTCTCTGCAAACGAAAACCAGATGTCAGATAATTTAAGCTTTGAACTAAATGATTTGCAACATTTTGATCCCACTGATTTAGAGGAAATGGACATCCTGCACCAACTGGCTTTGCTAAGTGTTAGAACTAGCAAGTTCTACAAAAGAACAGGGAGAAAATTCCCAGGTTTGCATGGGAATCTAAGGGTTGGGTTGGATAAATCGAAAATCAAGTGCTATAAGTGTAATAGGTTGGGACATTTCACTAGGGAATGTAGGAGTCAAAATACTGGTCCCATAATTACTCATCCTAGCTCAAATCCTAGACCTCAAAACCAAAACACTGTGCACTATGCCCAATATGCCCCGGCAGCTCAAGTGAACACTGCTCACTATGCTGCTGCCCCTGTGCCAGTACATTATGTCCAAACTACTGTTCCACAAATCCAATATGTTCAAACCCCTGTTCCACAGGTACAAGTGCAACCTGTTGCACCTCAAACCACTGCTCCAGCAGCAGCACAACTAGATCAACAAAGTTTTTTCACTCAAGGGTTTGTTGACTGGAGCAGTATGCCTGATGATCTATGTGATGAAAATTTTGCACTCTATGCTTCTAATGATTCTTCACATGATGAGTTTTGTTTGATGGCACTAGAGTCAATACAGGAGGGGGTTGAAGCTGAGGAGGAACAGCAGTGCTTTGAAACAGTGGAAGAGGTGATTGAAGTAGTGGTTACTGCTGTGGCTGGTGAAGTACTGTTGGAAGAAAGTTCAGGTACCCTGATTGAACCAATGACAGATCCATGGTCCATAGAGGACAAAGAAGAAGAGAAAGAAGAAAAGGCTGGTGAAAAGAAGGTAAGAGCTGATGATGATGAAGATCATAAATGTGATTGTGCAATGATGGCAGCTGCCAAGGTATCTCCTCAAGTTCTTGAAAAACTGTGTTCAGACAATTGCATAATTGCTTTTGCTAACATCAAAGAGGTGAATGAAAACCTTCGGGATAAAATCTTAACTGATGAGGTCAAATTTGAAAGCTCTTTAAAAGAACTTAAAAACAAATTGACTGAAAAAGAAAAAGAAATCAGCTGTTTAAAAGAAGAGCAACGTATAACCAAAACCCAACTTCAAACTATGGTAGAAAAATACCAAGTTTGCAAAAAGGAGTTGGAGTCTGCCCAGATTACTTGTGAAAGATGGGTGGAATCCTGCAAAGGATATGAGGTTATGCTTGAAAAACAGAGAAAAAGCAATGTGAAGTTTGGGGTCGGGTATAGAAAATATGATGATGAAAACACTGCTTTTGAAAACTCTGTTCAAACCACTGATGAAGCTACTGAGCTTATCCCCACAAACAAGAATGGCCAAGAAGTGAAAATCACTGACAAACTTGGTAACAAAATCACACTTAACAGACCAATGGGTTCCTCCACTTTCAAGGAGCTTGAAGATCATCAGTTTAAACCAAAATGGTCTGATGAGTGTGATATTCTTGAAAATTTCAAGACAATGGACTTTACATCAATTGATGGTGCTAAAGCTCCAAAAGCTAAAGTCATACCTCTCAAAGATATCCCAGCAGTGGTTAAAACCTCTGCTGCAAAGGAATCTGAAAAGAGAAAGAAGAAAGAAAAAATTGATAACTTGTTTTGTGAATTCTGTGAGAAAAGGAATCATCTAATAAAAGACTGTTTCCACTTAAAAGCTTATGATCTAAAAAAAACAAGTGTCATTGTTTCAGCAGAAAGCTGCATTGTCTGTGGGAAAACAAACCACAAAACTCAAGCATGTGTGTACCTCAAAAACTTTGATGTGAAAAAGAATGAGTACATGACTAAAACATCCTTGAGTCCACCATCATCCTCATCATCTGTCAAATTCACCAAGAAACAACCACTGTTTGTACCAGTACAAACAGCTGTTACAAAACAGCTGAACCAAACATCTGTCAAAAGAGATGTTCAGGTTACTGATGCACCCCCTGCCAATCATTTCAAAAAGGGCAGAGAAAAACAGTCTTACCAAAGGATTCCACATGTTTATGAGGCCTACAAAATGCCCTCTAAACCCAAAGTGAACAGGCATCCTTTTGGTTACCAGCAGATGATTGGTCAGGACCCACAACAGTGGTTAGAGAAACACTGTCCTAAAACAGTTCAAACCCCTGACCTAACTACTGTCCATCATCTTGCATCCATTCCAGACACTGTTGAGACCCCATCCAAAGCCTTGTTGGCTTTGGAGACCTTAATGAACTAATCTTTTTACTTCATGTGCAGGGAGCTTCTGCATGCTTTGATAGTCTTTGGTATGTAGATAGTGGAGGCTCCAGGCACATGACAGGATGTAAAGCCCTCCTCAAAGACTTTAAAATCCATGGTGGGGGTGATATATCCTTTGGGAATAATAGTAAAGGGAAGGTTCTGGGGTCTGGTACAGTGCAATCTGGAAATGTAAAATTTGAAAATGTCAATCTAATAGACAATCTAAAATTCAACCTTCTGAGTGTGTCCCAAATGAGTGACAAGGGATTTGGGTCATTCTTCACAAAAGACTGTTGTAGGATTGTTGGACCAGAAATGGTCAAAAAGATTGAAGCAATAATTAAATCTGGTCAAACTAAACTTGTTGCTCAAAGAAGTGGCAATGTTTATGTTGTTGACATGTCAAAAGAGTGTCCCAGAGCTGATGCCTGTCTGTTCTCAGCTGCCTCTAACAAAGAGACAGAACTTTGGCACATAAGGCTGGGACACACAAATCTTAAGACAATCACAGAAATTTCAAAAAATGGTTTGGTGAGAGGCCTACCACAAAAATTGTTTTCATGTCCTGAACATTGCATTTCCTGTTTAAAAGGAAAACAGCATAAAAGTTCTTATAAGTCCATTGAAGAGTCCAAAACAACCTAGTGTCTGCAAATGCTACACATGGATTTGTTTGGCCCAGTTCAAGTCATGTGCCTTAAAAAGAAAAGATATTGTTTGGTTATTGTTGATGACTTTTCTAGGTTCACATGGACTTTCTTTTTGCACTCAAAAGATGAAACTGCAGGCATTTTGCAAGACTTTGTAATACAGGTTGAAAAGCAATTTGACCTTCCAGTAAAAAGCTTCAGGAGTGACAATGGCACAGAATTCAAAAATAGGGAGTTGGATGCCTTCTGTGTGAAGAAAGGGATTGTAAGGCAGTACAGCTTCCCAAGAACACCAGAGCAGAATGGGGTAGTGGAAAGAAAGAACAGAACTCTGATTGAGGCTGCCAGAACCATGCTTGCAGATTCAGGTTTGCCTTTAACTTTCTGGGCAGAGGCAGTAAACACTGCTTGCTATGTTCAGAACAGAGTTTTAATAAACCCCAGGCACAAAAAGACTGCCTATGAAATTCTGTATAAAATTAAACCACTGATCTCATATTTCAAAGTGTTTGGCTGCCCATGCTTTATTTTGAATTTAAAAGATTCCATTTCAAAATTTGCAGCCAAAATTGATTGTGGTTATCATCTGGGATACTCAACCACTGCCAAGGCCTACAAAGTGTTTAATACACGGACCAAGGCAGTGGAGGAGACTTTGAATGTTAAGTTCAATGAACTTTCATCAATGAAAATCCCAGCAAATCCTGCAGATCTGTTTGATCTTGAAAAATTCACTTTTGAAAATACTGCTGTCAAGACTAACAGTGCAGGTCCATCAGAGGATACAACACCAGACTATGGGTATGAAATCATCATCCCTCAAAGGTCTGCCACAAAGGGAAAAGCATCAACTGTTCAAAACAGTTGTCAAAGCTCTACCACTGCTACCTCAACAATTGTTGACCAAAGTAGCCCATCAACCACTGCTTCCACATCCTCAAACACTGCTGACAAAAGTCCTCAAACAGTGGATAAAAGCCAGCAGTTGTCCACCTCATTACCTCCTATTCCACCACCTTTTGAAACCACTGCTGGATCATCAAAGTCCCCAGCAGTGGTTAGCTCAGATGATACACATTTGCAGCCTTCACCAACCAATGCCATCATACCATATCAAGGAGATTTAATCTTCTTGAGATCTCATCCACCTGATCAAATCATTGGCAACATAAATGAAGGGGTGCTCACAAGAAGCCAAACCCAAAACATTTGTCTTTTTGCTGGTTTTCTATCACTCCATCAGCCAGTCAAGTACCAAGAGGCACTGAAAGACAATAGCTGGGTAGAAGCCATGCAAGAGGAGCTCCAACAGTTTAAAAGACAACAAGTATGGGAGCTTGTACCACTACCAGAAGAGGCTAGTCCCATTGGCACAAAGTGGGTCTTCAAGAACAAAACTGATGAAAGGGGTATTGTTGTCAAGAATAAAGCCAGGCTTGTGGTTCAAGGTTACAGACAGGAAGAGGGGATTGATTATGATGAAACATTTGCCCCTGTTGCAAGATTAGAAGCAAGTAGACTGTTCCTGGCCTTTGCTGTCAACCACAATATGAAGGTGTTTCAAATGGATATCAAAAGTGCTTTTCTCTATGGTACAATTCAAGAAGAGGTGTATGTTTGTCAACCTCCAGGTTTTGAGGATCCATTTTATCCAGATCATGTCTACAGGCTAAACAAAGCCTTGTATGGCTTGAAACAAGCACCAAGGGCCTGGTATGAAACTCTTTCCAACTTTCTACTCTCAAATGGTTTCAAAAGAGGTACCATTGATAAAACACTGTTTTTAAAATGGAGAGGGAAGGATTTAATGATTGTCCAGATTTATGTGGATGACATTATTTTTGGAAGCACATGTAACTCAATGTGTGAAGAGGTTAGAGAACTCATGACAGCTGAGTTTGAAATGAGTGCAATGGGTGAGCTGCAATGCTTTCTTGGTCTCCAAGTACAGCAATTGCAAAATGAAACTTTCATTCATCAAAGCAAATATGCTAAAGAACTTTTAACCAAATTTGATATGAATGATTGTAAACCATGCAGCACACCCATGGCAACAAATAAGCTGGTCATGTCTGATGAAAAAGATGAGCTGATTGACCAAACACTTTATAGAAGCATGATTGGGTCTTTATTGTACCTAACTGCATCTAAACCAGACATCATGTTTGCAACATGTGTCTGTGCAAGAAGTCAATCAGCTCCCAGAAAATCAAATCTCATTGCTGTAAAAAGGATCTTCAGATACATAAAAGGTGCTCCCACACTTGGTATCTGGTATCCAGCTAATGGTAACATCAAGCTTTCAGGTTTCTCAGACAGTGACTTTGCTGGATGTCACACCACAAGGAAGTCCACATCAGGAGGGTGCCAGTTTCTAGGTGACTGCTTAGTTTCTTGGCAAAGCAAAAAGCAAGCAGCTGTTTCAACATCCACTGCTGAAGCTGAATACATTGCTGCTGCAAGCTGTACAGCCCAACTCCTGTGGCTTCAAAATCAGTTGCTGGATTTTGGTATCACTGCCTTAAAGACACCACTCATGTTGGACAGTCAGGCAGCAGAAAATATCATCAAAAATCCAGTTTCCCACTCAACCACCAAACATATCGACATCAGACATCACTTTGTGAGGGACTGCTATGAAAAAGGTTTGATTTCTCTGCATCATGTCCCAACTAAAGACCAGCTGGCTGATGTGCTCACAAAAGCACTTGATACAGCCACTTTTGAAAGTTTGGTCTCTAGGATTGGGATGCTGAACATGGAATAACAAGCAACATCTTGTTTTTCTATGAATAAAAGCAACAAAATGTTTTCAGAAAATCAAAACTCCATCCTTAAAAATAGTTAAAAATGAAATGTTTTCATTAACTCCTTAAAAGTCTGCCATTAACCACTGATTGTTCAAAAGTCTGCTATACTTCAAAAGTCTGTCCACTGCTGAAAGTCAACCCCTGCTCTCTCATTATTTTGATAAACTCTGTTGTTCAAAAGCAGTGTCTTATCCACTGATATGCTATCCACTGATAGTAAAAATCATCCACTGCTTTCATACCACTGCCTTCATCAGTCACTTTCAACAAAAGTACTGTCCTTCATTTTCAACAGGGGTTGTCACATGGACAGTACATATTGGTCAGACCTTTTGTAACGGCTGCCACCTCAGCATTCACTTTCTTCCCTATAAAATCCCCTACTCACCACCAAACCAGGGTTTTACTGTCGAATTGAATTCTTAAAAATTCTCTTCTCAAAGCAGTTTTTCTTCTCAAAGCAGTTTTTCTTCACTTTCTTCACCAAAACAGGGTTTTACTGTCGAATCAATCATCCTCAAAATGACAAAATCAAAGAAATCTTCAAAACCCTCATCCAAATCATCATCGAACACAGCCTCCCAAAAGGAAATCTCCACTGAAATTCCACATAAACCATATCACAATCTCCTGGGTCTTCTTACAAAACCAGGAACCACCAACGTGTTCGATTCCATCATTGACATCATGGCAAAATCAAAGTATAAAACTTTGTTCATCGCCGATGCACCAATCTATTTGGCGACCCAAAGGGAGTTTTGGAAGAATGCAACCCTTGAAAAACAAGGAGACACTGCAACCACCATAAACTCTTCTATAAAGGGTAAAGCTGTCCAAATCACGCCACAATCCATTTCAGAAGTCTTTCAACTCGATGATCAAGAAGGTAAAATCTCTTTCACTAAAAACGAGTTGCAAACTGACTTCATTGAGAGAGGGTATGAATCCACAATGATGAAGAAAATTACCTTAGAAAAAGGTTATTTTCCTTCTGCAACCAGATTTTTATTTCATACCCTCCTACTATGTGTTTCAAACAAGACCACTTCTTTTAATGAAATCCCTTTAAAGATTCAAAATCTGGGATATGCTATTCTTCAAGGAGAAAATTTTAACTATTCTCGGGAAATTTTTAAAGATTTGGTTAATAATGTTGAAACAAAATCATTCTTACTGTTTCCAAGGTTTTTAAGTTACTATTTTTCAAAGAAATTCAGTAAGGATGATTTAGCTGTAATAAACGAGGGTGCTCCTACTCAAATAAACAGTTTAACTACTGAAACTTTTTCAAGGATGTTAGCACCTTGCAAAACACAAGCAGGGGTGCCTGAGCAGATTTTAGCAGTTACAACTGCTCCTCAGGTATCTGCTGCTGAGCCCACTGCTCAAGGTGATCAAAGCAGCAGCACAACTGTTTTGAAACCCACACCTAAAATCACCAAAAAGCCAACACAAAGAAAATCACAAAAACCCCCCAAACCCCTCAAAAAGGCATCTCTGGAGGATGAGATACCAGAGCTCCTGCCAGTGACAACACAAAAGTCACAAGAAACCACTGCTGCTACTTCCTCACAGCAGTTGGTATAAATATCTCAAACCATAACCGAAACTCCTCCTGTTTCTTCACAAAAAGAATAGGTTGTACAAATAGGGTCTCCACATCATGATGCTCTGGAAACACTCGTTTCTATCATCCACAGTCCAATGCCCGGGACACATCCTATTTGTACACCAACCATCACATCCACATTTCCCTCACCAATAAAACCACTGTTGGATGCAATTGATTTGAACCAGGCATTATCCAGTCCTTCTCAATCACCTATTAATGAGAATATACCTCAACAACTGACTGGGTCTGATGTATCAATCTTTGCTAACCCACCAACACAACCTGAGGAGGTTACACCCCTTGAGTTACAAGTAACTCTTGGTGGTATTCCAAGTGAAGCAGCCACTACAACTGTTACACCCACTGGGTTACATTTGGACAGTGGTTACATTCATAAGACTTCCTTGGAGGCAATTCCTTTTATAGCACCTCTGCCAACCACCAGTGGATTTATTTATCCTACTGGCAACATCAAACGGTTGTCAAGTGTTGAAGGAAGAAGACCCCAGTACCAAGACAAAGGGGCATCAGTGGTTAATGTTTGGAGTATATTCCCTGCATCTACCACTGATAAAACCACTGCTAGTGGGAAATCAGATGATCCCATTAACTTGGGTGATGGTTTAAAGTACCAGAAATTGACGGATCGTATTGCAAAACTTGATAACTCTGTTGCAGAACTCAAAGATATGCTACAACAGGTGTTACAAGTTCAGAAGGTACAATCAACTGCTGTTCCATCTCAAGCACCTGCTCCACAAAGGACACCTGCTACAAATGAGCTCTGGAATCAATTTCAATCTTTTCTCCAACAACAGGCACAATTAGCAGATCAGCAACATGAAAAACATGTCCAACAGCTGAGAAATGCTATGGAGTCAAGGTTCAAAAACACTCAGGCTGATTTAAAGGCTCTCAAAACTCAGATCTTACACACCACTGGCACTGCTCCTCCAAAAGTCCGCTACATTTATCAACTCCCAGACGATAATGCCAAAAAGGGGGAGAAAATGAAGGAGTGGAAACAAAAGGGTATAGAAGATGGTCTTTATCTTGAACCAGAAAATTCAAACATGACCAAACAGATCCCTCTGCCAGATGGTAGTAAGAAAATTGATGTGACAATAAATGCACTAGCAGAAGCAGCTGCAAGTGTGAAAAGAGATAGAGAGGCCAAAAGGAAAGCCAGGGTGGAAAGAATGGATCATCCAGATCAGGGTACTTCTGGGTCAAGGGATCATGAAAATCCTGTTGAGGAAAAGAAGAGGCCTACTAGAAAAGTAAGGCAACCCAAATCCATTTCAACCAGACGTTCAAAGTCTGCTCACAAACCACCATACAAAACAGCTGATGCAACAGGAGTTACAAAAACCACTGCTTGCCAAACAGTTGTTCCATCAACACACACCACTTCAACACACACAACATCTACTGCTTTACCATCACCACCACCAAAAACAACACCTGCTGACACACAGCAGAAGACAGCAGATGTTATAACATCTGTTGTAATGACAGCAGTGGTTGAAACACCAGTTGTTTCAACAACTGTTAGTCAATCACAATCCACTGCCACTACATCTACAACCACTGTTCCATTCAAAACATCATCAGTCTCTCCTAAACCAAAAAGGAGAAGGCTAATTTTAAAAGATGATGACACACCTCCATCACCAACATCTTCAAAATCTTTAGCTCTTGTCACAATACCAAAACCTGTTCCTCTCTCTTCAGTTCCAATGTACAAGCCCTTACCTCCTGCAGGTGTTCAATTTCCTCTTGATCTAGCAGCTGTTAGAGATGAAATAAAATCCTTCTACTATGAGGATGACCCTGCCAAAAGGAGGTTGCCATCAATAAAAGGATATCCTTGGCCTAAAAATGTTGATGAATACTTGGAAATCAAAGCCAAGCAAGCAGAGGATATCTCAAAAAGAAACACACAAGGGAAGTCTGACAAAGAAATTTCAAGAAATTATCAATATTTGCTCACACAAGTCAGATCCCTAGAGCAATTTGCAAAAAATGTTAGTCAACAAATTTCTGAAAGAGCAGCTGAATCTCTGAAGAAAGACTACATTGAAAGCATCATGGCTCACAAAAAGTACAAAGGAGAGAGATATATGTACAAGGAGTGGACTGTTCCTGAGCTTGAAGATGAAGCTGCAGGAATTCAAGACATGATAAAAAGGAAGGTCACTCACACTCCTCCTAACTGGGCAAAATTTAGAAAGAATGTACCTGACAAACAGGAAGAGCTGAAGATGATGAAAGAGGAATTGGTAGCAGCTGATTATGGTAACAAAAGACAAGTTGCTAGATGGAAAGAAGATATGGTCAGGGCTACTTACAAAAAGTTGGAACAATTAAGAAAGAAAGATCCCACAGTTCCTCAAAAGCCTGACTATCCTGAAGCAGGGGTTTCAAAAAGACCTTCAAAGCTGCAAATCAGGAGATCCACAGCTCCAGTTGGTGCTACCATCTACAAAAGAAGGCCACACAAACGACTGATTGCTGAAACCATCAAAGAGTTAATGGAAGGTGAAGACCTTGGAAAAGAGGGTATAAAGAAAATGATCATGGAAACTCTTGGTTTGGATCACACTGCAAGTACTGCTCAGCCAGTCATGAATAGGCCAGCCTCTCCAAATACTTCTGCAAATAAACATCTCCCAAGAAACCCACCAGGCTCAAAAATACAAAAGTGGGAAACTGACAAACAGACCTGCGTATTGACTTTGCTCAGGTTTGGTGGAGGAGTGGAGAAAATATCAAGGGAACAAGCTCTTGGCCTGAGTCTTGAAGATTTGCAGGATCTCCTTGATCTTCCACTCAGCAGGGATGATGAAGATACAGATGCCCTAGACTTTGAATTACAATTCAAAGGTCAGATAAGGGAGCTGTTGTTGAGGCAACAAAGATTTCCACAAATAATGAAGAGTTTTGGCATTATCTGTTCCAGGGGGAGATTGTTGGGATTGAACCCTATCAGAGGAACAGATAATGTAAAGCCAAAACTGGATCAAAGCAGTGGATCCAGAATAAGCAGACGTTTACAGTTGGTTCATGCAAATCTCTCCCCTTGAAAGTGGTTTCATATCTGCTGACCTCCTATCTGCTGATCATACTAAGTGCTGACCTACAACTGCTGCTTTATATCTACTGACCAATGTCAAAGACTGATGGAAGACCAAAGCTCTGTTGACTCAATCTACTGCCTTGGGTCAAGTACTGCTGATCCGGACTAGCACTGCTGGGTTCACAACAGTGGAAGGATGCAGCAGCAGTTTAAGTGTCTTTTATGTAATATATTGTAATAGCAGTAGTTTAGTACATCAGTGTTTATAGATCAGTAGTTAGAGTTTGTTAGGAGGTTAGATGTCACTTTCATGGTGATGTCAGCTAAGATGCTCAGTGGTTTGCAAGTGCCTATAAATAGTTCAGTACTTTGTACTGTTCTATTAGCTCTTTTGACCACATCGTCTTCTTTGCACGAACAAACTACTGAGCTCTGGCTGAGGGGGAGTTTGCATTCTAACATCAATCATTGTAATCGTTGTTGAAACAAATTCAATCATTCGGTTCTTTGTGAAAAGATGTTTGATAAAAGTATTACTCTCGTTTGATTGTATGCAAAGTTTGCTTTCATCTTATTTCCGCTGCACAACTCTTTCATTTCCATCTTATTTACAAACGAAAATACAATCAAAAAGAAACTCAGATCCAACAGGGCAGAATTTCCTTTCTACCATATTGTTAAATTCCTCCCATTTCATGTTGTAAACCCTATCACTTCCTCTAGACTGGAGGATAGTGTTCCACCACTCTAGTGCTGAATTCTTAAACATATTAGAAGCAAACATTATCTTATCTTCTTCTGCGCACTTGCTTATTCTTAAGACTGCCTCAGTCTTTTCTATCCAGCGTAGGGTTGCAACGGGTCCTTCATTGCCCGAGAATTCTATTGGTTTGTAGGACAAGAATTCTTTGTAAGAACAACCATAAGGCATGGTTCTTCTTCTTTTGGGAATGGGCGCTTGAAGTACAGGTCCATTGTTCACGTTGTGTTCAGGTTCAGTTGGTCGCTTACTGCTATGTTTACTTTTATTATCAGCTTCCTTCACAGTTTGGATAATAAATGGCATTGCATCTATTATTCCTTGTGCCATAATGTGTTGGATGGCACTATTATCCACTTGGTTTCCATTCTTATTGTTGTTTGGATTCTCATTATTCGGGTTATTGTCATTCTGAATATTATCATTCTGGTTTTCCTGGTTCACTTCGTTGTCCATCTGAATTTTAAACATTTACCACGTATTAATATCACAAAATAATAGTTGATACAACCATTCACACAACACGCATGTTGATAAAAAACGTCGAGCATTGCGACTTACTTTTTTTATAATATAATATGCATCTAATACAAACCAGTACTGGAAATTAAAATTACAATACCAACTGAAATAAAAATTACACTAATAGTAGTAGGCATCCGTAGTTTTTTTTTTCATACACATACACACATATTTTATTATTTTATTATTATTATTACTATTATTATTATTATTATTATTATCATTTCTACCCTCACATTCATGGATATGGATTCATCCAGAAATCCATATTGCGCTCATCGTACTTCCAGACGAGTCGTTCTCCCACCTGTCTCATCCTTTCACTACTCTCTAAGATATCCTCACCAAATGTCCGGAGTTCTTGTTTGTTTTCTGCACTCATTGGGGGTGCAGGTTCTAGGACTGGGTTTCGAATATGGGGTGCGGGTTCCTGGTATGGAGGTGTAGGTGCCTGAAATGGGTAAGGATTCTTTAAAATCTCCCTAATGTATACATCATTATCGTAATAGGGATCTAGAGGGTCCAAACCTGGGTAGGCTCCTAGGTTCGGCATGGGCATGTCTTCGTGTATCGGGTAACGTTGCACATAGTCCCTATTGTTGTCCCACCATGGGTCGTAATTTGGGTCTAAGGGATTTGGTGCTGGTACCCTAGGTATCTCCTCCGGGTTAAAATCATGCATTTCTGCTTGATTTTCAGGGTTATTTTCTATTTACATGGGCTGTAATGGTTGGGGTGCTATCAGTTGCTCCAGGTTAGGGTCGGCTGTAGTGGTTGCTAGGATATGGAAATTGGCTAAACTCCTATTAATCATGTCCTGGGCATGGGCATCAGTTTCTCTTTTGGCTGCTGCTAGTGCTCTCTGGTCTTGTAACTTTTTCATTCGCTTCCTACGCTCATGTGCTCCCCGACTGAACCATCCCCTTTTTCTGAGGAAATGCCTCTTCAGACTGAGCCTTAAACACGAATATTCCTTCTTCAGTATCAGAAGAGTACCCCGTGAGGGCAGGCTGAGAAGAGGCACCTTCGCTTCTAGGCGAACCAAACAATTGACGGTACGTGTCAGATGGTCCTTGGTCGCTCATACTGTAAACTAACAAATAGTCAAATAACACATAACAATAAAATAAAATTATTCACGTGTTTCCATAATTTATTTCCTAACACTTTAGATAAATTTTGGGTGTCAGCAGAACACTTCCGTGGCTGAATTAGTGGCTTAGCTCTGATACCACCTTCTGTCGCAACCCCCGCCCCCTATCTGTCACGAGAACGGGCGGCCGCGAACAACAGTGTTGGTGGTATTGGAGTTTATTAATTTGGCAGCGGAAATTTCATCAGGATCGTAGTTAGGAAATATCTTATCAGAGTGAAACACCACATTTTATATATATTAATATATTGGGATAAAACCCTAGTTTTAATTACAAACTGATTTATAGGGATAAATCCCATTTTTGTTGAAATAAAACGCCTTCTTTATTTAGGTAACTTTTATAGCCACTTTTCTTAGCCTTCAGTGCTGTCCAGTTGGCTTCTAATTGGCTTTCACATTTTGTTATCTGAAATGCGTTTAAAAATATTTTGTCAGTGGGAAATACTGGTGAGTAAATCCCGGTTTAATCAAGAAAAGTTTTATTAATTTAAACAGTATTGAGAGCGATTACAATGTTTACATCTACCCAATTACTCATTCAGTACTGTCAATCCTGACTGGTGGACTGGTGGGTCATATTACACATTGGCTAACTCTTTGTCCAATGGTAACGTGTCTCACATTTTGTATACAAAACCCCAACATACCGGCAGTAATTGTAGAATTACAAAGACTCAATCACTGCTAAATTGTATTGTGAAAAAGTTAAGGTTTTGTAAAAACTGTTTACAAAAAGGAGATTACTCACATTGTTGTCTTAGATTTTCTGTAAGGGTTTCTTGAGAATTATCTATAATTTTACACAAATGCATACGTGTTAGTATAATAACCCATTTTAACATTAGTAATACCTTCCCCGAGACGACATTCTAATGACTACGTCGAGCAGAACCACGACAGCCGTTACGGAACCCTAGATCAATCGGGCAGAGTATCTAATACATATCCAGGGGTTATGATACTTACAACGGAGCAGAACTTCATTAATTAGGGGGATATAATACCCGAGTATTACTTATACTACGTAGAAATTCGTTGAGAAAGAAAAGATTTGAGCGACGGGAAACGAAAACCCGATGCCCTCTTATATAGGGCCTGAAATCAAGTTTCTCGCGGCCCGCGTAAGGTTAGACTAAGGCCTTCGCGGCCCGCGTAGTAGGGGGGTCTAGGCGTAGGTGATCCAGGTCACGAATAGGTTCAACATGCGTTTGACACGTGTCAACACCGGGTGCGATCTGGCCTTATAGCTATCACTGCCAGCGTAAGGTGTAGCCAAGGGCTACGCGGCCCGTGAGCGCCTCATTTTTGTTGTTTTTATTTTATTTTTATAAAAATAAAGGTATTCGGGGTCCGTTTTTGCGTACGGGGTGTATTTTAAGACATATAAGGGTATTTAAATATATATTAGGATGTCAGAAAAAAAAAATTCAAGAGGGTTGTTATAGCTCTAGCCTTGGTGAGTCAACTCACTAGACTCAACAAGCAGGTGGACACATGGCGCAAGGCGGTGTCGCCTGGTGTTACTCCGTCGTGGCCCGCGACTCGCAAGCCCAAGAGGGCCGCGCCCCGCGAGAAGCTATATTACTTGTTTTTATTTGTTTTTTATCAATTTAAATGTTATTCAGGCCCGTTAATGTTTATTTGGGGAATAATAGGAACGTTTAGAGTGTTTTAAGGGTTTTAGGAGGGTTGTTATATCCTCCCCACCTTGTTTTAGATCTCATCCTCGAGGTCTACTGGAATAGGTGTGGATATTTCCCTTGCATTTCTGACTCGAGCTCCCAAGTGTATTGTGGTCCTCTCTTAGAATCCCATTTCACTTTCACCAGAACTAATCTCTTGAGTTTAAGATTTTTAATCTTTCTATCTTCAATCTGTAGTGGTTTTGCTACAAACTTAAGCTTCTCATTTACCTCTATGTCCTGAAGAGGTATCACTAATGATTCGTCTGCAAGCACTTCTTGAGGTTACATACATGAAACATATCTGGTATTCCTACCATTTCCTTTGGCAGTTGTAGCTGATAAGCTACTGGTCCTACTCTTTTGATAATTTCAAAAGGTCCAACATACATGGGGCTTAGCTTTCCTCTTTTAACGAATCTGACTACTCCTTTCCATGGAGAAACTTTTAACAATACCTTATCTCCATCTTGAAACTCTAATGGCTTTCGTCTGTTATCTGCATAACTCTTTTGACGATCTCGTGCTGCTTGTAGTCTTTCCTTGACTTGAATAATCTTGTCAGTTGTTTCTTTTACTATCTCTGGCCCAGATAATTTCTTTTCTCCAATCTCTATCCAACAGACTGGAGTTCGGCACTTTCATTCATAAAGTGCTTCAAATGGTGCAGCATTGATGCTGGAATGATTGTTGTTATTGTAGGAAAATTCTATTAATGGTAAATGATCGTCCCAATTTCCTTCAAAATCAATTACACAGGCTCTAAGCATATCTTCCATTGTCTGAATTGTCCTTTCGCTATGTCCGTCCATTTGAGGATGATAAGCGGTGCTTAGATTCAACCTGGTTCCCATGGCTTTTTGGAAACTTGTCCAAAAATGAGATGTAAAGCGGCTATCTCTATCAGATACAATAGATAAAGGAAATCCATGTAATGAAACTATTTCATTTACATATAACTTGGCTAACTATTCCATACTGAAAGTCTCCTTCATTGGTAAGAAATGAGCAGATTTGGTCATACCCAGATTGTATCATTACCTTTTCATGTCTTGGGTAATTTGGTAACAAAGTCCATTGTTATCAATTCCCATTTCCATATTGGCATTTCTAATTGCTGCAATAATCCTGAAGGTTTCTGATGTTCAGCTTTAACCTGTGAACAAGTTAGACACTTAGCAACATAGCTTGCTATATCCTTTTTCATTCCTATCCACCAGAATTTTTTCCTTAAATCTTGATACATCTTATCATTACTAGGATGTATCGTATACTTAGACTTATGGGCTTCTTTTAAAATTCAGTGGCGTAGGTTTCCTTGTTTAGGTATCCACATTCTTTTCTTATGGAATCTACAAATTCCATATGTTCCTTGTTCTAACTCCTTAATCGTTCCTTTTAATCTTCCAGCATCATCCTTGATTGTTGTTTCCTGTATCTCTCTAATTTGCTCATTTAAATCTATATGCAGATTTAATCTGAGAGAACGTACTCGTTTTGGCTTTTCATGATACTTTCGACTTAAAGCATCAGCTACTACATTAGATTTTCCTGCATGATACTGGATATCACAATCATAATCACTAAGAGTTTCCATCCAACGTCTCTTTCTTATATTTAATTCCTTTTGCCAAAAAACATATCTTAAACTAGGGGTGTGCATGGGTCGGTTTGGGTCGGTTTTGACCAAATACCATAACCATAACCGCGATGTCGGTTATTGGATAACCATAACCATAACCGATCGGTTATGGTGGTTATGGTTATTTGTTGGTTTTGATGGTTATAGCGGGTCGGTTATGGGTGGTTAACCGTGTATTTAGCTTAGCTAAAAATAGCTTCATTTTTTTAACATGGAATAAATTGTTATTGCATATTTGTATATATTAGTATATTACATAGTATTAAAAAATACATATAATCTATAATATTAATACCAATTATTATCGAATATTCAAATAAAGTGATATGATACATTCGATAAATTCAAATAAACATTCAACCAAAACTACAAAATGAAATGAAAAACCAATAAATATTAAAAAATCTTCAGTCAAAAACATCAAATATTAAAAATATGGTGAAAAGTCCTAAATCCTACAAAGATTTATTACATGTCAGTTCGGTTTGGTTATGGTGGGTATGGAAAAAAACAATAACCATAACTGACCCGCTACATTCGGTTTTCAAAAAAACCATTAACTGACCCACCGGTTTTTTATTTGGTTCGTTTTTTCGGTTTGGTTTTGTCGGTTAATTCGGTTATGGTTCGGTTAATTCGGTTTTTGGACACCCCTATCTTAAACTCTTATGATATGTGAAGACAACAAACTTACTACCATAAAGATAGTGTCTCCAAATCTTAAAGGCAAAAACTATGGCTCCTAACTATAGATCATGGGTTGTGTAATTTTCTTCATGTTTCTTAAGTTTTCTAGAGTCATAAGCTATAACCTTTTGACGTTGCATCAACACACATCCATAACCTAACTTAGACGCATCACAGTAGACTACTAAGTCTTCAGTTCCTTCTGGTAACGCGTGTATGGGTGCGTTAGTTAACCTTTGTTTCAGAATCCTAAAGGCTTCCTCCTGTTTTGGTTCCCATTCAAACTTAACTGAAATGTAGGTCAGTTTGGTTAATAGAATGGCTATTCTAGAAAAATCTTGAATAAAACGTCTATAATATCCTGCCAATCCTAGAAAACTTCTTACTTCTGTTGGTGACTCAGGGACTTTCCATTTGGTAACCGCCTTGATCTTTGTGGGATCCACATGAATTCCTTCATGATTAACCAGATGTTCTAGGAATTGCACTTCTTGTAACCAGAATTCACACTTTGATAACTTAGCGTAAAGGTTTTCGTTTCTCAATAATGTCAGAAGTGTATGCAAATGCTCTACATGATCCTCTTTACTCTTAGAGAAAATTAGAATATCATCTATAAAGACAATTATGAATTTATCCAGGTATGGCTTACATATCATGTTCATCATGTCCATAAATGCAGCTGGGGTATTGGTTAAACTAAATGGCATGACTATAAATTCATAATGACCGTACCTTGTTCTAAAATCAGTTTTAGGAATGTTCTCTTCCTGTAATTTCAATTGATGATATCCTGAACGTAAATCGATCTTAGAAAAGAATCGAGCTCATTGAAGTTGATCGAACAGATCATCGATTCTCGGTAGTGGGTACCGATTTTTAATCGTAATCTCTTGTTCAATTCCCGGTAATCAATGCACATGCGCATTGACCCGTCTTTCTTTTTTACAAACACTACTGGTTCTCCCCACGGTGATGAACTAGGTTGTATGAAACCTTTTCCGAGTAGTTCGTCTAACTGTTTCTTCAGTTCCTGCAGCTCCGTTGGTGCTAATAGGTATGGTGCTTTGGTAATTGGTGCCGTTCCTGGTATGAGGTGAATCCTAAATTCAACCTCTCTATCTAACGGTAATCCAGGTAACTCTTCTGGAAAAACGTCTGAGAATGTAGATACTACAGGAATATCTTTTAATTCTTTTCCTTTAGTGGTAATGATTATGGAAATCATATACACTATTGCTCCTTTCCTTGCATAGCTTGCAGTTTTCATCACAGAGATGAATTTTGTTGACCTGGTTGGCTTGTCTCCTTTAATTATGATCTTTTCACCCTTTGGTGTACTTACTTGTACTAACTTTTGATCACATAAAATACCGGCATGATTGGCTACCAACCAATCCATTTCTAGTACAATATCGAATCCAGCTAGATTCATTGGGTAAAGGTTAGCAGAAAAATTATGGTTTAGAATTTCTATCCTTGCTCCATGCAGGATTTCACTTATCTTAATGGAATCTCCATTTACCGTCTCTACCAGACAATCTTGTTGAAGTTTAGTTAATGGTTGGTTGAGAAATTTGTAAAAAGAAGTAATATTAAAACTTTGGTTTACACCAGAGTCAAATAATAATTTGGAAAAATATCATTAAATAAAAACGTACCGGCAATCACATCCGGAATCATCTTAGCTTCTTCGGCTGTCAGAACGAATGCTCTGGCATTCTTCTTGGGTCCTTCAGTTGCCGTAGCTTTGCTGGTTATCGCTAGAGCTAGTTTTGGACAGTTTGGTTTAATATGACCAGCTTCTCCACAATTGAAGCATAGCATATTGCTAGCTTTTGTTCGACATTCTTCTTCCTTATGCCCGACTTTCTTGCAGAAATTACAATACCTTGCACATTTTTCATAATGCTTCTTTTTACAATTCTTGCAGTAAGGTGCAGAGGAAGAACCTGTATCTTTCCCACGGTTGGAATTACCGTAGCGAAATTCTTTGTTAAGCTTTTGAGCTTTTGAGCTAGGTTCTTTCTCTGGTTTTCCTCTTGTGTGTGTACCAATTCATCAGTCAAGGTATTGGCCAGTTCTACTTCTTCTTCTATGGTTTGTAGCCTAGCTGCCTTGACTACGTGTCTGATTTCACTAATTAATCCCCAAATGTAATGGGAGATTAATACGGGTTCTGTTGAGGCTAAGGTTGGTACTATCCGAGTATATTCAAAGAATATGGTAGTGTAACCCTTGCAGTCTATTCCAGTCATTTTAAGATTTAAGAACTTATTGGCAATCTGTTCTTTTTCATGAGGAGGACATAATTTTCTTTCGACTAACTCCTTAAAGTTAGTCCATTCCATATTGTAAACTCTGTCACTTCCTCTAGACTGTAGAATGGTATTCCACCACTCTAGGGCTGCATTGTTAAAAAGATTAGAAGCAAACACAATTTTATCTTCATCTGCACATTTGCTTATTTTTATGATTGCTTCTGTCTTTCCTATCCAACGTAAGGCTGCAATGGCTCCTTCATTTCCTAAGAATTCTATTGGCTTGCAGGTCAGGAATTCTTTATAAGAACAACCATATGAAATGGTTCTTTTTTTGGGATTGGAGCATGGATAAGTGGTCCGTGATTTTCGTTCACGCTGTGACTTGGTTCAGTGGGTTGACGTTTACTTCCAGTTATAGATTTATTATTTTCTGCTTCTTTAACAGTCTTGATAATATATGGCATAGCTTCTATAACTCCTTGTGCTACTATGTGTTCAATGACACTGTTATTCACTTGGTTTCCATTATTATTATTATTCTGGTTTTCCTGATTTACTTTGTTGTCCATCTGAATTATAAACATTTATCAGGTATTAAAATCACAGAATGAAATTTAATACAAGCAATCATGTAAACAGATTGATCAAAAACGTCGAACATTGCAACTTCACTCTTTTTATATATCTAGATATGTGCATCGGTTACAAATTACAACTGAAATTTAACCACACTAGTAATTATGCATCGATAGGTATTTTAGTCTATCTAGTTTAGTTGATCAGATCTTTTTTTAATACAACATTACACACATACACACACACATATACATATACATATATATATATATAATACTAGGTGTCGTTTGCCCAATACTGCATCTCTCGCTCGTCATACTTCCAAACGAGCTTCTCTCCTATCTGACGAATCTTATTTCCTTCTTCGCCATATGAGCGAAGTTCCTGCACATTTTCTTCGCTCATGGGTGGTAATGGTGCCGGTACTGGGTCTGGGTATCGTGGTATGGGTTCTTCGTATGGTTATGGGTTGTTTAACACACTCTGAATATACCTGTCATCGTTCCAAAACGGGTCTAAAGGGTTCAGGTCGGTATACTGTGCTATGGGGTTGGGTACGGGTTCTTCATGAGGATTTAATTCCTGATATGACCTATTGTCATCTGTCCTTGGATCATATTCTAAAGGGATTGGTGCTGGGATTCTAGGTATCTCATTTGGGTCAAATGCTGGGATTGGGAATTGGTCTTCCTAGTTTGGTTCTAGCTCCATTGGTTGGTTGGGGAATAATGGTAACGGTTGTGGTTCAGCTATTAGGTTTAGATTAGGGTCTGCTGCGGTAGTTGCTAACATATGAAAATATGCTAACTGCCTATCAAGTTCCTCTTCCCGCAATGGTTTACTAACTGCTTCATTGGTTTGGGCATTCACTTCCCTATACGTTTTTCTAAAGCTATCTGTTGGTGTAATTTCTTCATCCTTTTCCTTCTCTCATGCGCTTCCCTACTAAACCATCCTCTTTTTTTTTTCTGAGGGAATGGTTCCTCAGATTTTGCCTTAAAGATAAAAATGCCTTTCTCAATATCAGTAGAGTACCCTGAGGGGGTTGGTTGAGATGAGGTTCCTTCACTCTTTGGGGAACTAGCTAACTGACGATAAGCGTCAGATGTACCTTTCTCACTCATACTGTAAACTAACAAATTGTCAAATAACACAAAATAATATTATACATATTTACACATAATCACATAAGTTATTTCCTAACACAGTTGGTAAAAATTTAGGTAGAACACCTAAATGGCTTAAACTAGTGGCTGTAGCTCTGATACCACCTTCTGTCGCAGCCCCCCGACCCCTACCCCGGGAGCGGGTGCCGCGAGATCAGATCAAGTGGTATCGGTGTTTATTAATTTGGCAGGGGAAATGAGACATCAGGATCGTAGTTAGGAAATAGTATCAGACTTTAAACACCAAACTTTTATAAATAATAAATGGGATAAAAACCAAGTTTCGTTTATAAATACACTTATAGGGATAAAACCCTAATTATTGAAAACATAAACTCCTTTTTTGTTTAGGTAACTTTTATAGCCACTTCTTTAAGCCTTCAGTGCTCTCCAGGTGGCTTCTATTAGCTTCACATTAAGTTACCTGAAACGCATTTTAAAAAGGTTTTATCAGCAAGAAATACTGGCGAGTGCATCCCAGTTTAATCAAAACAAGTGTTTATAACTTTACAGTATTAAGATTTACAATGTTTACATCTATCCAATTATTCAATACAGCATTGCTATTGGGCAACCTTTGTCCCCCGTGCTTGCGGTCATGCTACTATTCGCAATAGTAACAAGTGTCAAGTAATGTATACAAAACCCCACATACTGATGATATTGTAGAATCACAAAAACTTAATCAATGTAAGTATCTTGATAAACATTTAGGGTTTTGTAAAATATTTGAGACAATGACTCACAAAAAGGGTTTACAAAAAGCGAATGTACTCACATTGTTAACTTAGATAATATTATAGCTTCCTGGTGATTCTCCTGGTTATTATCTATTAAAATTTAAACAATGCACACGTGTTAGTAAGATAACCCAATTCACATTAGCCATACTACCGAGACAGAACTCCAACGAACGGAGTCAGGCAGAGCCTTGACATGCGTTACGGAGCCCTAGATCAATCGGGTAGGGTAACAAATACGTGATCGGGGGTTATAATACTTACAACGAGGCAGAGCTTCGCTTTTTAGGGGTATTATTCCCGATAATAATTGCCCACTAGAGAATTGAGAGAGAAAAGAAAGTTGAACGGTGAAGAATGAGGCCTGAGGCCCCTTTTATAGGTCTGATCGATGGCGACTCGCGCCCCACGACCGACAACTGCTTCTCCTTTGCGCCCCACGAACAGGGTAGGGTAGGCCCTAGCCTTGGTGAGTCAACTCACTAGACTCAACACGCAGGGGGACACGTGGCGCAAGGCAGTGTTGCCTGGTGTTACTCCGTCGAGGTCCGCGACTCGCAAGCCCAAGGGGGTCGCGCCCCGCGAGAAGCTATATTACTTGTTTTTATTTGTGAACTCACATTCCTTTGTATAATAGGAACGTTTAGAGTGTTTTAAGGGTTTTAGGAGGGTTGTTATAGTACCGTACTAGTGTAACACGTGTTATGAATAAATAAATAAATAAATAAAGGCAATACTTTATTAAATATGGTGTTAATATATGGTATTTGGAGTGTTAGTAAATCCAAACTTTGTTAAAAATTATGTTTGCAACAATAAGATAAACGCTTATCGTGTAGCAAACAAAATACGAAACGAACGTCGGTGACCGCCTGATTAATGTTAAAATCCTAAAAATATTCTGTTATGATTAAAATTCTATTTTTAATCATATTCGTGAAGAAAAAATAATTAAAACACTTAAAATCTCTTTTTTTGCAAATTTTAACGCACCCTGCGCAATACAAGCTATATACTGCAAATCACAGGCAACGAAGCCAGTCTAAGCAAATAAAATATTATTCAGCAATATTTTGATGAGTTAATTTTTATAAGTTGATAAAATTATTTTTAAGATGCCTTAAAACGCGATTAAACACAAGATAAAATACCCGGTAGTTAGTTAAATATCTGGTTTGGCCTAATATATATTATATATGTGTATTTATTTATTCATAGTGTATGTGTGTGCATGTGTAGGTGGCGGCCCATATGGGTGCCCACCGTTTCTTGTTTCTTTCCATTTTGTCAATTGTAAGATATGTAGAACATACATAATCATTCCATTTACAAGTAACTAACATATTACAACTTTCCAACATCAAAAACCCTTCACTTCTTCTCCTCTCTCTCTCTAGTTCGGCCGAAACCCCACCATCACCATCACTTTCAAAATTTTAAACACTTCCATGAAGATTCAAGTCCATTTCAAGTAGCTTTCAAGTTAGTTTGAAGATCCAAAGGTGTTTCCAAAGTGATTTCAAGGAGGAACAAGCAAATCAAAACCCACTTACATTTTGAAAGGTATAAAACTTATTTTCTAATTTATGTTCTTATTTCTTGATGATGATGATGATGATGATGATGAAAGAAAGTTTCTCAAACACAAGGATTCTTCATAACACTTGAACTCAAAACAACAAATGGTTTTAAATAAAATAAAAATGGAAGTATATGTGAGGGTGTATGTAGCCATGAGTTTATGTACGGTGAGTTAGTGATTGTGTTTTGATTTTAAGTTGAAGTTTCGATTAATATGATTCTTGAAAGTTGATTGTGTGTATGATTAAAAAGGGATTATGTAAAAGTTAGTATGATTAAAGTTGAAAGGAAGAAAAATGAATCTTGAATGGATATATATATGTGCATGTGTCGTATATATGTATATATGCATGCATATACTTGAGTTTTGTTCACAAGTGTATAAAAGTTATATGCATTAAAGTCTTGATGATTGAATTCATGATTATTTTTAAGTTAGTGTTTTGGAATTATATGGAAGATAATAAATAAATAATAGATAAGATAAAATGGCTAGATGATGATGAGATGATGATTATGTGTTAAGTGCTTGTACATGGATGTTAGTGATAATCAAATGATGATTTGAGAATGAACTTGAAATGATATGAAAAAGATGGATAAAATCATATTATAAACATGGTAAAAAGATGTTAAATAATGGGTTTTGATAGTGTAAAAGTTATGTCATAAGTTTATTAGCTTTACATGTTGTGCATGAGGCATTAAAAGTAGTAAAATGGGTAAAAATGCATGATTTGTGTGACTTATATGAAATCTGCACTAATATGATTATTAGTTCCCTTTTTATTCAGTAAATAACATGTATTGTGTTAAAATATAAAGTCGTGACGAATTGGGATGGTTATAGTAATGTTGCGTTAAAAACGGTAAAAATCGGCTTTAAAGTGATTTTTGCAAAACGGTTTTAAATCAGTGTATAAACTGATATTTTTATGATAAATATAAGTACTTTAACTTATATTAAGTATCTTTGGTGTTTTGTTAGTCACACGTGACTTCCAACGCCCAAAAACATTACCGAAAACACTAAAATACACATATTTCAACGTACACGAAAACGGGTTGTTCAATGGTAAAATTTTTGTCTTACAATGTGATATGTGAATTTGAGTATGTGTAATGTGATATATTAAGTGTTGGCATGATAGTAAGTGTTTAGACTATGCATGTGCGTTTGTACGATTAAAACGGTAAACTACGTTAAAAGTCACGTTATGTGTATAACTTATGTATCGAGCATGAAAATAGTATATAGATTAACTTGATGAGTTATTTTGTATATAAATGCTTTAAAAATGATAAAATGTATAAGTTGATGAAATACGATATACGTTGAATATATCCACAGTTATGTAAATATATTACGAAGTGCAAATCATAGATATATTGCATATAATTGGATGTGATAACAGATATAACTTATTGAGGGTCACCATTAAAATTGTTCAAGTCGCGAAAATCCTAAGATATATATATATATATATATGTGTATATATATATATATATATATATATATATATACACGCCAATATAATCAAAACAAAGACTTTTGAGAATATCTCAAAGTTATGTGAAAATTCTAAGTATTTGAGAAACTTAGTTGTTCGTAGAATAATTGATTATTTAATCGTTCTTATTTAAATTAGGACGTGTAGATCAATTTGAGTGATTAAAACACACCCAAAGGTGAGTGTCACTAAACACCTCTTTTACTGTTTTATACACTATTTTGGGGGAAGAACACCCCTTTAAAAGAATGATTATATGTTTTTGTATAAAACAAGCCTTTAAATAAATTATTAATCTATTTTCAGGGAAAACATAATTTGGAAATGAAATTTTATGCTTTTGAGGAAAACATGGTTTTGATTAAACATAAATACGTTTCGGGGATAAACGGGGAGAATTATGGTTTTTGGGGTAAAACGGTCGTATAGATTTAAAAATTTATTTAAATCTAAGTGTGATGTCCCTACATTCCCCTTGGAGTAAGTATCGGAAGTTGGCTTACGTCTTGATAGGGAATGCTAGGAATTTATACACTGCAAAATATTAAATTTGTATTTCTAGTAGGTATATATACTGTACAATTGATGAGGGTCAAGATATGCAATTATGCCGTATTTTTAATCATTAAATCATGGATGCGTGGAATTGTTGATAGATCTATCAGGTTGACAACCCCGTCGTGACTGGTAGCTCCGAGTCATAAAGCGATGGATTTATATCCTTATTTTTGTCTAGCTTGATTAAAACTCAATGTACTATATATAGCTCGTAATGTCTTGCAAACTTACGAATCTGAACGACGGAACTGAAATTTAATATGATGTTAATGAAAAATGATCTATATCGGAGGTTTTTAGAAAAACGCTTACAATAGCGGATCCTCGAATTTTTATAAGGAAAATAAAACTTACTTTCTTGACTTTATATGGATGTTTAACCATTAAAAATCTATAGCAAGAGTGTTTTTCTTTAAACAAATTACTACGAATCTGAATATGTGAACTCACATTCCTTTGTGTTGACACTTGATTTTTACGTGTTCTTCAGGTACATGAGTTCGGCTTCGGGATTTTGGCATGTTTTGTCTTATGGTTGTTTGATGCAATGGTTAAATAAATAATGTTTGGACAACTTTTAAAACTACTTTTGGGATCGTGTGTACTAAGATCCATGAGGATCAAACAAAAACGATGTGGTTGTGGTTTGTGTTAAACACTAAACTTTAAACTTATGTTTTAAATAAGTTACGTGTCCAATATTTATATTGGATCATCCATAAAGACATTTATGTTACCAACCTCCATCACCACCACGTTTGTATTTCCGCTACGACGTTTTTGGGGTGTGACAGAGTGGAGGCTTGAAAATGTGGCGTTATGCGACATGTGGACCACACGTAAGCATGTGTCAGAAAAGTGGCATGGTGCAAAAACGAGAGGAGTGGAACGAGGCGTGAAAGAGTGGCGTTATTCGGCACGTGACACCCATTTCTTATTATTATTATTATTATTATTATTATTATTATTATTATTATTATTATTATTATTATTATTATTATTATTAGAGTAAACTGCCATTTTGGTCCCTGTGGTTTGGGAACTTTTGCCATTTTAGTCCAAATCTCAAACTTTTTACATCTGGTCCCTATGGTTTGCATTTTGTTGCCATTTTAGTCCAAATTTCAAAAACCCCTTATTTTGACTGTTGAAAGCTGATTGTTTTGTCCTTTTGTGCAGGGGCATTTTGGTCCATCTCAGGTTTTTTATAACATATTAATAATTAATAAACTAAAATAAATATATCAATTCTATTTATAAAACTATTAAGAGTAAAACCTAAAACTCAGTCTCTCTCTCCTCTCTCTCTCTCTCTCTAAACTCATCTCTCTCTCATAAACCTTCACCCTTTTCTTTCCTGCATCTCTCTCTTGTAACACCCCAAAAACGGGTTTGGTAATCAAACCACGTTAATATTAATGACTTGGTAAAATACCGTTAGTGGTAAAAAAAAATTCACCCGGTAAATATTAGGATTTAAATAAATAAATCTAATATTAATTAAAAGGAGGATAAATACTTTGAGAAAACAAAGTATATAAAAGGCCCGAGTTAATGGGACTTAAAGTAAAAACAGGATGTGATTTCCCCGAACCCGCCAAGTAACTAGGAATATCAACCTAGTTAATTAAATGTTGTTAAAATGCCAATGAAACTTGATTAATAATACTCTTTATAAAAAGTTGAACAAGTGAGGGGACTAAACATGACAAAATCGAAAATAGTTTTATTTAATTAAAACAAAACACCAAAACACACACTTCAAGTGTGTGTTTGGTCGACATTTCCCAGGAGCCAAAAAGGGGTTCTATCAAGTGAACCCTAAATCCACAAAATTGATCAAAATCAAGGAGAAGTCAAGCCAAGAATTTGGGGCTTTTAATAAAATCGTGATCACCAAGCTTAGGGGATCACAAGGTATGTTGAATTTTGATGTTTAGTAATATTTTGAAATTATGATGAACTTGCATGAACGAAATTCTTGCATGAATGTTCAATGTTATAGTGATATTAGTGTGGGTACAAGTCTAGGAACAAACCCTAGATGCAAACTTGTAGAATTGTGCCATAAACTAGTGATTAATCCAAATAACCAAGTATGAGCTAAGTGGGCTTTGTTGATTTGATGAAATTAATATTGTATTGATGTGTATAAACATCATATTAATTCATATGAATGAACTACTTGAACACATTAGAGATGTTGTTAAGAGTTCATAAGTGATTAGAAGTGGGTTTTGACACAAGAGTTAAACCCATGGTTATGATGGTCAAAGTATATATGTGCATACAATGACTAAAATTACATGTTGATTTATGGTTACTTGAGGTATGAATTAGATAACATGATAGTAGATGTAGCATCTCAAAAGATGACGCTCACTAAGTGGTTGATAATGTGCCTAAGTCAAGTCATGTGAACTTGTTAGTGCATCCATATTTGTAAATTGGTGGTTTGACTTTTAAAAGTCAAACCGACCTATGATAAGGTTCATTAAGAATAGTGGTAAAAGATTCATAAGGTGTGAAGGTCATGATCTTGAATGACTAATCTAACCACCTTGTGAATTATGATGATAGTTTGACGCCTAACGAGCTAGGTGGAAGCTTGGTGAGTGAGCGGGTCAAACGAATCAAGAAGGAAAGGAAAAGCGTAGTTCGGATGCAAGGTAAGTAAAACTTACACCCACTTGTAGTATATGTATTTATTTTATAAGCGATGAATACGATAAAGGATTAGGTTCGAATTATGGGTTCCGACACGAAACGAAATGGGTCGGAACGAATAAAAATGTTTTAAACCATGATTAATGGTGAAAAAGGCAAAATGGTAAATTAGTCATGAGTTGGTTAAGAATTAAAGAGTTTTTCTTAAAGTTACCTTATAGCGTAACTAGTAATGGGAAAATGGGTAAAAATGGAAATTTAGTCAAGTATCGAGTAAAGTAAATTAAAGTTCAAAGGACACCCATAGCGTAAGCCGAATGGGTTAAAAATATAAGAAATGACTTTAGAAGAAAAGGGATCTAGTGAGAAAATCTGAAATGGGTCGGATGTGTGATTGGTAATTAAAACCCATGTTTTGTTACATATGAAAATGTTGGGCTATATAGGCCGAACGGGCCAAATGGTGGGGATAACGCCATTTGACGAAATCAACTAATGTGGTTGTCAAGTCATGTGCTTACAGGAGCGAATAGTAATTTGGGTAATTGTGTCGCCATAGAATATCGGTAATAAAAGCAAGGTGTTGAAACGGGTCACTAGGTTGACTCGAGCCAGGTACGTATAAATACGATTGTGGTTAAACATACATTTTTGGGTCAAATTAGTAGCAAATGTCCTTCGTCGTAAATGAGGGGCTAAAGTTGACTAAAATGCCCTTGATGGGTAAATCGGGAAAACGACATTTAAAGGTTGTTAGATATAAGTGTTTTGATAGATTAAATTCTTAGGATAAGTATAAAAAGGGATAATATGGGACCTTAGTGTCCAACGAGTTGAAACGAGTATTTTTCGTAAAATGACATATCTGAAGGATAGAACTAGGAATAAATAGTCTATCGCATTAAATCCACCACAATCATAGTTGTGGTGGAAAACCAAATTAATATGGATGGGTGGAATTATGATGCATACAAGGAACGAACGTAAATTAAATTTAAAAAGTGCATAAATACCCTTAACGGGTCAAAATAGAAGTATTAGCGAAACGGGTTAAGAATGTGTAATAACCCGTGATTTGAACCTTGCACAATAGGAAATAATCATAATAATATGTTTACAAAAGAAACAAGGGCCACAAACAAGTTTGTTAGATGAAATCACGAACGGGTCAAAAGTGGGTAAAAAGGGTAATAAGCCGAAGAGTTAAAAGTCTGAAATTTTATTATGCAGGATGTTGGATTTTAACTCCATTAGATGGAGAATTAAATTACGGACGCGTAGGAAAAAGAATCGGGTAAAACGGATTAAAAACGAGAGAGTTATGCTCGTTTCCGTGAAATCTGGTCATGCTGGGTATGTACAGCAACATAAACAAAACATTCTGCCAAAAAGGGGGCTAGGTGGGACGTCTAGCCCCTAGGCGTGACGCCTAGCCTCCCTAAACATGAAAAACGCTTAATTTTGTTTGTTTGACCCATATAACTTGTTTAAACTTGCCAAGAATGTCCGGATGAAGATCAAGCTCGAAGAAGAACCGAACACGATAAAGTTAAAAGCTTCCGCACGGCAATTCGTCGTATCTTTTAATTGACGAATTCAATTACATTAAGTTGTATTTTTTTAAATGTTGTAAACATGTGGGAATGATAGTATGAAAAGTTTTTGTAAAGTCACATTTTAGCATTGAAATGTGTATTTTATTATTAAAATTTTGATTAATTAAGTCGGGTGTTACATCTCTACTCTCTTCATTATCTCTCTCTACTCTCTTGATGATCAAAACTACATGCCAAACAGTTAAAAATGATGATGGTGATGGTTGCAGCTTGCAGCCGAGGGTGAAACTGCTGTCATTGTCGGCGACTTTTGAAACGGAGATAGTGATGGTTAGGTGGTGGTGTTGTGGTGGTTGAACCACCTTCTACTCTGCAACAGAAATAGACGACCACCATGGAACCACCACAACCACCATCATCGGTTTCCCCTCAATCTGACCATACCATCGTGGGTACCGGAGCCACCGGCAACAGCCGACCAAACCCGTGTTTCTATCTGTCTCTTTCTTAATCCCAGCCATGGGTGGTGAGATTAGGGAATCTGTTTTAAGATCTCATGTAAGCTTTCTTGAACCAATTTTAATGGGTTTTTGAGGGATTTGGGTTTAAGGGTTTGTGGATGTTAGATCTGTGTCTGATTTTGCAATTTAGGTATTGGGTATGTATGTTCAAAAATCAGATGGTGTTGCAGGTTTAATGGTGGTGTAATAGTGAAGATGGCGACGATGAATCGATCTGGTGGTTGCAGGTTTAGGTGATGGTGGAGGCGGTGGCTTTTGATTTAGGGAAGGGTGGGGATGGTGGTGGTGGAGAGGAATCCAGGGGAGGGGATGTTATGGTAGTAGGTGGGGGTAGCGGTGGTGCTAGCGGTGGTTGGTGGAGGTGATGCGGTGGTGGCTGATGGTTTATGGCAGGGGTGGTGGCTGATGGTTATGGTGGATAACGGTGGTGTGTGGTCAGAGATAAATCCTAGATTTTGACTAACACCAAGCATATCCTCAGATTCGAGTTATCGGAATTCCTTTATCTCTCCTCTCTCTCTCTGATCTCCTGAACATACGGGTGTGACTGTTGGATGGGACGATGCCGGAGTGGCGGTGGTGAGAAGGGGGCGGTGGTAGTGGTGCTATAGAGAGAGAGAAGAGAGAGAGATGGAGGAGGTGGCGGTGGTGGTGCTATAGATAGAGAGAAGAGAGAGAGAGAGAGAGAGTTGATCTGGGGTTTTATTGCTAAAAAAACTAAACATTTAAATGAATTTACAACAAATGAATTTTAAAAAATGACCAAAATGCCCCTACACTAAAGGACAAAATAATCAGTTTTCAACGGTCAAAATAGAGGGTTTTTGGATTTTGGACTAAAATGGCAACAAAATGCAAACCACAGGGACCCAGATGTAAAAAGTTTGAGATTTGGACTAAAATGGCAAAAGTGCCCAAACCATAGGGACCAAAATGGCAGTTTACTCTTATTATTATTATTATTGTTATTATTATTATTTTATATTTATAAACTATAAAAAATCTATTAAATTTTAAAACTATAATAAATAACATTAATAAAAAAAGATTACATAATTTAAAAATACAAAAGTAAAAGAATACAACCGAAACTAATAAATAAAAAAATGAAACTAAGTACGATAATTGTCCATTATTTCATGTTTTGCTTTGTCGTAGATTTCTCGTTCTTTCGGTACAAGGTGATCAGTTTTCATAGCGAGGAATTTCAAATCTGTTTGCCTTTCTTTCGCCAAGTCCTTCTCGTTTTTCAATTTGACTTTTGGTTCGAAAACCTCTTGATCTTTTTCTTTTGGGCATTTCATTCTTGTTGGATGCTATGGAACAAAGCCATTTGTTCCTTGATGTCGGCTAAAGCGGGGTTTTGTACCCCACTCGAAGTGTATGATTTTTGCGCCCTCGTTTTCGACTTATCTCTACCAAGTGACCGTTCTGCTTCAACATCATCGTCACTTAAGTTGATCTTATAGTCGGTACGAGCATCCGACCAATTCGTTGAGGAATAACCTTTAGACCTTTCGGATGACGATTGTCCCGTCAAAGGTACTCGTGCCCATTTGGGGTGGTGCTTTGCAATATCCCAACAATGAATAAATTTAAACCTCCCTTAGTTTTTATGTTAAATTAACATAAAATGACTAAAATACTCTTATATAACTTTCTGTTAGTACTCAAAGATGTTACTTTCAATAAACCACAAGGACTATAAGTGTAATTAACTCTAAAATAATACAAAAACTCATTATATTTGTGAAAAAAACATATTATAAAACATGCTATATAAAAATATTTAATAATTATATTCTGAAAAATTAATATATATTACCAAATGTCCATTAAATTTACTGTGTCAAAAAATGACCCTTACTTCAAATATAATTAATTGTATTTTTGTTTAGATAAGTTATCCATACTTCTTCTGTAATTTTTTTATAAAAAAAGTTTTTCAATTTTGTAACTATTCTATGAAAAATTTTCAGTACAAAAAGTTTAGATTTATATTTGTCCGATAATGTTGCGTTTAGTTTATGTTACAAATAGGTTAAGTTTATACTATTTATAAACTACTAGGTTATCACCCGGGACTACTTCCCGGGCTCGAGAAATTTTTTTATATTATAATTTTATGAGTAACATCGTATTTAAAATAATACAATGAGTTATCTATAAACGAATTTAAAAGTTTTGGTATAATTAAAGATGGGTTTTTCAACATATTGTACAATGTTGAAATCGTACTAATGACTTATGATAAAAAAAAAAAAGACAAATGATAATGTTCAAATATTTTAACCAACAAATAAACACACTCAATACAAAAAATCAATGTTACGCGAAGATGATATTGATAAACACGATTTTATTAAATATTAAAGGTCCTGATCTATTGCAAGCAAAAGCTTTCCTTGGCTCGTTGACCATTTGAAAATACCCATATTACCCCATGGAACTCCTTCAGATTTAATCAACTCATTCCAACCGACAATATTATACCTGTAACAAACAATAATTATTAAATGTAGATATGAAAATAATAATCAAATGTATTATATCATAAATAGATTACAAACTGTAGTATATTATAAAAGATTATAAACTTTGTGGTTTCGAAAAACCCTTCTTCTTTAGATATTTTCAATTCCCATTCAGATCACCAATCATCTTTATAATTATTTTGTAAACCATCAAAAATTCCGATGTGTTCAGGTAGCTACTACAAAATAAGAACAAATTGTTAGTAATATTAGAATTTAAATTGTTAAAAAGTTAATAAAAATAGTGCGAAAAATATTAATGCAATAGAGTCATTTACCAAGGTATCGACCATACAACTTTTAAAAACATGATACTTTGAATCATTAGAAAGCTCAATGAAATTGTATAGGTCATATGTATCTTTTAGATTAATGGCATCAGGGGTTGATTTCGACAATAATATTTCACAATCATCTTTATTAAAAATTGTAGTTTTCAAATGTCTTATTTTGCATTTGGAAACAAAGAGTATCACCAAAGGCTAACTTAAGTTCATACACAAAATTACTCCAGCTGGAAACAAAAGTAGCTTCCTCACATTTTAAAAAAAAAAATTGGTAATTTGGTATAATACAAATCTTTATTAATGTTTACACGCTTATTTTTTTAAACTTTATTTAATTACTTATGAGATTAGATACATGGAATCATTTATACAAAAATTTATCATTTAATATTTTATTAAAATGGGTTACGAAATCCCAAAAAAATATGTACTACACAATAACTAGTGACATAGAAAACGCCCTCTAAAAAGAGTACTTAAAGAAACATGTTATATAAACAAACAATTTGTATTATTAAAATAAAATTATTCATAGATACTAAAGATGATAAATATAAAAAAAATCATGTTAAAAATCAGAAACAAAGAACTTATATAGTTGCCTTGATTATGAATTTTGAATACTTTCATTTCAAGTTAATTATTTGAAATCCAAATTGTCCAAAATTATTGTTCCTTTCAAATTATATTTACTTTTGGATTGTGATTATTTCTTTATTATTTAAATAATTTTTAGAGTTAGTTAAGGCTAGATATATACCAAAACAATTGCATATATCATTTTAAAATTTATAAGTATTAGAATTTTAAAATATTTAAAAAAGTTTACGTAAACATATAATGAATATTGATTGAAGATAACGTTTAATTGAAAATTCAAATAATAAAGGAAGAATAATTTGATAATGATGCTAGAATACAATGGCATGGAATGCTTGACAGAATTTAAAAGCAGTAATGTGTGCTTCACAGATGTTGATGGTATACGATGCTAGTCAAATCTGTCGATCTTAAAATGTTTCTTATATAACATAAAAGTTTAATAATGTAAGATACAAGGTATAATTTTAGAAAATTAATATATAATTTATGTAAACCAGTATCCTAACAAATTACTTGAATTCCAATTAACTAACTTTACACGTGCCGCATATATAACAGACTTCTTTTCAATATTCAAGCGAGTAGATATGTAGCCATATTTTCATGTCATACAACTCCATGTTTATCACATGTCCACTACAAAGTAAAGTTTAAGTGATACTATAAGTAATAAGTTAATACGATAGAAATGTATTAAAAATTATGTGGAAACAATTGTTGTTTATGTTAAAGAAATGTTTTAGGTAAAATCTATCCTATAGAAGTAATCAAAATAAATGTTTTTAGCTACTCTTTTGCCCCATGTTATTCTTCCAACTACATCTATAAGGAAACTATATATTTTGACTAACCATTTTGGTTTTGGTATTGAATATATTATATAGACATATTGCTTAATTAGTGTATAATCGATTGTATAAGAATAAAAGAAACTGCAATTGTGAAATTGATTAAAAAAATCAGTCACAATCAAAATTTTAAAGATACAAATAAATTATACCATAAATAAAAAAATCATATAGGGAAAAGTTGTAAACGAAAATTAAAAAAGAAAATTATTGTAATTGTGAACGAAAATTAGAAAAAGGGTTAATGGATTTAAACACCTCCAACTATGGCCATTTGGCCGATGGCACTCTCAACTTTGACTTTGGCTCCCACCACTCCCAAATTAACACTTGGGTTGCTGTGTCACCCCGTCGTTAACCAAACACTAACTTGGTTAGTTTTGTTGTCCTACGTGGCTAATTTTAGATGATGTGGCGTTTTTTTAATGAGGTGGCATGCTGATGATGAAAACTTATATATTATATATATAAAAATCAGTTTATATATTATATATCAGTTTAACCAAACACCCCTCCCTCTCACTTAACACCACCACTTCGACCGCTCCCTCTCATCTCACCGTTAGGGTTCTATCATCCCCACTCCATCTCATCTCACCTAATCGGAACCACCGCTGGCCGTTTTTCCGATCTCCGATGGACGCAGCCGCTAGTAACATGAGATTGAGCCGTTTTTCCGATCTCCGACAGACGCTGGCTAGCACTTTGCCTAGCCCTAGCTCTAGCGGCACCGACATCGGAGCAACATGAGATTGAGCCGTTAGGGTTTCCGCCACCTAATCGGAACCACCGCTGGCCTTTTACATTTAAACGAAATCCAAGTGAGATTCAGTCCTCTCGCAAAGAATGGTGTGTTGTTTCCGATCATCATGTGGTAATTTGTTTAAATTAACAGTTGAACACTCGCTCTTCACTATTCTAGAGCTATTTCAGGGGGTGGTGTGATGTTGAGGATGGGAACAGTGGTGCCGTCGCCGGTGAAATCCGCCGTTTCACTTCCACTTGCAGTGTGAAATCGCTATTGAAAGATGAAAATGAGAAGGCGATGATGATAATGATTTGTGTACGGATTCATATCCGAGCATCGTAATCAGTCATGGGGTCAACATCGACCCGTATCTTGGCGGGGCAACCCGGATGGTATGTGAGAGCTCCAACAAGGGCTTTTTATTTGCTCTTACGGTGCAACCGGTGTTGCAGCCATGGCGGTGATCGTCCCTCTTGTCTGATCTTCATGTTAGAGATCTGAGCCACTTTCTCTTTGCTTTATGTTACAGACTTGCAGGTGGGGCGGTGGTGGGAGGATGGTGGCAGGTAGGGCGTTGGTGGGTGGTGGTAAATGGTGAAGTTAAATGGCGGCTGGTGTAAATGATGATGGTGGTTAATGGTGGCAGGGGGTTCGGTGGTGGGTGGTGATGGTTTTTGGTGGAAGTTGGTGGAGAGAGGGAGGTGGGGAAGAGATGTAGAGAGATAGGTGCCACGTCAGCATGACACCTAATCTGAAACAAGCCACTTCATCAAAAAGTTGCCACGTCATACATGCCACATCAGATTAAAATGACACGTAGGCTAATTTTCCTAACCAGGTTAGTGTTTATTTAACGAGGGGGTGCCATGACAAACAATGTGTTAAGTTGGGAGTGGTGGGAGCCAAAGTCAAAGTTGAGAGTGCCATCGGTCAAATGGCCATAGTTGGGGGTGTTTAAATCCATTAACCCTTAAAAAAAGAAGAAATTATTAAGTATGCAATTATTTTATTAAAATTATTAAGTTCTTATTGTTTATTGAAAGTAACTTATTTGAGTACTAAGAGAAAGTTATATAAAAGTTTTTTAGTCATTTTATGATAATTTAACATAAAAACTAACATAAGTTGGCCTTAATACTCAAAGGTGTTACAAAAACAAAATCATAGAACCCGAACCTGCTAAAAAAATAAGTTAATACTAAAAGGCGTTACTTTTAATAATCCATAAGAACTATCTTTGTAATTAACTCTAAAAAAACTTATTATCATATTATCAAAGTCAAACTAGAAAAAAAAAATGACTTTATTAGAAGACATTCGATGTATCAAATCTTTTGAATATTTTGTTTCCTGTTCATTTCCAAATGAAAATAAACAAACGGTTTTACGTATGCTTTACTTTTGTTTTAATAATAAACAGAAGGTATCTAAGTAAATTTAGTCCAACTAGTGTTTTTTATTTTTCAACATTTTCTATTATTAATTAATCAATTGCTTAATTATTTTGTTTTAGTTTAGGAAGGAATTTATGTCTTTGTATGTCGCAACCCCCGCCCCCTATCTGTCTTGGGTACGGGCGGCCGCGAGACCAGTATTGGTGGTATCGGTGTTTATCATTATTTGGCAGCGGAAATTTTATCAGGACCGTAGTTAGGAAATATTTTATCAGAGTAAATACCACACTTTTATAATATCAAACATATTGGGATAAAACCCAAGTTTTCATTACAAACATTTTCATAGGGATCATCCCAATTTTATTGAATAAAACATCTTTTTTTTTTATTTAGGTAACTTTTATAGCCAGTTTTCCAAGCTTTCAGTGCTGTCCAGCTGACTTCTATGTTGGCTTTCACATTTTGTTACCTGAAATGCGTTTAAAACATTTTGTCAGTGGGAAATACTAGTGAGTGAATCCCAATTTAATCAAGAAGAGTTTTATCAATTTACAGTATTGAGAGCGATTACAATGTTTACATCTACACAATTACTCATTCAGTACTATCAATCCTGACTGGTGGGTCATATTACCCATTGGCTGACTATTTGTCCAATGGTAACGTGTTTCACATTTTGTATACAAAACCCCAACATACCGGCAGTAATTGAAGAATTACAAAGACTCAATCACTGCTAATCATAATGTAAATAAATAAAGGTTTTGTAAAAACAGTTTTACAAAAAAGAAGATTACTCACAAAAAGGTTTACACAAAAAGAGGATTACTCACATTGTTGTCTAAGGTTTTCTTTAAGGATATCCTGGTAATTATCTATTAATTACACAAATACACACACGTTAGTATAATAACCCAACATTTATATTAATGATACCCTCCCCGAGACGGCATTCCAACGACTACGTCGGGCAGAACCACGACAGCCGTTACAGAACCCTGGATCAATCGGGCAGCGTGTCTAATACGTAACAGAGGTTATGATACTTACAACGGGGCAGAACTTCGTTATTTAGGGGGTATTATACCCGAGAATCACTTATACTCTTTAGAAATTCATGAGAAAGAAAGATTGTGAACGATTCCACTGAACAACCGATGCCCTCAATTTATAGGGCTGATTCTGGACACCCTCTGTCACACCCTGTAACACCCCGTGTTTTCGAGGAGTCAAAGTCAAGGTCAAAGTCAACGACCGATTTCGCGCAACTTGACTTATAGAAATTTCTTTATTTTGGTTGTATTATGTGGAGTAAGTGTCGTTAATTACAATAATCGACGAACAACTGTGAACTATAGGAAGTAACACTGCGATAAAGTTAATTAATCGATAATCAAACTATGCTAATCAAATCGACATCGAATCGCAACACGAACTACGCATATTAGTTATTGTATTACGTGTGTGTGTGCCCTATGTGTTACTTGTGCATGTTCATTTATGTTATAAGTGGTAATCAATCGAAACGCAATCGAACTCGAAATGCAATCGAACTCAATCGACATCGAACTCGAATCACAATCGAACTATGAAAATTAGTGGAGAAGGGATAGTGCGAGATATGAGTGGTTGGGATTAAAAGTAATTTGAATAGGAAACTCCATCGCATTCGCATCACTCGCAATCGAAATCGAATTAGCAAAAATCGTCGCCTCAAACATTCGAACCAAGTGCCATCCGGCCGGATAGCCATCCGACCGGATAGCCACTTGTCCATGAGTCAGGTGCCATCCGACCGAGATGCCATCCGACCGGATAGTCATCCGGGCGGTGTGCCATCCGACCGGACAAAACTTTCCCCTTTTGGAATCCTATAAATACCCATGTCACTCTCAAACCTTTCTACTATTGGAAACCTCTGTTCGACCAGCTCGTGTTCCTCACCTTTTCTTCGATTTCTCTCAATCCCGGTAAGATCTCGTCCTAAATCTTGTACTTTCTTAATCTACACGCACTCTTACACCTTTCTATCTTTTAAATCTTAACTTTTAACCGTGAAATCACTAGATTTCGGGTGTTCTAGGATGACGTCATCATGTGTTCTTGAAGAACTTCATGTTTTGACTCCAATCCACCAAGAACAACCTAGATCTAACCGATTTCCACACAAATACACAAAGATCCTGTAGAGATCTCAACATAAACATAGTGGAAAAGGATTGAAAGATGGTTTCTAACTTTCTATCAACTCTTTTACACTCAACGCACTCAAAACCGATAGAATCGGACTTTGTTCTAGTCTTCTACTCACTCTTAGTGTTGTACTAGTTCAAGATCTTGATTCTACTCACGAGACCACCGATTTCGGGTTAAACAAGAACAACCGTCTTGAGCCGGTAACCAGCCGAATAAGGGTGATTCCTGGTCGGTTTGGTCACGCGGGACAAAATGGAGGTCTATTGGTTAACACGTTGTCAACACATCTCGATAAAACGACAAACAATCAAAACGACCAAGTGTAGGACGAACGGAACAATCGGAACGGAATGCTGTCCGACCGGACTACCGTCCGACCGGATGACCATCCGAACGGATAACACCTTGGGTCCAACACCTCATCAACTTTATCTGAAGTTTGAGTATCGAATGAATTGCCATCCGATCGGACTACCATCTGACCGGATTACTCTTCGGATCATGAGATACTAAGACTTTAAAGACTTAAACAATTTTCAACATGTTCACTAACAGGGTTGCCACCCGGTCGGATGGACATCCGACCGAGTGACTCTTCTGCTAATGAATTGCTACCACTAAGTAACCTCATCACTAAGGTCGCCGTCCGACCGGATTACCGTCTGACCGGATGACAATCTGAACGGATTGTTCGATTGACCGTCCGATCGACCGACTTGAAGGATAGAGATACTTCAATGTTTTCAAAATGCTACAACGAAAATTTCAAAGGACAAGCCATCATACACAAACACATTCATCACATACGAAGAAACAATCCACTCGAACAGTCATCCGACCGGACTACCATCCGACCGGATGACCATCCGAACGGATTGTTATCCGCACGATTAGCCGTCCGATCGGATTACCATCCGACCGAACTGCTATCCGACCCATTCACACTTTGTATCATTTTACGCGTTACTTATCGTTATGCTATCAATCCATTCAGGCTAACTTTACTCGCTAAGCGCTCCCTTCAATCCATCAACCGCTGTGAGTATACTCGATCCCTTTTTGCTTTATGCACTTTTGGGTGTTACATACGTTACAACTATTCAAATCACATCAAACACACTACTCAATGCTATTTGAACGCTAACCGTTAATGCATGTTATACGTGGCTTATGAATGCTTGTTTGTTATGTTTACACATGGAATGCTGTTTACCTGCCTTAGCAACGATAGTACTATAGTTTGGACTCAGTACCCGTTCACACGGGGGTTGTTAAGGACAATTACATGCATGGATTACGGTGGTAGTCATGTATTGCGAACTGCATTTGGCAGTCAACCCGCAGTCATTGGTATCGATGGATCTATGTCGATAACTAATGTGCTTCATTTCACTATGTGTATGTGCTGGTTATGCGTAAATGAATTCGAACTTTAAATACTATTATCAAACTTGTATGCTCACCTTTACACAATGTGTATTGACTTTTACTTCAACGTATGTGACAGGTGCTTAGGAAGTTTACCTGCTTAGCTTGCTGTGAACTTGAGGCTAGGAAAGGTCTAGGATGCTCTCTGTGCTGTGGTGAAATCGAAGCTAGGAAAAGAGGTCCTAGAAACCAATAAATAAACTATCTATGTATAAATCTGAGTTGTCGGAACAGAACTACTTGACTAGATTTTGTCTGTAATAATTTGTTTGCCTTTTAAGGCATGGTATGGGACATGTCACTTTAAATTAATTGGTAATGATAATTGTTATGGAAACTTCTGGACAATCTGTTTCTCTCAGTACCATACCCCGATGTTTCCGCCATCGGTTGGGGTGTGATAGATTGGTATCAGAGCTATAACTATAGGGAATTAGGCAAGATACGACCTAGTCCGGGTCGATGTCTCAGAGACCTAATCTATAGTTAGGAACCAACAGACCGACTTGTGCATATCCATTAGGGTTTATGTATGAGCTCGTTATTTCTCGCTACTCTCGCTTATGCTACACTATCACTGCACTCGAAATTTTCCATTATGAATAGGCGATAAAGTCGAGAATAGGTGTGAAAACCGAAAACTCTCGACTAAAGTTGCTTGAACAACCCGCATTTTATCTACAAACGAGGAGAATTATGCCAAATCAAGGGTGAAACCCATATTTTGATGAATAATCTCCTCTATTTTATCAAAAACAGTAACGAAGTTGTTAAGCCAGGGGTGAAACCCTAACCTTGACAACTGGTTCTCCCCATTTCACAAAACTCTCTCCAAAGTCTCGACGGACTCCAACAACCTGAAGTCACGATATGACTAACGGGATACGTGCCCAACGCCCAAGAATCGAGGCAAGGGTACTGCTCTGAAAGTCAAATGTGCACAACAAGTCCTTGTGAATAGTCGAATCACTTTGGGTAGTCGAAGTCTAATAGCCGCAGACAATCTATATCTCGAGTTTTATGTATTTCGATTCTGAGCCCGTGATTGCTGACTCTGATAATTCGTCGATTTTATGTGCTTATATGTATGTTTACCTGTTTAGGTGTTTAAATTTTGGAGATTTACTCGATTTTTGCTTTCACTTCAATCGACACACATGACTCGCACTGCATCTCTATCTCAATACGCTGACAAATCGTTGAACTATAGACGACTTTATGCTACGTTATACGCTTATACTACACGACTCGATATGCTAAACGCGATCGCTATATCCGAACGCTCGCGAACTGGGAATGATAGGTTTATGTAATCTGACTGCCTCTTGTGCTTAAATGCTTCTGTGGTTTACGTGTTTCTGTGATTCTGTGCTCTATATGCTTACGTGACTGTGTGAATCTGTGCTTATGTGAATCTATGACTGATTGACTATGTGTTTATGCGCCTATGAAATTGTATGTGTTCCTGAGCTTTAGTAAGTAGTAGACGTGTGGGGTGAGATTTGAATACGTTGTGTTGAGTCCTGTGACGATGTCTGTTGCAGACAATGTCATCTGGATCCCGTCACCCACTTTCTCGTCAAGAGAAGAGAGACAAACGCCTTGCTGCTATCATCGCCAAGCAGGTAGCCAAAGCCGTAAGTGATGTCTACGAGAACGTCAGCAAATAATCTAAGTAGTCGAGAACCGAAGCTCCTAAAGCTGCTACCAAGACTACTTTCAATTTCAAGCAATTCAAGTCGTGTGGGCCAAAAGAATTCATTGGCGAGGGAGGTCCTACTGCACTATTCCAATGGTTTGATTCCATTGAGGTCACTCTACGACAGATTGGTTGCCCCGATGACCTCCGAACTCTGAATGCTACCGGCGTTTTCCAGTCCCGTGCACTAGACTGGTGGACGGCCGAGAGGAACAAGCGAGAGAACGATGCAGCCTACGGTCTGTCGTGGGACGAACTCAAGGAAGTCATGCTGGAAGAATTTTGCCCTCCTCATGAACGTCAAAAGCTAGAGGATGAATTTTGGCGCATATAGCAAAAGGAAGGTGTCAACGCTGCTCTCACTGCTCGCTTCAAACAGCTCAGCATCATCTGTCCTGACCAAGTCAAGACTCCAGAGATCACAATCAAGAAGTACATCTGAGCTTTTCCCGACTGCGTCGCAGATTTCGTGCAAGCGGCTAAGACTAAGACGATCGAAGAGACTTACCTACTGGCCACCGAAATCAACGACAAGAGGGTCAAGGCTGGTGTCTGGGATAAAACTTTTAAGCACCTGCATCAAGCTACCACCACCGCACCAACTGCTGAAACCACCTCATCGAACAACAAGAGAAAGAACAATAGAAAGAACAGCTCCAGCAACAAGAACTGTGCGATCACTGATGCACCGATTCAAGCTTTACCAGCCCAACAGCGTCAAGTAGCGGCACATGTGGCAAATGCACCGCCTGCAAAGCGTGCATACACTGGGCCACACCCGCTCTGCCCTACTTGTACCTACCACCACCCGACTGCCATTGCTTGCCGTTTTTGTGCTCATTGTAATATGTACGGCCATTTTACTACCAATTGCCGTGTTCAACAAGCTCCTGCTCATCAAGCTATACTCACCGCCCCTCAGGGTCAACAAGCTCCTCCGGCACCCGCGGTCAACGCCAGAGCCTGCTTCGCATGTGGCGATCATAACCATTTCGCCAACATGTGCCCAAACAGGGTTGTGAAACAAGAGCCCCAGCAGCAGCAACAACAGCAGCAGCAGCAACAACAGGCCACATGCGCTAGAACTTTCAACATCAACGTGCGTCAAGCCCAAGCCGACAACAACGTGGTCAATGGTACATTCCTTGTGAATGGTATTTATGCTTCCTGTTTGTTTGATACTGGAGCCGATAATTGCTTTATGTCGTTCGAATTCGAGAAACTCCTTAGTCGTAAGCGCTCTCATCTCTCCTCGACGTTCGATGTTGAAGTCGCTACCAGAAGAACTGTCGCCGTTAATTCTGTACTTCATGATTGTACTCTTGAGCTCAACAATCACATCTTCCCCATCGACCTTATTCCGATGCAACTCGGAAGTTTTGACGTCATAGTAGCCATGGACTTTCTTCGCGAAAACCATGCTGAAGTTGTGTGCTTCGACAAGATGATCCGATTCTCGCTTGCTAATGGTGATTTATTGTGTGTTTACGGTGATACTACTTCGAAAGGTCTCAAGCTCATGTCATGTGTTCAAGCTAGCAAGTATCTCCGCAAGGATTACAGGGCTTTCTTGGCTAACATTGTAGTAGCGGAGAAGGAAAAGAAAGAGAAGAAGGAAGTGAAAGATGTTCCTGTGGTTCGAGAATTTACTAATGTTTTTCCAGAGGATCTTCCCGGACTACCGCCAAGTCATGATATCAACTTTCGTATCGACCTCATTCCTGGAGCCAATCCTATTGCCAAAGCTCCCTACCGACTCGTGCCGTCCGAAATGCGCGAACTTTCAAACCAACTCCAGGAATTACTTGAGAAAGGCTTCATTCGCCCGAGCACCTCTCCTTGGGGCGCGTCGGTCCTTTTCGTCAAAAAGAAGGATGGGTCGTTCAGGATGTGCATCGACTATCGGGAATTGAATAAGCTAACTATCAAGAACCGCTATCCTCTACCTCACATCGACGATTTGTTTGACCAGCTACAAGGTCCTACGTGCTTCTCGAAGATCGATCTACACTCAGGATATCACCAACTACGTATTCAAGAGGAGGATATACCCAAAACCGCGTTTCGCACTTGATACGGCCACTACGAATTCGTTGTTATGCCCTTTGGTTTAACCAACGCACCTGCGGTTTTCATGGATCTGATGAATCGCGTGTGTAAACCATATCTCGACCGTTTCGTCATCGTATTCATCGATAATGTCTTGATCTATTCGAAATCGAAAACCGAACACGCGCAACATCTACGTTTGGTTCTCGAGCTACTCCAGGGGAACCAACTCTATGCCAAGTTCTCCAAGGTTGAATTCTGGTTGGAGGAAGTTCAGTTTCTGGGTTACATTGTTAATAATCAAGGTATTCATGTCGACCCTGTGAAGATCGAAGCCGTTAAGAGTTGGATTACACCTAAGAAGCCATCTGAGGTCCGTTCTTTTCTCGGACTGGCGGGCTATTATCGACGATTTATCAAAGGATTCTCAAAGATCGCAGTACCACTTACCGCTCTCACACATAAAGACAAACCTTTTGTTTGGGGAACCAAATAGGAGTCTGCCTTCCGAACCCTTAAACACATGCTTTGCAATGCTCCTATTCTCACATTGCCCGATGGAAACAATGATTTCATTGTCTATTGTGATGCTTCCAACCTTGGTCTTGGTTGTGTCCTTATGCAGCGAGACAAGGTTATAGCTTACGCATCTCGTCAGCTCAAAATCCACGAGAATAACTATACAACCCATGACCTCAAGCTAGGCGCAGTTGTTTTTGCGTTAAAGATTTGGCGACACTACCTGTACGGTACCAAGTGTACGATCTTCACCAATCATAAGAGCCTACAACATATCTTTAATCAGAAGGAACTTAATATACATCAACGCCGATGGGTAGAACTTCTCAACGATTATAACTGTGAGATTCGTTATCACCCAGGCAAAGCAAATGTTGTTGCCGACGCACTCAGCATACTGAGCTATCTGCTTAGCACCCGTAATGTTCAAGCCCAATACGATCTCGAATCCCTCATCCGCGAAGCTCAGTACACGTGTTTTAACGAGCACACTCTGAAGAGAGAAAGAATCTGCCACGATGGAGCCCAACTTGTGAGCAAGTCGAATGGGATATTCCACTTTCTGGACCGAATTTGGATCCCCAAACAGACCAATTTGCGACAGATCTTGATGGACGAAGCCCACAAATCCCGGTATTCTATTCATCCTGGTGCTGACAAAATGTACCAGGACCTTCGTTATAAGTACTGGTGGCTGGGCATGAAAAGGGATATTGCTCTCTATGTTGGAAAATGCCTGACCTGTGCGAGAGTCAAGGCTGAACATCAAAGACCCTCTGGCTTACTCGAACAACCACTGATCCCCATGTGGAAGTAGGAGAGTATTGCTATGGACTTCATAACAAAGCTACCACACACGTCATCAGGTCACGACAACATTTGGGTTGTGGTTGACTGTTTGACTAAATCAGCTCACTTTTTGCCCATACGGGAAGACTACAAGGTAGAACGATTAGCCCGAATCTACACCGACGAGATCATTTGTAATCATGGGATGCCTCACGACATCATCTCTGATCGTGATGCTCGGTTTACCTGGCGACTGTGGGAAATGTTTCAAACGGCACTCGGTACATCGCTCAATCTAAGTACCGCTTTCCACCCTCAAACCGACGGTCAGACTGAAAGAACGATTCGTACTCTTGAAGACATGCTCCGTTCGTGCGTCATAGACTTCGGTGGCAATTGGGATAAATACCTGCCGTTAGTCGAATTCTCGTATAACAACAGCTATCATTCCAGCATTCAAATTCGAGGCTTTATACGGAAGAAGATGTCGATCGCCTATTGTGTGGCACGAGATCGGTCACTCGCAATTAACCGGTCCTGAGCTACTACAAGAAACGACAGACAGAATTTTCCAAATTCGAGACAACCTGGTAAAAGCTTGGAATCGACAGAAAAGTTATGCCGATAGACGACGCAAGCCCCTTGAATTTGACGTTGGTGACTACGTACTCCTAAATGTATCACCTTGGAAGGGTGTAGTCCGATTCGGAAAGAAAGGAAAGCTCGCGCCTCGATATGTTGGACCTTTTAAGATTCTGGAAAGGATCAGAAAAGTCGCCTACAGACTCGAACTACCGGAGGAACTTAGTAACGTCCACCCGACTTTCCACGTGTCAAACCTCCGAAAGTGCCTAGCCAACCATGACTTACACGTTCCTCTCGATGACCTCCAGGTAAACGAAACACTACACTTCGTGGAGAAGCCTGTCGAAATCATGGACCGTCAAACCAAGCAACTCAGGCGCTCGCGCATTCCTGTTGTGAAAGTCCGATGGGAAGGCAAACGAGGCACAGAGTTCACTTGGGAACTCGAAAGCGACATGAAGGCGAAGTACACGCAGTTATTCAAGGAGAAAGTCTAGAGAGAGAAAGTATTTCACGGTGTTGTACAACTTCCAGCCTAATTTCGGGACGAAATTCCCTAAACAAGGGGAGGCTGTAACACCCCGTGTTTTCGAGGAGTCAAAGTCAAGGTCAAAGTCAACGACTGATTTCGCGCAACTTGACTTATAGAAATTTTTTATTTTGGTTGTATTATGTGGAGTAAGTGTCGTTAATTACAATAATCGACGAACGACTGTGAACTATAGGAAGTAACAATGCGATAAAGTTAATTAATCGATAATCAAACTATGCTAATCAAATCGACATCGAATCGCAACACGAACTACGCATATTAGTTGTGTGTGTGCCCTATGTGTTACTTGTGCATATTCATTTATGTTATATGTGGTAATCAATCGAAACGCAATCGAACTCGAAATGCAATCGAACTCAATCGACATCGAACTCGAATCACAATCGAACTATGATAATTAGTGGAGAAGGGATAGTGCGAGATATGACTGGTTGGGATTAAAAGTAATTTGAATAGGAAACTCCATCGCATTCGCATCACTCGCAATCGAAAGAAAATTAGCAAAAATCGTCGCCTCAAACATTCGAACCAAGTGCCATCCGGCCGGATAGCCATCCGATCGGATAGCCACGTGTCCATGAGTCATGTGCCATCCGACCGAGATGCCATCCGACCGGATAGTCATCCGGGCGGTGTGCCATCCGACCGGACAACACTTTCCCCTTTTTGAATCCTATAAATACCCATGTCACTCTCAAACCTTTCTACTTTTGGAAACCTCTGTCCGACCAGCTCGTGTTCCTCACCTTTTCTTCGATTTCTCTCAATCCCGGTAAGATCTCGTCCTAAATCTTGTACTTTCTTGATCTACACGCACTCCTACACCTTTCTATCTTTTAAATCTTAACTTTTAACCGTGAAATCACTAGATTTCGGGTGTTCTAGGATGACGTCATCATGTGTTCTTGAAGAACTTCATGTTTTGACTCCAATCCACCAAGAACAACCTAGATCTAACCGATTTCCACACAAATACACAAAGATCCTGTAGAGATCTCAACATAAACATAGTGGAAAAGGATTGAAAGATGGTTTCTAACTTTCTTTCAACTCTTTTACACTCAACGCACTCAAAACCGATAGAATCGGACTTTGTTCTAGTCTCCAACTCACTCTTAGTGTTGTACTAGTTCAAGATCTGGATTCTACTCACGAGACCACCGATTTCGGGTTAAAGAAGAACAACCGTCTTGAGCCGGTAACCGGCCGAACAAGGGTGATTCCTGGTCGGTTTGGTCACGCGGGTCAAAATGGAGTTCTATTGGTTAACGTGTTGTCAACACGTCTCGATAAAACGACAAACAATCAAAACGACCAAGTGTAGGACGAACGGAACAATCTGAACAGAATGCTGTCCGACCGGACTACCGTCCGACCGGATGACCATCCGAACGGATTGCTGTCCGAACGGATAACACCTTGGGTCCCACACCTCATCAACTCTATCTAAAGTTTGAGTATCGAACGAATTTCCATCCGATCGGACTACCATCCGACTGGATTACTCTTCGGATCATGAGATACTAAGACTTTAAAGACTTAAACAATTTTCAACATGTTCACTAACAGGGTTGCCACCCGGTCGGATGGACATCCGATCGAGTGACTCTTCTGCTAAAGAATTGCTCCCACTAAGTAACCTCATCACTAAGGTCACCGTCCGACCGGATTACCGTCCGATCGACCGACTTGAAGGATAGAGATACTTCAATGTTTTCAAAATGCTACAACGAAAACTTCAAAGGACAAGCCATCATACACAAACACATTCATCACATAGGAAGAAACAATCCACTCAAACAGTCATCCGACCGGACTACCATCCGACCGGATGACCATCCGAACGGATTGTCATCCGCACGATTAGCCGTCCGATCGGATTACCATCCGACCGAACTGCTATCCGACCCATTCACACTTTGTATCGTTTTACGTGTCACTTATCGTTATGCTATCAATCCATTCAGGCTAACTTTACTCGCTAAGCGCTCCCTTCAATCCATCAACCGCTGTGAGTATACTCGATCCCTTTTTGCTTTATGCACTTTTAGGAGTTACATATGTTACAACTATTCAAATCACTCAAACACACTACTCAATGCTATTTGAACGCTAACCGTTAATGCATGTTATACGTGGCTTATGAATGCTTGTTTGTTATGTTTACACATGGAATGCTGTCTACCTACCTTAGCAACGATAGTACTATCGTTTGGACTCAGCACCCGTTCACACGGGGGTTGTTAAGGATAATTGTAGGTCCCTCGGAGGATGAGGTCAAACCTTATCCTTGTTATGTTTAACACACTAGCAAGTGCGGAATCCAAGCTAGAATGCAAACCGATAGTTTATATGAGAACATAAGCCACAAAGAGAAAGAGTAGACACACGAGATATCAAAGTTTTCTCTTGTATTTCAGTGGACACGGTTACAGCCCTTTACCACACTGAAAATACGCTCTCTACAAGACTAAGTTCACTCACACTCACACTTTTGTTCTCTAAAAATGAAGTGAAAACATTACATGAGTATATATACCCAAACCAGGTCGTCTGGTCGAAGGATCAGATAGTCTGATCGAAGGGTCATCTATCGAACTGAAAACTATCGAAAGATCCACATGTACCTCGAAGGATGATATCCTTCGAGGTCCATCTATATCCATCGAAGGATTATCTTTCGAGCTCATCGAAGGATATAAACAATCCTTCGATGACTCATCCTTCGACACAAACATCTTACAACAAAGTTCCAACTGTTTAGCCAAGTCAAACCAGGAGGATGGTTGACTTGGTCAAACTTACATCGAACACACCTATAAACAAACCTAAGACGTAACCCAGACTAACACAAGACATCGTTTTGTATCATGACAAAATACAGACAAAGTACAGACACAAGTGCACCAACAAACTCCCCCTTGGCTGTAGCTTTTTCTCGATCTTCGTGTCTTCAAGTCTCTGACGTTCTTTCAAGTCTTCAATGCCGAGTCGAACCGAGCCGAGCCGCGTCCACACAAAGTGTATCAACAAACTCCCCCTTGGACGCTACTCGTGATGGTTCGTCTTCTGTGATTGTTCGTCTTCTGTGTCTTTCATGTCGGAGGATCTTCAAAGTCTTCACGCGTCGTAAGCAGAAAGTGTATCAACAAACTCCCCATTTAATTTAGGAAGTGTGTTAACAAACTCCTCCTTAGAATGAACTCTCCATTGAGTCATGATTGTGAATCTTTTGAACTTCAATTCTTTAGATCCTTGTGGTGTTGATGAGAGGTCAGCGGCAACTCGATCATTTTATCCTTTGAGTTCCTCCACTTCGTGTCTTCATTCCAAAGCTTGTCATCGAACATGTTCTCCTCACCTTTAGCATCTGCACATGCAAAAAAGCTAAACGCATAATGAGAACAACCGCTTGGAATATAGTTAACACTTAAACAAAAGACACATATGAGATCAAATCTCAATCAAACACCAACCGACAACAGTTTCAAAGTTTAGAAAATGTACAATTTTAATCCTTTAACTTTCAAAATGAGTTAACTTCGACCATTTATGAAGGTGCAATTGTTTTCCGGCTTATAATCAGGATTTTGGGTAGGATAGACTCGAGTTCCAACATCAGTCAATCAAAAATAAACTAGAAGCAAAATCGTTTTGGATTTTATAAAGTTTATATTAAAACACACCTAAAATCTTTTTGGAATTTTTCATTTTTCAAAAGTAAAGACGGAAAGCAATAAATAAATATATACAGAGATGCAGAAACTGAAAGCAATAAATAAATATTTACAGACATTCTTTTTGTGAGTTTCGAGGGTAAGAGAATCATATCAGTGTACGGTCATGTCAAAACACTCTCTTTGTTCAATTAGTTAACATTAAGATAAGCATCCTATAACAATTATCGGTATTGTTGTCCACATAAGCTCAACTTATCAGATGTAATCATGGCGAGGGGATACGTTAAGGTATGATTTATACTTACCGACCGGTGTTCATCCACATCACGACACATTCCCGTATCAAGGTATGCACGAGGGTTCATCTTACCGGTGAGTATACCGATTATCATCCGTTTTTAACGTATATAAAATGTGAACAAGTCACTTATTTGAGTTTGAAAACCAAGCCCTATGTGATAGAATCACTTATTGATGAGGAACTTGATTTTCGATGCATGAGGGCACAGGAGCAAGTCCGTGAACAGGTCAGTACTTTCGTACAGCAGAGAGACGAACTTGACTCCCGGATAAATGTGATATTTTATCACTTATTTGTTTGGACATGTGATTGTTTATCACTTATTGAGGTCGAATGCAGTATGTACACGTATGTATGGTATCATGGAAGATCTAGACTTGCGTCCCCGTTATTTTTCGGTAAAAGATACAACCATGATACCCAGATGATAAGCAGTATAAAGACCAAATATCTCAGAACCTCGGCAATCTCTCAAACGAAATTTCGGTACCAAGACCATATGCCAATGTATGGTTCCCACCTAGTCTTCAGTCGATTTAAGTTTATATCACCCTGCACACTTTAAAATGATTGTGAGCCTACCGATACATCTTATATAGAGCTGCTTATCGTTTTTCATTTAAGGTTTAAAGAGGTTTCAACAGACCACTGATGTACTATCATTTTCTCTTTTTCTCGCCAGGAAACTCATTTTTTCTTTTCTATTGTTTTTGAGTTTTTGAAATTTTTCGATGTTTTTGGATTTTCAAATTTTGGATTTACTCCCCCTAAAATCAATAAACTAAGATAAAATTTAAAAAACTCGAAGATATTTACGAAAACGATTTCCCGATGTCGGTTAACTCATGTTTTAACTCAATGCCGTTTACCAAAATTAATTTTAATCTGAAAAGATTTATCGAATTTTGGAAAAATCAGTTGGCATGTCGGTTTGCGGTGCGGACCATGACAGCATTGTCTGGCCAAAGAGTGTTGTACGAGATAATAATAATTCATAAAGCAGCTTAAATATCGACAAGTATAGGAGAGATTAGAAATTTAAAACCGTATCCTTCAACTGCTTCGTGCATTGACAGGAATCTGAGTGCTCTCCCAAACAGGATATCCACCCGGTGTGGATTTCAAGGTCGATTTATGTAGCTACTTCACTTAATCCTAGATAGCTCCACACAGCAACAAGATCATAAACCTCCGGGTCCGGCTGGTCTTCCACATTGCACCAGCGAAGGTCTTTGTCTTTCTCTTTGAGAAGTAGTGTGCGGTTGTTCAATCCAAGCCAAGGCATCCGCACACCCGGTTGGTTTGTTCAACGAACACATTTTCATCAATCACACCGCAAAGAAATGTACACTGCACGTTCATTTTGTCGATTGTGAACTTCAGACGTGCTGCAAGTGCGTTCATTTTGATTTGAATCTATCCCAGGGACCCGATCAAAGCCTTTAACAATCATACTTTTGGAATGATTTTCATTTTGTCGAAATTATCAATTTCTTTCGACAGACAACTCTGTTTCCCCTTTCCTTTTTCTCTCCATTAAAGGCAACAATTTCTTATGTCGCCTATCTTGTGCAAGAACGCTCCACTATCAACAATCTTACGACTATCGAAAGTTCCTCCTGGAATATCCTACACACTCACTCAGAGATTAGCTGGAGAGGGGGACCCAAGCCTTCACAGACTTGGGTCGTCCGAGATCATCAATGAAAGTGATTTCAATCACTTGATGATTAGGAAAAAGAACCTGTGGTGCTCCCCCTGATTGAATTACCTGCTTTTGCTTCCAAGCTGTTTGTCCTTTACTAGTATTTGAATTTATTGTTTTAGCATTTACTGGTTTTACAGTTTCAGATTTTGCTTGTACAGGTTTTTCTTCTTTGACCTCTGTTTTTAAGGCCTTTTCAATTTCCTTTTGATTCTTTTGCTTTAACTTCTTTTCCCTTTCTTTCAAGACACGTGGGTCTTGTTTCGGGGAAACTGATCGGTTTCGGTAATCGATTTCTTGGGGAGCACTCGTTTTTTACTTCAGCTTTTGCACGTGTGGGCAATATCTTACAATATGCCCAACTGTCCCACATTCAAAACATGTTCTCCGCTCTACAAACTTCGGAGAAACATGTTGATGACCAGACGGAGAACCAGACAATGAACTTTGTGATCTAGACGTGCTTGGACCTAAATCACATCCGTTGGTGTGTTGGGTGTAATTATTCTGATCATTTCGTTTTAAAATTCTAACTTGTTTTATAAAGTCAACGTTAGATTTATCCTGAAATGTTTCAAGTTTGTCTGAACCCGTGGATCCAACAAAGTTCATTTTCGGTTCTCGTTTCTTAACAGGAGCTCTTTTGTTTTGCACCTTTTGTTGTTGAACCTTAAGTTGCTCAACCTTTAATTGTTGAATTTTAGGTTGTGCAGCCTTAGGTTGAGTAGCCTTAGACCGTTCAACTTTAGGTTGTTGAACCTTTGGTTGTTCAGTCTTAGGCTGCTGAACTTTAGGTGCTTGAACATTCTTGTTCTGAGCCTTCTTTCCCTGTACCTTACCCTTTCCGGAGTTGACTTGTTGTTTTTGGTTTCCGTATTGTTTTCTAATTTGTTCACACGGAATTGGATCACATTGAGTGACGGTAACTTTGCCACTTTTGTTCCCCAAAAACTTATCAGTGCATCCTTCAAAAATTTGTTCAATTAAATCTTGATTTACATTTTTAATTGGAAAATCTTTGTTGGAGTAGATTTTGCTATCTCCTTTGAGCGTGTACAACAAATTATTCTCTTCACGGCTAGATACAAGGGACTCCATTGCTTTTGACATTTCAGTCTTACTCGGTTTCACTGGTGGATCACACAGGATGTAATTCTCGATTGGAATATCTGTTGTAACCGAGTTAGACTGTTGTTTCACAATTTTTTCAGATTCATCATCCGAAGAATCAGCATCCTCAACAATGGGAGGACTCTGTTCCTTAACACACGATGAATCTGTCACATTCTCATATTCTGATTGACCCGAGGATGATGTACCAGTTGTGAACCCGAGGCCTGCTGCAAAGTCATCTAGACCGAGTGGCACAGTAGGTTCAAAACGGGGCATATCCTCGTCATCAGGCAATTTGGAGTAATTGTGATTCATTGGGGGAGGACATGATTTGAATCCAATACATTTCGCATTCCCCTTTTTCTTCTGAACGTCAATGATGTGATCCAATACATAGCGGGAATTGGAATAGCTTTCCAGTTTTTGCTTAATTGTCTCACATTCACATCGAGCTGTTGCCAACTCTACCATTTGCTTTTCAATTGTGTCAATAAGATTATTGTTAGCATGTTGTTTTCGCAAAACAGCCTTTTGTAATTCTGAAACATCATGTCTTAATGACGCAATTGTTGCTTTAAATTCCTTTTCATTTCTGGTTAAAAACAAGTTAGCTTCAGTTGCTTTAGAAAGATCTACAATCAATTCTTGATTGTGTTTGTATGTGATTTCAAACTGACTTTCCTTTTCAGCATATTTTAAACACTTTGCACATTCAATAGGAACAGAAATAGAGTCAGAATTAGTATCACATACCTGAGAAGTCTGACCTTCTACGTGAGCCATAAAGGCTGTATGAAAAGAAAAAGATCCATCTTCAGAGAAGAACTGAGCAAGCTTCTCGGAAGTTCCAGCAGATTTCTGGCAAAGAATAGATCTCCTCTTGCATAATGCTTCAGCTTCAGCCAAAAGCTCATCAACTTCCAAATCTAAAGCATCACTTGATAAATCACCAGCATCAAGTGATTCCCCATCCATGCTCCCACTATAACCCGAACTATCTTCATCTTCTGAAGATTCACCAGCAGACACGGGTTCTACTACCTTCTCAATCACTTTAGCATAACATGCTGTTCCACCATTTCCTCCTTCTCCAAGCTGAAGGTTCCAATTGCAGATTTCATCAGCTTGAACAACCAATCCTCTGTGGGGATTAGTGTTTGTGGATCCAGATGCATTTCCTCCAACGGGAACTATTGATCTGTCAGAATTGTTTCTGAAGGGATTCTGATTTCCTTGCTTAGGTGGCTTCTGACACTCCAGCTTGAAGTGACCCTTTTCACCACAATTGAAGCAAGTGACAACATTCTTATCAAAACCATACTTGGTGTTGTTGTTGCTATTCAAGTTGGTTCTCCCCGTCCTTTCCATAAACTCCTTTGCTCTTCGAATTGCACTAGCAAGAGCCCATTTGATATCCATCATTTCAAACTCTTCTCTATCCACTTGCTGATAATCTTCATTGGTTAGATTGATATTCCCAATCTGACCTGCGACCAATCCACAATAAGCACTAACCAAGGTGTTCAACATCTCCATATGCTCCTTGGCTATTTCGACACTGACTTTGGAAAAGTTGGAAGTGTCTAATCTGACTGTGTTCGGATTGGAAGTGGCTTGAAAGTTTGAAGAGCTTCCATAAAACCCTTGCTGTTGCGGTTGTTGCTGCTGAGCTGTCGGTTGCACATCCTGTTGTAGAGAAGAAGAAACTGGTCTTGAATACATCGTGTATGCTGAAGGATCAAACTGATCTGTTGTGGAAGGTCCGGTGTTTGAGATGAAGGCTGTTTGAAGCTTCGCATGTTGAGAGGCTGGTTTTTCTCCACTGATACCTCCTGCAATCCCATAGTACATCTCTGGATTTTGAGGAGTTAGTGTTCTTTTTGCCTTAAGCTTTTCTTCTACATCCTTGTTCTCCAATTTTTGAATTAACTCATATACGGTGATTGTGTCTAGAACACCATTTTCTTTGAGAATTTCAAGATAACCGCTCCACTTTGCTGGTAAGCTATCAGCGAATCTCTTCACCATTTCTTGTGGAGTGGCAGTGACTCTAAAAGCAAACATCTCGCTCAACAAGTGATGGAACCTTGTAGATAACTCTGCCAAAGTCTCATTCTCCATACACGTGAATCCTTCAAACTCTTTCTTCAGTAATTCTTGCTTGATCTTTCTAGATTGAGCATTTCCTTCACATCGTAACGTGAGCATATCCCACAAGCTTTTAGTAGTCGTGCAGTAAACAAACTGGTGGTAAATGTCTCTGTGAAGAGCTTGTGCTAGAATCATGAATGCTTTCTTTTCTAACTCAAATTTCTTCTTATCATCATCAGACATAGTGCTGTAAGTTTCCGGATTAGATCCTACAACTTCCAAATCATTGTCAAATGCGGTGAAGAAGCACATCCATAGATCTTGACCTTGCCCCTGAACATAAGTTCTCAGCCTTTCTTTCCACCATCCCCAATCATTGATGTGATTTAGCTTTGGCGGTTTTGTGCTTGTACCAGTTTCACTGTCGTTCTGCATCATAGCTTGAATGCTGCTGCTTTGATTTGTGACCAATGCCCATTGATTTGCAGTTATCATTGCAGCTTGAGGTGGGGCAATAGCCTGCATCCATGCAGTTTTGTTGAAATCTGACGCAGATTACGTAGCTGATGATTGTGGAGTCAAAGTTGTTTGAGTCCACGCGGTTGGATCCCACTGACCGTTTGTTCCCATTTTATAAAAATTAATATATTAAGTGAAAGTTGATTTGAAAATTGAAAAACAAGATTTCCCTTTTTAAAAATTTAATTTTCACAAACTATATTAATATCTCGAATAATAACAACCAACCGAAGGATCCTTGATCGAAAGACCTGAAAAACACAAACTTGTTAAACTTAAACAGACTAGAATCGAAGGAACAGAACTTGTTCGAAGGATCAACAGTGTTCGAAAGATCACTGTTGAGTTTCGAACAATGATTTCGAAAGACTCTCCAATCGTAGGATCCTTATCTTTCGAATAAGAGCTGTAGATCGAAAGATATATCCTTCGAAAAGATTCCTTGGATCGAAGGATAAGTCACAGACTTCGAAGGATGTTCGAAGGATGATTATCTATCGAACCTCCTTTGATCGAAAGATGATCTTTCGACTTCGAAGGATATCCTTCGATCTGTACTGACACAGTTGACAAAAGTGACAGGTTGGTGAAAAGGTGATGGGTTGGTAGAAATCTTTCGGCAGAAAGGTATGCTCAGACCATACCTTTTAGCAAAACAAGATTTGAACAATAAAATATTACCCAAAAAGGACTGTTCTAATCTAGAAACCGGTCACCGGAGTAAGCCGGAAATGGCCGGAAGTTACCAAACTTCTCAAAAACAAGTTTTTAAGTTACCCAACCCGTCCTTTAACACACCCGGTTAGTTTAGAACACGTTTTTACGTCTAGAAATGCGAGAAAAACACTAAAAACGGGTGCTAAACCATGTGAGTTTTTGTCCAAACACTCCAAAGTCTTGTATAAACTCGGTTTTTAACAAGGAAAAGAGCCAAAGCTCTGATACCACTTGTAGGTCCCTCGGAGGATGAGGTCAAACCTTATCCTTGTTATGTTTAACACACTAGCAAGTGCGGAATCCAAGCTAGAATGCAAACCGATAGTTTATATGAGAACACAAGCCACAAAGAGAAAGAGTAGACACACGAGATATCAAAGTTTTCTCTTGTATTTCAGTGGACACGGTTACAGCCCTTTACCACACTGAAAATACGCTCTCTACAAGACTAAGTTCACTCACACTCACACTCACACTTTTGTTCTCTAAAAATGAAGTGAACACATTACATGAGTATATATACCCAAACCAGGTCGTCTGGTCGAAGGATCAGATAGTCTGATCGAAGGATCATCTATCGAACTGAAAACTATCGAAAGATCCACATGTACCTCGAAGGATGATATCCTTCGAGGTCCATCTATATCCATCGAAGGATTATCTTTCGAGCTCATCGAAGGATATAAACAATCCTTCGATGACTCATCCTTCGACACAAACATCTTACAACAAAGTTCCAACTGTTTGGCCAAGTCAAACCAGGAGGATGGTTGACTTGGTCAAACTTACATCGAACACACCTATAAACAAACCTAAGACGTAACCCAGACTAACACAAGACATCGTTTTGTATCATGACAAAATACAGACAAAGTACAGACACAAGTGCACGAACAAACTCCCCCTTGGCTGTAGCTTTGTCTCGATCTTCGTGTCTTCAAGTCTCTGACGTTCTTTCAAGTCTTCAATGCCGAGTCGAACCGAGCCGAGTCGCGTCCACACAAAGTGTATCAACAATAATTACTTGCATGGATTATGGTAGTAGTCATGTATTGCGAACTGCATTTGGCAGTCAACCCGCAATCATTGGTATCGATGGATCTATGTCGATAACTAACGTGCTTCATTTCATTATGTGTACGTGCTGGTTATGCGTAAACAAATTCAAACTTTATATACTATTATCAAACTTATATGATCACCTTTACACTATGTGTATTGACTTTTCCTTTAACGTATGTGACAGGTTGTTAGTGCATTACGTCTATTGACTTCGTCTTGTATCATGTAACGTAATAGGTTAGATTAGAATAATCAGTGCACGAGGTTCGAGAATCGAAGTTTAGAAGTTAAGTATGTGATTTCGCTCATATGGACACTTGGTCATAAAAGCAAAATCATATGCTACTGATTTCGCTCATATGGCATGTCCATATAAGTGAAATCACTACTACTATATATAGGTGCATTGTTTGTTCATTTGGTAATGGTTCTAGAACTTGTAACGAAGTGCTGCCAGATTGCTTTCAGGTTGTAAACGTTGTTAAATCAATCAAAGAAGCATTATAATTAGTTTGAGCGTCCGTTTCATTGATTCCGCCTTTGAATCGGATTCACAACTCTTCTGATTGACTCATTCGGGTTCAACAACGATCCTACACAGGTGCTTAGGAAGTTTACCTGCTTAGCTTGCTGTGAACTTGAGGCTAGGAAAGGTCTAGGATGCTCTCTGTGCTGTGATGAAATCGAAGCTAGGAAAAGAGGTCCTAGAAACCAATAAATAAACTATCTATGTATAAATCTGAGTTGTCGGAACAGAACTACTTGACTAGATTTTGTCTGTAATAATTTGTTTGCCTTTTAAGGCATGGTATAGGACATGTCACTTTAAATTAATTGGTAATGATAATTGTTATGGAAACTTCTGGACAATCTGTTTCGCTCAGTGCTATACCCTGATGTTTCCGCCATCGGTTGGGGTGTGACAAACCCCTATATTTCCACGTATTACCGGTTGGCCCGGTGGGGAGTATCGTGACGTAATTGATATCATCATAGTCAACCAACACAAATTTAAATGCACAGCGGAAGCAAAAGATAGATTTATTTCAACTGAATAAATTGTAATATTAAGTATCACAAAATAGTTGAAACAGATCCACAGGGGGATCGAAAGAAAAAAAATTGTTCACCAGACTTTAACATCTAGAGCTTGTGAGTCTTGATTATTGATGCCTGGAGAAGCCAGCCTATTACGTATAGTACCTGCACTTAGCCTTTTTGGAAAATACGTCAGTTTACACTAGTAAATACAACTTAACTGACTCATTTTGAAAAGAGTTTGAAAATTAATTTGAATGCACTTAGGCAAAAATATCTTTTATAACTTGGGACAATTATTTAAAAATAATCTTGTATACACTTTTATTTATTTGTCGTCCATTAGGGTCGGTTTGTAGGGCCGGAGAAGATTAACTGACACGCCACAGGTATAATGCCCACAAGGTTGATTCCTTTAAGTGGATTAGCAGTTTTTACATAATGCAACTGTCAGGTGTACGCCTACACCCCGTGCTTAGGTCGTGGCCATTTCTTTGAATGATGCCAAGGATATCCGGGACATGGTCATTTAACCCCCAAAGGCCATACACCAAATAATACAGAATAAAACGAGTTATGTAAATACATTAATCACAATCTGATTTAAATGACTACATACTCGACCAAGCGGTATTATTATAATATCGTATCCCAAGCCCGAATAGGGAAAATAAGTTAAGAGTATTTACCTGAGCAAAGTATAAATCAAATACAGCAAGTGCACGTAGCTTTTACTGGGCTCCTAATCTGGAATGAAGGATTTTAATAACCTATTAGAATCCTAACGGGTCTTTAATTAAGCTTAGACTTAGACCGGTTAGTTTTCAAAAGGAAAATACGGTTCAAACGCATGATAAGGCAAAGACCGGTTTAGAATGTGGTTTTGACCCGGAAAGCTTGTATGCTTGTTTAATATGGGTAACTTAAACACATTCTGGATTTTGAGATGAAAACGATATGGTTTGACCCATTTTGGCTAAATTATGCAAACTAGTTACATAAGCCGATCCGAACGCGAAAAGTGCGTAACGGGTAACCATATGAGTCATATACAAGTTTATTAAGTTAATATGCCTTAAATATGTTGTGACATCAGTAAGATATCTTCTATTATGCCCAAAACGGATTTAAACTCAAATTACGCTCCGTAGGGGTATTTTGGTCATTTTTAAAGGTTATAAAAGAGTTTAAATATAAATCTGAGTTTCGGGTCTGATTTAATCAGTAAAAATACTTAATTTACTAAGTTATATCAGTAAGGTATAACCTATATGTGAAATTTATCATTTCTAACCATACTATGCACCGAAGGGGCATTTTGGTAATTTCACCTAAGGTTTAAAGGTCAAATCTGGAAATCTGAGTTTACAACTTTTGCTTACTGCTAAAGTATAAAAATTTATTTAAAACATCAGTAGGTATCAAGTCTTATATATCTAAAATGGTTTTAATACATACTATGCGCTTAAAACGCGTAAAAAGACGATTTTAAGCGATTTTCGGGTTATATAAGAAAAGCTGATATTTTTATCATTCCAGAAGGCTTAAAATATTTTATTTATCATATTGGATCAGTAGAAAAAGGTTTGGTACCAAAAGGATTGGTAAAACTCATTTTATAGCCTAAAAGGGCAAAACCGACAATTACCGGATCAAGCTTAGAAATCTATGTTATGCTTAGCCTAAAAATAAATAAAAATCTCCAAAAATCCCAAAATATTATTTTATATAGGTGGGTAAAAAGTTTGTTTAAAAAATCGGGTTTAGATAGGCTATACGATAAGTACATCGTTTAATTACTAAAAAGCTTTTTAATTACGCTAATAAGCATAACTCTTAATCTAGACCTCAAACTGATGTCAAATTTTAGGTACATGTTTATAAATCAGTAACTAAGGTTTCTACTCTTTTACATTTTCAAAATTCATGTTTTAAGGTCATATGGGCATAATAGTCAACATTTAGGCATTTAAATGAAATATGCATATGAATCGGATAACTAATGAACCAAGTTGTATAATTTCAGAGGGTTATACTTATAGGTAACTTGGTCCTAATAAAGCTCTAAGGCATTCCTAAACTATGCTCTAATGGGTCAGAACTGAAAGTCAAAGCAAAAGTCTACTTTTGCGACTTTCGGCTCCGAACCGAGCTTAAATTGAAAATTGTCGGGTTGAACATGATTAGACATGTTCATACATTAATTACCAAGTTATATTAGTGATAAAACAGGTTGCATAGCTTCTTCATTGTTAATTATGCTTTAATTTGAAAATAAGCTTTTTGTTGACTTTTTATAATTAGCTTTGACCCGACAATTGACCTAGTTAGAGTGGGAATCAGAGGGTGCCCTTTTAAGGGTTTATTGCCCACATAATTACCAACTCATAGGTACTTTCAATTTGAAATTTGACTGGACAAATTAAGATTATTGACGAAGTCAAATCTTAATTACGACGGTTTATCTTTAGGCTAATAAACTAAGTAAAACTGAATTAAGAAAGGTTAAGGACGCTTACTGAAGTCCTATGCACGACTAAGGATGCTTGGGAAGTGGCCTTGAGCTCCAGGGATCTCCAGAAATTGAGTTTGAATGGTTTTCAAAGTGTAAGCCAAAGTATTGCAACAATGGGTTCTTATATAGTGAGTTTAAATCATCAAGATCATGCCACAATAGCCAATAGATGTTCCTTGATCACTTCCAGGTGTCCCTAGGCATGGAAAAACCATCAAACAAGTCCCTAGAATCGAATACAAGGCTTCTAAGTCGGTTTAACTTGCTGAACTCGCACCTGTGCATGAATTCTGACCAGCTAAGGCCGTCACGTAGCGCGACGACAGAGGGGGTTGTTGGTGGCGCTACGCCAGCTCCTCAGTTACCAGCCACACAAGTTTCAGCTTTTTACATTTCAGCCCATGGTCCTTTCAAACGTGGTTTTAAGTTTATTTCTTGAACTTTTGGTCCTCTAACTTGACTTTTAAGAACCCTAAGTTATAAACAAACTTGGTTAAGTCCTTGGTTAACTTTGTGATCACCCGAAAAGCCTTGAATTTCAATGTTGACGCTTTTAACCCCTCGTATACGAATATTATCATAACTTTCTCATACTTTATCGAAACCTTGTGAAATTTTTATCACTTATTCTTGTGAGTTTAATTTATTGTTACAAAGCTTCGGGTTCGCTAAAAGGTCACTCAGAGGTGTACTTTAAATATGTTGACACATTTAACCCCTGTAGTTTGAAATCTCTCACTTTCTTTCACAATTAGCTTCGTATGATCCATGATTCATTCGTTTAAGGGTATAAACATCGTGTAGGGTTATTTAAAGGTACATTTATCCATTGTTGACATTTTGAACCCTTTTACACACATAGATTCCTTGTTTGTCAACTTTAGTCCCTCTAAGTAATTCTTTACACGTTTTAAAGTCCATGACACGTGTCGATACATTATTGGACATAAATTTTCGAGGTGTTACATCCCCACCCTCTTAAAAGAAATCTTGACCTCGAGATTTACTGAAATATGTGAGGGTACTTTTCTTTCATTGTGGACTTTACTTCCCACCTATACTCGGGACCTCTACGGGCATCCCATTTAACCTTTACAATTGGCACATGCTTCCTTCGAAGCTTCTTAACCTGTCGATCCTCGATCGACAAAGGTTTTTCCACAAATTTCAAGCTCTCATCTATATGCACATATGTATGTGGTATGACTAGCGATTCATCAGCTAGACATTTCTTCAAATTGCAGATGTGGAATACATTGTGAATACCACTGAGCTCTTTAGGTAAGTTTAACTTATAAGCCACCGTTCCTACGCATTCGATGATCTTGAATGGTCCTATATACCTCGGGCTTAGCTTACCTTTCTTACCAAATCGCATCACCCCCTTCCAGGGTGATACTTTAAGCAAGACTTTATCACCAACCTCAAACTTTAGAGGTTTTCGCCTTTTATCAGCATAACTTTTCTGCCTATCCCTGGCAGCTTTCAGGCGGTCACGAATCAGGACAATCTTGTCTGTTGTTTCAAGGACTATATCAGGTCTTGATAACTGAGCTTCTCCTACTTCTGCCCAACAAATAGGCGATCTGCATTTCCTACCATATAATGCCTCAAAAAGCGCAGCCTGAATGCTTGTATGGTAGCTATTGTTATAGGAGAACTCGATCAATGGCAGGTGGTTATCCCAACTACCACCTAAATCAATAACACATGCTCGAAGCATGTCTTCAAACGTTTGAATTGTACGCTCACTCTGTCTGTCCGTGATGTGCGTGAAAGTGTTGTATTTTAGGTGTATATTTTAAGCCCTTTTTAACACTTATTTTAGCCAAGTTTTAAATTTATAAAACACGATATTTCACTAACACTAGACACACATATGGGCAAGTGCACCCATCGTTGAGTGTAGTATAGCGTTGGTAAGATACCGAGGTCGTCCAAGGACACAAGAGCTTTTAGTACCGGTTTATCCTCAACGTCTAACCAAAATAAAAGTTTGGAAAAATGTTTTAAAATAAGAAAAGTAAAAACTAACTAAAATGCTGAAAATAAAAATAAAATAAAAACAGATAGACAAGATGAATCACTTGGTTCCGACTCGTATCTAGTATAACCTTTGATTATTTCCGCACTTTTGCACATAATTAAGAGATTATCTTAGTTATTGTAGTAGGCCCCTCTTTTGAAGGTGACGTTACCCTCACCCCAGTAGTTTGAGTCAGCAGGGATACAATCCTAAAGGGGTGGATTATTGGAAGATAATGAATTAAGTTATTAATGCAGTATTGTGGTAGGCCCCGCTTTTGGCGGTGACGTTACCCTCGACTAAGTAGTCTGAGTCAGCAGGGATACAGTCCTAAATAGCCGGGTTATAGTATTAATAGTAGTTAACTTATGAGGGGATCAAAGAGTTTGGACCCCCGCCATCCAATACCGTGAAGTATTGAAGGAGGTCCTACTAAATTTGACCCAGGTCCATTGCAGGACCTCTAAACGCTGAACAATGGCAAGACCTTTACCAAACCGTTCCCTTAACCCCCTACCAGGTAGCCAACATACCTCCATATAGACCGTGGAGATATGAATGGTGAAAATCCTTTATTTTATATAGACAGTAAAATAATGCCAAGACACCACGGACAAACGATAAGGAAAGATCACCTTCAACATAAGTAACTAGTTATTAAAGTCATTAATACAAAACCAAATAAAAAGTGCAAAAGATTAGAAATAAAAAGTATTATACTAGACACTTTGTCTTCACCAAGTGATGTAAGAGACTTAGGCAAACATGGCCTTGATTGTCAAGAACTCTTACGATCAATCTTGGATCCCGAGACGACTCACACACTCTATGATGGACAATGGATGATGGTGGTGGATGATGGTGTTGTGATGGTGGTGGGTGGTGGATGAAGTGTGAGAGAGGTGGTGTGCCAAGGGATGAGTTGCAATGAAACCAAGCACTCCTATTTATAGGCTGAACAGAGGCCTGGGCACGGCCCCGTGTCCGCTGGGCACGGCCCCGTGCCTGTCTGACACTCTCTCTCTTCATTAATTGTAATTCGCAATTACAATTAATGCGCCTGCAGTACTTTCGGCACGCCCCCCGTGTCCGCTGAGCACGGCCCGTGGTGGGCAATAGAAGCTTCTATAGGTTTGTCTTTTCTGCTGCTTCTTGGGCACGGCCCCGTGCTGGCTGAGCACGGGGCGTGTTCAGCCTTCTGTTTTCTCTATTTTGCTTTGGAAGGTGCCGTTGAGGGTTCGGGCAATCCACTAATGTTCCTTTTCTTGTATTTATGTTGGATTTAGCTGTCTTTTTGCTTCTTTTGCGTTTTTGAGCTCATTTAATCCTGAAAATACAAAAGGAAGACAAAAACACTCTTTTTCCAATATTAGTACTAAAAAAGGGTTAGTTTTATGCCTCATTTGATGTAATTTATATGTTGCATTTTACACACATCAAATACCCCCACACTTGAACTTTTGCTTGTCCTCAAGCAAAACTCTTTAATATTTGGCTTACACTCCCAAATGGAATAGGTAGAAGAGAAGGTTTTGGGCTTGTCATAGAGTGTCGGGATTTCCAAGATCTTTTTAGGGTTTTATTTTTATTTATTTACACTCCTATTCGTAATGATTTATTTAGAACTGTTCATAAAAGAAATTACTTATTTGGGCATAACATGCCTTTTTAAAATTCTATTTATATACAAGTTCACATACCTCGCGGGGAAATCACTCACACTCGGCCGAAGGTGTATTTTTAGTGAATCACTCGAGAGCGGCATGGAACTTATTCCTACCATAGGCTTGCCAAGAAATCAATCCTCCTCCTTTTTAACTTTTATACCTTTGTAGATATCAAGAGGACTTTGTGGGTTAAGGGTTGGCTAGGGTTAAAGGTAGGTGGTTGGGTTAGTGGTTAGTAGAAAAAGGGCTAAAAAGCGTAACAAGTGTCGGTTTTCGTATTTTTTTTTTTTTTTTTTTTTTTTTTTTGCAACCTTTTATTTTTGATGAAGCTTTTATTCAAACAAAGTTATTTTTGATTACTTTGTTTGTTTATTTTCTTTTTGCTTCATATATATATATATATATTTTTTTTTTTTTTGAAGAACCGAACTTGTTACTAAAATAAAGGGTAAAAATGAAAAAGGTTTTGGTGGGTGAAATGGTTTTTGTTTTGGGTGATGAAACGAAAAGGTTTAGGCTCAAAGGGGCTAACTAGGGGGATTTTTGGGTAGGTGGTAAAAGAAAAGAAAAATAATGGTGTGGAAATAAAAAAGGTTAGTCCTAATGCCTCTATCATTTACTTACTCGGGTTTAAGTTGATAAGGACCGGGAATGTATTGTCATGGCAAGTTCTAGAGTCGTAAGAACCAAGCGGCTATTCACACAAGAAACGAAAAATGAGCATTTAGTCAAATGGTATGAAATTGAGTGCTCAATAAAGGCTCAAAACTCACTTTTGTGGGAATGGGTTTTTATGTGATCAAGTATATATAATCAAATTTTAAATAAGTTTGTCATGCCTTTTCATAATTTTCTTATGTTGGTTCTTTTTATCACTACGCTATCGGTTGTAAATTTGTAAAAATATAACCTTTTTGAGAGCTTGAATTCCCCGAGTTAAACCTAGACAAGTAAAAAAAATGAAATTTTTGAAAAAAAAAAAAAATTTGGGGTGATTAGCGGTTCCAATAGAGTTTTGTGTAAGGCTTGTATTTAGGACTTGCAAAATTCAAGGTTTTAGCATCCCCCCCACACTTAAATTACACATTGTCCTCAATGTGTCCTAAAAATAAATTTTTAGGTTGATTAGATGTGTAAAATAGTGTTTAAAAAGCAAAAATTTGTGTTACTGGGCACTGAGCACGGCCCCGTGTTATCCGGGCACGGCCCCGTGTTCAAGTGCCAGTAACAAAATTGAAATAAGAGAAACAGAAGTCTGGACACGGGGGCGTGCTGGGTGAACACGGCCCGTGTCCAGTTACCTGTACTGGGCGTTTTCTGCAGGTGGTTCAACACGGGGCCGTGTTGGTTGGGCACGGCCCGTGTTGAACCTTCTGAAAGGGAGAAAAATTGTCGGGTTGCCTTGTTCTTGTGCATGGGATCATTTTTCTCGTTCCCCTTTTCATCCTTTACCACCATGAGCGTGTTTTATTCATTACAAACCATTCAAACATTAAAACCATCATTTCATTTCATCATAGAGAGAACTTACATAATCCTAAATTAAAACTAGATAAAAGAAATAACAAACCATGGAGTCCTAGCCTTTAATTTATTTTAATTTAGCAAAATTTCCAAGAAATACTCAATCTTGGTTAAACAAGGCCTTAGTGAACTCCTTCTTCCGAGTGCGGTTTTCCTCAAATGTCGGCGAGCCATTCTTCTATCTCCCTTGGAAGGAGAAAAGAAGGCTCATTGGCATTAGTTTGAGGGGCTTCAACTTCCACCGGGATCTCTTGTTGGTGTTCCATGGGAGGTTCCGCCGGAAAGTCTTCCCACCCGGTAGGGTTGTTAATTCCGAGAGCCAGGTTCCAATCCTGCTGGGGAAGGACTGGTTCCATTGGAGGTGCTACAAGAATATTTAACCTCTGGTGCAAGAGGTTAATTTCTTGGAAGCTGCTTTCAAGTCCCATCGTAAGATCGTTAATACGGTCGATAAGGACCTCCTCTACTGAAGTCATTTCATCTAGAGCCTCCCTTAATGCTATCACATAGTGAACAAGTGTAGCTTCAATGGAGGGTCTTCTTCCTCTTCGGTTGTTTGACGAATGCACAGAAGATGTATCGCTGTTTTCACTCGACATCCTACGAAAAATAAACTAAAAATAGCTTATTTAATGAAACAGTACCCGGACACGGCCCCGTGCTCGCTGAGCACGGCCCCGTGTCCATCTTTCTGCAGAGTTTTGGAACAAGGAAACTTGTATTTTTAAGTTATTTTCTGAATGTTGTAGGCCCTTTTTGGCTAATAACTTAAAACCATGTTTCATAACATGTTTTTACCAAGATTCTTTGAACAAAACTCATTTGTCCCTACCATAGAGTTGGAGGAATTCCAAACTTTCAATGGTAGTTCTTGGAGAAAGATGAAGAAGAAGGAAATTACTAAAAGAGGAAGGGACAAGATGGGTTGTTGGAACCTTCTTTTAGACTTACCTAGGATAGTTTGAGAGAAGATTCCTGCAAATCTCTGCCCCAAGTTGGTCCAAATGTGCAGAATTCTTGGCTGCATTTATAGAAAATGACAGCAACCTGGACACGGCCCCGTGTTCAGTGGACACGGCCCCGTGTGCAGGTGGAGCTCTGACACAGTTTGTCCATATTCTGACGTACTGATCAGAAAGGAATCTTTTGATGGACACGGGGGCGTGTTGGCTGGGCACGGCCCCGTGTCTGGAGGCTGCTTTATGGAGTTTTGCTAATTCAAGGATCTCCCCGATATCGGGTGGTTCCTTGCTGGTTGGAACAACCCCAAAGTGCCTAATATACCTTAATTGTCCTAGACTAAGGCGAGAACGCAAGAGGTTGTCGGTGAGGGTAATTCCTATTTTCATTCTAGGTGGACAAGTCCAACCCTTTTCCGGGCTCTTGTTAAAGAAGGTATATGCCGAATCGCTCAGGTCTATGTATGCACCGAACGAAGTCGATGGGGAGTCCTTCACGGCACAATCGACACAGGGACGACTATCGTCCAAGTCTTTGCTAGGTACGAAGGTATTTTCGGGAGCAACGAGGTTGTCGGAATGCGGTTCCAACATTTCTTCATGGGTATCGTCTTGGGGCGGATTAAAAAAATCCTTCCTAAGCTCTTCTATCCATTTCAGAATTAGCTCTTCTAGTTGAAATAATTCGCTAAGGAACATTTCCCCTAGAATATCTGGCTGGGCGCATTCGAGGGAGAAATAGTGCTTATTTTTACTTTCGCCCCTCTTAAGGTTGTGAAAAGATCGTGGGTCCATGTAGTGGGGCATATAATTTAGGAAGTAGCATTTTACTTCTTCATGTTCGCCTCCACATAATTGACACCACGTACCATAAGAGTGCCGAAAGTAAAAATAATTACTATCACTCATGTTTATGTCAGAAATTACCAACCGTCGGGATCTAACGGTTCTGTTTTCAGTAACTGAAACTTGGGCACGGGGGCGTGTTGAGTGGACACGGCCCCGTGTTCAGCTTACTGTCTGATGTAAAACAGGATTGCCAGTTCCAATGATTGAGCACGTGGGCGTGTTCAGCGGGCACGGCCCGTGCTGAGCTCTGCAGAAGCTGAAAAACTAAGAAAAAATCCTAAAAAAATAAAAAGAAAAATAAAAGATGATTAGGCCGTTGATTCCTAACTTTCTTAAAATCCTTGTGTCCCCGGCAACGGCGCCAAAAACTTGATGTGCGTGAAAGTGTTGTATTTTAGGTGTATATTTTAAGCCCTTTTTAACACTTATTTTAGCCAAGTTTTAAATTTATAAAACACGATATTTCACTAACACTAGACACACATATGGGCAAGTGCACCCATCGTTGAGTGTAGTATAGCGTTGGTAAGATACCGAGGTCGTCCAAGGACACAAGAGCTTTTAGTACCGGTTTATCCTCAACGTCTAACCAAAATAAAAGTTTGGAAAAATGTTTTAAAATAAGAAAAGTAAAAACTAACTAAAATGCTGAAAATAAAAATAAAATAAAAACAGATAGACAAGATGAATCACTTGGTTCCGACTCGTATCTAGTATAACCTTTGATTATTTCCGCACTTTTGCACATAATTAAGAGATTATCTTAGTTATTGTAGTAGGCCCCTCTTTTGAAGGTGATGTTACCCTCACCCCAGTAGTTTGAGTCAGCAGGGATACAATCCTAAAGGGGTGGATTATTGGAAGATAATGAATTAAGTTATTAATGCAGTATTGTGGTAGGCCCCGCTTTTGGCGGTGACGTTACCCTCGACTAAGTAGTCTGAGTCAGCAGGGATACAGTCCTAAATAGCCGGGTTATAGTATTAATAGTAGTTAACTTATGAGGGGATCAAAGAGTTTGGACCCCCGCCATCCAATACCGTGAAGTATTGAAGGAGGTCCTACTAAATTTGACCCAGGTCCATTGCAGGACCTCTAAACGCTGAACAATGGCAAGACCTTTACCAAACCGTTCCCTTAACCCCCTACCAGGTAGCCAACATACCTCCATATAGACCGTGGAGATATGAATGGTGAAAATCCTTTATTTTATATAGACAGTAAAATAATGCCAAGACACCACGGACAAACGATAAGGAAAGATCACCTTCAACATAAGTAACTAGTTATTAAAGTCATTAATACAAAACCAAATAAAAAGTGCAAAAGATTAGAAATAAAAAGTATTATACTAGACACTTTGTCTTCACCAAGTGATGTAAGAGACTTAGGCAAACATGGCCTTGATTGTCAAGAACTCTTACGATCAATCTTGGATCCCGAGACGACTCACACACTCTATGATGGACAATGGATGATGGTGGTGGATGATGGTGTTGTGATGGTGGTGGGTGGTGGATGAAGTGTGAGAGAGGTGGTGTGCCAAGGGATGAGTTGCAATGAAACCAAGCACTCCTATTTATAGGCTGAACAGAGGCCTGGGCACGGCCCCGTGTCTGCTGGGCACGGCCCCGTGCCTGTCTGACACTCTCTCTCTTCATTAATTGTAATTCGCAATTACAATTAATGCGCCTGCAGTACTTTCGGCACGCCCCCCGTGTCCGCTGAGCACGGCCCGTGGTGGGCAATAGAAGCTTCTATAGGTTTGTCTTTTCTGCTGCTTCTTGGGCACGGCCCCGTGCTGGCTGAGCACGGGGCGTGTTCAGCCTTCTGTTTTCTCTATTTTGCTTTGGAAGGTGCCGTTGAGGGTTCTTGGGCACGGCCCCGTGCTGGCTGAGCACGGGGTTAGTTTTATGCCTCATTTGATGTAATTTATATGTTGCATTTTACACACATCAGTCCGTCTGAGGATGGTAAGCCGTACTAAAATTTAAGCGCGTACCCAAAGATTGTTGGAAACTTTTCCAAAAATGTGATGTGTATCTGGTATCTCTGTTAGAGATAATTGACACTGGTATGCTATGCAGAGATACAATCTTATCTACGTACAATTGGGCTAACATGTCGGAGCTATAAGTCTCCTTAATGGGTAGGAAATGTGCTGACTTAGTCAGTCTATTTACTATCACCCATATAGTATCATTTCATTTCTTTGTCTTTGGCAACTTGGTGATGAAATCCATTGTCACCATCTCCCACTTCCACGTGGGAAGTTCAGGTTGTTGTAGCAGACCTGACGGCTTCTGATGTTCAACTTTGACTTGCGCACACGTCAAACATTTAGCTACATAGGCAGCTATAGACTTCTTCAAGCCTATCCACCAATAGTTTGCCTTCAGAACCTGGTACATCTTATCAGCTCTAGGAGGAACGAAATATTTGGAACTGTGGGCTTCCTGGAGGATAACATCCCGAAGTCCTCCATAAACTGGAACCCAAATTCGTCCATTTAATCTCAGGATTCCGTCCTTGCCATAGGATAACTGTTCTTCAGTTACTCCTAGCTTTTCATCAGGATAGTTAGCTTACAAGACAGCTTCCTTCTGCGTAGCTAATAACCTTTCATTCAAACTATTCTTTAATTCAATGCTCTTGGCATTGATTCTTATAGGCTTCACTCTTTCCTTTCTACTTAAGGCATCGGCAACCACATTTTCCTTGCCTGGATGGTATCTTATCTCACAGTCATAATCATTCAAAGTTTCCATCCATCGTCGCTGCCTCATGTTCAAATCCTTCTGATTGAACAGATGTTGAAGGCTTTTGTGATCAGAGTAGATCACACACATATTTCCATACAAATAATGCCTCCACAGTTTTAGTGCAAATACCACGGCACCCAACTCCAAGTCATGGGTGGTGTAATTCTTCTCATGCACTTTTAATTGTCGAGAAGCGTAGGCAATGACTTTGCCTTTCTGCATAAGCACACATCCCATACCTGTGTGCGATGCATCACAATATACTACAAATTCCTCTATTCCATCAGGCAATGTCAATACTGGAGCATTGCTCAACTTCTGCTTAAGAATGTCAAATGATTCCTGCTGCTTAGGGCCCCAGTCAAACTTAATATTCTTACGCGTCAACGAAGTTAGGGGCGCAACAATCCTTGAGAAGTTTTCAATAAATCGCCTATAATATCCTGCTAAACCTAGAAAGCTACGAATCTCTGTTGGCGTCTTTGGCTCTTGGCAATTCATAACAGCTTCAACCTTAGCGGTATCTACTTGGATACCATGCTCACTAACCACATGTCCAAGGAATTGGACTTCACGAAGCCAGAATTCACACTTAGAAAACTTGGCATAGAGTTTCTCTTGTTGAAGCAGTGAAATAATACAACGAAGGTGCTTCTCAGGGTCAGCTTTACTTTTTGAGTAGATGAGAATGTCATCGATAAAGACGATGACAAATTTATACAAGTAAGGCTTGCAAACGCGATTCATGAGGTCCATGAATGCTGCTGGTGCATTAGTGAGCCCAAAAGGCATCACCAAGAACTCGTAGTGACCATAACGAGTTCTAAATGCAGTCTTGTGCACATCTTCATCTCTAACCTTCAGTTGATGGTAGCCTGACCTCAAATTGATTTTGGAGAAATAACTCGCCCCTTGTAGTTGATCGAACAGATCGTCGATCCTGGGCAATGGATATCTATCCTTCATAGTAACCTTGTCGAGCTCGCGGTAATCGATGCACAGACGCATCGATCTATCCTTCTTTTTTACAATCGATGCACAGGTGACTATTGTCGAGAAAAACTAGGTCTAATAAAACCTTTGGCTAGCAAATCATCTAGTTGTGTCCTCAATTCCTTCATCTCTGTTGGTGCCAACCTATAAGGCGCTCTTGCAACAGGTGCTACTCCAGAGATGATGTCAATTCTGAATTCTACTTGCCTATCTGGTGGTAAACCAGGTAGTTCTTCCAGGAAAACTTCAGGGTACTCAGAGATGACGGGAATATCTTCAACCTTGGGCTTCTGCTCATCAATAGTCACCTGTGCCATATAAATGACACCACCCTTCTTCAAACATCTAGATGCCTTGAGCATAGACACTTGCTCAGGCAGTCCATACTGGGTATCTCCCTGAATGGTAAGTGGCTCACCAGAAGGGGTCTTGATCACCACTTACTTCTTATTGCAGACGATTTGGGCTTGGTTATGAGATAACCAATCCATGCCTATAACTATATGGAAACCGGCTAACTTCAAAGGAAGTAAGGACAATGGAAAAGAGTTGTTCCTAATGGATATAACACATCCATCTAACACGGTTGATGCGGTTTCTCTAGTTCCATCGGCTAATTCCACCTCATATTTTACACTTAAGGTTTTAACAGGCAATTTCAACAATTCACAAAACTTATTATCTACGAACGACTTATCAGCGCCTGAATCAAAAAGTACTCTTGCATAGACATCATTTTTGAGGAAGGTACATGTTATCACATTGTCGCCCTGAACAACTTCCTTTGCATCCATTCGAAAGACCCTTGCATTGGTCTTCTTGGCTTCCTCAGGCTTTTTGGCATATTTAGGGCAGTTGGTCTTGATATGCCCTTTCTCATTGCAGTTGTAGCACGTGGCATCTTTAATCTTCTTCCAATCCACTGTCTTGTGCTCTTTAGACTTGCATAACCCTCATGCAGCTGGTCTTGACTGAGACTTGGACTCAAGTCTGCATTTTCCAAAGTGGCGTTTTTGGTAAGTCTTGCACTTTGGCTTTTCCTCTGTTTGCTGATTACCTTTGTTGGACCCAGACTCCTTCTTGTGGTTCGTATTACCTTTGTGCTTCTTCTCAGATCTTCGTGAGGTATCATCCTCACGCTTCCTCTTACCCTCTTCAGAGTTCTTGAGCGACCTTAGCCTGACCGCATCTAAAGTGAGGGACAAAGATAGATCAGCTGCCGACCTAATGGTAGTAGGTCTTGAAGCCTTAACACTGGCTTTGATTTCTGGGGCTAAACCCCCAATGAAGTGAGCAATCCTTTTGGGTTCTGGGGTTACCAAATACGGAACCAGTCTAGACAGGGTATTGAAACTGTTGAGGTAAGCTTGACAATCTAAATTCTTCATCACCAACGATAAAAAGTCTGATTCAATCCTCTCAACCTCGTGTTGAGGGCAGTAATTCTTCTTAATGAGAGCAACAAACTGATCCCATGTCAGATTGTATAGTGAGATCTTTCCAGCAGCCTGAATGAGAGATTTCCACCACGCTAATGCCTCTCCTTTGAATGATTGGGATACATATTCACTACATCCCTTTCAGCACAACCGCTGATATCGACCACGGTGTCCATTTTATCCAACCAGGTCATACAATCAATCGCTCCTTTCTCCCCAGTAAAATCCCTGGGTTTGCATGATATCGACCACGGTGTCCATTTTATCCAACCAGGTCATACAATCAATCGCTCCTTTCTCCCCAGTAAAATCCCTGGGTTTGCAGGAGACAAAGTATTTATAAGTGCAGGACTTGGCACGTGGTTCCCTGTCAAATACCATTCTCTTAGATGGAACATTGTGTTGATTTGAGGAGTGTTGAACATCCTCCTTCTTTGGTTCATCTTTCTTAGAGGGTGGCTTGCTATGAGCCTATGAATGGGTCTTAGGCTTGGAATGCGGTGCGGATAGGGTCCTACTTCGAGTCCCGCTAGATTCATTATACTGCCGCCCTATAGCTTTTGTAACAGCATTATCTATTAATGCTTGCAGCTCCGCACCGGTCACATGTATCTTAGCATTTTCATGGTTTTCCACCGGATGACTGTTTACCTCTTCTGACCTAGTCATGTAGTTTTAATTTCTACATAAAAGAAAATAAGGACAAGGTTTATTTGGAAGTCTATACCGTACTATCATTCTTGACGATTTATTAACCATGGTTTTAATAACTCTTTTTTGGTCAATTTGCTAAATATATTCATATTCAGGATCTTTATTACAATCCCTAGTTATAATTTAATAATAGCACTAAAGCCTAGTCACATGGACATATTTAATTTATAAACCAGGATTTTTTTTTCAGAATCGAGGTATTAAGGTTTGAATCAAAGTTCATTACCTTTTCTTGATAGGGAGTTGTAGGCCACCACTGTCTTTAGTCCCAAAGGACGTTAATTATAGCCCGTAGGCACTTTATCCATAAGGAATGTTTATATAAATAAGGGGGAGTTGGAATATCCCAATTTAAGAATGACTAATGTGATTTTATCGAATCACGTTTTTGCTACCAATGTTAACATGTTTTCAGATGTTAACAAGGATTTGAATCTTTTGAATAGGTTTTACCATCTTGGCCATGTCTGCAACGACATTTAGGCTAGGTTTTACCTTTAAGATTCTTTTTAATATTTAACGCAGAACAATCCTAAATTGAGATGTTAATATGGATCTGAATCTAATTGTGGAACTACCATCTTGGCCCTGTCTTAAGGTGACACATGGCTAGGTCTTGTCCTTTTTAGATTTTGACATTTTATTATAATAGTAGATCTTAATAGGAATGTTATTTTAAATCTAACCATTCCATTAAAATTTAAACAATTACATGGTTACCCTAAACGGGACTTCTAACTGAAATGACTTGCCCATGCAGGGGCTAATCAGAAAATAACAAAGGAAACAAATAAGGACAAAATAAAATGAATTAGGATTAGTCCTATGTTCTTTGTCTAGACTCGAGAATGTGCAACTGTGTAACTGAGATTAAAAACAAAAGGCTAGCATTTAATTCACTCAGTGTTGGCTCTGATACCAACCTGTCACACCCCGATATTTCCACCTATTACCGGTGGGCCAGGTGGGGAGTATCGTGACGTAGTTGATATCATCATAGTCAAACAACACAAATTTAAATGCACAGCGGAAGCAAAAGATATATTTATTTCAACTGAATAAATTGTAATATTAAGTATCACAAAATAGTTGAAACAGATCCACAGGCAGATCAAAAGAAACAAAAATTATTCAACAGACTTTAACATCTAGAGCTTGCGAGACTTTATTATTGATGCCTGGAGTAGCCAGCCTATTACGTATAGTACCTGCACTTAGCCTTTTTGGAAAATACGTCAGTTTACACTGGTAAATACAACTTAACTGACTCATTTTGAAAAGAGTTTGAAAATTAATTTGAATGCACTTAGGCAAAAATATCTTTTATAACTTGGGACAATTATTTAAAAATAATCTTGTATACAGTTTTACTTATTTGTCGTCCATTGAGGCCGGTTTGTAGGGCCGGACAAGATTAAATGACACGCCACAGGTATAATGCCCACAAGGTTGATTCCTTTAAGTGGATTACCAGTTTTTACATAATACAACTGTCATGTGTACGCCTACACCCCGTGCTTAGGTCGTGGCCATTTCTTTGAATGATGCCAAGGATATCCGGGACATGGTCATTTAACACCCAAAGGCCATACACCAAATAATACATAATAAAACAAGTTATGTAAATACATTAATCACAATCCGATTTAAATGACTACATACCCGACCAAGCGGTATTATTATAATACCGTATCCCATGCCCGTATAGGGAAAATAAGTTAAGAGTATTTACCTGAGCAAAGTATAAATCAAATACAGCAAGTGCACGTAGCTTTTACTGGGCTCCTAATCTGGAATGAAGGTTTTTAATAACCTATTAGAATCCTAACGGGTCTTTAATTAAGCTTAGACTTAGACCGATTAGTTTTCAAAAGGAAGATACGGTTCAAACGCATGTTAAGGCGAAGACCGGTTTAGAATGTGGTTTTGACCCGGCAAGCTTTTATGCTTGTTTAAATTGGGTAACTTAAACACATTCTGGATTTTAAGATGAAAACGATATGGTTTGACTCGTTTCGACTAAATTATGCAAACTAGTTACATAAGCCGATCCGAACGCGAAAAGTGCTTAACGGGTAACCATATGAGTCATATACAAGTTTCTTAAGTTAATATGCCTTAAATATGTTGTGACATCACTAAGATATCTTCTATTATGCCCAAAACGGATTTAAACTCAAATTACGCCCCGTAGGGGTATTTTGGTCATTTTAAAGGTTATAAAAGAGTTTAAATATAAATCTGAGTTTCGGGTCTGATGTAATCAGTAAAAATACTTAATTTACTAAGTTATATCAGTAGGGTATAACCTATATGTGAAATTTATCATTTCTAACCATATTATGCACCGAAGGGGCATTTTGGTAATTTCACCTAAGGTTTAAAGGTCAAATCTGGAAATCTGAGTATACAACTTTTGCTTACTGCTAAAGTATAAAATTTTTATTTAAAACATCAGTAGGTATCAAGTCTTATATATCTAAAATGGTTTTAACACATACTAGGCGCTTAAAACGCGTAAAAAGGCGATTTTAAGCGATTTTTGGGTTTTTTAAGAAAAGCTGATATTTTTATCATTCCAGAAGGCTTAAAATATTTTATTTATCATATTGGATCAGTATAAAAAGGTTTGGTATCAAAAGAATTGGTAAAACTCATTTTATAGCCTAAAAGGGCAAAACCGACAATTACCGGATCAAGCTTAGAAATCTATGTTATGCTTAGCCTAAAAATAAATAAAAATCTCCAAAAATCCCAAAATATTATTTTATATCGGTGGGTAAAAAGTTTGGTATAAAAAATCGGGTTTAGGTAGGCTATACGCTAACTACACCGTTTAATTACTAAAAAGCTTTTTAATTACGCTAATGAGCATAACTCTTAATCTAGACCTCAAACTGATGTCAAATTTTAGGTACAAGTTTATAAATCAGTAACTAAGGTTTCTACTATTTTACATTTTCAAAATTCATGTTTTAAGGTTATATGGGCATAATAGTCAACATTTAGGCATTTAACGGAAATATGCATATGAATCGGATAACTAATGAACCAAGTTGTATAATCTCAGAAGGTTATACTTATAGGTAACTTGGTCCTAATAAAGCTCTAAGGCATTCCTAAACTATGCTCTAATGGGTCAGAACTAAAAGTCAAAGCAAAAGTCTACTTTTGCGACTTTCGGCTCCGAACCGAGCTTAAATTGAAAATTGTCGGGTTGAACATGTTTAGACATGTTCTTACATTAATTACCAAGTTATATTAGTGATAAAACAGGTTGCATAGCTTCTTCATTGTTAATTATGCTTTAATTTGAAAATAAGCTTTCTGTTGACTTTTTATAATTAGCTTTGACCAGACAATTGACCTAGTTAGAGTGGGAATCAGAGGGTGCCCTTTTAAGGGTTTATTGCCCACATAATTACCAACTCATATGTACTTTCAATTTGAAATTTGACTGGAAAAATTAAGATTAATGACGAAGTCAAATCTTAATTACAACGGTTTGACTTTAGGCTAATAAATTAAGTAAAACTGAATTAAGAAAGGTTAAGGACACTTACTGAAGTCCTATGCACGACTAAGGATGCTTGGGAAGTGGCCTTGAGCTCCAGGGATCTCCAGAAATTGAGTTTGAATGGTTTTCAAAGTGTAAGCCAAAGTGTTGCAACAATGGGTTCTTATATAGTGAGTTTAAATCATCAAGATCATGCCACAATAGACTATAGATGTTCCTTGATCACTTCCAGGTGTCCCTAGGCATGGAAAAACCATCAAACAAGTCCCTAGAATCGAATACAAGGCTTCTAAGTCGGTTTAACTTGCTGAACTCGCACCTGTGCATGAATTCTGACCAGCTAAGGCCGTCGCGTAGTGCGACGGCTGAGGGGGGTTGTTGGTGGCGCTACGCCAGCTCCTCGGTTACCAGCCACACAAGTTTCACCTATTTACATTTCGGCCCCAGGTCCTTTCAAACGTGGTTTTAAGTTTATTTCTTACACTTTTGGTCCTCTAAATTGACTTTTAAGAACCCTAAGTTATAAACAAACTTGGTTAAGTCCTTGGTTAACTTTGGGATGACCCGAAAAGCCTTGAATTTCAACGTTGACGCTTTTAACCCCTCGTATACGAATATTATTATAACTTTCTCATACTTTATCGAAACCTTGTAAAATTTTTATCACTTATTCTTGTGAGTATAATTTATCGTTACAAAGCTTCGGGTTCGCTAAAAGGTCACTCAGAGGTGTACTTTAAACATGTTGACACATTTAACCCCTGTAGTTTGAAATCTCTCACTTTCTTTCACAATTAGCTTCGTATGATCCATGATTCATTCGTTTAAAGGTATAAACATCGTGTAGGGATATTTAAAGGTACATTTATCCATTGTTGACATTTTGAACCCTTTTACACACATAGATTCCTTGTTTGTCAACTTTAGTCCCTCTAAGTAATTCTTTACACGTTTTAAAGTCCATGACACGTGTCGATACATTATTGGACATAAATTTTCGAGATGTTACACCCTCGCGCCCCGCGTAGACCACACAGGGGTTCTTCGCGGCCCGTGACATAGGTCAAGTAGGCCGTAGGGTTGGCCAGTCACCGGTGTAGGCTCGACGTGTGGCTGACACGTGGCAACTCAGGGTGCTGCCTCGTTGATGAGCGCTCGCGGCCCGCGTAAGACCAAGGTTGGGTCTTCGCGGCCCGCCACGGATATTAGAAATTCTATTTTTAATTTAATTTAATAAGATAAAGGTATTTGGGGCTCGTTTTCGTATTTGGGGTGTATTTTATGACATATTAGGATATTTTAAATATATTAGGGGTTTCGAAAAATATTTTGGAGGGTTGTTATATCCTCCCCACCTTGTTTTAGAGCTCGTCCTCAAGGTCTACTAGAATAAGTGTGGATATTTCCTTTACATTTCTGATTCAAGCTCCCATATGTATTCTGGTCCTCTTTTGGAATCCCATTTTACTTTGACCAGAACTAATCTCTTGTGCTTGAGGTTCTTAACTTTCTTGTCTTCAATCTGTAGAGGCCTTTCTACAAACTTTAACTGCTCATTTACCTCTATATCCTTAAGAGGCTCTACTAGTGATTCATCAGCTAAGCATTTCTTGAGATTAGATACATGAAATACATCATGTATTCCTGCCATTTCTTCTGCCAGTTGTAGCTGATAGGCTACAGGTACTATTCTTTTAATAATCTCAAAAGGTTCAACATACTTGGGGCTTAGCTTTCCCCTTTTGATAAATCTGACCACTCCTTTCCATGGAGAGACTTTCAATAATACTTTATCACCTATCTAAAATTCCAATGGCTTTCGTCTGTTATCAGCATAACTCTTTTGTCGGTCACGTGCTGCTTTCAGTCGTTCCTTAACTTGAATGATTTTGTCGGTTGTTTCTTGTACTATTTCAGGTCCACATAATTGCTTTTCTCCAATTTCTGCCCAACAAACTGGAGTTCGGCACTTTCGTCCATAAAGTGCTTCGAATGGTGCAGCATTGATACTTGTGTGATAACTGTTATTATACGAAAATTCTATTAATGGTAAGTGATCATCCCAATTACCTTCGAAGTCAATTACACAAGCTCTAAGCATGTCCTCCATTGTCTGAATTGTTCTTTCGCTTTGGCCGTCCATTTGAGGATGATAGGCTGTGCTTAGATTCAACTTGGTTTCCATTGCTTTTTGGAAACTTGTCCAAAAATGAGAGGTAAAACGACTATCCCTATCAGACACAATTGATAAAGGAATTCCATGTAATGAATCTATTTCATTTACATACAATTTAGCTAATTGTTCCATACTAAAAGTTTCCTTCATTGGTAGGAAATGAGCTGACTTAGTTAGCCTGTCTACAATCACCCAGATTGTGTCATTACCTTTTCTTGTTTTGGGTAATTTGGTAACAAAATCCATTGTTATAAATGTTAGGATCGGAGGCTCTCATGATAGTGTTTGTTTGTTTAAAATGAATGATCAACGAATATGAAAACATGTTAAGTGCAGCGGAAATGAAAACAAACTCTGTAAACACAATCAAAGGAGAAAGTAGTTTGATAAACAATTGCTTCTCATAGAGTCGAATGATTTACAAATCAAAGCAAAAGATTACAGATAAGCTTACAAACTATACTCCCCCTCAGCCTGATGCCCCAAGGTTGGATTGCACAAGATGAAAGGATTAGACATGAGAAGGGAGAACCAGCTCAGTCAATCGAATGTAACAGTACAGGGTACTGTTACATTTATAGGCAAACCAAACCACTGAGGTATCTCAGCTGACGTCACCATGAAAGCGACGTCTAACAGCCTAACAACCTGTATCTACTGACCTTACACAAACACTGCTAACCTAACCACTGACTATACATAAGACAAACAATTTACTAAACAGCTGCTCTCCCTTTATGTCAGTGCTTTTCTCAAGGTTGATCAGTCCTTGACTGGGCAGTGCTTTAACATCAGTAGATAGGACCAGCAGTGTTGAATACTTCAGGGTTTTTATCAGTAGTTGAAAGGACAGCAGCAGTTGAATATGAGCAGTAGATAGAGACCATCAGTTGTTATAAATCACTTTCAAGGGGAGAGCAAAGTGTAAACCGCTGCTTATTGTGAATCCACTGTTGTGACCTGGTTTTGGCTTTACATTATCTGTTCCTTTGGTAGGGTTCAATCCCAACAATGTCCCCCTGGAACAGATAATGCCAAAACCTGTCATTATTCTGGATCTTTATTCCTCATCAGAAGTTCCCTTACATGTCTTTTAAATTCTTCTTCAGATTCCTTGGAACTTGTGTCATCTTCATCCCTGCACAGTGTAAGCTCAAGGAGATCTAGTTGATCTTCAGCACCCAGGCCTAGTGCTTGATTCCTTGATATATGCCTCACTTCTCCATTGGTTCTGACCAAGGTCAATACGTGGGTCTTTTGATCAGACATCCACTTTAGTATTTTTAAACCAAATGGGTTTCTTGGGAGAGATTTATTTCCTGATGAGATGGATGCATTTGGCCTTGAGAAAAACTGTACAGCAGTATCTTGAACTTCAGACATTCTTTTAAAAGCTTCTTCTATGACTTTGTTTGCTGCAACTATATCTTCTGCAACTTCTTTGTCAAGCAGCTCTTGTTTCTGTTGTTGATCAAGCTCACTGTCTGTGATATCTGCTGATGATTGTTTGCTTACTACTTTGACCCTTTTGGTAAGGTCTTGTAGTTTTGCTAAGTTTTCTTTATCTGAAGCCAATTTCTTGGTAGCTTCTTCAATCAGATCATCTTCTTCAAGCCTTTCTTTTTCAACAGTCAGCATTTCCTCCCTTTCTTTTCTCAACTTTGTAACAAAGGCTTCTGCTGTGCTGATCTGTGTTTCAAAGGTCTTGACCTGTTCTTTCAGCTTTTTGTAGTCAGAATTTTTAGGAGTGTCCCTCCTTTTCCTAAGTCTTTCATAAGCTTCGTCTGTTTGCTGCTTGGTCCATTTTGCTATGGCACTTGCAGAATCCACTCTTGCATCTACCAACTCCTGCTTTTTTCTCTTGTATTCAGAAATAAGATCAGCTATGAGCTTCTTGTATTTATTCCAATTTGGAGCTGTCTTCTTCTTTCTTGGATCATTGTTAACCTTTTCAACTCTTTTTGCCTCATGCTTTAATGCAATTATTGGCCAATCTTTGAAATCTGTTTCTTCAGCAGGATAGAACTTCTCTTTCATTATGTATGCAAGATATTCCTTCCTCAATTCATTTCGTTGATCTGCTTCAGGAGATATGCTTGACATTTCCTTGTTCAAATCACTTGCATATTCCTTTTATTTGTTCAACCTTGTTGAGCAGGAATTCTCTTCTTTTCAAAATAGCTTCATTTCCTTGATTCTTGCATTCAATTTTGGCTCTTATCCTTGCTTGTCTAACTTTCATTTCAAGATATTCATTCATGTCTTCTGGAATTATGAAACCTATGAGAGAAGGAAATTTCCTTTTTGAAGGATCATCTTCAGTGTAAAACTGTTTCATCTCATTTTTCACAGCTTCTAATTCCAGTGGATTCTTAGCAGCAACAGGATCATACTTTTCATCAGTGTCCTGAGTTGTTTCTCTTTTTCGTTTGTAAAGCTTAGGAGGTTGTTATGCAAGACTGGTGGGAACAGTGGAAGATGACTGACTAACAGCTATTGAAACAACTGGTGTCTCAACATCTGTTGTCATTACAACTGCTGATATGTCATCAGTTGTCTTCTGCTTTTGAGCAGGGGATGGAAGTGGTGATGTTGGTGGTGATGGTGGTGAATCATCATCTGATATGAGATTTCTTCTCCTTTTTAATGAAGAAGAAGCAGATGATGTTTTGGGTGGATCAGTGGTGGTAGATTGGATAGCAGTGGTTTGTGGCAGTGATTGACTGACAGTGGTTGAAACAACTGGTGCTTCAACCGATGCTGTCATTACAACAGATGTTGTAACATCTGTTGTCTTCTACTTTATGGCAGGAGGCAATGGTGGTGATATGATTGTAGATGGTGATGATGGTGGAACAGTGGTTGTAGTGGTGTGTGTTGCAGATGTGTGTGTTGATGTCATGGCAGCTGTTTGGCTACTGACAGCAGTTTTTGTAACTACTGCTGTATCAGCTGTTTGGCTAACAGGTTTTGAGACCTGTTTTTCTTTTTCTTTTCCTTTTTCAGGCTCAACATGAAGGCCATGTTCTATTCCCCTCCTATTCAAATTTCCCAACAGCTTGTTATTCTCCCCCTTTTTGGCATTATCTGAAGGGGGATTTACAAGAAATGGTATGGAAGAAGGAACTTTGCCAGAAGCATTTTGAATGCTAGCCTTTATAGCCTTGATATCTGCTTGAGTGTCTTTAAATCTTGATTCAACCATGTTGGTCAGCATTTGTACTTGAATAGCATGCTTTTTATCAGCCATTTGTTGTTGTGCTTCAAGCATGGGTTGAAATATATTCCATAGCTCATTTGCAGCAAATGCCTGTTGTGCAGGTGCTTGAGCAGGAACAGCAGATTGTGGTGGGGCAGCAGTGGATTGTGCTTTTTGAGCTTTTAAAATCTCTTGCACCATATCCTTTATTTCAGCAACTGATTCTTCAAGTTTGTCAACTCTGCCCATCAATTCCTGATATCTTGAATCATCACCTACTTTAGTAGGATCATCTGAATCCCCACCAGCAGTGGTTATATCAATGTTTGACTTAGGAACTGAGTCCCAAAAGTCACCCATTGATGCCCCTTGTTCTTGGTACTGGGGACTTCTTTCTTCAGCACTTGATAAACCTTTTATGGTGCCAGTGGTTAGATCCAACTCACTGGTGGTTATCGAAGTTGCCATGGAAGAAATTGCCTTCAAGGGAGTCTGATTTATGAAACAACTGGCCAACTGGAGACCTGTTGGTCCACCAGTTGTAGTTGCTGCTCCACTTGAACAACCACCGAGAGTTACTTGTAACTCAGGGGGTGTAACCTCCTCAATTGTTGCTGGGATAGCAGAAGTAGTAGCATCAGACCCAGTCACTTGTGGAAGTATGCTCTCAGTGATAGGTGTTAGAGAGGAACTGGTTTGTGTCTGAGCTATATCAGCTGCATGCAACAAAGGTAGCATGGTTTGTGGTAATATGATTGGTGAGGGGATGGGAGTTGAAAGAGACATGTCCTTGGGATCAGGACTGAGGAAGATGGATCCAAGTGGATTCAGAGCTTCATAGTGTGGTGTCCCTGTGCTTACAACCTGATCCTTTTGTGAGGATGCAGGAGGAGTTTTAGGCATGGGTTGAGATCTTTCTTCCAACTGCTGTGAGGAAGTAGCAGCAGTGGTTTTTGGTGACTTTTGTGTTGTCACAGGCATTTCCTCTGGGATCTCATCTTCCAGAGTTGCCTTTGTTTTGGGATTGGTGGGTTTTCTGGATGTTTTATTTTTGGTCTTTTTAGTGGTGGCAGGTGTGGGTTTCAAAGCAGTGGGAGTGCTGCTATGATCACCTGGAGCAGTGGGCTCAGCAGCTGATACCTGAGGAGCAGTTGTAACCGCTAAAGTCTGCTCAGGTACCCCTGCTTTTGTTTTTATTGGTGCCATCATCCTTGAAAATGTTTCTTTTGTTATGCTTTTTATTTGACAATGAACACCTTGTTTGAGCAAATTTACATTTTTCTTTTCAAATTTTTGTTCAAAATAATAACTCAGAAATCTTGGAAAAAGTAAAAATGCTTTACTTTCAACGTTTTTCACCATGTCATTGAAAATCTCCTGGGAGTAGTTATAGTCTTTGTTATTCAAAATAGCGTAACCCAGGCTTTGAATTTTCAATGGTATTTCGTTGAAAGATGTTGTCTTATTTGAAGCACACATCAAGAGTGTGTGGAATAAAAACCTGGGTGCAGATGGAAAATAACCCTTTTGTAGGGTATCTACCTTTGGTTCTTCTGCATAACCCCGTTTCAGAAAATCAGCTTTTAACTTGTTTTTGTCAAAAGAGGTTTTACCGTTCTGATCGTCGAGTATGAAGACTTCTGATATCGATTTTGGTGTGATTTTGATCGCTTTTTCCTGTATCGAGGAGTTAATGGCTATGACTTTTCCGTCTTGTTTTTCAAGCGACGCCTTTTTCCAAAACTCTCTCTGGGTTTGCAGATAGATAGGAGCATTTGCTGTCAACAAAGTTTTGTACTTTGATGCAGATAATGCATCAATGATGGTGTCAAAGGTGTGATTATCAGTAGGTTTTGTGAATAAACCCAGATAGTTGTGAGATTGTTTGAATGGTATTTCGATGGGTTCTTCGGTCGTTTGAGCGACCTCTTTGGAAGGTGATGGTGATTTAGGTTTTGGTTTTGATTTTGACTTTGATTTTGTCATTTTTGCGGAGAAGAATGAAGGAGGATTTTGGAGATTTTGAGAAGAAGGGTTGGAAACTGCTATGAGAAGAGAATTTTGGAATTCAATTCGACAGTGTAAAACCCTGTTTGGGGTTTAGGGCAGGTTTTATTTTAAAAAAAAATTATCGCTGATGTGGCAGCGGTTATTAAGATCTGAGGGCTAAAAACTGACCACGTGTCAAACACTGATGAAACGGATGTAGTATGGAGAACAGTTGTTTTAAGAGCCACTGACGTATCAAGCATCAGTGATTACAACGGTAAAAATCTTAGGCAGTGGATGATTTTTACTATCAGTAGATAGCATATCAGTGGATAAGACACTGATTTTGAGCATCAGTGCTTACAAGAAAATGAGGGATCAGTGGTTAACTTTCAGCAGTGGACAGTGTTTAGAGACCAGATGTTGGAACAAAACAGTGGTTAGGGTAAATGGTGCAAATCTGAAGAACAGGTGTTTCAGCAACAGTTTTGAGAATTTTCATTCAAGGTTTTGCCACATGTCAATTTTGAAAGACAGTGGTTTAGTACCCCAGATGATGAAAACTTTTTACTAAGGCAACTCATTTTCGTTTAATATTAAATTAACACATGAGTACCCTAGTAATTTAATCACAGTTTGCAATCATCCTTTGATAAAAATTTAGGAGCAAACCTGAGTATGACATGATCAAGACATATGTACCATTTCCTTTTGACCCATTTCTGATGACACAAATACCATGCAAAAATAAGGTATTACATCCTGACAGGAGCTGAAACTATTGCCAACAAAAACAAGCAAAAGTTTCAAATATATTAAAAAAATGAATAATATATCCTGGTTATTCGAGAGAATCCTTTGAACAACAAAAAAAAAATGGTTAAAGGATTTTCTAAGAATAGTGTCAAAAAGATCTGGTATAATTTCAATAGAGAATGTAATCACATCACTCACAGGTTTTTGAAAATGGTCAGTGGTTAATCAACAGTGGTAGGAAACTTTTGGACATTTTGACCACTGTTTGAAACCATTTTCTTTGTCGGTTGATTGCAAACATGAGGACACATGGATAAATTTTTGAACATTTGTCTAGTCCTCTTTGGAGTTCATTCACTGGAATCAAAACCTTTCCCTGAACAGATGAATGCGCATAGTTGCTTAATGACCATTATTACCCCAAACTTTGACTCATAAGTGTTTTATGTTTATACTCTTTTCTTTTGACTTCAAAAGTTTTGAGATAAACACACTTCTGAGTATTTGTGAATATTAGTCCAAAATCATTCTGCAGTAATGCCTTGAGAGACTTGGTCATGTTTTCACAAGTTTTTCATCCAATCTCACATTACATATGATGCGGACTATGTTGACCCCTGTTTTTCTTAGTGTATTTAGACAAAGTTGATTTGTTCCTTTTGAGGACCTCAACCTGTTTTTCTACACATAAGATCTAAATAACTAAAGTCTTAATTCCCTCTTTAAAGAAACACAAAACACTAATGTCTTATGAATCATAGGTTTTGTTATTCTGAGGATCATACTTTAGTATTTAATGAAATCATCACAAATATCAAGACAACAGTTGAAATCAATTTTGAGAATATAGACCAATCCCATAATTTATCAGATATGTTTACAGATCTGAAAACTATGAGTGACTTGTGCATGATATCACTTGTTGTATGAAATTTGTGTGTCATATGACATCTTGGTTGAATTACAGAGTTTTTGAATAACCACTTTGAACATGATCTACTCGTTACTCTGTTTTTCAACTGAATACAACCAACCTTAGTATCAATGAATTTTGAGCCGAACTGTTATGTCAAATTGATTGTTAGATCGAATTTGACTGTCCATGCTCTGATACCAATTGTTAGGATCGGAGGCTCTCATGATAGTGTTTGTTTGTTTAAAATGAATGATCAACGAATATGAAAACATGTTAAGTGCAGCAGAAATGAAAACAAACTCTGTAAACACAATCAAAGGAGAAAGTAGTTTGATAAACAATTGCTTCTCATAGAGTCGAATGATTTACAAATCAAAGCAAAAGATTACAGATAAGCTTACAAACTATACTCCCCCTCAGCCTGATGCCCCAAGGTTGGATTGCACAAGATGAAAGGATTAGACATGAGAAGGGAGAACCAGCTCAGTCAATCGAATGTAACAGTACAGGGTACTGTTACATTTATAGGCAAACAAAACCACTGAGGTATCTCAGCTGACGTCACCATGAAAGCGACGTCTAACAGCCTAACAACCTGTATCTACTGACCTTACACAAACACTGCTAACCTAACCACTGACTATACATAAGACAAACAATTTACTAAACAGCTGCTCTCCCTTTATGTCAGTGCTTTCCTCAAGGTTGATCAGTCCTTGACTGGGCAGTGCTTTAACATCAGTAGATAGGACCAGCAGTGTTGAATACTTCAGGGTTTTTATCAGTAGTTGAAAGGACAGCAGCAGTTGAATATGAGCAGTAGATAGAGACCATCAGTTGTTATAAATCACTTTCAAGGGGAGAGCAAAGTGTAAACCGCTGCTTATTGTGAATCCACTGTTGTGACCTGGTTTTGGCTTTACATTATCTGTTCCTTTGGTAGGGTTCAATCCCAATAATAAATTCCCATTTCCACACTGGCATTTCTAACTATTGTAGCAATCCTGAGGGTTTCTCGTGTTCAGCTTTAACTTGTGAACAGGTTAAACACTTAGAAACATAAGCTGCTATATCCTTTTTCATTCCTATCCACCAGAAATTCTTTCTTAAGTCCTGATACATCTTATCATTTCCAGGATGCATCGTATACTTAGACTTATGGGCTTCTTCTAATATACGGTGACGTAAGTTTCCTAGTTTAGGTATCCACATTCTTTTCTTATGGAATCTCCAAATTCCATCTGTTCCTTGATCTAGTTCTTTAATCATGCCTTTCAATTTCTCAGTATCGTCCTTGATTACTGATTCTTGTGCTTTTCTAATCTGTTCATTTAAATCTACTTGCAGGTTTAATTTAAGAGAACGTACTCTTTTCGGCTTTTCATGATACTTCTGACTTAAAGCATCAGCTACTACATTAGCCTTTCCTACATGACACTGGATATTATAATCATAATCACTAAGTATTTCCATCCAGCGTCTTTGTCTCATATTCAACTCCTTTTGCCCGAAAACATACCTTAAACTCTTATGGTCTATAAAAATGGTAAACTTACTACCGTAAAGGTAATGTCTCCAAATTTTTAGGGCAAAAATTATAGCTCCTAATTCTAAATCATGGGTTGAATAATTCTCTTCATGATTCTTAAGTTGTCTAGAAGTATAAGCTATAACCTTTTGACGTTGCATCAACACACATCCATAACCTAACTTAGAAGCGTCACAATAGACAACAAAGTCTTCAGTTCCTTCTGGTAACGCTAATATGGGTGCGTTGGTTAATCTTTGCTTAAGAATTCTAAAGGCTTCTTCCTCTTTTGTTCCCCATTCAAACTTAATGGCTTTATAGGTTAGCTTAGTTAAGGGAATGGCTATTCTAGAAAAATTTCGAATAAATCTTCTATAATAACCGGCCAATCCTAAGAAACTTCTAGCCTCGGTTGGTGACTCAGGGGTTTTCCATTTGGTACTTGCCTCAATCTTTGTGGGATCCACATGAATTCCTTCATGATTAACTAAATGTCCAAGAAACTGTATCTGTTCCAACTAAAACTCGCACTTCGAAAACTTGGCATAAAGCTTTTCTTTCCATAATAAACTTAGAAGTGCGTGCAAATGCTCGGCATGTTCCTCTTTACTTTTAGAGTAATTGAGAATATTATCTATAAAGACAATTATGAATTTATCCAAATATGGCTTACATATTCGGTTCATCATGTCCATAAATGCAGCTGGGGCATTGGTTAAACCAAATGGCATGACAGTAAATTCATAATGGCCATACATTGTTCTGAAAGCGGGTTTAGGAATGTCCTCTTCCTGTACCTTTAATTGATGATATCCTGAGCGTAAATTGATCTTAGAGAAAAATGAGCTCCTTGCAACTGATCAAACAAATCATCGATTCTTGGTAATGGATACCGATTCTTAATCGTGACTTTGTTCAATTCACGGTAATCAATGCACATACGCATCGATCCGTCCTTCTTCTTAACGAATAAGATTGGCGCTCCCCATGGCGATGAACTTGGCTGTATGAATCTTTTCTTCAACAATTCGTCTAACTGATTCTTTAGTTCCTGCATTTCTGCAGATGCCAAACGGTATGGTGCTTTGGCAATTGGTGCTGTTCCTGGTAGCAGATGGATTCTGAATTCGACTTCCCTGTCTAGCGGTAGTTCTGGTAATTCTTCTGGAAATACATCTGAAAACTGAGATACGACTGGAATCTCTTTCAGTTCTTTTCCTTTAGTGTTAGTGATTATGGAAATCAAATACACTAATGATCATTTTCTTACATAACTTGTTGTTTTCATCACAGAGATGAATTTCGTGGATCTAGATGGTTTATCTCCTTTAATTGTGATCTTTTCACCCCTGGGTGAATTTACTTGGATTGACTTTTGATCACATAAAATACTGGCTTTATTGGCTATTAACCAATCCATTCCTAATACAACATCAAATCCTGCCAGATTCATTGGGTAAAGGTTTGTAATAAACTTTTTATTTAAAAATTCTATTCTTGTGCAAGATTTCAGAAATCTTAATGCTTTCCCCATTTGCTGTTTCTACCAAACATTCTTGTGGGAGTATAGTTAATGGTTGATTGAGTAATTTACAAAATGAAGTATTAATAAAACTTTGGTTCACACCAGAGTCAAATAATACTTTAGCAAAAACATCATTAACTAAAAACGTACCGGTTATCACGTCTGGAATCATCTTTGCTTCTTCTGTAGTCAGAACAAATGCTCTAGTGTAACAACCCTCAAATAAGTCCCACAATAATCCGTAATTGTAATCCCAAACACGTACGATGAAATTCTGTTTGAAAAATCAAATAAAAATGAATTTTGTTCTGTCGCAGGCCGCGACCAATGAAGAAAGATCTCTCGCGGGGCACGAGAGAATTGTTTCTATCCGGACATGTCGAGGGACACGTGTCATTACACGTGTCAAGACCACACCATGACTCAGCAGACCCTAAACCGCCCTATGGTTCCTCGCGGGCCGCGGAGGAAGAAGTAGAAACTCTCGCGGGGCGCGAGAGACTTCTGTATCAGCTATAAATAGAACGAGCTCTGCACATTTCATTCTCGTTCAATTCTTTTCTTTCTCTCTAACATATAGTGCTATAATACTCAGGTATTATACCCTAAAACCCGAAACTCTGCCCGTTATTAGGGTAATAACTATAATCACTGGTACGATACGTTATCCGATCGATTGAAACCGATCCAATGGATGTTTAAGTGTTGCCGGTATACGGCTATACTTTGTCATTCATCATGAGGGTTTTGATTTCGTGATTATCGTTAAAGTTGAATTGGTTTAATACGCTAATACGAGTTCCATTTTATCTAGAAATTAGAACTCGTAACCAGGGAGCTGCTAAACTAGAATACTTAGCGATTAAGTAAACTTAGTGTTTAAGTAAACTTAATGGTTAAGTAAAACTTAGCAGTTAAGCAGCTAATTAAGTTAATTAATCGACTAAATAAATTATGTAATTAACCAGCTAAGTAAGATTAATTAAGCTAAGTAAGATTAATTAAGCAAAGCAAAGTAAGATTAATTAAGCTAAGTAAGATTAATTAATCAGCTAAGTAAGTTAATCAGTTAAACAGTTAAGTAAAGTTAAACATCTAAAAGATATACATGAGGTAGATAATATCTAAATAGGTATATATGGGGTAGGTATTATCTAAGGAAAATATTATCTAAGAAAAATATAATCTAAGGAAGGTTTTATCTAGGGAATGTTCAACTGAGGAATGTGTATATGGGTAAATAACACCTAGGGAAGTTCTATATGTGATAAGACTTATCCCTTACCTATAAATAGGAAGCTTAGGATTCATTTTTCTTTGCTCATTTCTTATATTCTTCTCTCTATACGTTGGTGTTCTAACCAATAATCACCGATACGATATTCTTTCCGATCGATTCGGGAACCAACTAACGAATGCCAAAGTGCTGTCTAAATAAGACTATACTTTGTGAATTTCGTTAAGGTTCTGATCTCCTGACTATCGTTAGGTTTGATATGGTTTTTACACTAATACGTATTCCACTCTGTTAAACTAAATGTTTAACAATCAGAAAACTCTGATCCATAAACTTACAACCAAACAAGAGGTTTAATCATCAGAAGATTCAGAACTATAAAGTAAATGCTTAGTTATCAGAAAGCATAGGATCAAGAGGCTTGTTTAATCAAGACTATATGCTAACAAGGTGAGTCATTCTCTTTTTACCAAATTGTTTCCAAAACCCTATTTGTTTTCAAAGTTATAATTACAGGGATTAAGTCTTTGTAATCTTCAATTACTGTCGGTATGTGGGGTTTTTTATACACTACTTGATAATCTTCACCATTGGACAACGGGTTAGCCAAGGGGTGATATGACCATAGTCACAGATACGGTCGAGTGACAAATACCGATTTGGGGTAATTGGTTGATATATAAACATTGTAATCGCTCTTAATACTGTATATTATAACAATGTGTCTTTTGTACAAATTGAATGTACTCGCCAGTATTTCCTGCTGACAAAACCTTTTAAAACGCGTTTCAGGTGATTACAGTAGATTGGAATAAGAGTTGTGATACGACACCAAAAGGCTTACAGAAGTGGCTCATTTTATCAAATAAATTAAATTAAGAAAATTTGTTTTATGTATTTGGGTTTATCCCATATTAAAGCTACCCTTGCAAAACATGGGTTTATCCCCACATGTTTAATAAATAAAATCCGGTGTTTCAAAACTCTGATATTTTTCCTAACTCACGGTCCTGATGAAATTTCCGCTGCAATAGTTTTCAAAATAACCACCGGTACCACGAGACTGCTTCACGGCTCTCGCTCCCGTTCAGGGCGGGGTCGGGGGTCGTGACTTCTAGCATTTTTGGTATTCTTGTTGGTTGTGGCTGGAGCTAGTTTTGGACAGTTTGGCTTGATATGACCTTGTTATCCACAGTTGTAGCATATCCTGTTGTTAGGTTTCTTCCTGCAGTCTTCTTCCTTGTGCCCAGATATTTTGCAAAAATTGCAATATATAGAGCATCTTCCAGAATGCTTCCTTTTGCAATACTTGCAGTAGGGTGCAGATGTAGAACCTATATTTTTCCCACGGTTGGAATTTCCAGAGCGAAATTCCTGGGTAAGCCTTTGAGCTAGGTTCCTCCTCTGGTCCTCTTCTCGTGTACGCACTAACTCATCAGTCAAGGTACTTGCTAGTTCTACAGCTTCTTCTATAGTTGGTGGTCTAACTGCCTTGACTACATGTCTAATCTCACTGATCAATCCCCTGATGTAACGGAAGATTAATACTGGTTCTGGTTATGCAAGGGTTGGCACTATTCTAGCATATTCACCGAATAACGTAGTGTATCCCTTACTATCCACTCCAGTCATCCTAAGGTTTAGGAACTTATTTGCTATCTATTCTTTTTCATTGGGAGGGCAGAATTTCCTTTCCACCATGTTCTTAAATTCTTCCCATTCCATATTGTAAACCCTGTCACTTCCCCTAGACTGTAGGATAGTGTTCCACCATTCTAAGGTTGAGTTCTTAAACAGATTGGAAGCAAACATTATCTTATCATCTTCCGCACACTTGCTTATTTTTAAGACTGCCTCAATATTTTCTATCCAGCGTAGAGCTGCAACGGCCCCCTCATTGCCCGAGAATTCCATTGGTTTACAAGACCAAAATTCTTTATAAGAACAACCATAAGATATGGTTCTTCTTCTTTTGGGAATGGGCACTTGAAGTATGGGTCCATTGTTCACGCTGTTTTCTGGTTCAGTGGGTCGTTTACTGCTATGGTTACTTTTATTATTTGCTTACCTAACTGTTTTGATAATATATGGCATTGCATCTATTGGGGAAAGTTCTTGTACAAATAATCTTAACATACTAAACATACAAATTGAAGGAAAACTCAAAAAGACAAGGTGACATTTTTTGTAATTATCAATAACTATCAAAGTTACTCTACAAATATACATAAAAAACCTAAAAAAACCTAACCCCCCATCCCCCCAAAAAAAACCTAACCCCCCCCCCCCCCACACCCCAAAAACCAAAAAAAAACCTAACCCCCCCCCCCCACCCCCAAAAACCTAAAAAAAACCTAACCCCCCCCCCACCCCCAAAAACCTAAAAAAAACCTAACCCCCCACCCCCACCCCAAAACCTAAACCCCCTACCCCCCAAAAACCTAACACCCCCCACCCAAGCTATAAAATGCTAAAAACTAAACCCTCAAAAAACCTTAAAAAATCTAAAAAATTTAAAAAAAACACAAATTATTTTATTTTTTTAAACATTTTTTAGTAAAAAATCGCTACTTTTAGTAGCAGCAAAAAAATAAAATAAAAAAAATAAAAAAAAATTCTAACAAAATGTAGCGATTTTTTTATAAAAAATATTAAAAAATATTTGTGTTTTTTAGGTATTTTTGGTTGAATTCACATTTGTATAGTAACTTTGATAGTTGGTGGTAATTACAAAAATGCCACCTTGTCTTTTTGAGTTTTCCTTCAATTTGTATGTTTAGTATGTTAAGATTATTTGTATTTGATCTTTTGCCTGCATCTATTATCCCTTGTGCCACTATGTGTTGGATAGCACTGTTATCCACTGGGTTTCCATTGTTATCATTGTTCAGGTTATCGTTATTCTGGTTTTCCGGGTTATTATCCGGGTTCTCTTGATTCACTTGGTCGGCCATCTGAATTTTAAACATTTACCACATATTAATATCACAAGATAATATCTTAATACCATTAATCACATAATACGCATTTTGGTCAAAAGCGTCGAACATTACGACTTACTCTTTCTTATATTATGCATCTAATACAAACTAGAACTGGAATTTAAAATTACAATACTATTATGCTTCCATAACTATTGTTTAGATTTTTTTTTAACATACACACATATTATATATTATTATATTATTACTACTACTACTACCTCCACCATCACTTTCACTGATATGGGTTCATCCAGAACTCCATATTACGCTCGTCATACTTCCAGACAAGTTGTTCTCCAACCTGCCTCATTCTCTCACTACTTTCTAAAATTTTCTCTCCGAAGGATCGGAGCTCTTGCATATTTTCTGCACTCATTGGGGGTGCAGGTGCGGGTACTGGGTTTGGGAACTAGGGTGTGGGTTCCTGGTACGGGTATGGATTCTCTAAAATTTCCCTGATGTTTTGATCGCTATCGTAGAAGGGATCTAGAGGGTCCAAACCTGGGTAAGCTGCTAGATTTGGCATAGGTTCATCTTTTGGTATTGGGTGGCGTTGCACATAATCCATATTGTCATCTAACCACGGGTTGTAATCTGGGTCTAATGGATTGGGTGCTGGTACCCTAGGTATTTCCATTGGGTCAAAGTCATGCATTTGGATTTGGTTTTCTGGGTTGTTCTCGATTTCCATTGGCTGTGTGGAAAACAGTGGTAAAGGTTGGGGTGCTATGAGTTGCTCCAAATTAGGGTCGGCAGCTGTAGTTGCTAGGATATGGAAGTTTGCTAAACTCCTATTGAGCATATCCTGTGTGTGAGCATCTGTTTCTCTCTTAATGGCTGCTAAAGCCCGCTGTTGTTGCAACTTTTTCATTCTCTTTCTACGTTCATGTGCACCTCTGCTGAACCATCCTCTCTTGTTAGGAGGGAATGGCTCTTCAGACTGAGTCTTGAACATGAATATCCCATCTTCATTGTCAGCTGAATACCCTGAGAGGGTAGGCTATGAAGAGGTACATTCGTCCCTAGGTGAGCTGGACAACTGACGGTAGGCGTCGGAAGGTCCTTGGTCGCTCATACAGGAAACTAACAAATAGTAAAACAACACACAACAATAAAATACAGATATGCATGTAACCATATAATTTATTTCCTAACACATTGAATAATATTTTGGTGTCAGCAGAACACTTCTGTGGCTGAATCAGTGGCTTAGCTCTGATACCACCTCCTGTCGCAACCCCCGCCCCCTATCTGTCTCGAGAACGGGCGGCCGCGAGACCAGTATTGGTGGTATCGGTGTTTATTATTATTTGGCAGCGGAAATTTCATCAGGACCGTAGTTAGGAAATATTTTACCAGAGTAAATACCACACTTTTATAATATCAAACATATTGGGATAAAACCTAAGTTTTCATTACAAACATTTTCATAGGGATCATCCATATTTTATTGAATAAAACATCTTCTTTTATTTAGGTAACTTTTATAGCCACTTTTCCAAGCCTTCTGTGCTGTCCAGCTGGCTTCTATGTTGGCTTTCACATTTTGTTACCTGAAACGCGTTTAAAACATTTTGTCAATGGGAAATAATGGTGAGTGAATCCCAATTTAATCAAGAAGAGTTTTATCAATTTACAGTATTGAGAGCGATTACAATGTTTACATCTACACAATTACTCATTCAGTACTGTCAATCCTGACTGGTGGGTCATATTACCCATTGGCTAACTCTTTGTCCAATGGTAACCTGTTCCACATTTCGTATACAAAACCCTAACATACCGGCAGTAATTGAAGAATTACAAAGACTCAATCACTGCTGATCATAATGTAAATAAATAAAGGTTTTCTAAAAACAGTTTTACAAAAAGGAGATTACTCACAAAAAAGTTTACACAAAAAGAGGATTACTCACATTGCTGTCTTAGGTTTTCTTTAAGGATTTCCTGGTAATTATCTATTAATTACACAAATACACACGCGTTAGTATAATAACCTAACATTTATATTAATGATACCCTCCCCGAGACGGCATTCCAACGACTACGTCGGGCAGAACCACGACAGCCGTTACGGAACCCTGGATCAATCGGGCAGCGTATCCAATACGTAACCGGGGTTATGATACTTACAACGGGGCAGAACTTCGTTATTTAGGTGGATATTATACCCGAGAATCACTTATACTCTATAGAAATTCGTGAGAGAGAAAGATTGTGAACGATTCGACTGAACAGCCGATGCCCTCAATTTATAGGGCTGATTCTGGAGTCCCTCGGGGCCCGCGTAGACCACACAGGGGTCCTTTGCGGCCCGCGACATAGGTCAAGTTGGCCCTAGGGTTGGCCAGTCACCAGTGTAGGCTCGACGTGTGGCTGACACGTGGCAGCTCAGGGTGCTGCCTCGTTGATGAGCGCTCGCGGCCCGCCACAGATATCAGAAATTCTATTTTTAATTTAATTTAATAAGATAAAGGTATTTGGGGCCCGTTTTCATATTTGGGGTGTATTTTAAGACATATTAGGATATTTTAAATATATTAGGGGTGTCGAAAAATATTTTGGAGGCTTGTAATATTGTATATGAGTGAGGTTTAAGGAGTAGTAATATTTATATTTCTTTTTTATTGCAAGTAATTTGAATTTCATTGGTAAATTGTACACTATGTATTTTAAGAATGAATAGTAAAGAGGATGAAATATATTTATAGTAATAAACTTTTAGTAAGGGTTACTTCTTTCATTTTCTTTTTGTATACTATGAATTTTTAATGCCTTATATGATATAACATGTGTTGGTATTTGTTATTGTCTCGACTTAGCTATTCTTTTTTAAGATAATATTCTATGTCTTAATATAAATTTAACGAGTTAGCACTTCGCAACGCACATGTGTGATTCAACGTTTTTACGTCTATTTTTTTTTTGTTTAGTTTAATGGTCCGTCGCAACACATGAGTCCTAAGGGGACTGGGGGTGGTGCGTGATGGAACTCCCATCACTCGTGGAAAACTTTAGCACACCGCCGCCACCACCTCCCATCCCTCGTGAACTTTACCACTCGTGGAGTTTTCCACGCGTTGATGTCCATTCCGTGATAATTGATGTGAGGGGTGTGGGGTTTATTGTTGGGTGTTGTGAGTGATGACCACCGCCACTAAAAAAGGTTGTGAGTGACGAAATAATGGTTGATGACATGGCGGAACTTAATTGGATATTGTGAGTGATGGAATTTGTACCACCCCCAGTCCCCTAAAGACTCATATAACAGATTTGAAAGGAAGTTAATATTTACACATTCCTCTTCTCTATCTCTCTCTCTATGTATACATAGGGAGAGAGATAGAATGTAAACAGATGTGAGTAAGATATAGAGATGTGGGAATAGTGAGACTCGTTTGAAAACTCACATATAAATTTTTATATGCTATTAAGGGAATATTCTGTTCACAGTTAATATGTCATGTGTACTTTTTATGTGGGGTGTAGAGAAATAAAAGGCCCAATTTGAATCTGACTTTTGGAAGGCAAGTTAGGATCGCTGCTTTATGATAGAAAACAACAAAAATAAGATGTGTGAATTCAAAAAATTTGTGGTGTGTGTCAATGGGTACAGAACAAAAATGAGATCACTGAAGTAATAAAATATTAAAATTTGTGGTCTGTGTCAATCGGCTACAGCTGGTCAATAAAAATGGTTTTTTTGTAGGGTGATGGTATTTACTATTTTTAAACATTTCACTTTTTGTTTGGATACTAGTTATCTACCCTCGCGCTTCGCGGCGGGAGTGTGATCGTTTTTCTTAATCCAAACGGCTAGAGTTTCGTCATTATCGGTTTGGCTTGTCGAAAAACGGAAAGGCAAACACCGATACATTTTCTCTTTTGGCAAAATACCAGCAAAGATGTTCGATCATAAGCCATTGGGTTCGTTACGGTATCACAACGGTAGTGTCGCCCACTATAGCCTACAATGCCAAAAAGATTAGTTAATTTTGAGTAAGTGGGTGTTTGGGATTCCTTTTCAAAAGTCCTTTTAGCCCCAAAAGCCCTTTTGAGAAGGAGGAGGAATCTCAAACATCATCTGAGAAGTCCTTTTGAAGAGAAAAGGAATCCCAAACACCATGAAATAAGTTCTTCTAGCTTCAATTATGCCTTCAATAAGTCAAAATGGAGAAGTAAGAATTTCTTGCTTATTGTTTTGAAAAGGACTTTTGAAGAAGGAGAAGTGGAAAAGGAATCCCAAACACGCCCTAAAACTACGTTTTGAAGAAAATCTAAACCGAAAGATTCACACAAAAAAAAAAACTTTAAAACAACCGTCCATTCCGTAAATTTGGATGAATTTTGTAAAATTGTGGTAATTGTTGATAAAACTATTTATTTTTATGGATCACCTATTTTACCTTTTTCCATTCTTGTTGTTTTTAGCTTTTGCTGCTTCCAAACCAACATAATTGCATTCACTTTCACAAGTGAAAATCAAAATCAAAATCCAAAAACCTCTTACAAGATCACAAGTTAAGGGGTTTTTTTCCAACATTTGAGTTTCATTATTTCAGAATCTTAAAAAAGAAAATTACTCAAAAAATGCATTCACACATAGCTTCTCTCTACCCATTCGGTATCTCTGAAATCTTTCTACAGCACCACCGTCCCCCACCTTTTGTTTCCATGCGAGAGATCTCTCACCACCATCACCGTCGGTGACAACGAAGAACATTACCATCATCGCAGCTCGACTTCATCACCACAATCGGAGCTTCACCACCACCTAACCGTCGCCCTCTTCGAACACGTCACCACAACAAAGCATTATGGTACAGAGAGGTTTCAAAATAAATAAGAAGAGTGTCCAAACAACAAAGCTTTTTTTTTTCTTTTCTTTTTATATTGATTTATTAACTGAGGGGCATTAATCATTTCTTGAAGAATATTATTTAGTTTTTCCTTAGAAGTTATTATTATTTTTTTTTTATAAATATTTTTCTTATCATGTTGCATCGTCTTTTAACTAATTTAGATAGACATAATAAACTAAAATTATTTATATAAAATTTAATTTTATTCCAAAAGATATACAAAATTATATAGAATAAAAATCTAGTCGGCCACAACTGAATTATCACAAGTCAACTACCTCTTCAAGGTTCGTAAACGTCAACATTGACTCGTGTATTTCGTTATGTCTTTAAGATTCCACAAAGCTTCATTGTTGGTTCTAGGATGATGGTTAACTAGAATTTTCATTTGCATTATATACCACAAGTCACGTTTGAAACTACAAATTGATGTAAGTGTTTCAAACACTATAAAAATTGGATAATAATTAATGCCTGAGCATGAACGAAAAATCAGTGGGGCTAGAACTCTCAAAATCAAAATCAGTGGGGGCGAACTCTTAAAAATCCAATATTTTACGATACAAAAAAGATTTTCAAATTTTTTTGATAAAATTAACATTAGGAACGAAAAATCGAAAAATCAGACGGGTTCAGGGCACCCTGGGGCCACCAAGAAGCTTTCGCCCCTGAGTTAACAATTATACTAAACAAATCAATATTATTGGCGCAAGTTTTGTCGAAAAAAGTTGCTGAGAGCCGTTACTAACGAGAATCCGTCAGTTAAGTCGTTAGCGATGGGAATCTGTCGGTGAAAGTCCACTGGTAAAGTGGGTTCAGCTAATATGTTTATTGAGTGATTACCGCAGGAAAACATCTTCGGCTTACTAACAGATTCACGGATCTTCTCTGGTGCTAGCCAAGTCTTCTCTAGTGGCCTGCAAGTCTTCTACGATTGGCATCTAGTTTTCTTTTGTGGTAAGCAGTAATTACCGACAGAGTTTCCATCGGTAATGTAATTTAAATAAAAAATGTTTTTTTTTTCTTATTTCCTGGAAAATAAAAATATATTATAAATTATAGGAATTCTGGAAAACAAAATAAAAATAAAAAGTAAAACATAATTTTAAATTTTAGAAGGCAAATTCTACTAAACGAAATACTATATATATATTTCTATTTCTATATATAACAATTTATGTAGGATCTTAGGAAGAGTGTACCAATTGATCATATTTAGGTTGTTATTTACTATTCTTTCATCGCCTTTATTGTTTGAAAAAAGAGACTATGAGAAAGATTTAAAGAGATGTGAGACAGTGAATTGGGAGGGTCCGATGAAAGAGATCAGACGGCGGAGGCGGTATGGAGGTGGAATGGTGACGGGGCGGGTATACCGGTCGTTAAGTACGTGACGCGAGCGTTGGTGGTACGGAGGTGGAGGGGAGTGATGGTGGTGGTTCTGCACATCACCTTCATGCAAAGGGAGTGACGATGGTGGTTTTACCGCAAAATGCCTCGCTGCCGCCACTTAAGCAAGTCGTTTGTTATTATACGGGAATGTGGGTGATTAGAACTCGATTTAGAGAGAATTGTGGAGTCTAGGGGTTCTGTGTCAAAGGCAAAAGTCAGTCGATGGATCTCTAGATAACTTGGGATACGAATCCACTTACCATGTGACAAAGTGAATATTAGAAAAGTAAAATAGGAAGCGAATTAGGATACGCTTGATGCAAATGATAACATTTCTCCACGTTAACTCAAAAGTTATAGATCTTGAAATATTTCTTTGTATAGTTATTTTAAAAACTATGTTCGTTTATTCATGTAGTAACTAAATCAATTTTCTAATGCATATTTAAACCATTGAATATTCTAAAGTAAACAAAATGTTTGATTCCTTAAAAGAGTTAATTATAATTTATCAGCCTTAGCTTTATAATTCCTCATTTTATCACGCCAACTCGCTTAAACGTTTTGACGATATTTTTTCATATTTTTTGCCCTAAGTTTACTCAACCGCTTATGAGCGAACAATAATATTGCCGGTACGGTATCGGTCTTCGCTTTTATGTTTTCCAACAAACCAAACCGATAAAGACCAAAATCCTGCCATGTTGCGTGAGGAAAAAACAACTACACACCCGCCACGTAGCGCGGGGAAAAAACCTAGTTTAAATGCAAATACTATAAACATTAGACAATTAATCAGTTCAGTGCCATATTATAATACATCGTTTCCCTCCAACCCACGCCCAAACCCCCGCCCCATACCCCATAGTCTAACAGACTCATTTGCGGTGTGAAGCCAATTTTTAAATAAACTATGATTATTGTGTATACTACATTAAAATTTCTGACATTATTATTACTGATCAATAAAATCAATATCTGTAAAAATGGGAGTGTCAAATTCTTTTATGGTAAAAAATTCATTTATTTCCATTATTTTGAAAGAACAAGAAAAAACAAAGAAAACAGAGGATCTGTTGAATTTTAAGTAGTAAGTTTCACCAATAAGATACGGAGACTTACTTCACATTTGGAATTGCACAATAAAAAACTATTTACCTCAGAGAGGTCTGCGGAAAATTCTGGGAAAAACGTCAACGGTTGCTAGCTTATTTGTCAAAAAAAAAAAAAATAGAGTGCGTTATAAAGAATTAATAGGGCAGTTGGATATTCGAGAAAGAATTAATACAGTGCCCACCAAGTCACCAACATCAATCTTAAAGTCCCCAATAGCAATGACGTCACTTATCTTAAATTTGGCATAGTTATAATCACGCAAATATGCCTAGGGTTGTGCATGGGTCGGTTTTAACCTAAAACCATAACCATAACCATAACCGATCGGTTATGGTGGTTATGGTTATTCAATTTTGATAGTTTTAGCGGGTCGGTTATGGGTGGTTAACCGTGTATTTAGCTTTGTTAAAAATAGCTTAATTTTTGAGTTAATTACTGTTTTTGTCCCTAAGGTTTGTCAAAAATAACGGTTTCAGTCCATTAGTTTAAAAATTGCGATTTCAGTCCATTAGTTTCATTTTCGTAACCATTTCAGTCCACTAACTTAACTCCATGCATTTATTTTGTTAACTTTGAGTTAACTAACTAATTCAGGGATGGTTTGCGTCAGTTTTAGAAACACATGGACTTAAGTGTAAACTCTAAAACATTAAAACAAAAAAAATAGTAAATTCCAAAAAATCAAAAAAATTCCAAAAAACCAAACAAATTCAAAAAAATTCTAAAAAATAATAAAAATTCTAAAAAATCATAAAAATTCTAAAAAATCCAAAAAATCGGTTTCGGCGCGAACTGTTTCGAACCCGAACCGTTTCGAGCTGAACAGTTTCGACGCGAACCGTTTCGACCCGAACCGTTTCGAGCTGAACCGTCCGTACCGTTTCGACCCGAACCGTTTCGAGCTAAACCGTTTCGACGCGAACCGTTTCGACCCGTACCGTTTCGAAGCCGAACCGTTTCAAGCCGTACCGTTTCGAACCGAACCGTGCCGTTTCGAACCGAACCGTTTCGAGCTGAACCGTTTCGAACCGAACCGTGCCGTATCGAACCGAACCGTTTCGAGCTGAACCGTTTCGAACCGAACCGTTTCGGGCTGTACCGTTTCGACGCGAACCGTGCCGTATCAAACCGTACCGTTTCGACCCGAACCGTTTCGACGCGAACCGTTTCGAAGCCTGTACGGGTCGAAACGGTACGGGTCGAAACGGTTCGGTTCGAAACGGTTCAGCTCGAAACGGTTCGGCTTCGAAACGGTACGGGTCGAAACGGTTCGGCTCGAAACGGTACGGGTCGAAACGGTTCGCGTCGAAACGGTTCAGCTCGAAACGGTTCGGGTCGAAACGGTACGGACGGTTCAGCTCGAAACGGTTAGGGTTCGAAACAGTTCGCACCGAAACGGATTTTTTGGATTTTTTAGAATTTTTTAGAATTTTATGATTTTTTAGAATTTTTATTATTTTTTAGAATTTTTTGGAATTTGTTTGGTTTTTTGGAATTTATTTGATTTTTTGGAATTTACTATTTTTTTTTTGTTTTAATGTTTTAGAGTTTACACTTAAGTCCCTGTGTTTCTAAAACTGACGCAAACCGTCACTGAATTAGTTAGTTAACTCAAAGTTAACAAAATAAATGGATGGAGTTAAGTTAGTGGACTGAAATGGTTACGAAAATTAAACTAATGGACTGAAATCGCAATTTTTAAACTAATGGATTGAAACCGTTATTTTTGACAAACCTTAGGGACGAAAACAGTAATTAACTCTTAATTTTTTTAACATGGAATAAATTGTTATTGTATATTTGTATATATCAGTATATTACATAGTATAAAAAATACATATAATCTATAATATTAATACCAATTATTATCGAATATTGAAATAAAGTGATATGATACATTCCATAAATTCAAATAAACATCCAACTAAAAAACGATATGAAAAACCAATAAATATCTTCAATAAACAACATCAAATATTAAAAATATGGTGAAATGTCCTAAATCCTACAAAAATTTACTACATGTCGTTTCGGTTATTGTGGGTATGGAAAAAATGATAACCATAACCGACCCGCTACTTTCGGTTTTCAAAAAAACCATTAACCGACCCACCGGTTTTTATTTGGTTCGGTTTTTTCGGTTCGATTTTGCCAGTTAATTCGGTTATGGTTCGGTTAATTAGGTTTGTTGCACACCCCTAAATATGCCCATTGGTTACCATGCCCCCTGGCGCTACCTCGATATGCATCGACCATTCGGCCATGACCATAAGGGGTATGCAATAAGAAAACACTAACATCTATATCTAAGATGTTAATTATATAACCCTACAAAAAGTAACTTGGGGTATCTTAGGTTAACTTAATAGTTGTGTCTCTTTACATCACACACGCATACCCCTTTGCTTAAACACTTGGTATGTGTATGACATAGAACCCAAATACATAAACCACAAAAGCTTCGTAAGCAAACCATTAACACTCACAAAAGCTAGGCTTACAACTGAAAAAAACATAACCACAAACGAAAAAAATACTAAACAATCTAACAATGTCGTGTTGAAATGATGGCCGTGCATACGATGGATATTTCGACAAGTGTTGAGGCTAGCAATTACAGGGTTTCAAAGGAGTGTGTTAGGAAAGGCATTAGTTATAATTAAAGAGTTAATTACACAAATAGTCCTCATGGTTTAACAAAAGTAACACCTTTTTGTACTAAGGTTTCAAGTAACAGATTTAGGTTCTATTGTTTCAATATTGTAACATCTTTGGGGTTTAAGGCTAACTTCCGTTAGTTTTTTTTCCTTGTTAAGTTAAAGTAAAATAACTCATATACCCTTTTATAATTAGAGGGATAATATATGTAATAAACACTATTTATTTACAGGGTATAAAAAACTAGCTCCAAGTACAACCAAAGTACGTTAATCGACATGCGGCCTTCTCCAAGCCCGGAGCACCTGTTAGTTTCTGGGTTGGATCTCATCCTTTCATGGTTTGGTAGCCAAACCTTATATCTGGTAGTTTCTGGGTCGGATCTCATCCTTTCATGGTTTGGTAGCCAAACCTTATGTCTGGTACTATTGGTGTAATCTCTACAAGTCCCCCAGTCTACTAAGTATGTGTCGCAACCCCCGATCCCTATCTACTGGGAACAGGCGGCCGCGAGCCAGTTTCGGTGGTATCCGTATGTTTAATCGTTTTGGCAGCGGAAATTTTCATCAGGACCGTAGTTAGGAAATATTTTATCAAAGTAAAACCACCATATTTTATATTAATAATCACATGGGTAAAACCCAAGTTTCTTATTACAACATGTTTATAGGGATCAACCCTATTTCATTTCAATAAAACATCTATTCATTTTAGGTAACTTTTATAGCCACTTCTTAAGCCTTCAGTGTTGTCCCAGCTGGCTTCTATTTGGCTTTCACATTTTGTTACCTGAAACGCGTTTAAAACATTTTGTCAGTGGGAAATACTGGTGAGTGAATCCCAGTTTAATCAAAACAGTTTTATCAGTCTACAGTATTAAGGGCGGTCGCGTAATTACATTTGTTTCCAAGTCATATCAATTACCACCCACAGTACTGTCAACCCGACTTGTGGTCATGTTACTCCTTGCAAGGCAGTAACGAATTTTGTATACAAAACCCCAACATACCGACGATAATTGTAACCTTACAAATACTCAATAACTGTTTAATATATAATTAACCGTGTGAGGTTTTGTAAAAACAATTTACAAAAAGGAGATTACTCACATTGATGTCTTAGATTTCCGTTAAGGGTTTACTGATGATTATCTATAATTTACACAAATGTACACGTGTTAGTATAATAACCAATTTTAACATTAGTAATACCCTCCCCGAGACGGCATTCCAACGACTACATCGGGCAGAACCACGACAGCCGTTACGGAACCCTAGATCAATCGGGCAACGTATCTAATACGTATCCAGGGGTTATGATACTTACAACGGAGCAGAACTTCGTTAATTAGGGGGGTATTATACCCGAGTATAGCGTACACTACGTAGAAATTGAGAGAGAGAAATATTTGGGACGAGTTTCGACTAAAGGCCCAAGGCCTCCTTTTATAGTGCTGGTCGATAGGTCCGTCGCGACCCGCGACGAAGGAAGGCAGGGGCTGTGGCGGCCAGCGACATAGGGGTCTACGGCTCTAGCTTTGTCCGATCATTGGGTAGCTTTGACGGGTGTTAGGCCATGCGGCAGCTCAAGGCTGCGCCACTTGCCCAGGCGCTCGCAGCCCGCGTAGACTCAAGTGGAGTTTGTCGCGGCCCGCCAGGGCCCCTATTTTCTTGTTTTTAATTAAATATCATAAAAATTAAGGTATTCGGGGTTCGTTTTTACGTATGGGGGGGGGGGGTATTTTAGGACATATTGGGATATTTTAAAATATATTAGGGTGTCGAAAAATTTCAGGAGGGTTGTTATATCCTCCCCACCTTGTTTTAGAGCTCGTCCTCGAGATCTACTGGAACAAGTGTGGATATTTCCTTTGCATTTCTGATTCAAGCTCCCATGTGTATTCTGGTCCTCTTTTGGAGTCCCACTTCACTTTGACCAGAACTAATCTCTTGTGCTTGAGGTTCTTAACTTTCCTATCTTCAATTTGTAGAGGCCTTTCTACAAATTTTAACTGCTCATTTACCTCTATATCCTTAAGAGGTTCTACAAGTGATTTATCAGCTAAACACTTCTTGAGATTAGATACATGAAATACATCATGTATTCCTGCCATTTCCTCTTGCAGTTGTAGCTGATAGGCTACAAGTCCTATTTTTCTAATAATCTCAAAAGGTCCAACATACCCGGGGCTTAACTTTCCCTTTTTGATGAATCTTACTACTCCTTTCCAACGAGAGACTTTTAATAACACTTTATCTCCTACCTGAAATTCCAACGGCTTACGCCTGTAATCTGCATAGCTCTTTTGTCGATCACGTGCTGCTTTTAATCGTTCCTTGACTTGAATGATCTTGTCGGTTGTCTCCTGTACTATCTCAGGTCCAAATAGTTTCTTATCCCCAATTTCTGCACAACAGACTGGGGTTCTGCACTTTCATCCATAAAGTGCTTCGAATGGTGCAGCATTGATACTTGTGTGATAACTATTATTATAAGAAAATTCTATTAATGGTATGTGATCGTCCCAATTACCTCCGAAATCAATTACACAAGCTCTAAGCATATCTTCCATTGTCTGAATTGTCCTTTCGCTTTGTCTGTCCGTTTGAGGATGATGAGTTGTGCTTAGATTTAACTTGGTTCCCATGGCTTTTTGGAAACTTGTCCAAAAATGAGAGGTAAAACGGCTATCCCTATCAGACACAATTGATAAAGGAATCCCAAGTAATGAAGCTATTTCATTTACATATAATCTAGCTAACTGTTCCATACCGAAAGTTTCCTTCATTAGTAGGAAATGTGCTGACTTAGTTAGCCTGTCTACAATCACCCAGATTGTATCATTACCTTTCCTGGTTTTGGGTAATTTAGTAATAAAATCCATTGTTATCAATTCCCATTTCCAAACTGGCATTTCTAACTGCTGTAATAAACCTGATGGTTTCTGGTATTCAGCTTTAACTTGTGAACAAGTTAAACATTTAGATACATAAGCTGCTATATCCTTTTTCATTCCTATCCACCAATTTTTTTTTCTTAAATCCTGATACATTTTATCACTTCCAGGGTGCATCGTATATTTAGACTTATGAGATTCTTCTAATATACGGTGACGTAGGTTTCGTAATTTAGGTATCCACATTCTGTGCTTATGGAATCTCCAAATTCCATCTGCTCCTTGTTCTAATTCCTTAATCATTTCTTTTAACTCTTCAGTTGCGTCCTTGATTACTGATTCTTGTGCCTTTTTAATCTGCTCATTCAAATCTACTTGCAGATTTAATTTAAGAGAACATACTTTTTTTGGCTTTTCATGATACTGTCGACTTAAAGCATCAGCCACTACATTGGCCTTTCCTTCATGATACTGGATATTACAATCATAGCCACTAACTAATTCCATCCAGCTTCTTTGTCTCATATTCAATTCCTTTTGCCCAAAAACATACCTTAAACTCTTATGATCTGTGAATATGGTAAACTTACTACCATAAAGGTAATGTCTCCAAATCTTAAGGGCAAAAATTATGGCTCCTAATTCTAAATCATGGGTTGAATAGTTTTCTTCATGACTCTTAAGTTGTCTAGACGCATAGGCTATAACCTTTTGACGTTGCATAAATACACATCCATAACCTAACTTAGAAGCGTCACAATAAACTACAAAATCTTCAGTTCCTTCTGCTAACGCTAGTATGGGTGCGTGGGTTAGTCTTTGCTTAAGAATTCTAAAGGCTTCTTCTTATTTTGGTTCCCATTCAAACTTAACAGATTTACAGGTTAGCTTAGTTAAGGGAATGGCTATTCTAGAAAAATTTCGAATAAATCTTCTATAATAACCGGCTAATCCTAAGTAATTACCTCGATCTTGGTGGGATCTACATGAATTCCTTCATGATTGATTAAGTGTCCAAAAAATGTACCTGTTCTAACCAAAATTCGCACTTTGAAAACTTAGCATAAAGCTTTTCCTTCCTTAATAAACTTAAAAGTGCGTGCAAATGCTTTGCATGTTTCTCTTTACTTTTAGAGTAAATGAGAATATCGTCTATAAAGACAATTATGAATTTATCCAAATATGGCTTACATATTCGGTTCATCATGTCCATAAATGCGTCTGGGGCATTGGTTAAACCAAATGGCATGACAGTAAAATCATAATGACCATACCTTGTTCGGAAGGCGGTTTTAGGAATGTCCTCTTCCTTTACCTTTAACTGATGATATCCTGACCTTAAATCGATTTTAGAGAAAAATCGAGCTCCTTGTAACTGGTCGAGCAGATCATCGATTCTTGGTAATGCATACCGATTCTTAATCGTGACCTTGTTCAATTCAAGGTAGTCAATGCACATATGCATAGATCCGTCTTTCTTCTTAACGAATAAAATCGGGGCTCCCCATGACGACGAACTTGGTTGTATGAATACTTTCTCCAACAATTCGTCTAATTGTTTCTTCAATTCCTGCATTTCTGCGGGTGCCAAACGGTTAGGTGCTTTGGCAATTGGTACTGTCCCTGGTAGTAGGTGGATTCTGAATTCACCTTCTCTGTCTGGCGGTAGTCCTGGTAATTCATCTGGAAACACGTCTGAAAACTGAGACACTACTGGTATGTCTCTTAGTTCCTTTCTTTTAGTGTTAGTGATTATAGAAATCAAATACACTAATGACCCTTTCATTATATAACTTGCTGTTTTAATCACAGAGATGAATTTTGTAGATTTAGATGGTTTATCTCCTTTAATTGTGATCTTTTAACCCCTTGGTGAATTTACTTGAATTGACTTTTGATCACATAAAATACTGGCTTTATTGGCTATTAACCAATCCATTCCTAATACAATATCAAATCCTGCCAGATTCATTGGGTAAAAGTTTGCACTAAACTTTTGATTTAAGAATTCTATTCTTGCTCCCTGCAAGATTTCAGAAATCCTAATGGTTTCTCCATTCGCTGTTTCTACTAAACATTCTTGTGGGAGTTTAGTTAATGTTTGATTGAGTAATTTGCAAAAAAAAAGTATTAATAAAACTTTGATTAGCACCAGAGTCAAATAATACTTTAGCAAACACATCATTAACTAAAAACGTACCGGCTATCACGCCCGGAATCATCTTGGCTTCATTTGCAGTCAGAACAAATGCTCTAGCATTTTTAGTAGTCTTATTGCCCATGGCTGGAACTAGTATATAACAATTTATGTAGGATCATAGGAACAGTGTACCAATTGACCATATTTAGGTTGTTATTTACTATTCTGCCATCAGCCTTTATTGTTTGAAAAAAGAGACTATGAGAAAGATTTAAAGAGATGTGAGACAGTGAATTGGGAGGGTCCGATGAAAGAGATCAGACTACGGAGGCGGTATGGAGGTGGAATGGTGACGGGGCGGGTATACCGGTCGTTAAGTACGTGACACGAGCGTTGGTGGTACGAAGGTGGAGGGGAGTGATGGTGGTGGTTCAGCACATCAACTTCATGCAAAGTGTAACACCTCGTAAAATCACGTCTGATAATGTATTGACACGTGTAATAAACCCTAATAAAGTCAAACGTTGAATTTGAGGGACTAATTTTGTGAAAAATCAAAAACTTTGATTATAGAAGGACTAGAAATGTTAACATGCTTATTATAAGCCTCTGAATAACGTTACACGGTAATCATGTTCACAAATGAGCCACTTGTTGGTCAAGAGTAGTCGTTTGCGTAATTAATTGAAAGTTTGCGCGATGACGGGTTAAAAGCGTCAACATGTTAATTCTTACCTCTGAGTGACCTTTTAACAAACCGAGAGCTTCATGATAATTTATTATACTCTCAGGAATGCCTAATATTGGCCATTAAGGGCTTTTATGCCCATAAGTAAAGTTACGCATAACTTTGCAAGTTAGAGGGACTAAAAGTGTCAATATGTTTAATTATACCTCTAAATGACCTTTTTACAAACCCGAAGCATCGCGATGTTTAATAATACTCTCAAGAGTGCCTAACATAGATTAGATAAGGCTTCGATGCTATTAAACGATGATATACGCAAGTTTGCGCATTAGAGGGACCCAAAAGCGTCAACTTTTGAATCTAAGCCTTTTGGTGACCATTTAAGCAAACGAGAGCATAGTAATATTTAAACACATTCTTGGTAATACCCATTATGGGCCATAGAAGGCTTGGATATCATCAAATGACATTTCGCGCTACTTTGTGCGATTTAAGGGAATATTTACGTCAAACTGCAAAAGTATACCGATTCGTATGGTATCGAACCTTCCGGAATATGATCATAAGTTAAACATGCCCTAAATATCCTTTACATAGCTTAGAAATAGGCTTAGAGGTGTTTGGTGCGCAAAAATAAACTTATTTGATCAACAGGGACTAAAAGCGTAAAAAAGTGCATAAGTTTGCATTTTCGCGCATATCTTACGTTCTGAATATATATCCGAACATCCAAAAATGTTATATTCATTAAAATATTTTATTTTAGTGATTGGCTTGATAAAATTCCATTCGTCGCTTAATTTGGATCGTTTTTGCGTTCGTTACGACTTCCGTTGTAATTAACCGAACAATGCAACCGTACGACCAAACGAGCCGACATCTGAGATGTTTTTGAGCATATTTTAAGTTCCCTATACTTTCACTTTATTTTATAGCCTTGAAATGGAGTTAACGGGGCTTAAAAGTGCCAAAAATCAAGTTTTACAAGTGCAAGGACCATTTTTGAAATTTCTGGCAGATACATTGAACTTGGTCCATTTTTGAGGTTTTGATGATTTTAACTCATGGTTTTGCACCCTATGGGCTGGTATTTGATGGTTTTACATGTTCCCATGGTATTCTAAAACCTTGGGCCCAAGTGTAAGGTCATGATTCAAGCACGGTTTACGAGGAACGATCCTAATGGTTTACCGAAATCTATATAAACCCAACACCTTCATTCTCATTCCTCACAATCTGATTCAAATAGCTCTAAGTTGGGGTTTAACACTTCATACCTGAGTGATTTGAATCAAGATCTTTCTAGCTTGGACCCTTTATAAGCTTCTTTCGTTCTTTTATGCGTTTTTAAGCGGGAAAGTTTTGACTTTCTGCTTTGACCAGTCAATGGTCAACACGAAGTTCGTTTGAACTTCATAACGTGAGCGTAATCACGATGGTTATAGTCTCTTGTGACTATACCTACTGATTACCACGTTATTTAGGCTTAGTGACGAGTCATAGTTTCGGTCAAAATGCGCGTTTATGCGTATTTTGCAACCAAACTATTTTTGGGTATCAAGATCCTTTGTCTTGATATCAAACTTGTTTTCTAACTTCGTTAAACATGTTTTAACATGTTTAACTCGTCACTTTAGGTTTAGCGCTTATGTAGGGTCGTAAGATAAGCGGTCTAAACAGCCGCTTAGACTTTCGAACTAGACCCGTTTGGTCGATCATTAGGATCCGACCAAACACAATAGGTGACCATAGTTGTATAGGGAATAACCTTCCAAGGTTATACCTTATGGTTGTTGATGCACTTTGTGTGGACGCGACTCGGCTCGGTTCGACTCGGCATTGAAGACTTGAAAGGACGTCAAAGACTTTAAGACACGAAGATCGAGACAAAGCTACAGCCAAGGGGGAGTTTGTTGGTGCACTTGTGTCTGTACTTTGTCTGTATTTCGTCATGATACAAAACGATGTCTTGTATTAGTCTGAGTTACGTCTTAGGTGTGCTCGATGTAAGCTTGACCAAGTCAACCATCCTCCGGTTTGACTTGGCCAAACAGTTAGCACATTGGTTGTAAGATGTGTGTGTCGAAGGATGAGTAATCGAAGGATTGGTTATATCCTTCGATGAGCTCGAAGGATAAACCTTCGAAAGATATAGATGGACCTCAAAGGATATCATCCTTCGAGGTAAATGTGGATCCTTCGATAGGTTTGAGATCGATAGATGATCTTTCGATCAGTCTATCTGATCCTTCGACCAGACGTGCTGTGATGGATATAAATATCCATGTTTCGTGTTCACTTCATTTCAGAGACAAGAGACACAAAGACAAAAGGACACACAGACACACACACACACGAGAGTTAGAGAGAGTTTGCAAAATACATTTGTAAACATTGAGCTTGTAACCGAACCTTTCATACGTATTAATACAGTGGTGTTAATCGATGAATATTGTGTGTTGTGTATTTGCGTGTTCTATCTCGGTTTGCTTTCCCGGTTGGACTCCGCACAACCGGGTTGGTTTGTACACAAGGATTAGGCGACTAGATCCTCCCCTAGCCGGACCTACAAGTGGTATCAGAGCCTTGGCTCTTTTCCTTGTTAAAAACCGAGTTTATACAAGACTTTGGAGTGTTTTTGGACAAAACTCACTTGGTTTAGCACCCATTTTCTGCGTTTTTCTCGTTTTTCTTGACGTTAAAACGTGTTCTAAACTAACCGGGTGTGTTAAAGGACGGGTTGGGTAACTTAAAAACTTGTTTTTGAAAAGGTTGGTAATTTCCGGCCAAAATTCCGGCTTACTCCGGTGACCGGTTTCTGGATAAAATCTGTCCTTTTTGGGTAATATTTTATTGTTCAAATCTTGTTTTTGGTGAAAGTATGGTCTGACCATACCTTTCTGCCGAAAGATTTCACCAACCCATCACCTTTTTCACCAACCTGTCACTTTTGTCAACTGTGTCAGTGCCGATCGAAGGATATCCTTCGAAGTCGAAAGATCATCTTTCGATAAAAGGAGGTTCGATAGATAATCATCCTTCGAACATCCTTCGAAGTCTGTGACTTATCCTTCGATCCAAGGAATCTTTTCGAAGGATATATCTTTCGATCTACTGCTCTTATTCGAAAGATAAGGATCCTACGATTGGAGAGTCTTTCGAAATAAATTGTTCGAAACTCAACAGTGATCTTTCGAACACTGTTGATCCTTCGAACAAGTTCTGTTCCTTCGATTCTAGTCTGTTTAAGTTTAACAAGTTTGTGTTTTTCAGGTCTTTCGATCAAGGATCCTTCGACTGGTTGTTATCATTCGAGATATTAACATAGTTTGTGAAAATTAAATTTTAAAAAGGGAAAACTTGTTTTTCAATTTTCAAATCAATTTTCACTTAATATATTAATTTTTATAAAATGGGAACAAACGATCAGTGGGATCCAACCGCGTGGACTCAAACAACTTTGACTCCAAAGTCATCAGCTATGCAATCTGCGTCAGATTTCAACAAAACTGCATGGATGCAGGCTATTGCCCCACCTCAAGCTGCAATGATAACTGCAAATCAATGGGCATTGGTCACAAATCAAAGCAGCAGTATTCAAACTATGATGCAGAACGACAGTGAAACTGGTACAAGCACAAAACCGCCAAAGCTAAATCACATCAATGATTGGGGATGGTGGAAAGAAAGGCTGAGAACTTATGTTCAGGGGCAAGGTCAAGATCTATGGATGTGCTTCTTCACCGCATTTGACAATGATTTGGAAGTTGCAGGATCTAATCCAGAAACTTACAGCACTATGTCTGATGATGATAAGAAGAAATTTGAGTTAGAAAAGAAAGCATTCATGATTCTCACACAAGCTCTTCACAGAGACATTTACCACCAGTTTGTTTACTGCACGACTACTAAAAGCTTGTGGGATATGCTCACGTTACGATGTGAAGGAAATGCTCAATCTAGAAAGATCAAGCAAGAATTACTGAAGAAAGAGTTTGAAGGATTCACGTGTATGGAGAATGAGACTTTGGCAGAGTTATCTACAAGGTTCCATCACTTGTTGAGCGAGATGTTTGGTTTTAGAGTCACTGCCACTCCACAAGAAATGGTGAAGAGATTCGCTGATAGCTTACCAGCAAAGTGGAGCGGTTATCTTGAAATTCTCAAAGAAAATGGTGTTCTAGACACAATCACCGTTTATGAGTTAATTCAAAAATTGGAGAACAAGGATGTAGAAGAAAAGCTTAAGGCAAAAAGAACACTAACTCCTCAAAATCTAGAGATGTACTATGGGATTGCAGGAGGTATCAGTGGAGAAAAACCAGCCTCTCAACATGCGAAGCTTCAAACAGCCTTTATCTCAAACACCGGACCTTCCACAACAGATCAGTTTGATCCTTCAGCATACACGATGTATTCAAGACCAGTTTCTTCTTCTCTACAACAGGATGTGCAACCGACAGCTCAGCAGCAACAACCGCAACAGCAAGGGTTTTATGGAAGCTCCTCAAACTTTCAAGCCACTTCCAATCCGAACATAGTCAGATTCGACACTTCCAACTTTTCCAAAGTCAGTGTCGAAATAGCCAAGGAGCATATGGAGATGTTGAACACCTTGGTTAGTGCTTATTGTGGATTGGTCGCAGGTCAGATTGGGAATATCAATCTAACCAATGAAGATTATCAGCAAGTGGATAAAGAAGAGTTTGAGATGATGGATATCAAATGGGCTCTTGCTAGTGCAATTCGAAGAGCAAAGGAGTTTATGGAAAGGACGGGAAGAACCAACTTGAATAGCAACAACAACACCAAGTATGGTTTTGATAAGAATGCTGTCACTTGCTTCAATTGTGGTGAAAAGGGTCACTTCAAGCGGGAGTGTCAGAGGCCATCTCAACATGGAAACCAAAATCCTTTCAGAGGTCAAGGCAACAGGGCAAACCAGAACCAAGTAAGGAACAATGAGCGCACATTGGTGCCTGTCAACAACCAGAGTCCAGCAGGACCATCAAATGCCAACCAGGCACTTGTGGTTCAAGTAGATGAAGGTTGTGATTGGTCAATCCAGTTTGGAAATGATGCTCCAGATGGAACAGCTTGTTTTGCTGAGGTCGTGAAGGATTTAAATCACGCCAGTGGTGGAGAATCTTCCGCCAATGGTGGTGACTCTTCTGAGAATGAAGACTCTTCTGGTTATAGTAGAAGTTCAGATGAAGAATCCTCGAGTTCAGGTGATGATCATGTGGATGAGACATCAAGTGCGTCAGTCGATGCAGATATTGATGAGCTTTTGGAAGAAGCTACAGCAGGAATTGAAAGAAGATCTATTTTGGTGGATCAAGCTGCTTATTCTTCGTCTTCTCTCCATTCAGCCTTTATGGCTAATGTCGACAGTTCATCAAGTCAGGTATGTGTCAATGAACCCATTGCTGTTAGTTGTGATAACTGTGATAGTTTAAATGTTAAATGTGCTGATTTAGAAACAAACATGTCTGAGTTGCAAGGCAAACATGATGCTTTACAAGCTAGTTTGTTTGACTTGCAAGACAAACATGTTTCATTGAATGATGAGTGGTGTGAATTGCAAAGCAAACACGAGGCTTTGCAAGAGAAATATGATGTGACATACAAACACAATCAAGAATTGATTGTAGATCTTTCTAAAGCAACTGAAGCTAACTTGTTTTTAACCAGAAATGAAAAGGAATTTAAAGCAACAATTGCGTCATTAAGACATGATGTTTCAGAATTACAAAAGGCTGTTTTGCGAAAACAACACGCTAACAATAATCTTATTGACACAATTGAAAAGCAAATGGTAGAGTTGGCAACAGCTCGATGTGAATGTGAGACAATTAAGCAGAAACTGGAAAGCTATTCCAATTCCCGCTTTGTATTGGATCACATCATTGACGTTCAAAAGAGAAAGAAAAAGGGGGATACAAAATGTATTGGATTCAAATCATGTCCTCCCCCAATGAATCACAATTACTCCAAATTGCCTGATGACGAGGATATGCCCCGTTTTGAACCTACTGTGCCACTCGGTCTAGATGACTTTACAGCAGGCCTCGGGTTCACAACTGGTGCATCATCCTCGGGTCAATCAGAATCTGAGAATGTGACAGATTCATCGTGTGTTAAGGAACAGAGTCCTCCCATTGTTGAGGATGCTGATTCTTCGGATGATGAATCTGAAGAAATTGTGAAACAACAGTCTAACTCGGTTACAACAGATATTCCAATCGAGAATCACATCCTGTGTGATCCACCAGTGAAACCGAGTAAGACTGAAATGTCAAAAGCAATGGAGTCCCTTGTATCTAGCAGTGAAGAGAATAACTTGTTGTACACGCTCAAAGGAGATAGCAAAATCTACTCTAACAAAGATTTTCCAATTAAAAATGTAAATCAAGATTTAATTGAGCAAATTTTTGAAGGATGTACTGATAAGTTTTTGGGGAACAAAAGTGGCAAAGTTACCGTCACTCAATGTGATCCAATTCCATGTGAACAAATTAGAAAACAATACGGAAACCGAAAACTACCAATTGAGCGAAAACAACAAGTCAACTCCGGAAAGGGTAAGGTACAGGGAAAGAAGGCACAGAACAAGAATGTTCAAGCACCTAAAGTTCAGCAGCCTAAGACTGAACAACCAAAGGTTCAACAACAAAAGGTGCAAAACAAAAGAGCTCCTGTTGAGAAACGAGAACCGAAAATGAACTTTGTTGGATCCACGGGTTCAGACAAACTTGAAACATTTCAGGATAAATCTAACGTTGATTTTATAAAACAAGTTAGAATTTTAAAACGAAATGATCAGAATAATTACACCCAACACACCAACGGATGTGATTTAGGTCCAAGCACGTCTAGATCACAAAGTTCATCGTCTGGTTCTCCGTCTGGTCATCAACATGTTTCTCCGAAGTTTGTAGAGCGGAGAACATGTTTTGAATGTGGGACAGTTGGGCATATTGTAAGATATTGCCCACACGTGCAAAAGCTGAAGTAAAAAACGAGTGCTCCCCAAGAAATCGATTACCGAAAACGATCAGTTTCCCCGAAACAAGACCCACGTGTCTTGAAAGAAAGGGAAAAGAAGTTAAAGCAAAAGAATCAAAAGGTAATTGAAAAGGCCTTAAAATCAAAGGTCAAAGAAGAAAAACCTGTACAAGCAAAATCTGAAACTGTAAAACCAGTAAATGCTAAAACAATAAATTCAAATACTGGTAAAGGACAAACAGCTTGGAAGCAAAAGCAGGTAATTCAATCAGGGGGAGCACCACAGGTTCTTTTTCCTAATCATCAAGTGATTGAAATCACTTTCATTGATGATCTCGGACGACCCAAGTCTGTGAAGGCTTGGGTCCCCCTCTCCAACTAATTTCTGAGTGAGTGTGTAGGATATTCCAGGAGGAACTTTCGATAGTCGTAAGATTGTTGATAGTGGAGCGTCCTTGCACAAGATAGGCGTCAGAAGAAATTGTTGCCTTTGATGGAGAGAAAAGAAAAGGGGAAACAGAGTTGTCTGTCGAAAGAAATTGATAACTTCGACAAAATGAAAATCATTCCAAAAGTGTGATTGTTAAAGGCTTTAATCGGGTCCCCGGGATAGATTCACGTAAAATGTACGCACCTGCAGCACGTCTGGTGTTCAAACTCAACAAGATAAACGTGCAGTGTACATTTCTTCGTGGTGTGATTGAAGAAAATGTGTTTGTTGAACAAACCAACCGGGTGTGCGGATGCCTTGGCTTGGATTGAACAACCGCACACTACTTCTCAAAGAGAAAGACAAAGACCTTCGCTGGTGCAATGTGGAAGACCAGCCGGACCCGGAGGTTTATGATCTTGTTGTTGTGAAGGGATTTCAGTAGCTACAAAATCGACCTTGAAATCCACACCGGGTGGATATCCAGTTTGGGAGAGCACTCAGATTCCTGGCAATGCACGAAGCAGTTGCAGGATACGGTTTTAAAATTCTAATCTCTCTTTTACTTGTCGATATTTAAGCTGCTTTTTGAATTATTATCTCATACAGCACTCTTTGGCCAGACAATGTTGTCATGGTCCGCACCGCTTACCGACATGCCAACTGATTTTTCCAAAATTCGATACATCATTTCTGATTCAAAATTAATTTTGGTAAACGGCATTGAGGTAAAACATGAGTTAACCGACATCGGAAAATCGTTTTTGTAAATATCTTTGTGTTTTAAATTTATCTTAGTTTGTTGATTTTAGGGGGAGTAAATCCAAAATTTGAAAATCCAAAAACATCGAAAAATTTCAAAAACACAAAAACAATAGAAAAACAAAAATGAGTTTCCTGGCGAGCAAAAGAGAAAATGATAGTACATCAGTGGTCTGTCCAAACCTCTTTAAACCTAAACTGAAAAACGATAATAAACTTAAATCGACTGAAGACCAGGTGGGAACCATTCATTGGCATATGGTCTTAGTACCGAAATTTCGTTTGAGAGATTGCCGAGGTTCTGAGATATTCGGTCTTTATGCTGCTTATCATCTGGGTATCATGGTTGTATCTTTTACCGAAAAATAACGGGGACGCAAGTCTAGATCTTCCATGATACCATACATACGTGTACATACTGCATTCGACCTCAATAAGTGATAAACAATCACATGTCCCAAAATAAGTGATAATATATCACATTCATCCGGGAGTCAAGTTCGTTTCTCTGCTGTACGAAAGTACTGACCTGTTCACGGACTTGCTCCTGTGCCCTCATGCATATGAAAATCAAGTTCCTCATCAATAAGTGATTATATCACATAGGGCTTGTTTTTCAATCAAAATAAGTGAGAATCTCACATTATATACGGTCAAACAGATGATAATCGGTATACTCACCGGTAAGATGAACCCTCGTGCATACCTTGATACGGGAATGTGTCGTGATGTGGATGAACACCGGTCGGTAAGTATAAATCATACCTTAACGTATCCCCTCGCCATGATTACATATGATAAGTTGAGCTTATGTGGACAACAATACCGATAATTGTTATAGGATGCTTATCTAAATTTTAACTAATTGAACAAAAAGACCGTTTTGGCATGACCGTACACTGATATGATTCTCTTACCCTCGAAACTCGCAAAAAGATTGTCTGTAAATATTTGTTTACTGCTTTCAGTTTCTGCATCTTTGTATATATTTATTTATTGTTTTCCGTCTTTACTTTTGAAAAATGAAAAATTCCAAAAAGATTTTAGGTGTGTTTTAATATAAACTTTATAAAATCCAAAAAGATTTTGCTTCTAGTTTAATTTTGATTGACTGATGTTGGAACTCGAGTCTATCCTATCCAAAATCCTGATTATAAGCCGGAAAACAATTGCACCTTCATAAATGGTCGAAGTTAACACATTTTGAAAGTTAAAGGATTAAAATTGTACATTTTCTAAACTTTCAAACTGTTGTCGGTTGGTGTTTGATTGAGATTTGATCTCATATGTGTTTTTTGTTTAAGTGTTGACTATATTCCAAGCAGTGTTCTCATTATGCGTTTAGCTTTCTTGCATGTGCAGATGCTAAAGGTGAGGAGAACATGTTCGATGACAAGCTTTGGAATGAAGACACAAAGTGGAGGCACTCAAGTGATGAAGATGATCGAGTTTCCGCTGACCATAATCAACACCACAAGGATCTCAACTTGTAAAGATCAAGACTTTCACGAGCATAACTCAAGGGGGAGCTTATGTTAAGGGGGAGTTTGTCAACACACTTCCTACATGAAACGGGGAGTTTGTTGATACACTTTCTGCCTACGACGTGTGAAGACTTTGAAGATCCTCCGACATGAAAGACACAGAAGACGAACCATCACGAGTAGCGTCCAAGGGGGAGTTTGTTGATGCACTTTGTGTGGACGCGACTCGGCTCGGTTCGACTCGGCATTGAAGACTTGAAAGGACGTCAAAGACTTGAAGACACGAAGATCGAGACAAAGCTACAGCCAAGGGGGAGTTTGTTGGTGCACTTGTGTCTGTACTTTGTCTGTATTTCTTCATGATACAAAACGATGTCTTGTATTAGTCTGAGTTACGTCTTAGGTGTGCTCGATGTAAGCTTGACCAAGTCAACCATCCTCCGGTTTGACTTGGCCAAACAGTTAGCACATTGGTTGTAAGATGTGTGGGTCGAAGGATGAGTAATCGAAGGATTGGTTATATCCTTCGATGAGCTCGAAGGATAAACCTTCGAAAGATATAGATGGACCTCGAAGGATATCATCCTTCGAGGTAAATGTGGATCCTTCGATAGGTTTGAGATCGATAGATGATCTTTCGATCAGTCTATCTGATCCTTCGACCAGACGTGCTGTGATGGATTTAAATATCCATGTTTCGTGTTCACTTCATTTCAGAGACAAGAGACACAAAGACAAAAAGACACACAGACACACACACACACGAGAGTTAGAGAGAGTTTGCAAAATACATTTGTAAACATTGAGCTTGTAACCGAACCTTTCATACGTATTAATACAGTGGTGTTAATCGGTGAATATTGTGTGTCGTGTATTTGCGTGTTCTATCTCGGTTTGCTTTCCCGGTTGGATTCCGCACAACCGGGTTGGTTTGTACACAAGGATTAGGCGACTAGATCCTCCCCTAGCCGGACCTACAATGGTCACTTCGTTTAGTTAGTTGTATGATAGGTAGTTTATATGCGTTAGGTAAATGACCAAAATACCCCTACGGGGCTTAATTTGATTTTAAATTCGTTTTGGGCATATTGGAAGGTATCCTACTGATACCACAACATATTTAAGGTATACTAACTTAGGAAACCTGTTCATGACTCATTTGGTTACCCATTATGCATTTATCGCATTCGGTACGAGTCATGTAACTAGTTTGCATAAATTAACCGAAACGGGTCAAACCTTATCATTTTTACTTCAAAATCCAGAATGTGTTTAGTTTACCCATATTATACAAGTCTTCAAACTTGTCGGGGCTAAACCACACTCTAATCCGGTCTTCGCTTAATCTTGCGTTTGAACCGTATACCTTTCTTTAAAACTAACTGTCACACCCCCAAAATCCACTTGCGGAGTACTACCGCTTGGAGGCGTGACTGACCAGGATCCAGCCACCAATTATACTGAGCATTGATTAGTAGTAAAAGTATTCACCAACCACAGTAGTTAGTAAACATCATATTTTTAAAGTTCTAAAAGTTTGAGTTCTAATGGTAGTTTAAACAAACAGCGGAAGCATAAACCAAACAGTTTCAAAACAAAGTTCATTGTTCAAGATTATTCGAAAACCCAACACACGGGTTAAGACGACCACTACATATCCCCAAGCTGCAAGCTCCTGATTCACTGGTTACCTGCAAAGCATGCAGTAGGGTGTCAACAGAAATGTTGGCGAGTTCACGAGATGTCCAGTTTTAGCTTATCAAAAGAAATGTAGGTTGTTTAGGTAAAGCATTTATAATCACGTCATGGGGAGCTACCCCATATGAAAGCTACTAAACTTGAATTACCGAAACTGTTGACGAGAAGATTTGGTGCCCCAGGTCAATGTCTATCGTCATTGACCGAGATGCAAGGTCTATAGTTCACGCCCGATCTCCCCCGGTCACGGTGTGAGGTTGTCAAACCTAATAGCGCTATCAACTAATAACCCGTTCGCCCCCGGCGATTAATCGGTACTATAAGCAGGGACTTAATGTGATAGAGATTCGTTTAGTGTTGCTAGTTGTGATTTATAAATAATACCCGAACGTATCTCCCCCGGATGTAGTAGTACAAGAGTACCGTTTGCATATTCCCCCAGAAATTACTAGTTTGAAAACATTATTTTGTTGGTTCGTGTCCCTCCCCGGGGACGCATGCTTTTAGTGTGTGAACTCACCTTGGGTTGCTCGGTAGACAGTTTACTTGGTCAAATACGTTGGTCACCACGTCCTAATATGGTTACCAGTATAGGTCAGGTTTGGGTACGGAGATGTCACGTATATTCTACACGTATCTAACACATAGCATGCACGACATAAAATTAACAGAAATCAGCACATGGCATATTTGAACAGATACAAGCCCAAAACATATAGGTCACCTATTCCAGTTTAAATAGTAACAAGCATGAACAGTTCATACATTTTGGCCCAATAACGGAAACAGGCAGCCTAGTCGAGACCAAGAGGTCTCGACTCGAGAACACACAGTTTCGAGTCACAACCGGAGGTTTCAACTTGTCATGATCTGGTTACGAGTCGCAACCGGAGGTTTCGGCTTGTCATGATCTGGTTGCGAGTCGCAACCGGAGGTTTCGGCTTGTCATGATCTGGTTGCGAGTCGCATCCGCCGTAGTCTCGAGTTTTCATGTTTTGGTTGCGAGTCGCAACCGGAGGTATCGAGTCGCAACCTCGGATACGTGCACAAGAATCCTTCTAGAACCTCTGATGTACTAACCAATGAGATTGCAATTTCATGAGATTTTGTACTAACCAACCAGAATGCTTAAACATGTTTTATTGTCTAAATGCAATTCAAAACAGATCAAACCAAACATATTTCAAGTATTCAACAACATTCATAGCATATTCATCAAGTTCTTCATTTAGGTTTTTATCATCATCCTTTATGAACTATAGTATGAACAACAATAGAAACACATCAACAACTAATCCGATTTCCACATGTGTGCAACCTTTTTATCAAGCATTTGATTTCTTAGCCTAAGAGCATATAATCCGATTAGTCATGAACGCTAAGCAACCAAATCTCATGATCATCAACAACTCATGGTTTAAACCACATTCAAACACAAGATAACACTAACTCATTATGTAATATATCCGAAATCAAGACATGTTAACCGATAATCATCATTATATACATACAAATCATCTAACAAGTATGCATATCATCTTCTATATAAGAAACACCTTCATTACATAAAAACAACAACCATCTTCATGTATTATCAACCTAAAGAAAACACTAACCGATAGAGAAGAAAACACCAAGTCGAGAAGGAGGATGAGGATTCGAAGTATCCGGGAGATGATTACGAGCTTGACCGAGTCTTGATGCTTCCGGCTTGAATCCGAGAGAAGGGAAGAGAGATTTGGTGGTGGTGTTCTTGGGTTTTAGTGAGAAGAGAGTGTGAAAGGGAGTGTGAATGGTGGGAGTGTCAAATGAGAGAAGGAGGGCTTGGGCATGGGTTTTATACTCGGTTTGGGTGGTGCACCCTACAATGGTTCCGAGTGGGCTCGTAGGGGGGGTATATGGCCCAATCCGGCCCAACCGTTTCTGTTTACTCGAGACCGAGTGGTCTCAAGTCGGGTTCGGTTCACACATATACATATATATATATATATATCACACATAGCACATTAAGGTAAAACGCAACTTTTCATTTAATAACACATATATACGCATAACGAAATTACAAGGCGTTCACTCGGAAAAACCTAGAGTGTCACATTATCCCCAAGTTTTAAGAACTTTCGTCCCGAAAGTTAAGGCAGCCACTGACAAGCTAGTGCAAATGCGAACGTTTCAACGGGGTGTCACATCATCCCCCCGTTAATTTGGAATTTCGTCCCGAAATTCGGTTGTAGCTTCAGTGCTGGGGGTTTCATTTGGGAACAGCTGGGGATACTTGCGCTTCATCTGGTCTTCCCGCTCCCAGGTAAACTCTGGGCCACGGCGTGAGTTCCAACGAACTCGTACGAGGGGTATCTGGCTACGTTTGAGGGTTTTGATCTCACGATCCGTGATCTCAACCGGTTCCTCCGTAAAGTGTAGCTGTTCGTCAATAGTAAGTTCCTTGTAAGGAATGACGAGTGTTTCATCTGACAGGCACTTCTTCAGATTAGACACATGGAAGACGTTGTGCACAGCACTCAGTTCTTCAGGCAGATTCAATCTGTAAGCGGCCGTACCGATCTTTTCGGTGACTACAAAGGGTCCGACATATCTTGGATTAAGCTTGCCCCGTTTTCCAAAACGAACCACACCCTTCCAGGGTGAGACCTTAAGTAGAGCTCGTTCACCAACCTGGAACTCTTGCGGTTTTCTATCTTTATCAGCGTAGTACTTTTGACGGTCACGGGCTGCCGCCATGCGTTGCCTAATCTGGGCAATCTTTTCTGTGGTGTCGACTACATGTTCCGGGCCTGTGATCTGGCTGTCACCAACCTCAGCCCAGCAGAGAGGCGATCGACATTTACGGCCGTACAATGCCTCAAAGGGTGCTGCCTGAATGCTGGTGTGGTAGCTGTTGTTGTAGGAGAATTCCACCAACGGTAGGTGCTTCTCCCAATTCTTGCCAAAATCGATCACGCATGCCCTAAGCATGTCTTCGAGGGTTTGGATGGTGCGTTCAGACTGCCCATCCGTTTGCGGATGATAAGCGGTGCTCATGTCTAAACGCGAGCCAAAAGATTTGTGCATAGCTTGCCACAATTCAGAAGTAAAACGTGCATCTCGATCAGAAATAATAGAGGTGGGCACTCCGTGCTTCGAAACCACTTCTTTTAAGTATACCTCTGCTAGGGTAGAGAACTTGTCTGTTTCTTTGATAGCCAAAAAGTGTGCAGACTTAGTTAAGCGATCCACTATTACCCAAATAGTGTCATTTCCGCGTTGAGACCTAGGCAGGCCAGTAACAAAATCCATGGAAATCTGCTCCCATTTCCATTGCGGGATCTCTGGCTGTTGGAGTAGGCCTGATGGTTTCTAATACTCAGCCTTGACTCTTGCACAAGTTAAACATTTTCTGACATAGGTTGCTATGTGGGCTTTCATGCCAGGCCACCAATAGGTAGCCCTCAAGTCGTGGTACATCTTATCTGAACCTGGATGCACTGAGTAACGGGACTTATGAGCTTCATCCATCACAAGGTCACGTAAATTTCCATAAAGCGGAACCCATATGCGTCCGGCTACGTAGTAAGCACCGTCTTCTTTTTGTTCCAATCGTTGTCTCGATCCTCGCAGGGACTCAGCCCTGATGTTCTCGGCTTTCAATGCTTCAACCTGAGCATTCCGAATTTGATTAGGGAGGTTCGAGTGGATAGTGAGCTGTAATGCACAAACACGCTTGGGTTTGGTCTCCTTTCTGCTGAGGGCATCGGCTACCACATTAGCCTTGCCTGGGTGATATTTGATTGCACACTCGTAGTCATTCAGGAGTTCGACCCATCGGCGTTGCCGCATATTCAACTCCTTTTGTCCCATTATGTGCTGGAGACTCTTGTGATCAGTGTAAATCGTGCACTTGGTGCCGTACAAGTAGTGTCTCCAAAGCTTGAGCGCGAAGACCACAGCTCCAAATTCTAAGTCATGCGTCGTATAGTTCCGTTCGTGGACCTTGAGTTGTCGCGAGGCGTAAGCAATAACCTTCTCGCGTTGCATCAATACGCAGCCAAGTCCTTGATTAGAAGCGTCGCAGTAAACGACGAAGTCGTCGGTACCTTCGGGTAAGGAGAGGATAGGAGCACTACAAAGGTTCTTCTTTAGTTCCTGGAAGGCAGATTCTTGAGCATCACTCCATTTGTAAGCAACACCCTTCTGAGTGAGTGTCGTAAGTGGTTGAGCGATCTTAGAGAATCCCTTGATAAATCTTCGATAGTATCCTGCCAATCCCAAGAATTGGCGAACTTCGGTCGGAGTCTTAGGTACAGGCCAATTCTTAATGGACTCAATCTTAGCGGGGTCAACATGAATCCCTTCTTGATTGACGATATGCCCAAGGAAATGAACTTCTCTAAGCCAGAAATCACATTTCAAGAATTTGGCGTACAGTTGCTCATTGCGAAGGAGTTCGAGAATAAGACGTAGGTGTTGTTCATGCTCCTCTTGGCTCTTCGAGTAGATTAGGATGTCGTCGATGAACACGATTACGAACCTGTCGAGGTAGGGTTTGCATACTCGGTTCATGAGATCCATGAAGATTGCAGGTGCGTTGGTCATTCCGAAAGGCATAACAAGGAATTCGTAGTGACCATAGCGGGTTCTGAAAGCAGTCTTAGAGATGTCCTCATCGCGGACTCTCAGCTGGTGATAACCCGATCGCAGATCGATCTTGGAATAATAGCTCGACCCTTGCAGCTGGTCGAACAGGTCGTCGATACGGGGAAGTGGATAACGATTCTTGATGGTAACCTTGTTAAGCTCGCGGTAATCAATGCACATTCGGAATGAGCCATCTTTCTTTTTGACGAAGAGCACTGGGGCTCCCCAGGGTGATGAGCTAGGACGGATAAAACCTTTGTCCAGAAGTTCTTGTAGTTGAGTAGAAAGCTCTTTGAGCTCCGCGGGGGCTAACCGATAAGGTGCACGAGCTATAGGCGCTGCTCCGGGAGCTAGCTCGATTTGAAATTCGACCTGACGGTGAGGAGGGAGTCCAGGTAGTTCCTCCGGGAATACCTCAGGATAGTCGCGTACAACTGGAAAATCTTCAATCCTGTTTTCCATTTTCTGTGTGTCGGTAATGAGTGCTAAGATAGCGGTGTGCCCTTTTCGTAGATACTTCTGGGCCTTTAAGAATGAAATGATGCCTGTGACTTCTCCGCTCTTGTCGCCTTGAACTATAAGGGGTTTGCCAGGGGGACGGGGAATACGAATAGCTTTCTCCTGGCAGAGGATTTCAGCTCGATGTTTGGATAACCAATCCATACCAATAATGACGTCGAAGCTTCCAAGAACGATGGGGAAAAGATCGATACAGAAGGTCTGACCAGACAACTCTAATTTGCAGTTACGTATTATGTGTGAGGCCTCGAGGTTTCTACCATTGGCTATTTCAACGGTGTGCTTAGAGCCTAGCGGCGTAAGAGTGAGCTTAAGTTTCTTACTAATACGTAGGGATACATAACTAGCATCTGCTCCGGAGTCAAATAGCATGGAAACATAACGATCATTAAGTAGGAACTTACCCGCTACAACGTTGGGGTCATTCCTTGCTTCCCCAGCTCCAATCACAAAAGCTTTTCCTCTAGCACCATTTCCAGTATTGTTGTTATTGTTCCCAGCACCCTGATTGTTGTTGTTCTGGTTTAACTGAGGACAATTCTTCTTAATGTGCCCCTCAGCTCCGCACTGGAAACAACCCTTGATGTTACCATGATGTTGCTGCTGCTGTGGTTGATTTTGCCTTACGGGATGAGGGCTCCTACAATCTTTGGCCTCATGTCCCATCTTGTTGCACCGCTGGCACTTGTTCTTTGCACAGGGCCCATTGTGATGCCGATTGCACTTGTTACATTTGGGGAGATGGCCCTGATAGCCACCCTACTGCTGAGGGCCCTTGTTGTTTTCAGTCTTCCTTTGCTGGGCCGGGGCCTGAGTAGAGTTAGCATCCTTGCTCTGGTTTCCATCCCACTTTCGTTTGTTATCGCTAGAAGTTCCAGCAGTAGTACCGATCCTCTTGGGCAGCTTGCCCTCTTCCACAGCCTGATTGGTGAGTTTGTGAGCAAGACGTACCACGGGCTGTATGGTATTGAGGTTGGCCGAGGTCACATGGCTCCGGATTTCTGGGACCAAGCCTTTGATGTACAATTCGATCCTTCGATACATAGGTTGGGACATGTTTGGGCAAAGTGCAGCATAGTCGTTGGACTGCTTAGTGTAGGTCTCAATCTCTGATCCGACCATCTTGAGCGCATAGTACTCGTTCTCGAGTTTGTGGATGTCATCCCTGTGACAGTACTCCTCTTTGATCATGTTCTTGAAATCTTCCCATGCAGTAGCATTAGCAGTTTCCAGACCAAGCATCTGAATCTGTGCCTTCCACCATGAAAGCGCGTTTCCTTCAAGCGTACCAGTTGCGTACTTAACCCAGTTAGCAGGGGGACACTCGCAGACAGCAAAGACAGCTTCGGCCTTTTCAATCCAGTGCAGAAGGCCTATGGCACCCTCAGTGCCGTCGAAAGGGAGAGGCTTGCCATCCTTGAAGGTTTTGAAAGTGCACACACGTGGTTGCGCAGGCGCAGGCTGACCTGTTATGAGAAATGGGGCGAATAGGTTTAGAGGTGGAAAGACGATGTGGGGGTAGGATCTAAACATCCTATAGCAACGAGTTTACCTCCAGGGTGAGCTGCGAAAGCTGCAGCCACCGTGTTGAGCAAGTTAGCGAATTGAGCCTGAGTCATGTTAACGCTTCCTCTTCCGCGTCCACTCATTGTCTTCATAACCAGAAAATACAGTATGAGTGTAATATTGTAGCGTAGCGAGAATGAGGTAGAAGAGAAATGTGTATCTATCTAATTAGGCACACTAGTATGTATAGTAGAGCAGTCAATATAAGATAAACAAGCAAGTAAACACAAGTCCGAGCTACGAGGTCTAATGTGCCGAGTCTTGCCCTTGGAGTGTAGTGTCGTCACGAGTCACGGGTTATAGTCTGGTTTTTCTCAAAAAGAGACTTTCCTTTTTAAAACCAAGTTCACTATAACCAATGGCTCTGATACCAATCTGTCACACCCCCAAAATCCACTTGCGGAGTACTACCGCTTGGAGGCGTGACTGACCAGGATCCAGCCACCAATTATACTGAGCATTGATTAGTAGTAAAAGTATTCACCAACCACAGTAGTTAGTAAACATCATATTTTTAAAGTTCTAAAAGTTTGAGTTCTAATGGTAGTTTAAACAAACAGCGGAAACATAAACCAAACAGTTTCAAAACAAAGTTCATTGTTCAAGATTATTCGAAAACCCAACACACGGGTTAAGACGACCACTACATATCCCCAAGCTGCAAGCTCCTGATTCACTGGTTACCTGCAAAGCATGCAGTAGGGTGTCAACAGAAATGTTGGCGAGTTCACGAGATGTCCAGTTTTAGCTTATCAAAAGAAATGTAGGTTGTTTAGGTAAAGCATTTATAATCACGTCATAGGGAGCTACCCCATATGAAAGCTACTAAACTTGAATTACCGAAACTGTTGACGAGAAGATTTGGTGCCCCAGGTCAATGTCTATCGTCATTGACCGAGATGCAAGGTCTATAGTTCACGCCCGATCTCCCCCGGTCACGGTGTGAGGTTGTCAAACCTAATAGCGCTATCAACTAATAACCCGTTCGCCCCCGGCGATTAATCGGTACTATAAGCAGGGACTTAATGTGATAGAGATTCGTTTAGTGTTGCTAGTTGTGATTTATAAATAATACCCAAACGTATCTCCCCCGGATGTAGTAGTACAAGAGTACCGTTTGCATATTCCCCCAGAAATTACTAGTTTGAAAACATTATTTTGTTGGTTCGTGTCCCTCCCCGGGGACGCATGCTTTTAGTGTGTAAACTCACCTTGGGTTGCTCGGTAGACAGTTTACTTGGTCAAATACGTTGGTCACCACGTCCTAATATGGTTACCAGTATAGGTCAGGTTTGGGTACGGAGATGTCACGTATATTCTACACGTATCTAACACATAGCATGCACGACATAAAATTAACAGAAATCAGCACATGGCATATTTGAACAGATACAAGCCCAAAACATATAGGTCACCTATTCCAGTTTAAATAGTAACAAGCATGAACAGTTCATACATTTTGGCCCAATAACGGAAACAGGCAGCCCAGTCGAGACCAAGAGGTCTCGACTCGAGAACACACAGTTTCGAGTCGCAACCGGAGGTTTCAACTTGTCATGATCTGGTTACGAGTCGCAACCGGAGGTTTCGGCTTGTCATGATCTGGTTGCGAGTCGCAACCGGAGGTTTCGGCTTGTCATGATCTGGTTGCGAGTCGCATCCGCCGTAGTCTCGAGTTTTCATGTTTTGGTTGCGAGTCGCAACCGGAGGTATCGAGTCGCAACCTCGGATACGTGCACAAGAATCCTTCTAGAACCTCTGATGTACTAACCAATGAGATTGCAATTTCATGAGATTTTGTACTAACCAACCAGAATGCTTAAACATGTTTTATTGTCTAAATGCAATTCAAAACAGATCAAACCAAACATATTTCAAGTATTCAACAACATTCATAGCATATTCATCAAGTTCTTCATTTAGGTTTTTATCATCATCCTTTATGAACTATAGTATGAACAACAATAGAAACACATCAACAACTAATCCGATTTCCACATGTGTGCAACCTTTTTATCAAGCATTTGATTTCTTAGCCTAAGAGCATATAATCCGATTAGTCATGAACGCTAAGCAACCAAATCTCATGATCATCAACAACTCATGGTTTAAACCACATTCAAACACAAGATAACACTAACTCATTATGTAATATATCCGAAATCAAGACATGTTAACCGATAATCATCATTATATACATACAAATCATCTAACAAGTATGCATATCATCTTCTATATAAGAAACACCTTCATTACATAAAAACAACAACCATCTTCATGTATTATCAACCTAAAGAAAACACTAACCGATAGAGAAGAAAACACCAAGTCGAGAAGGAGGATGAGGATTCGAAGTATCCGGGAGATGATTACGAGCTTGACCGAGTCTTGATGCTTCCGGCTTGAATCCGAGAGAAGGGAAGAGAGATTTGGTGGTGGTGTTCTTGGGTTTTAGTGAGAAGAGAGTGTGAAAGGGAGTGTGAATGGTGGGAGTGTCAAATGAGAGAAGGAGGGCTTGGGCATGGGTTTTATACTCGGTTTGGGTGGTGCACCCTACAATGGTTCCGAGTGGGCTCGTAGGGGGGGTATATGGCCCAATCCGGCCCAACCGTTTCTGTTTACTCGAGACCGAGTGGTCTCAAGTCGGGTTCGGTTCACACATATACACACACACACACATATATATATATATATATATATATAATATATATATATATATATATATATCACACATAGCACATTAAGGTAAAACGCAACTTTTCATTTAATAACACATATATACGCATAACGAAATTACAAGGCGTTCACTCGGAAAAACCTAGAGTGTCACATTAACCGCTCTAAGTTTAACTTAAGTAAGACCCGTTAGGAATCTAATAAGTTAATTAAAACCTTCGTTCCAGATTTAGGAGACCAGTAAAAGATACTTGCACTTGCTGATTTGTACGGGTGGGATAAATTTATATAATTTGCTCAGGTAAATACCTTTAACTTATTTTCCCTTATACGGGCTTGGGGTACGGTATATAAAATACCGCTTGGTCGGGCATTGAATTGTTAATCATATGAAGGTTAATTTAGTGAGATGACCCGTTTAATCTGTTTTGTTTGTTTAAAGCCTTTGGGGGGTTAATGACCATGTCCCGGATATCCTTGGCATCATTCATTGAAATGGCCACGACCTAAGCACGAGGTGTAGGCATACACCTGCCGGTGCGTATATAAAAAGATATAACCGCCTGTTCGAGAATAACTCGCCGCAGGATTATATTATGCGGTGTGTCAATTAATCCTTAACCCAGTTTTTAGCCTGGGCTGCTGAACGTATAATAAACACGTAATTCTTTAACAAGTTTATTTTTAAATAATCATCCCAAGTTATAAAAGATATTTTGTGCCTTGTGCATTCAAACCAAATTTTTTTAAACATTTTCAAAATGAGTCGGTTAATTGTATTTACCAGTGAAAACTGACGTATTTTCCAAAAAGGTTAAGTGCAGGAGCTAATCGGAATAGGCTGGCTACTCCTAGCATCAATAAAGAGTCTTGCAAGCTTAGATATTTATAAATCTGCTGAACAGTGTTTCTTTTAACTTTGATCCGCCTGTGGATCCTTTACAACCGTTTTTGTAATAAATGATATTAATTCCATTCGGTTTGTAATGTTTATATCTTTCGACTTCCGCTGTGTATATAATCTGTGATAAATTGTCTATGATGATATCAACTACGTCATGATACTCCCCACTGGGCCCACTGGTAATACGTGGAAATATCGGGGTGTGACACAAAGGGAGTGACGATGGTGGTTTTACCGCAAAATGCCTCGCCGCCGCCACTTAAGCAAGTCGTTTGTTATTATAGGGGAATGTGGGTGACTAGAACTCGATTTAGAGAGAATTGTGGAGTTTAGGGGTTTTGTGTCAAAGGCAAAAGTCAGTCGATGGATCTCTAGATAACTTGGGATACGAATCCACTTACCATGTGACAAAGTGAATATTAGAAAAGTAAAATAGGAAGCGAATTAGGATATGCTTGATGCAAATGATAACATTTCTCCACATTAACTGAAAAGTTATATACCTTGAAATATTTCTTTGTATACTTATTTTAAAAACTATGTTCGTTTATTCTTCATGTAGTAACTAAATCAATTTTCTAATGCATATTTAAACCATTGAATATTCTAAAGTAAACAAAATGTTTGATTCCTTGAAATATTCCTTTGTATACTTATTTTAAAAACTATGTTCGTTTATTCTTCATGTAGTAACTAAATCAATTTTCTAATGCATATTTAAACCATTGAATATTCTAAAGTAAACAAAATGTTTGATTCCTTAAAAGAGTTAATTATAATTTATGAGCCTTAGCTTTATAATTCCTCATTTTATCACGGTAACTCGCTTTAACGTTTCGACGATATTTTTTCATAGTTTTTTGCCCTAAGTTTACTCAACCGCTTATGAGCGAACAATAATATTGCCGGTACGGTATCGGTCTTCGCTTTTATGTTTTCTGACAAACCAAACCGATAAAGACCAAAATCCTGCCATGTTGGGTGAGGAAAAAACGAGTATACACCCGCCGCGCAGCGCGGGGAAAAACCTAGTTTAAATACAAATACTATAAACATTAGACAATTAATCAGTTCATTGCCATATTATAATAGATCGTTTCCATCCAACCTACGCCTAAACCCCCGCCCCATACCCCATAGTCTAACAGACTCATTTGCGGCGTGAAGCCAATTTTTAAATAAACTATGATTATTGTGTATACTACATTAAAATTTCTGACATTACTATTACTGATCAATAAAATCAATATCTCTAAAAATGGGAGTGTCAAATTCTTTTATGGTAAAAAATTCATTTATTTCCATTATTTTGAAAGAACAAGAAGAAAACAAAGAAAACAGAGGATCTGTTGAATTTCAAGTAGTAAGTTTCACCAATAAGATACGGAGACTTACTTCACATTTGGAATTGCGCAAAAATGACTATTTACCTCAGAGAGGTCTGAAGAAAATTCTGGGAAAACGTCAACGGTTGCTGGCTTATTTGTAAAAAAAAAAAAAAATAGAGTGCGTTATAAAGAATTAATAGGGCAGTTGGATATTCGAGAAAGAATTAATAGAGTGCCCACTAAGTTACCAACATCGATCTTAAAGTTCCGAATAGCAATGACGTCACTTATCTTAAATTTGGCATAGTTATAATCACGCAAATATGCCTAGGGGTGTTCATGGGTCGGTTTTATCCTTAAACCATAACCGTGATGTCGGTTAATGGATAACCATAACCGATCGGTTATGGTGGTTATGGTTATTCGATTTTGATGGTTTTAGCGGGTCGGTTATGGGTGGTTAACCGTGTATTTAGCTTTGCTAAAAATAGCTTAATTTTTTTAATATGGAATAAATTGTTATTGTATATTTGTATATATAATACATATAATCTATAATATTAATACCAATTATTATCGAATATTGAAATAAAGTGATATGATACATTCCATAAATTCAAATAAACATCCAACTAAAACCACAAAACAATATGAAAAACCTATAAATATCTTCAATAATATAAAAACCCTCCTCAAATTTTTCTAACGCCCTAATATATTTTAAAATACCCCTATATGTCTCTAAATACACCCCGTATGTGAAAACCGAGCCCAAAATATGAAATGTAATTAAAAAACAAGATTTTTTAGGCGCTCGCGGGCCGCGTAGCCATTGGCTAACCCTTACGCGGGCCGCGACAACTTAAAGGTCAGGCGAACCCCTGTGTTGACACGTGTCATAACGCGTGTTGAACCTAGTCATAACCCGGATCAGCTACAACCTAAACCTCCTACGACGCGGGCCGTGTAGGCCTTGGCCTAACCTTACGCGGGTCGCGAGAAACCCGTTTTCAGCCCTATAAATAGCGGGCAACGGGCCTTCAGTCTGTTCGCTCAAATCTTTTCTTTCTAAATGAATTCTGAAGTAGTAGGTATAATATACGGGTATTATATCCCCCTAATTAACAAGGTTCTGCTCCGTTGTAAGTATTATAACCCCAGTTTCATATTAGATACTCTGCCCGATTGATCCAGGGTTCCGTAACAACTGTCGTGGTTCTGCCCGACGTAGTTGTTGGAATACCGTCTCGGGGAGGGTATCGTTAATATAATTAAAGGGTTATTATACTAACATATGTATAATTGTGTAAATTATAGATTAACACCAGGAAACCCTAGAAGAAGTCTAAAACAACAATGCGGGTTTATCCTCTAGTTGTAAACCTTTTTGTAATCTGTTTTACAAAACCTTAAACGTTTTACAATGTGATTAAGCGGTGATTGAGTCTTTGTAGTTCTTCAATTACTGCCGCTATGTTGGGGTTTTGTATACAAAATGTGGAACACGTTACCATTGGACAACGAGTTAGCTAATGTGTAATATGACCCACCAGTCCGGATTGACAGTACTGAATGAGTAATTGTGTAGAAATAAACAATGTGATCGCTCTCAATACTGTGTTAATTAATAAAACTCTTCTTGATTAAACTGGGATTCACTCACCAGTATTTCCCACTGATAAATGTTTTTAAAACGCGTTTCAGGTAACACCATGTAACAACCAATTAGTAAAAAGCCAGCTGGGGAGCACTGATGGCTTGGAAAAATGTGGCTATAAAAGTTACCAAAAAGACGATGTTTTAAATTCAATAAAATATGGTTTATCCCTATAAACATATTGTAATAAAGAAACTTGGGTTTTACCCATGTGATTATTAATATAAAATATGGTGGTTTTACTCTGATAAACATTTCCCAACTACGGTCCTGATGTAATTTCCGCTGCCAAATTAATAACTGATACCACCACAAACGAATGTTCGCGGCCGCCCGTTCTCGGGACAGGTAACGGGGCGGGGGTTGCGACAAATAAACAATATCAAATATTAAAAATATGGTGAAATGTCCTAAATCCTACGAAAATTTACTACATGTCGGTTCGGTTATTGTGGGTATGGAAAAAATGATAACCATAACCGACCCGCTACTTTCGGTTTTCAAAAAAACCATTAACCGACTCACCAGTTTTTTATTTGGTTTGGTTTTTTTGGTTTGGTTTTGTCGGTTAATTCGGTTATGGTTCGGTTAATTCGGTTTGTTGCACACCCCGAAATATGCCCATTGGTTACCACGCCCCCTGGCGCTACCTTGATATGCATCGACCATTCGACCATGACCATAACGGGTATGCAATAAGAAAACACTAACATCTATATCTAAGATGCTAATTATATAACCTTACAAAAAGTAACTTGGGGTATCTTAGGTTAACTTAATAGTTGTGTCTCTTTACATCACACACGCATACCCCTTTGCTTAACACTTGGTATGTGTATGACATAGAACCCAAATACATAAACCACAAAAGCTTCATAAGCAAACCATTAACACTCACAAAAGCTAGGCTTACAACTGAAAAAAACATAACCACAAACGAAAAAAATACTAAACAATCTGACAATGTCGTGTTGAAATGATGGCGGTGCATACGATGGATATTCCGACAAGTGTGTGAGGCTAGCAATTACAGGGTTTCAAAGGAGTGTGTTTGGGAAGGCATTAGTTATAATAAAAGAGTTAATTACCCAAATAGTCCTTGTGGTTTAACAAAAGTAACACCTTTTTGTACTAAGGTTTCAAGTAACAGATGTAGGTTCTATTATTTCAATATTGTAACATCTTTGGGGTTTAAGGCTAACTTCCGTTAGTTTTTTTTACTTTGTTAAGTTAAAGTAAAATAACACATATACCCTTTTATAATTAGAGGGATAATATATGTACTAAACACTATTTATTTATAGGGTATAAATAACTAGCTCCAAGTACAACCAAAGTACGTTAATCGACATGCGGCCTTCACCAAGCCCGTAACACCTTGTAGTTTCTGGGTCGGATCTCATCCTTTCATGGTTTGGTAGCCAAACCTTATGTCTGGTACTATTGGTGTAATCTCTACAAATCCCCCAGTCTACTAAGTATGTGTCGCAACCCCCGATCCCTATCTACCGGGAACGGGCGGCCGCGAGCCAGTTTCGGTGGTATCCGTATGTTTAACCGTTTTGGCAGCGAAAATTTTCATCAGGACCGTAGTTAGGAAATATTTTATCAGAGTAAAACCACCATATTTTATATTAATAATCACATGGGTAAAACCCATGTTTCTTATTACAACATGTTTATAGGGATATATAACAACTCTAAAGAAAACCGACACCCTCAAATTATTTTTGACACCCCAATATATTTTAAAATATCCTAATATGTCCAAAAAATACACCCCATACGTGAAAACGGACCCCGAATACCTTAAATATTATTAAAAATAATCAAAAATCAATTTTTGGGTTTTATCGCGGGCCGCGTAGACCCCTTAGGGATCTTATGCGGGCCGCTAGAGATCAAAAACGCGGCAAATCCATGTGCTGACATGTGTCCGACTCGTGTTGAACCTATAAGCTGACCCGGATCACCTACGCCTTTGACCGGGTTTGACGCGGGCCGCATAGCCCGTTGTTAACCTTTACGCGGGCCTCGTAAAAGTGAAAGTCAGGCCCTATAAGTAGATGGCCTCGGATCTTCAGTCTGTTCGCTCACTTTCTTTTCTCAATCATGAAAATCTGATAGAAGGCATAATATACGGGTATTATACCCCCCTAAATAATGAAGTTCTGCTCCGTTGTAAGTATCATAACCCCTGGATACGTATTAGATACTCTGCCCGATTGATCTAAGGTTCCGTAAGGCTGTCGTGGTTCTGCCCGACGTAGTCGTTGGAATGCCGTCTCGGGGAGGGTATTACTAATGTTAAAATGGGTTATTATACTAACACGTGTGCTTTCGTGTAAATTATAGATAATTCTCAGGAAACCCTAAAGGATAATCTAAGACAGCAATGTGAGTTGATCCGCTTTTTGTAAACTTTTTGTTAACTGTTTTTACAAAACCTCATACGATTAATTATATATTAAACAGTTATTGAGTATTTGTAAGGAAGGATACAATTATCGTGGGTATGTTGGGGTTTTGTATAAAAAATTTGTTACTGGAGGGGTAACATTTCCACAAATCGGGTCTGACAGTACCACGAGTGATAATTGATATAACTTGGAAACAAATATAATTGCGAGATCGCCCTCAATACTGTACAATGGTTTTTATTTAAATTTGATTAAACTAGGATTCACTCGCCAGTATTTCTCACTGACAAAATGTTTTTAAACGCGTTTCAGGTAACAAATTATGAAAGCCAAATAGAAGCCAACTAGACAACACTGAAGGCTTGGAAAAGTGGCAATAAAGTTACCTAAAATAAAATAGATATTTTTATTAAATAAAATAGGATTTATTCCTATGAAAATGTGTGTACTACAAACTTGGGTTTTATCCCATGTGTTTAATATTATGAAAATGCGGTATTTTACTCTAATCCAATATTTCCTAACTACGGTCCTGATGAAAATTCCGCTGCCAAATTAGACAAACACGCGATACCACCGAAACTAGCTCGCGGCCGCCCGTTCCCGGGGATTTGGGATCGGGGGTTGCGACAGAAGGTGGTATCAGAGCTAAGCCACTGATTCAGCCACAGAAGTGTTCTGCTGACATCAAAATTCAATCTGTTAGGAAATAAATTGCGGGAATACATGCATAATTGTATTTCTTGTTATGTGTTATTTGACTATTTGTTAGTTTACAGTATGAGCCACCAAGGACCATCTGACTCGTATCGTCAATTGTTTAGTTCGCCTAGAAGCGAAGGCACCTCCTCTTCTCAGCCTGCCCTCTCAGGGTACTCTGCTGATACAGAAGAAGGAATATTCGTATTTAAGGCTCAGTCAGAGGAGCCATTTCCTCAGAAAAAGAGGGGATGGTTTAGTCGAGGGGTACACGAGCGTAGAAAGCGTATGAAAAAGTTACAAGACCAGAGAGCACTAGCAGCAGCCAAAAGAGAAATCGATGCCTATGCCCAGGATATGATTAATAGGGGTATAGCCAACATCCACATTCTATCAACCACTGCAGCTGACCCTAACCTGGAACAATTGATAGCACCCCAACCACCACTACCAATCCCTGACCAACCAATGGAAATAGGAACCCTGAAAATCAAGTAGAAATGCATGACTTCAATCCGGAAGAAATACCTAGGGTACCAGCACCAAACCCATTAGACCCAAATTACGACCCATGGTGGGACGATAATAGGGACTATGTGCAACGATACCCCGATACATGAAGACATGCCCATGCCAAACATAGGAACCTACCCAGTTTTGGATCCTTTAGATCCCTATTACCACGATGAATACATTAGGGAGACTTTAGAAGATCCTTAGCCATTCCAGGCACCTACATCCCCACATCAGGAACCCGCACCCCAGATTCCGAACCCAATGAGTGCAGACAATGTACAAGAACTTAGGACATTTGGTGAGGAAATTTTAGAAAGTAGTGAACGAATGAGACATGTGGGAGAGCGACTCGTCTGGAAGTATGACGAGCGCAATATGGATTTCTGGATGAATCCATATCCATGAATGTGATGGTGGGAACAGTAATAGTAATAATAATAATAAAATATGTGTGTACGGATGCCTACTACTATTAGTGTAATTTTATTTCAGTTGGTATTGTAATTTTAATTTCAGTACTGGTGTGTAATAGATGCATACTATATGAATAGAGTAAAGTCGCAATGATTGACGCTTTTGACCAAAATGCGTGTCATGTGATTATCTATATTAAATATTATTTTGTGATATTAATATGTGGTAAATGTTTAAAATTCAGATGGCCGACAAAGGAAATCAAGAAAATCTGAAAAACGATAACCAGAGTAACATTAACTAGGTTAATGAGAATCCAAGCATCAATAACAATGGGAACCAAATGGATAATAGTGCCGTCCAACACATAGTGGCACAAGGAATCATAGATGCAATGCCATTTATTATTCAAACGGTTCAGGAAGCGAATAATAAAAGTAAACATAGCAGTAAACGACCAATTGAACCAGAAGACAACGTAAACAATGGACCCGTACTTCAAGCGCCCATTCCCAAAAGAAGAAGAACCATGCCTTATGGTTGTTCTTACAAAGAATTCTGGTCCTGCAAACCAATAGAATTCTCGGGCAATGAAGGACCAATTGCAGCTCTACGCTGGATAGAAAAGACTGAGGCTATTTTAAAAATAAGCAAGTGTGCTAAAGAAGACAAAATAATGTTTGCTTCTAATTTATTTAAGAACCCAGCCTTAGAATGGTGGAACACTATCCTCCAGTCAAGAGGAAGTGATAGGGTATATATCATGGAATGGGAAGAATTTAAGAATATGGTAGAAAGGAAATTCTGTCCTCCCAATGAAAAGGAACATATAGGGAATAAGTTTCTAAACCTAAGGATGATCGGGGTAGATAGTAAGGGTTATACTACTACATTCTTTGAATATGCTAGAATAGTACCAACCCTTGCATCACCTGAACAAGTATTAATCTCCCGTTACATCTGGGGGTTAATTGGAGAGATTAGACATGTAGTCAAGGCAGCTAGACCTCAAACTATAGAAGAAGCCGTAGAACTAGCAAACACCTTGACAGATGAATTAATCCGTACTAGAGAAGAAGACATGAGGATAAACCTAACCCAAAGGCTTACCCAAGAATTCCGTTCTGGGAATTACAACCGTAAGAATATGGGTTCTACCTCTGCACCATTCTGCAAGGTCTGTAAGAAAAAGCATTCGGGAAAATGCTCCACTCATTGCAATTTCTGCAAAGCACCCAGGCACAAGGAAGAAGATTGCACGAGGAAATCCAGTAATGGACTGTGCTTCAACTGTGGAGAAAAAGGTCACATCAAGCCAAACTGTCCGAAATTAGCTCCAGTTGTGAACAACAGGAACACTAAAAATGCTAGAGCATTCGTGCTGACTGCAGATGAAGCTAAGATGATTCCAGACGTGATAACTGGTACGCTTTTAGTTAATGATGTTTTTGCTAAAGTATTATTTGACTCTGGTGCAAACCAAAGTTTTATTAATACTTCATTTTGCAAACTTCTAAACCAGTCATTAACTAAACTACCACAAGAATGTCTAGTAGAGACAACTAATGGAGAAACTGTTAGGATTTCTGAAATCTTGCAGGGAGCTAGAATAGAATTTTTAAACCAAAAGTTTATGGCAAACCTTTATCCCATGAATCTGGTAGGATTTGATGTTGTTTTAGGAATGGATTGGTTAATAGTCAATTAAGCCAGTATTTTATGTGATCAAAATTCAATTCAAGTAAATTCACCAAAAGGTGAAAAGATCACTATTAAAGGAGATAAGCCCTCTAGATCCACTAAATTCATCTATGTGATGAAAACTGTGAGTTATATAAGAAAAGGGTCTATATCGTATTTGATTTCCATAATCACTAACACTAAAGGAAAAGAATTAAAAGACATTCCAGTAGTGTCTCAGTTTTCAGATATATTTCTAGAAGAATTACCAAGACTACCGCCAGATAGAGAAGTTGAATTCAGAATTCACCTGCTACCAGGAACAACACCAATTGCTAAAGCACCTTACCGTTTGGCACCCGCCGAAATGCAGGAACTGAAGAAACAGTTAGATGAATTATTAGAGAAGGGATTCATACAGCCAAGCTCATCGCCATGGGGAGCGCCAATTTTATTCGTTAAAAAGAAAGACAGATCAATGCGTATGGAATTTACTACCGTGAATTGAACAAAGTCACGATTAAGAACCGGTACCCATTACCAAGAATCGATGATCTGTTCGATCAATTGCAAGGAGCTCGTTTTTTCTCTAAAATCGATTTAAGTTCAGGATATCATCAATTAAAGGTACAGGAAGAGGATATTCCTAAAACCGCCTTCAGAACAAGGTATGGCCATTATGAATTTACTGTCATGCCATTTGGTTTAACCAATGCCTCAGCTACATTTATGGACATAATGAACCGAATATGTAAGCCATATTTGGATAAATTCATAATTGTCTTTATAGATGACATTGTCATATATTCTAAAAGTAAAGAGGATCATGCAAAGCATTTGCGCTCACTTTAAGTCTATTAAGAAAGGAAAAACTTTATGCTAAATTTTCAAAATGTGAGTTTTGGTTAGAACAGGTACAGTTTCTTGGACACTTAGTGAACCATGAAGGAATTCACGTGGATCCCACAAAGATCGAGGCGATTACTAAATGGAAGACTCCTGAATCACCAACAGAGGTTAGAAGTTTCTTAGGATTGGCCGGTTATTATAGAAGATTTATTCAAGACTTTTCTAGAATAGCCATTCCTTTAACTAAGTTAACCTGTAAATCCATTAAGTTTGAATGGGGACCAAATCAAGAAGAAGCATTTAGAATTCTTAAGCAAAGATTAACCCATGCACCCATACTAGCGTTACCAGAAGGAACTGAAAACTTTATAGTCTATTTGTAGGTCCACCCGGAGGATCGAGTAACCTCTATTCCCTGTTTTCCGACAAACCCAAAAGTGCAGAATCCAAACGGGTAAGTTAAACCAAGTTACGAACACGTAAGACATAATATTCAACGATTAACACTCAATGTATTAATGCTAGAAAACGGTTACAATGCGGTGTTTACAAATGGTCTCTGTAAACTCTCAGTGTGTGTGTTACAATGTGTTCGCTCAGTGAAATCTATTCAGACTTCTCTTATGTTTCTGTTCGTTGTCTGTGTTTATATAGTGAAACACATCAACGAAATCAAGATTGCGACGAAATCCCTTGGATTTCGTCACATGTGTGTTTTTGCCATAATATCTTGACGAAGTCAAAGTGATTTCGTCACTTTGATGTTGGGCTTGGTCTTCGTCCAATTGATGTAGCAGCCCAAGTATTTGAAAAAGTCCACAAACAAGTCTTCGGCCCAAATAAGGATTCACGACCCAGATCATTTCTGTTATAAGACTTTTACCAATTTCAACATAAGACAAATGCTTGTGACATCATCATGACATCACTAAGGTGATGTGTAAACGGGAATGGCTTGCGGCGTTCCGAGCTTCGCGTGTCGAACTCTGGGGCGCACGACTGAGGAATGTCGTGACGTTGGGCTGGAGCCGGACCTAACCGAGTCGACCCGAACCGAGTCGAGTCGCGTCCACATAAAATGTACCAACAAACTCCCCCTTGGACGCTACTCGTGAGGTTCGTCTTCCGTGTCTTTCATGTCTTTCATGTCTTTCATGTCGGAGGATCTTCAAAGGTCTTCACTTATCACAATCAGGGAGTGTATCAACAAACTCCCCCTTGGATGCTGCTCGTGAATCTTTTGAACTTCAAAACATTAGATCCTTGTGGTGTTGAAAAGTGGTCAGCGGCAACTCGATCATTTTTATCCTTTGAGTGCCTCCGCTTCGTGTCTTCATTCCAAAGCTTGTCATCGAACATGTTCTCCTCGCCTTTTGCTGATTATGATGTCGCATCTGCACATACAAGAAAGCTAAACATGTAATGAGAACAACCGTTTGGAATATAGATGAATTAAACAAACAACACATATGAGATCAAATCTCAATCAAACACCGACCGACAACAGTTTGAAAGTTTAGAAAATGATCAGTTTTAATCCTTTAACTTTCAAAACTAGTTAACTTCGACAGTTTATGAAGGTGCAATTGTTTTCCGGCTTACAATCAGGATTTTAGGTAGGATAGACTCGAGTTCCAACATCAGTCAATCAAAAATAAACTAGAAGCAAAATCTTTTTGGATTTTAAAAAGTTTAGATTAAAACACACCTAGAATCTTTTTGGAATTTTTTTTTTTTGAAACTTTTCATTTTTTAAATGTAAAGACGGAAAGCAATAAATAAATATATACAAAGATGCAGAAACTGAAAGCAATAAATAAATATTTACAGACATTCTTTTTGCGAATTTCGAGGGTAAGAGATTCATATCAGTGTACGGTCACGCCAAAACGCTCTTTTTGTTCAATTAGTTAACATTAAGATAAGCATCCTATAACAATTATCGGTATTGTTGTCCACTTAAGCTCAACTTATCAGATGTAATCATGGTTAGGGGATACGTTAGGGTATGATTTATACTTACCGACCGATATTTATCCACACACGACATATTCCCGTATCAAGGCATGCGCGAGAGTTCATCTTACCGGTGAGTATACTATTTATCATCTGTTTGACCGTATAAAAGATGTGAGAAACTCACTTATTTTGATTGAAAACAAGCCCTATGTGATAGAATCACTTATTGATGAGGAACTTGATTTTCAGATGCATGAGGGCACAGGAGCAAGTCCGTGAACAGGTCAGTACTTTCGTATAGCAAAGAGACGAACTTGACTCCCGCAAAGAATCTGTGATATATTATCACTTATTTTGTTTGGACATGTGATTGTTGATCACTTATTGAGGTCGAATGCAATATGTACACGTATGTATAGTATCATGGAAGATCTAGACTTCGTCTCCGTTTTGTTTCGGTTTGATACAACCATGATACCCAGATGATAAGACAGCATAAAGACCGAATATCTCAGAACCTCGGCAATCTCTCAAATGAAATTTCGGTACTAAGACCATATGCCAATGTGCGGTTCCCACCTGGTCTTCAGTCGATTTAGGTTTATATCGCCCTGCACACTTTAAAATGATTGTGAGCCTACCGATACATCTTATATAGAGCTGCTTATCGTTTTTCATTTTGCATTTTGCATTTTGCATTTCAGTTCGAAAAGGTTTCGACAGACCACTGATTTACTATCATTTTCTCTTTTTCTCGCCAGGAAACTCATTTTTGTTTTACCATGTTTTTGGGTTTTGAAATTTTTTGATGTTTTTGAATTTTCAAATTTGGATTTACTCCCCCTAAAATCTACAAACTATGATAAATTTTAAAAACAAAAAGGTATTTACAAAAACGATTTTCCGATGTCGGTTAACTCATGTTTTACCTCAATGCCATTTACCAAAATTAATTTTTGATCTGAAATGATTTATCAAAATTTTGGAAAAATCAGTTGGCACGTCGGTAAGTAGTGCGGACCATGACAACATTGACGAGTTTTATAGTAAAAACAATCACGTGTGAGGTGATATTCGAGATCAACGTGTCAGGCCAAAGAGTGCTACGAGAGGATAACAATTTATAAAGCAGCTTAAATATCGACAAGTATAGGAGAGATTAGAAATTTAAAACCGTATCCTGCAAGTGCTTCGTGCATTGCAAGGAATCTGAGCGTTCTCCCAAACTGGATATCCACCCGGTGTGGATTTCATAGTCGATTTTGTAGCTACTGATAAATCTCTTCACAGCAACAAGATCAGAAACCTTTGGGTCCGGCTGGTCTTCCACATTGCACCAGCGAAGGTCTTTGTCTTTCTCTTGAGAAGTAGTGTGCGGTTGAGCAATCCACGCCAAGGCATCCGCATACCCGGTTGGTTTGTTCAACAAACACATTTTCTTCAATCACACCGCGAAGAAATGTACACTGCACGTTCATCTTGTTGATTTTGAACTTCAAACGTGCTGCAGGTGCATACATTTTGATTGAATCTATCCTGAGGACTCGATTAAAGCCTTGAACAATCAAACTTTGGTATGATTTTCATATTGTCGAAGGTTTCAATTTCTTTCGACAGACAATTCTGTCTTATTTTCTTTTTGTCTCCACAAAGGCAACAACTTCTTTGTCGCCAATCTTGTGCATGGACACTCCACTATCAACAATACTATGACTATCGAAAGTTCCTCCTGGAACATCCTGCACACTCACTCAGAGATTAGTTGGAGAGGCGGACCCAAGCCTTCAGAGACTTAGGTTGCCCCTGAGAATCAAGAAATGTAATCTCAATCTCTTGATGATTTTCAAATTTCACGCCTCCCCCTGAACCTTCACCTGTTTTCTGTTTCCAAGCTTGTTTCCATTTACCAGATTGTGTATTAATTACAATTTCTGGTTTTAACGGTTGTTGTGAACTTGGTTTCCTTTTAACATTTTCTGGTTTTAAAGCCTTTTCGATCACCTTCACATTCTTATGTCGTTGTTTTGTTTCCTGTTCTTTAATAGTGCGTTTATCCTGTTTTGGAGAAACATGACGACGTTGTGAGTGACCTTGTTCAGAAGGGGCTCTTTCTACAAAATTTGGTTTTGGAGAGTTTGTGCAGTTTTTGATAACGTGTCCAAACTCCCCACATTTGAAACACGATCTCCTTTCAACAAACTTGGGAGATCCGGTTCGACTTTCACGTGTTGAACCTGTAGACCCAGAGGTACTTGTTCCTTCATCACACCCGTTTGTGTGTTGGGTGTAATTGTTTTGAGCGTTAAACTTTTAAATTCTGACTTTTTGAACAAAATCGGTGTTTGATTTATTTTCAAAAGTCTCAATTTTATCAGTACCGTTGGATGCTACAAATTTAACATCATTGTTTTTCTTCTTGAAACGAGCTCCTTTGGTCTCAACCTTCGGTTGTGAACCTTTAGAATTTTGAGCTCGCTGCTGTTGCTGTTTACCCTTAAAAGCGATAGGTTGTTGCTTCGTTGGTGATTTTTGATTTCCAAATTTTCTTCTAACTTCAGCTTTTGGAATCGGATCACACTGAGTTACTGAAACTCTCGGGATCTCCTTTTCCAAAAACTTACTGGTAGTATCTTCAAACACTTTATCAATCAAAGATTGATTGACATTTTTAATTGGAAAAGCTGTTTTTGAATAAATTTTGTCATCACCGACTAAAGTGTACAACACGTTATCACTTTTAATAGTAGACACTGTCTCAGCGATATGATCTATCTCTTGTCTAGCAGCAGACTGCACAGCAGGAGTATGAGGATCACACAGAATATGATTCTCAATAGGACTTCTACTCCTTTGTTCTTTTTAAGAGATTTATCCTCATCACTCACATCTGGTTCATCATCTGACGAATCATAGTCCTCAACTGTGGGAGGACTTTGTTCCGTACCAACAGATGCTGAATTTTCGGTTGTTCCAGATGAGCCCTCCGAGGAACTGTCCGGTTTGAACCCTAATCCTGTAGTAACTTCCTCATAATTGAGAGGCACACTTGGTTCGAACCGAGGCATATCCTTTTCATCGGGCATCTTGGTATAGTTGCCCCTCAATGGAGGTGGACACTTCCTATAACCAACGCCTTTAACATTACCCTTTAGTTGTTGAACGTCAATGATGTGATCAAGCACAAATCGGGAGTTAGAATAACTCTCCAATTTTTGCTTGATAGCATCATGCTCGCATTTGGCAATGGCTAGCTCCTTTTTAGTTTCCTCAACGATGTTAATGTAATCGTTAATACTAACTTGTTTATGATAAACAGTTTTGGTCACTTCGGAAACACTTTTCTTTAAAGTTTCAATTACAGATTTAAAATCCTTTTCGTTTCTAACTAAAGCCATATTTGCTTCTTTGCACTTTGATAGTTCAATAACCAAACTCTGATTGTGACTATGAACCGTTGCAGATTCATGTTTCAATTCAGCACATTCATGTTTCATATCAGCACATTCGCTACATATGCTAGGAGTTTCAGATTGTACCTGATTTGTAGAAGCTGTGACATTAGCCATAAAGGCAGTCTGAGAAGAGAAAGATCCATCTTCAGTTAGAATCTTCTCCATTTCTTTTGAAGCAACAGCAGCTTTCTTTATCAAGTCAGATTTCTCCTTAGCATCATTCGACAAACTGTAATCACTCACACCTGGGCCATCTTTATCAATACTGCCACAAAATCCTGAACTGTCATCATTTCCCGAAGATTCACCATCGCTGACATTCTTGATGATTTCGGCATAAAACGCAGTTCTTGTTTGATCACCGTTTCCCAACTGTATGGCCGGACCACAATCGACGGTAGGTTTAGGAAAATAGGCACTTGGATCGAATTGAGGTTGTGTTGTGGCAACTGGAGGTGTATAAGGAATAAAAGGACTTCCAAATAGAGGACTAGAATAAGCCTGAGCTTGAGCACTCAAATGCGCTGGCGGCCAATAGGCACTCGGATCGAAAACCGGAGGAGGAGCTGATTGTGGAAACGGAAATGAACTCGACATTGGATTGTTGTTTACAAACAATTTTTTTTTTAAAATCAAATGAAACAAGTTTGATATGATTTTAAACTTCCTGTGAAAAATTCAATTTTGAAACCCACAAAGAATTGTAACAGACATGCCCACTAAATAATGACCAATTTTTAGTGAATTGTAGGCCAAATCCAATTGTAATTGATAAACCCCATGAAATATGTAGCCCAATGGAAGTCCACACAACAATCAATTTAATTTCCTTTTTTTTTTTAAATTTGACGAAACCTTTGTTATTAATTATTTTCATACAGTTAGATGACAAACACAAGTGATTTCATTGACTAGTAATTCCGTCCAGCCCTCTGAAAATACAATTGATTTTGGCCCAGAAGTTGATTTGGGCCCAGATGTTTGATTTCGGCCCAGGTTGGGTTTTCGGCAAGAGTGTTTTCGGCCAAGAATGTGATTCTGATTTCGATCAGAAGGGATTTCAACAAGGGTGTTTTAGTTGACTGAAATGGGACAAAGTTATAGTGATTTCGTTGACTGTTATGAGACAAAGTTAAGTGATTTCGTTGATGAAGGAAGTGATTTCGGCTATATGGGTTTGTGTTTATAATGGTCACCAGCTGTTAGGCATTTAAACATAAACAAGTATTATCTTTCTGACACAAAGTTATATCCATCACATGCAATACCATGCTTTGTCTGCCATTCACAATTTTCTAGTAAACAACCACTCACAAATGTCAAACAAATATATTATACTCAACAAACACCTAAACTTAAATAATAAACATATCAAACATAGATATTTTTATGAAGAATATTATGAACACTATGAAGAACACCAACAGTTTCGATGAGTTTTTGAGTTTACTGGCCACCGATAAAATTTCCGATCACAAATTTTTGCATAAACTTTCAACAAAAACCAAATGCTAACATGTAGAAAAGCAAAATGATAAGGTTTTCACTAAAACTTATAGCAAAACAACAAGTTGAATCAGATTTTCTTTAGCACATTTTTAGAAAAATACAGACTTTTCAAGAACAAGATCTGAAAAATCACTAAAAACAACTTGTTTCAAACACGACAATGTTTGGTTTTAAACAAGGAAAAGAGCCAAAGCTCTGATACCAATTGTAGGTCCACCCGGAGGATCGAGTAACCTCTATTCCCTGTTTTCCGACAAACCGGGATTTCGGTATTATCTCTGTTTCATTGTTTGTTATATGGAGCCCAAATTAATTCAAAGCCCACTTCAAGATTCAAGCCCAAATGAAATTTACGGCCCAAACATGCATTCTGTTATAAGCTTTCAATTAGTCAAGGTTGTGACATCCCCATAACATCACAATGATGATGTCATGGTGATGTGTAAACGGGACTTGGCTTGCGGCGTTCCGTGCTTCGCGTGTCGAACTCTGGGGCGCACGACTGAGGAATGTCGTGACGTTGGGCTGGAGCCGGACCTAACCGAGTCGACCCGAACTGAATCGAACCGAGTCGAGTCACGTCCACATAAAGTGTACCAACACTATTGTGACACTTCTAAATTAGGTTATGGATGTGTATTAATGCAACGCCAAAAGGTTATAGCATATGCGTCTAGACAACTTAAGAATCATGAAGAGAATTATTCAACCCATGATCTAGAATTAGGAGCTATAATTTTCGCCCTTAATATTTGGAGACATTACCTTTATGGTAGTAAGTTTACCATATTTACTGATCATAAAAGTTTAAGGTATGTTTTCGGGCAAAAAGAGTTGAATATGAGACAAAGACGCTGGATGGAGATGCTTAGTGATTATGATTGTGATATCCAGTATCATGAAGGAAAGGCAAATGTAGTGGCAGATGCTTTAAGTCAAAAATATCATGAGAAGTCAAAAATGGTACGTTCTCTTAAATTAAATCTACAAGTTGATTTAAATGATCAAATTAGAAAAGCACAAGAATCAACAATCAAGGAAGATACTGAAAAATTAAAAGGTATGATTAAGGAATTAGAACAAGGAACATATGGAATTTGGAGATTCCATAAGAAGAGAATGTGGATACCTAAATTAGGAAATCTACGTCATCGTATATTAGAAGAAGCCCATAAGTCCAGATATACGATGCCTCCTGAAAGTGATAAAATGTATCAGGATTTAAGAAATAATTTTTGGTGGATAAGAATGAAAAAGGACATAGCAGCTTATGTTTCAAAATGTTTAATCTGTTCACAAGTTAAAGCTGAACACCAGAAACCCTTAGGATTGTTACAATAGTTAGAAACGCCAGTGTGGAAATGGGAATTGATAACAATGGATTTTGTTACCAAATTACCCAAAACAAGGAAAGGTAATGATACAATCTGGGTAATTGTAGATCGGCTAACCAAATCAGCCCATTTCCTACCAATGAAGGAAACTTTTAGTATGGAACAATTAGCCAAACTATATGTAAATGAAATCGTTTCATTACATGGAATTCCTTTATCAATTGTTTCTGATAGGGATAACCGTTTTACCTCTCATTTTTGGTCAAGTTTCCAAAAAGCAATGGAAACGAAGTTGAATCTAAGCACAACTTATCATCCTCAAACGGACGGACAAAGCGAAAGGACAATTCAGACAATGGAAGATATGCTTAGAGCTTGTGTAATTGATTTCGGAGGTAATTGGGACGATCACTTACCTTTAATAGAATTTTCTTATAATAATAGTTATCACACAAGTATCAATGTTGCACCATTCGAAGCACTGTATGGACGAAAGTGCCGAACCCCAGTCTGTTGGCCAGAAATTGAGGAAAAGCAACTATCTGGACCTGAGATAGTGCAAGAAACGACTGACAAGATCATTCAAGTCAAGGAACAACTGAAAACAACACGTGATAGACAGAAAAGCTTTGCTGACAACCGACGAAAACCATTGAAATTTCAAGTAGGAGACAAGGTATTGTTGAAAGTCTCTCCTTGGAAAGGAATAGTAAGATTCATCAAAAGAGGGAAGCTAAGTCCCAGGTATGTTGGACCTTTTGAGATTATTAGAAGAATAGGACCTGTAGCCTATCAGCTACAACTGCCAGAGGAAATGGCAGGAATACATGATGTATTTCATGTATCTAATCTCAAGAAATGCTTAGCTGATGAATCGCTAATGGTACCTCTTAAGGATATAGAGGTAAATGAACAACTCAAATTTGTAGAAAAGCCTCTACAGATGGAACAAAGTGAAGAACCTCAAGCATAAGAGATTAGTTCTGGTCAAAGTGAAGTGGGACTCCAAAAGAGGACCTGAGTACACATGGGAGCTTGAATCAGAGATGCAAAGGAAATATCCACACTTGTTTCAGTAGATCTCGAGGACGAGCTCTAAAACAAGGTGGGGAGGATATAACAACTCTAAAGAAAACCGACACCCTCGAATTATTTTTGACACCCTAATATATTTTAAAATATCCAATATGTCCAAAAAATACACCCCATACGTGAAAACGGGGCCCGAATACCTTAAATATTATTAAAAATAATCAAAAATCAATTTTTGGGTTTTGTCGCGGGCCGCGTAGACCCCTTAGGGATCTTACGCGGGCCGCTAGAGATCAAGAACGCAGCAAATCCCTGTGCTGATACGTGTCCGACTCGTGTTGAACCTATAAGCTAACCCGGATCACCTACGCCTTTGACCGGGTTTGACGCGGGCCGCGTAGCCCGTTGTTAACGTTTACGCGGGCGTAAAAGTGAAAGTCAGGCCCTATAAGTAGATGGCCTTGGATCTTCAGTCTGTTCGCTCACTTTCTTTTCTCAATCACGAAAACCTGTTAAAAGGCATAATATACGGGTATTATACCCCCATAAATAATGAAGTTCTGCTCCGTTGTAAGTATCATAACCCCTGGATACGCATTAGATACTCTGCCCGATTGATCTTGGGTTCTGTAACGGCTGTCGTGGTTCTGCCCGACGTAGTTGTTGGAATGCCGTCTCGGGGAGGGTATTACTAATGTTAAAATGGGTTATTATACTAACAAGTGAGCTTTTGTGTAAATTATAGACAATTCTCAGGAAACCCTAAAGGATAATCTAAGACAGCAATGTGAGTTGATCCGCTTTTTGTAAACTTTTTGTTAACTGTTTTTACAAAACCTCATACGATTAATCATATATTAAACAGTTATTGAGTATTTGTAAGGCTACAATTATCGTGGGTATGTTGGGGTTTTGTATACAAAATTTGTTACTGGAGGGGTAACATTTCCACAAGTAGGGTCGGACAGTACCACGGTTGATAATTGATATGACTTGGAAACAAATATAATTGCGAGAAAGCCCTAAATACTGTACAATGGTTTTTATTTAAATTTGATTAAACTGGGATTCACTCACCAGTATTTCCCACTGACAAAATGTTTTTAAACGCGTTTCAGGTAACAAATTGTGAAAGCCAAATAGAAGCCAGCTAGACAGCACTGAAGGCTTGGAAAAGTGGCAATAAAGTTACCTAAAATAAAGTAGATATTTTTATTAAATAAAATAGGATTTATTCTTATGAAAATGTGTGTACTGCAAACTTGGGTTTTATCCCATGTGTTTAATATTATGAAAATGTGGTATTTTACTCTGATCCAATATTTCCTAACTACGGTCCTGATGAAAATTCCGCTGCCAAATTAGACAAACACGCGATACCACCGAAACTGGCTCGCAGCCGCCCGTTCCCGGGGATTTGGGATCGGGAGTTGCGATAGGATAAACCCCATTTTATCTCAATAAAACATCTATTCATTTTAGGTAACTTTTATAGCCACTTCTTAAGCCTTCAGTTCTGTCCCAGCTGGCTTCTATTTGGCTTTCACATTTTGTTACCTGAAACGCGTTTAAAACATTTTGTCAGTGGGAAATACTGGTTAGTGAATCCCAGTTTAATCAAAACAGTTTTATCAGTCTACGGTATTGAGGGTGGTCGCGCAATTACATTTGTTTCCAAGTCATATCAATTACCACCCACGGTAATGTCAACCCGACTTGTGGTCATGTTACTCCTCGCAAGGCAGTAACAAATTTTGCATACAAAATCCCAACATACCGACAATAATTGTATCCTTACAAATACTCAATAAGTGTTTAATATATAATTAATCGTGTGAGGTTTTGTAAAAACAATTTACAAAAAGGAGATTACTCACATTGCTCTCTTAGATTTCCGTTAAGGGTTTCCTGATGATTATCTATAATTTACACAAATGTACACGTGTTAGTATAATAACCCATATTAACATTACTAATACCCTCCCCGAGACGGCATTCCAACGACTACGTCGGGCAGAACCACGACAACCGTTACGGAACCCTAGATCAATCGGGCAGCGTATCTAATACGTATCCAGGGGTTATGATACTTACAACGGAGCATAACTTCGTTAATTAGGGGGTATTATACCCGAGTATAGCGTACACTACGTAGAAATTGAGAGAGAGAAAGATTTGGGACGAGTTTTGACTGAAGGCCCGAGGCCTCCTTTTATAGTGCTGGTCGATAGGTCCGTCGCGGCCCGCGACGAAGGAAGGCAAGGGCTGTGGCGGCCTGCGACATAGGGGTCTTCGGCTCTAGATTTGTCCGGTTATTGGGTAGCTTTGATGGGTGTTAGGCCACATGGCAGCTCAGGGCTGCGCCACTTGCCCAGGCGCTCGCGGCCCGCGTAGATTTAAGTGGAGTTTGTCGCCGCCGCCCGCCAGGGCCCCTATTTTCTTGTTTTTAATTAAATTTCATAAAAATTAAGGTATTTGGGGTCCGTTTTTACGTATGGGGGGTATTTTAGGACATATTGGAATATTTTAAAATATATTAGGGTGTCAAAAAATTTCAGGAGGGTTGTTATATCCTCCCTACCTTATTTTAGAGCTCGTCCTCGAGATCTACTGGAACAAGTGTGGATATTTCCTTTGCATTTCTGATTCAAGCTTCCATGTGTATTCTGGTCCTCTTTTGGAGTCCCACTTTGTTAGTGCATATGTCTGTCGACTTCGTCTTGTATCGAGTCTTGCATTAGATTAGAAAGATCAGGGCACGAAATACGAGAAAAACATGTTTGATGCTTATTTCGCACGAAATGGATAAGGCATTTCGCACGAAATGACTTTGTCATTTCGTACGAAAGGACCTGGCTATTTCGCTTGGGCTGTTTCGCATAAAATAGGCATGCCTATAAATACTCATGTCTTGGATCTCATTTGTAACTTTCCAATTTCAGAGTCGGACTGCTGCCGAAGTGTCTATTCGCTGTAAAACGTTGTTATATCAATCAAAAGACAGTTTAAAGTGAATTGCAAGCTGAATTACCTCAATACGTTTGTTTCCGCCTCTCGTATTGAGCAAAAACTTTTCTGAACGACTTGTTAAGGTCGCACGACGATCCTACAAGTGGTATCAGAGCTCAGGAGGAAGAGTTCTTACCGATTCAGCTCAAAATTCTAATTTCTACACCTTCTTTTTCAAAATTAACAAGTTTTCACGGATAAAATGATTTGATTTTCACACATTATATGCGAAACTGTGTTCTAACAAAGCCTTGAAAGAATAAGATCTAAAATCGGACTAAAATCTGTTCAATTTGACAAAAACATGGCCGAATTGATGACATCAGCAGCATTTCGCACGGAATAGAATTTGTTTCATCCATTTCGCACGAAATACCACGCTCATTTCGCACGAAATCACCCTATATTGTCATTTCGTTTGAAAAAGTATTTCATTTCGTAGGAAATCACCCATTTCATTCGAAATCATTTCATTTCATTTGGAAGTTCAGCTATTTCGTACGAAATCATCTATTTCGCACGAAACCAGTCATTTCGCTTCAAAAGGCATTTCGCTTTAGAAGTTATTTCGTTTGAACAAGGTCATTTCGTTTGAAAGATTAAGTTTGGGAGATTTTGAAACCGAATCATGGAAGAAGAATTTTACAACGCCTTTGCTACTCTGATTACCATTGCACAACACACAATGTTAGAAAACGAAACGAGTACCATGCAAAAACCGCCAAAGCTCATGAATATCAAAGAGTATAAAGGATGGGAGGAGAGATTCGAAAATTGGGTGCAAGCAAATTACTTAGATGCTTGGGAATGTGTTGAAACAAAATATGTTAGACCGATGAATGATGATGAAGAGGTTATTGCAATTAAAGATCTAAGTATTGAAGAGAAAAAGAAATACAAAGATGAAAAAATGATGACAAGTTTATTGCATCAAGCTGTGAAAGAAGATATCTTGGTTTTATTGCAACACAATGGAACTGCATATTCAATCTGTAAAGCATTAAAATCAAAGTTTGTTGGAAGTAAAGAGATGATCAAGAACAAAAAAATCACTTTTGAAAAATGAGTTTGATTTATTTCGTGGTTTGAGAACTGAAAGCACTAAGCAGATCATCGAAAGATATTGCAATCTGTTAGTTAACATGAAGAGGGTGAGCATCACAAAAGATAATGAAGAGTTGATTGAAAAGCTGGCTAATACATGGCCACATGAAACTTGGGGCACGTATCTTATGATGTTAAGAAATAAAAAAGATTTTGGGAATCTAACACTGGGAAAGTTCATGGAAAAACTTGAAGCTCAAGAGATGGAACAAAGGAAGATCTCTAGAATGAAGGATTTTGATGGTGAACAAGATATTGGACTTTATTACAAAGGAGGTATCAATGATAAGACCAACATGTCACCAAAGATCGAAACTGCGTTCAATGCTAAAAGTTCTTCTAGAGGGTCATCTCAAGGATCAAACAGCAAAACGGGATTTTCTTCATATCCATCATTTGATTCAAATTTTTCAACGACAAAGAATGACAAAGTTCTACAATGCAACATTGCACTAAATGTTGAAAATGATCAAAACTACTCGCAAGAAGTTGCAAAAAGTCACATGTCTTTGTTAGTGACTGTGTTAGAATCATATGGGAGTTTAGTAGCAGGAAGGATCGGAAATCCAATGTTGACAAAAGAGGATTACGATCAGATTGATGCTGAAGAAATGGAATTAATGGACATAAAGTGGTGTATGGCAACTGTGTTGAGAAGAGCTGAGAAATTTAAACAGATCACAGGAAGAGATGATTTCCGTGATGCAAATGTTTCTACTTTAGGTTTTGATAAATCTTAAGTTACTTGTTTTCGTTGCAGGGAAAAAGGGCATTTCAAGCGTGAATGTAAAAATCACGAAGCAAGTGGAGCTCAAAATCCGTTCAATAACAATGATAACTATCGGAAAGCGATTTATTATCAAGTTGCTCAACAACCACATCAACAACAACCACAAACTGCTCATGCTAAGAAGGAGATTGAAGAATCAAAGAAAGCATATTTGATGAGCAAATTGATTGATCAAGATGATGAAAGACTACCAGAAGGTTTTAGCTAGGACAATTACTGTCCAGATAAAGAATTTTTGGCTAAAGCATTTGTTGCTAGAGTTGATGAAGACAGTGATAATGATAATGATTATTATGCAAACAGAATGAAAGAACACTTAAGAATACTAGAAGAGAGTGATAGTGATGATGGAAAAGTTCTAAAGAAAAAGAAGAAAGTTAAAAAACAAGTTAGCAGTGATGATGAAGAAGTGCCTGCGATAAAGAAAAAGGTAAAAGAAGTTTCAGCTTTCACAGTTGAAGCACAAGCTGATGCAAGAAAAATTCCTATTAAATGTGAAAACTGTGAAGCAGTGAAAAAGCAAAACAGTACTTTGATTCATAACATGAACATATTGAAAGAATCCTATGATGTTCTGAACAAAGCAATGAATCAGTACAATCAATCAAGCAGTGAACAAGCAACAGCTATGAAAACACTTCAAGGAGCTTTCATGACAAAGCAGAAAATCGTCAACAATTACATTGAGAAGTGTGCTGTTCTGGAACAGAAACTGGAAACTAAGAGGATTGAAACAGAAAGAGTAAATAGGTTGTTAAAAAGTTACTCATGTACTACTTATGTTATTGACATGATTTATCCAACCGTTGAAGGCATGAAGGCATTTGAAGAAGAGGAAACATTTGAAGAGAAGAATTCTGAAAAGAAGAAGAAGACTGAAGTGAATGATTCTGGTAAGAAAAAAGGTTTCAGTTACAACAAGTGTCCACCCCCGCTTGAAAATGGATATTCTTCACGAAATCCAAATTCAGAAAGAGTCGAAAAGGCAACCAACTTACAGTGGGAGTCTGAATCTTCAGAAAATTTTCCAGACAACATTGATGTCGCTTTCACTTCATCTGATACTGATCATGAGTCAGAGTTAATAAAGAAAGTGGTCGATTAGGTGTTGGATAAAGATGAAACCGAGGAGTCAAAGTCGGAGTCAAATTCAGAGTCAAAGTCTGAAACTTCAAGTCCAACAGTCAAAAAGGACAAACGAGTTTGAACTAAAGAATTTCTGCTATCAAAGTCTAATTTGAATGAGGAAACATTCAAAGTAGGAGTTAATTGCTCGGATGGTCCCTGTGGTTTCACGTTTTTTCACGTTTAGTCCCCAAATTTTGAAAATAGCATGTATGCTCCCTATGGTTTGTCATTTTGTTACTCGGATAGTCCCCCAACATTTACTCTGGGGACTATCCGAGTAACAAAATGACAAACCATAGGGAGCATACCTGCTATTTTCAAACTAACTGACATCTACTCAGGGACTATCCGAGTAACAAAATGACAAACCATAGGGAGCATACCTGCAATTTTCAAAAGATGGGGACTAAACGTGAAAAAAGTTGAAACCACAGGGACCATCCGTGCAATTAACTCTTCAAAGTAGCTTATACTTTGAATGATTCTGACAAATTATATTCCGATGAAGAATTTCCAATAAGAGGTGTAAAAACTGAAATGATCAAAAAGGTTTTCAAATTAACAAAAATTAATATTTCTGAAATAAAAGATGTAAATCTTCCTGTAAAACCTAAAAAGTACACCTCAAGAGTTCAACAAAGAGAAAACAAAAAAAAGGGTTATAGTTCTGGTTCTGGTTTTCAAAAGAAACCAAACCATAATGGTAATTTCAAAAGGAAAGGTCTCGGTTTTATTCCACCGAAAAATCATAAAAATGAGAATACTTATAAACCAAATATTGTTTTTGTTTCAGGAACATCATCCGAAGAAGAAAAAGAGCAATTGTTCAGAAAGCAGACAAATAAAGAATTTCTTGCTAAAAAGCAAGAAGAAATGAAGAAGGAAGTTGCTCAGAAAAAGGAAACGAGAATCTGTTTTCAATGCAAAACAATTGGTCATATTGCCAGGAATTGTCCAAAGGCAATCCAAACAAAACAGGGAGTTTCTCTTAAACTGAAAGAAAAGATGGTTGAAAATGAACCACCAACCAAACCTTTTTACAGTTTTCAAAAACTCGAAATTTGAGGTTGGTGAATGTTCAAAAGGTTTTCACAAAAGAAAAGCAAATCTTGACAACCAAAAGTGGGTCGTTAAGAAATCTGATGATAGTTCTAGAAATGATTCTGATTCGTCAAAATCAGAGGAGCTATTTTCTGGCAATGAATCTGATTCCACAAAGTCAGAGGAGCCACAAGTTGAATCAAAAGTTGAAAAATCAGTACCGCCAATGGATGATGCAAATTTTCCACCATTGAGGGCTGAAAATTTTAAACAAAAAGTTGGTAAAGTTGAGATTTCAAATCAATTCTTTTCTGAAAAGAACGAATTTGATGTTGAAAAAGCCTTTAACTCCAAAGGGCAACATATTTTTGAAAAAAATGATTAATGGGAAGGTCAAAGGGGTAAAGGAATTTTATGAGAAGAAGATGAAAGGAAAGAAACCGAGTGTTGATAACTCGGAATCTCCGAAGGTCTGTCAGGCTTGGGAGAATCTCTCTAACTGAAAAACCTGACTTGCCGGAACTCTCAGGTTGGTAAGAGTGGAGCAGGAATCGGCATCTTTCTTGAGAAATTCACATTTGTGATATTTCGACTTACATGTGGTATTTTCATTCTTGAAAATTGTTATATTTTGTGTTACAAGTGATATTGGTGATGAGAACCTTGAAGTGGTTGGAGAAGGGTTTTCACCGACAAGTGGTTAATCAAGGTCATTAAGTTGAACTTGATTTACCTTTCATACAAAATGGCTGAAAGAACAATGTGATGAGTTTATCCCCGTTTTTACAAGTGAAATCAACAAAACTAATTTTTCGGAAAAAACCATTTGATTAAAACAAACTTAAGTGTTTTGAAATCAATGGGAAAATAGTTTGTTGTAAGGGGGAGTTATGATTGTTTACGCCAAGTGGATGGCGATTTGAAGCAATTCACAACAGTTGTCACTTTATTTGTACAGTTTGTTTTCAAATTTCTTTTAAATGTTTTTGCATTTTAGGGGTGTAAATATTTTCAGAAAATCCAAAAACATTAGAAAATTTGAAAAAGTAAAAAACATGATAAAATAAAAAATGAGTTTGGTTGTGAAAAAGAGGAAATGATAGTACATCAGTGGACGATCACAACATGCTAAAGAATTGGAAAGATAAAATGTGATAAATGATCTCACTGATGATGTGCCAGTAGGTTTTTGCACATTTAGTAAATTGTATCGAGATATAAACATAAATTTCAAACTTACTTATCTCGTGGGGAACATCTCTCGGATATATGGGTAACCCCCGAAATCTTGTTTGAAAGGTCCCTCTTTCTGAGATACTAGGTCTTTATGCTTAGTGATATCTGGGGTATTATTCCGGGACTTCTGATTTTGCGGAAGCAATGGCCTAGTCCCCGTATAATACTTTTCGCTTGCATGAAATATAGCAGCACCCTTAGCATAAAAAATGATGAAACATTGAAAAATGCTAATCATGTGTTGTTGAAGAAAAGATTCTCTAAAGGGAACACACCTAAAGTCGAAGCCATCATCTCTATGATTTTGCGGAAGCAATAGCCTGAGCTCTCATGGCCCTCGCATTTAACCCTTTACAGATATCATCTAGGTATACTCATTTGTAAGACTGAATATTGGGATCTGGATATGGGAGTATATTCTGAGGTGGAACACACATATAAGTTTAAGTCTCTAAAACATTAATCTCGTATCTCGAAACAGTTGAACTTTGTGTGAAAATTTAAGTGGATCAGTATACTGACAATCTAAGTGAATCGTTTAGAACTCAAAATGTTTAAAGCTTAACGGTGCTAGTGATTGGTCTCAAAAACTGATATAATCCTCTTACACAAACTCACAAAAAATATTGTCTGTAAATATTTCTTTACTGCAATTCTTTTAGAATCAAAATCCAAAAATATTTTCAGTGTTTTTTAGCATAAATTTTGAAAATTCAAAAAGATTTTCGCTAACTGATGTTGGAGAGCTGATTTTCAAAATTCCGAGTGCTAAACATGATGAACAAAAGGTTTGGGAGAGTTTGTTTGAGTTGTTTGAGATAAAAAAATTGTTTGAAAAGAAAAATGGTATTTCTACAAGTGATTCATCAGATATTAACATTGTAAAATCATTTATTGATTGATTAATACCTGCAAGTGATATATAAATTTGTCAAATTTTAAATTTGTGAAATTTATTGTGTGGTAGAGATTGTGCAGGTTAGCCAGGTTCCTGATTCTTGTGTCATAGAGAGCCAGGTTTCGATCCTGATTCTTTGAACGCCAGACTACGATCCCAAGCACAACTTAAGAGGGAGTCTGCTAGCAAAGGGGAGTCTGAAGATAGTAAGAGCCAGATTCAGATCCTGTAGATCACGCAAATTGCAGATGCTTATGAACTTAAGGAATCAAGAGATCTGATCAAGAAAATTAGAAAGCTCGAGAGTCAGAGTACAATTCAAAGATTGTGAAGATGTTAGATCAACATCCAAGGAGGAGATTATCTGATAGAGAAAAGAGAGAGGTTTGAGGATGCTTTACATTGTCAAATACTTCGGGAGAGAACGGGAAGACTGATAAACACTGAAGATTGAAGACTCGACACTGAAGACTTCGTCAAAATCCAAGGGGAAGTCTGTTAGTGCTTATGTCTGTCGACTTCGTCTTGTATCGAGTCTTGCATTAGATTAGAAAGACCAGGGCACGAAATACGAGAAAAACATGTTAGATGCTTATTTCGCATGAAATGGATAAGGAATTTCGCACGAAATGACCTGGCTATTTCGCTTGGGCTGTTTCGTACGAAATAGGCATGCCTATAAATACTCATGTCTTGGATCTCATTTGTAACTTTCTGGTTTCAGAGTCGAACTGCTGCCGAAGTGTCTATTCGCTTTAAAACGTTGTTATATCAATCAAAAGACAGTTTAAAGTGAATTGCAAGCTGAATTACCTCAATACGTTTGTTTCCGCCTCTCGTATTGAGCAAAAACTTTTCTGAACGACTCGTTAAGGTCGCACGACGATCCTACACACTTCAGTTTGGTCAGAAATAATCTCTTGTGCTTGAGGTTCTTAACTTTCCTATCTTCAATTTGTAGAGGCCTTTCTACAAATTTTAACTGCTCATTTACCTCTATATCCTTAAGAGGTACTACAAGTGATTTATCAGCTAAACACTTCTTGAGATTAGATACATGAAATACATCATGTATTCCTGCCATTTCCTCTGGCAGTTGTAGCTGATAGGCTACAAATCCTATTTTTCGAATAATCTCAAAAGGTCCAACATACCTTGGGCTTAACTTTCCCTTTTTGATGAATCTTACTACTCCTTTCCAAGGAGAGACTTTTAATAACACTTTATCTCCTACCTGAAATTCCAACGGCTTTCTCCTGTTATCTACATAGCTCTTTTGTCGATCACGTGCTGCTTTTAGTCGTTTCTTGACTTGAATGATCTTTTCGGTTGTCTCCTGTACTATCTCAGGTCTAGATAGTTGCTTTTCCCCAATTTCTGCACAACAGACTGAGGTTCGGCACTTTCGTCCATAAAGTGCTTCGAATGGTGCAGCATTGATACTTGTGTGATAACTATTATTATAATAAAATTCTATTAATGGTAAGTGATCGTCCCAATTACCTCCGAAATCAATTACACAAGCTCTAAGCATATCTTCCATTGTTTGAATTGTCCTTTCGCTTTGTCCGTCCGTTTGAGGATGATAAGCTGTGCTTAGATTTAACTTGGTTCCCATGGCTTTTTGGAAAATTGTCCAAAAATGAGAGGTAAAACGGCTATCCCTATCAGACACAATTGATAAAGGAATCCCATGTAATGAAACTATTTCATTTACATATAATTTACCTAACTGTTCCATACCGAAAGTTTCCTTCATTGGTAGGAAATGTGCTGACTTAGTTAGCCTGTCTACAATCACCTAGATTGTATCATTACGTTTCCTGATTTTGGGTAATTTAGTAACAAAATCCATTGTTATCAATTCCCATTTCCAAAATGGCATTTCTAACTGATGTAATAAACCTGATGGTTTCTGGTGTTCAGCTTTAACTTGTGAACAACTTAAACACTTAGATACATAAGCTGCTATATCCTTTTTCATTCCTATCTACCAGAAAATTTTTCTTAAATCTTGATACATTTTATCACTTCCAGGGTGCATCGTATATTTAGACTTACGGGCTTCTTCTAATATACGGTGACATAGGTTTCCTAATTTAGGTATCCACATTCTGTGCTTATGGAATCTCCAAATTCCATCTGCTCCTTGTTCTAATTCCTTAATCATTCCTTTTAACTTTTCAGTATCGTCCTTGATTACTGATTCTTGTGCCTTTTTAATCTGCTCGTTCAAATCTACTTGCAGATTTAATTTAAGAGAACGTACTCTTTTTGGCTTTTCATGATACTTTCGGCTTAAAGCATCAACCACTACATTGGCCTTTCTTGCATGATACTGGATATTACAATCATAGTCACTAAGTAATTCCATCCAGCGTCTTTGTCTCATATTCAATTCCTTTTGCCCAAAAACATACCTTAAACTCTTATGATCTGTGAATATGGTAAAATTACTACCATAAAGGTAATGTCTCCAAATCTTAAGGGCAAAAATTATGGCTCCTAATTCTAAATCATGGGTTGAATAGTTTTCTTCATGACTCTTAAGTTGCCTAGACGCATAGGCTATAACCTTTTGACGTTGCATCAATACACATCCATAACCTAACTTAGAAGCGTCACAATAAACTACAAAATCTTCAGTTCCTTCTGGTAACGCTAGTATGGGTGCGTGGGTTAGTCTTTTCTTAAGAATTCTAAAGGCTTCTTCTTGTTTTGGTTCCCATTCAAACTTAATAGATTTACAGGTTAGCTTAGTTAAGGGAATGGCTATTCTAGAAAATTTTTGAATAAATCTTCTATAATAACCGGCTAATCCTAAAAAACTTCTAACCTCGGTTGATGACTCAGGGGTTTTCCATTTAGTAATTGCCTCGATCTTGGTGGGATCTACATGATTTCCTTCATGATTGATTAAGTGTCCAAGAAATTGTACCTCTTCTAACCAAAATTCGCGCTTTGAAAACTTAGCATAAAGCTTTTCCTTCCTTAATAAACTTAAAAGTGCGTACAAATGTTTTTCATGTTCCTCTTTACTTTTACAGTAAATGAGAATATCATCTATAAAGACAATTATGAATTTATCCAAATATGGCTTACATATTCGGTTCATCATGTCCATAAATGCGGTTGGGGCATTGGTTAAACCAAATGGCATGACAGTAAATTCATAATGACCATACTTTGTTTGGAAGGCGGTTTTAGGAATGTCCGCTTCCTTTACCTTTAATTGATGATATCCTGACCTTAAATCGATTTTAGAGAAAAATCGAGCTCCTTGTAACTGGTCGAACAGATCATCGATTCTTGGTAATGGATACCAATTCTTAAATGTGACCTTGTTCAATTCACAGTAGTCAATGCACATATGCATAGATCCGTCTTTCTTCTTAACGAATAAAATCGGCGCTCCCCTTGGCGACGAACTTGGCTGTATGAATCCTTTCTCCAACAATTCGTCTAATTGTTTCTTCAATTCCAGCATTTCTGCGGGTGCCAAACGGTAAGGTGCTTTGGCAATTGGTGATGTCCCTGGTAGTAGGTGGATTCTGAATTCAACTTCTCTGTCTGGAGGTAGTCCTGGTAATTCTTCTAAAAACACGTCTGAAAACTGAGACACTACTGGAATGTCTCTTAGTTCCTTTCCTTTAGTGTTAGTGATTATAGAAATCAAATACACTAATGACCCTTTCCTTATATAACTTGTTGTTTTCATCACAGAGATGAATTTTGTAGATTTAGATGGTTTATCTCCTTTAATTGTGATCTTTTCACCCCTTGGTGAATTTACTTGAATTGACTTTTGATCACATAAAATACTGGCTTTATTGGCTGTTAACCAATCCATTCCTAATACAATATCAAATCCTGCCAGATTCATTGGGTAAAAGTTTCCACTAAACTTTTGATTTAAGAATTCTATTCTTGCTCCCTGCAAGATTTCAGAAATCCTAATGGTTTCTCCATTCGCTGTTTCTACTAAACATTCTTGTGGGAGTTTAGTTAATGTTTGATTGAGTAATTTGCAAAATAAAGTATTAATAAAACTTTGGTTAGCACCAGAGTCAAATAATACTTTAGCAAAAACACCATTAACTAAAAACATACCGGCTATCACGTCCGGAATCATCTTGGCTTCATCTGCAGTCAGAACAAATGCTCTAGCATTTTTAGTAGTCTTATTTCCCATGGATGGAACTAGTTTCGGACAGCTTGGCCTGATGTGACCTTTTTCTCCACAGTTGAAGCACATTCCATTGTTAGGCTTCCTTTTGCAGTCTTCCTCCTTGTGTCCGGGTAATTTGCAGAAATTGCAGTAAGTGGAGCATTTTCCCGAATGCTTTTTCTTGCAAGCCTTGCAGTAGGGGGTAGATGTAGAACCTATATTTCTTCCACGGTTGGAATTACCATAGCGAAATTCCTAGGTAAACCTCTGAGCTAGGTTTCTCCTCTGGTCTTCTTCTCGCGTACGTACTAATTCACCAGTCAAGGTGTTTGCTAGTTCTACAGCTTCTTCTATGGTTTATGGTTTAACTGCCTTGACTACATGTCTAATTTCTCCGATTAATCCCTAGATGTAACGGGAGATTAATACTGGTTCAGGTGATGCAAGGGTCGGCACTATTCTAGCATATTCAAAGAATAACTTAGTGTATCCCTTACTATCCACTCCAGTCATCCTAAGGTTCAGGAATTTGTTTGCTGTCTGTTCTTTTTCATTGGGAGAGCGGAATTTCCTTTCTACCATGTTCTTAAATTCTTCCCATTCCATATTGTAACTCCTATCACTTCCCTTAGTTTAGAGGATAGTGTTCCACCATTCTAAGGCTGAATTCTTAAACAGATTAGAAGCAAACATTATCTTATCTTCTTCTGCGCACTTGCTTATTCCTAAGACTGCCTCAGTCTTTTCTATCCAGCGTAGAGTTGCAATGGCCCCTTCATTGCCTGAGAATTCCATAGGTTTACAAGACCATAATTCTTTATAAGAACAACCATAAGGCATGGTTCTTCTTCTTTTGGGAATGGGCGCTTGAAGTACGGGTCCATTGTTTACGCTGTTTTCTGGTTAAGTTGGTCGCTTACTGCTATGTTTACTTTTATTATCAGCTTCCTAAACAGTTTGAGTAATAAATGGCATTGCATCTATTATTCCTTGTTCCACTATGTGTTGGATGGCACTGTTATCCACTTGGTTTCCATTGTTATCGTTATTCATATTATTGTCATTCTGGTTTTCCGGATTATTATCCAGATTCTCTTGATTTACTTAGTCGGCCATCTGAATTTTAAACAGTTATCACGTATTAATATCACAAAATAATATTTAATATAACCAATCACATAATACGCATTTTGGTCAAAAGCGTCGATCATTGCGACTTACTCTATTTTTATATAGTATGCATCTACTACACACTGATACTGGAAATTAAAATTACAATACAACTGAAATAAAAATGATATTACTTAGTATGCATCATTAACCATCAAGTGGTCTATACTACGACATATTATTATTATTATTATTATTGTTATTATTATTATTATTATTACCATCTCCCTTATTACTTTCACGGATATGGATTCATTCAGAAATCCATATGACGTCGTACTTCTAGACGAGTTGTTCTCCTACATACCTCATCCTTTCACTACTTTCTAAGATTTCTTTTCCGAAAGTTCGGAGCTCTTGCAAATTTTCTGCACTCATTGGGGGTGCAGGTGCTGGTACTGGATCTGGGTATTGTGGCATGGGTTCTTCCTGAGGGTATGGATTCTCTAAAATCTCCCTAATATATTCGTCATTATCGTAGTAGGGATCTAGAGGGTCCAGATCCGGGTAAGCTGCTAGATTTGGCATGGGTAGGTCTGTCAGCTGGTAGCGTTGCACATAATCCCTATGATCATCTAACCACGGATCGAAGTTTGGGTCTAAGGGATTGGGTGCTGGTACCCTAGGTATTTCCTCAGGATTAAAATCATGCATTTCAACTTGATTTTCAGGGTTGTTTTCTATCTCCATTGGTTGTAATGGTTGGGGTGCTATTAGTTGTTCCAGGTTTGAGTCGGCAGCTGTGGTTGCTAAAATATGGAAGTTTACTAAACTCCTATTAAGCATGTCTTGGGTATGGGCATCTGTCTCTCTTTTAACTGCAGCTAAAACTCGTTGCTCTTGTAATTTCTTCATTCTTTTCCTACGCTCATGTGCTCCCTTACTGAACCATCCTCTCTTTTTCTGACTGTTCAGACTGAGCCTTAAACACGAATATTCCTTCTTCATCATCAGCTGAATACCCTGAGAGGGCAGGCTGTGAAGAGGTGTCTTCGCTTCTAGGCGAACCAGACAACTGACGATACGCGTCGGATGGTCCTTGGTCGCTCATACTGTAAACTAACAAATAGTCAAATAACACATAACAATAACATACAACTATGCACGTATTTCCGTAATTTATTTCCTAACAGATTGAATTTTGGTGTCAGCAAAACACTTCTGTGGCTGAATCAGTGGCTTAGCTCTGATACCATCTTCTGTCGCAACCCCCGATCCCTATCTACCGGGAACGGGCGGCCGCGAACCAGTTTTGATGGTATCCGTATGTTTAACCGTTTTGGCAGCGGAAATTTTCATCAGGACCGTAGTTAGGAAATATTTTATCAGAGTAAAACCAACATCTTTTATATTAATAATCACATGGGTAAAACCCAAGTTTCTTATTACAACATGTTTATAGGGATAAACCCTATTTTATTTAAATAAAACATCTATTCATTGTAGGTAACTTTTATAGCCACTTCTTAAGCCTTCAGTGCTGTCCCACCTGGCTTCTATTTGGCTTTCACATTTTGTTACCTGAAACGCGTTTAAAACATTTTGTCAGTGGGAAATACTGGTGAGTGAATCCCAGTTTAATCAAAACAGTTTTATCAGTCTACAGTATTGAGGGCGGTCGAACAATTACATTTGTTTCCAAGTCATATCAAATACCACCCACGGTACTTTCAACCCGACTTGTGGTCATGTTACTCCTCGCAAGGCAGTAACAAATTTTGTATACAAAACCCCAACATACCGACGATAATTGTATCCTTACAAATACTCAATAACTGTTTAATATATAACTAATCGTGTGAGGTTTTGTAAAAACAATTTACAAAAAGGAGATTACTCACATTGCTGTCTTAGATTTCCGTTAAGGGTTTCCTGATGATTATCTATAATTTACACAAATGTACACGTGTTAGTATAATAACCCATTTTAACATTAGTAATACCCTCCCCGAGACGGCATTCCAACGACTACGTTGAGCAAAACCACGACAGCCGTTACAGAACCCTAGATTAATCGGGCAGCGTATCTAATACGTATTCAGGGGTTATGATACTTACAACGGAGCAGAACTTCGTTAATTAGGGGGTATTATACCCGATTATAGCGTACACTATGTAGAAATTGAGAGAGAAAGAAAGATTTGGGAAGAGTTTCGACTAAAGGCCCGAGGACTGTTTTTATAGTGCTGGTCGATAGGTCCGTCGCGGCCCGCGACGAAGGAAGGTAGTGGCTGTCGCGGCCCACGATATAGGGGTCTACGGCTCTAGCTTTGTCCGGTCATTGGGTAGCTTTGACGGGTGTTAGGCCACGTGGCAGCTCAGGGCTGCGCCACTTGCCCAGCCACTCGCTGCCCGCGTAGACTCAAGTGGAGTTTGTCGCGGCCCGCAAGGGCCCCTATTTTCTTGTTTTTAATTAAATTTCATAAAAATTAAAGTATCCGGGGTCCGTTTTTACGTATGGGGGGGGGGGTATTTTAGGACATATTGGGATATTTTAAAATATATTAGGGTGTCAAAAAATTTCAGGAGGGTTGTTATAGTATGAAGCCGAAGCTTAGTTACACTTTTTGTCTTTTAGTGGGTGACGATCAGCTACATAGAAGTACGAAGAGGCCAATCCTAATGTGTCACCCGCATGTATCCGTAGTCGTCCCTCTATACACAAATATCAACTGTTGCTTGAGGTGGCATCTGATTGGACGTCCCCAGCCTTTTCAGAGCTGTCTTCCACACTTCTCTATATAATACCCCCTTTGTCTTTTTTACATTTTACTACTTACCCTTTTTATTTCTTGGACTGCCTCGATAAATACCGAAGAGGGTTCATCGGCGATGGTGATTATTCCGAAGAAGCTTGTTCATTCCGAGGGCCCTAGTTCTAACAGAGATACAGATATTAAGGGGATTGACAGTGAGTTGGCGTTGGATAGTGATGTGCACAAAGTGGTTTAGGAATAACTAATTAAACTGACCCTAAACTAGATACTCTAAGTTTTAAATTTATAAACTAACACTTTCTAAAACCTAGACCACACAACCGACAAGTGTACCGGTCAATGTAGTACAACTTAAGTAAGTCCGAGTATAGAACCCACGAGACTCTACTAATTACGTTTAATAGACTCGATTACTAATACTAAAATGACTCGACTAATTTATTTTGTTGTTTTTTTTTTGGTGGGGGGTTCTAACAACCTACTAAAATTAACTAGATGAACTAAAACTAAAAAAGACATGAACTAAACTGGAGATGTGATCAGATGATGGAAAACACACTACCTAGGTCAGACTCTTACACATGTTTGACACGTTATATCGGTTAATGAACTATTGTGGAAACCAGGATCTTAAGATACTGAACTTAAAGGGTAACCTAAAGGACCCTCGACCCTTCTCGAGAAGAAACCTATGGAGACCTAAAAGCCGTTAAACTACTGATTTAGAGGATTTCCTCACGGGCTATCCTACTATAATAATAAAGTTCCCTATAGGCAATCTACCTCACAGTGCAAAAGTTTAAGGAAACTAAGGAACTATGAACAAACTCAGCTAGCAAACAGAGATATGTGAATTAGGGGATCTTCTCACGAAGTATATAACCCTAGAAACCTAATCACTCCAGACAAACTAATAACCTCTCACTTCATAGCTATTAAGGTTAGTAGAACACTAAAACCTAGACAAATCACAATTAAATTCTAATGGTTACTACGTACACTAGCAAACCATCTAATAGTCAAAAGCACAAAGCTTTAAACCTAGCATGTAACTATTTTATGAAAGACATTCACTAAGCAACAAGATGAGTTATAATTGATCAAAGAACAAGTTTAAGCATGCACATAAAATCATTTAAAACCAAAGCTTGTTACTTTATTATATTAGACCACAATTAAACCCATAAACTAAAAGTACAATTGTCAAAACATGATAATTGTCAAAACCTAGGCAATGTACAAGAGTTTTAGCCTAGCATAATCATGAAAATAAGAACCAAACTCAAATTAGGTTCACAAGTAATAGTGTAAAACAATAAACACGAAGAACGAAGACACTAGATGGTAAAACCCGAGAAGTGTTTCTTTATCACCTTCTGTCAGCTCTATTTCGTCTAGGGGTGTCGATTTTTTCTTTATGATGTTAAATTTTCATTTTTATAACAATTCCTATGAACCCCGTAACCCTAATTCCACTTTCACGCATTTAAGCCCCCGTCGCGTGACGTGATGGGTGATTGATTCCCTCTCGCGTAGCGCGAGAGGCTTGTTGACCAGCTTTGACTTTTACCTATCTCACGTGACGCGTGGGACTCTCCTATCCATGCGATAGGGGATTTTTCTTCGATATTTGTTCCATTTTACTTCTCGTTATCGTATGACTCATCCGGAGGTTCGATTCCCTTCATATTAGCATGTTTTAGCTCTTTTCTCCTCCGGAACCTTGCAATTCACACAAAACACGATAATATACAAAAACCAATTGTAAAACGACACAAAACGACTCGATAAATAATACAACCTATACACGGAAATAGATGTATTTTGCAATACATTAAATATCCCCACACTTATTTTTTTTGTCCCTGAAAAAGAATTATGCTATAGAATCATAATCAAGTTTACATTTGGTTTAAAAAAAACTAGGTTATCTTAACTTAAATTACTACTAATGTGTTAATCGTGATTGAAGGTATAAGTATCCACTTAAACCCAACACCCGTTTCTAGGCCCTTTTCATGTTTATTTAATTTAAGTACAATTAGTCAACCTAGGGTCTCACACTTCGGAAGCCACAATTTTACCTAATCCCATCTCAAGCTGCTTATGAAACAAAAGGAACAGTGAATTGACTATTTCTTAACTGATTATGTCAAAACTAAAATAATTTAACATCAAAGTTTTTATTTCTCTTTTTTTTTCTTTCATATGAGCACTAGACATAACTATACCTGATCCAGAGGTTGTCCGAACAAGAGTCACCATCCCCAGTAACGACAACATGAGCTTCGGTAAATTTTTTCATTTTTTTCCTAACTTAACCTAGAGGGATTCTCGATTAGAGTCACCATCCTCAAGGGAGATTCCATATGCTTCGTTATTTTATCTAGCTTATTTATGCCAATTTAAACGCATTTTTTCTTTGATCATAAATTCTAACATTTTTGACTTATAACAACATTTCTTAAACTATGTTTGGCGGTGTCAGTTTCCCCATTTCTCCTAGATGAGAACCCACTAGGTATGCTAACATTATTAGGTATATTTAGCTCAAAGGAAACCTATTAACTGGTCGGGCTTACCCGCATATCCCAAATTAGACACGTTTTCAACTTATTTATCATCTCATATTATTGTTATTTGAAAACCGGACACCTAAGTGTGATCTATCATCTTCCATATTTTATATAAATGCAAACTTCAAAATCAGAGACATTATTTTTTTCAATTTTTTATTTTTTTTGTTTTTTATTTTAATTTTTTTTTGTATTTTTCAAAATTTTATGACTTAAAATGACTCACTATAAAGACTCAAAACGACAGTTTCCCATCCTCACACTTACACTCTACATTGGCTCATTGTAGGAATAGAACCCAACTTAAAAGACTAAAAATAAATAAGAATAAAAAGACACGGGCAAATATGAAAAGAATTAGTTGGTTATATAATCGCGTAAGCTCCTAAAACTCTTATCCAACCCAGCTCGATCGTATAACATTTCATTCGTGATTAGCTTTGACAAACTAACTGATATGCTTGGGAATTTGTCTCGGGCATCTGGTGAACCGCTCCAAAATCAACTGAATGGACATTGAGTATGGGTGGTACGATTTAAACCTACGAAATAAAAAAACGAAAAACCCGAGCAATACCGACTCTAAAAAAACGACTCAAAAACACTAACTTAGCCTCATAGTATATAAATAAAGACTCAAAATACAGGCTCATACATATCGTAAACGAACCAGGCGCGTAAAACTGAGCAAACCGGACAACAAACTGAACCAGGCTAAAAAGGTACCCCGTCTCTCAACGCGACAGGTGATAAGACTTCTCTTGCGTGGCGTGAGGAAGCTGTTGACTTCGTTTGACTTGATTGCCCTCGTGTGATGTGACCCGAATACCATATGCCCGTCGCACAACGCGAGGGGCCTATTTTTACAGAATGTTTTGTCGATTTTTGGGTTCCATGCCTTGGAATTTTTCCCATCTTTCTCTTATTTCGTCCAAAACACTTTCTATGCCAAAATTTTTGCTATAAATCACTCAGAACTCCATTTCTTTGCTTTCCCAACTCCATGACGGATACGATCTCCTACAAAAAGACTCAAACACAAACAAAAACCAAAAATCTACCAACACTAATGAAAAAGACTCAAAGCCACAACCTAAGATTCAAACTCTACAAACTCTAAAAATGGGATTTCACCCAAACCTTCTATTCTCTCTCTAACACTTATGGAGAATTATGAAGATCCAGTTCACCTATGTAACTAACTTCCGGGCCTCTAGCACAAACATCCAAACTACTACCCGTTTCTTCCAAATCTCACTATTTCTCTTACTATCATTTTCTACAAACCTAAACTCAATGTGGGAAATTTGAAACGTGAACAACAAGCCACTAAATTCTCCCCACACATAAGCTTCTTCATATCTTCTAATCTACGTTCAAACCAATGTATCTCTGTTTCTAATTCTTCTGCAAAACTATCCCCACACTTTAGCTATTTCACCACCACAAAACTAGGATCATTTAACTCTATCTCCTTCTCTATCACTCTCATCTCACCCTTACCTTGAAGTTTAATCACCGTAGACGATGTACTTTCTAATATGGCTTCTAAAAGATCAATGTCACCCTCTGGATCAAACACTCCGGTTACCTCATAAACCGACAATCCTATTAACTCTTCTCCGAACTCCTCCTCAAACAATAACTCTAGCACTTCATTCTCACCTTCTACCCGATCCTTCTCTCTCTCAACCTCACGAGTACCAACCGAGAAGACCGACTCTTTCCTATCATTCAAATTCTTCCTAGACTTAGAGACTCCAAATTTGACAGTCTCTTCACTTACCCTTGGTGTGGTCGTGCCTGCAAAGACATCTATTAACGGTTTAGCTGTGCATAGGAAAGGTCTACCTAAGATGAGAGGCACGTTTTCGTCAGCCTCGATATCAAGAACTACAAAATCCACAGGAAATATAATTTTGTCAACATTGACAAGAAAATTTTCCACAATGCCTCGTGGATATTTGCATATTTGTCGGCAAGCGAAAGAGTCATGCGCGTTGGGGTGAATTCACCAAGGCCTAGCTTTTCGTAAAGTGAGTAGGGGATCAAATTAATGCTAGCACCGAGGTCCACCAAGGCATAGTTTTCAATTTCACTACCAAATAGACATAAGATCGTGAAAATGCCCAGATCTGTTAGTTTCTTCGGAAGCTTATTCATCACCACCGCAGAACAATCTGCTGTTTATGGAACATTTGAGATCTCCCCCAATTTACACTTCCCTATCAGGAGGTCGTTTAAGAATTTAGCATACTTGGGCATGTTAGTACATAATGTCTAAACAGTCTAATGCCTTGGTCTTAGTCAGAGTCTGTTTTGATTATTGATAGTATAACATGTAAGATTTTAAAGTTTAATTTTGAATGTATTGGACTCATACTCATACGCGCGCATGAGTCATACGCGGGTATGAGGGCTAGAAACATAGGAGTCACGCGCTATGGAGTCAATGTCTATATATAGTGAAGGTCATGCGCATGAACTCATAACTTGAACTTTGGAGATTTTGGAGGGCTTATCAAAACATTGTAATCAGACATCGTTATGCTGTCCAAATTTCTAATGAAATGGATGATTATGAAACAACAAGTGTTCACAATCTTTTAGATTGGATTCTGCACTTTCAACTAGCTCGTAGATATCAAATACATGTTATACAGGTCCTATCAACACACACAACGATCCTACAAGTGGTATCATAGCTATGTATCAAATATCTATTGTTGAATCACTTCGAATTGAAGAATTTTGGCACAAAAAACATCTTTTTATCACCTTTTCAAGTTTTCTCTCATTTTCATGGTTCAAAAGCTACCAAATTCTCAGAATATCTTTTATTTTCACTTCCAAACAACATGTCAAGAGATCAGGGTTGAATTCATTCATTTTAGCCATCATCTTACAAAATTTCATTTGAAAATGAGTTCAAGCGCAGTAGCTAGTTTCTAGCGCAGGAGTGCTTGTTCACATGTAGGATTCCAGCGCAGGAGTACATACGCACATAAAAGCTCATATGTTTGAGTCATACGTGCGCACAAGCTCATACACTTTAGGTCATCCGTTTAAAAAGTGTTCATACGCTGGTAGTGGTTACACGCGAGGAGATCGTACGTTTGGGAGTTCATATGTTTGAATACTCATACACTTGGGTGTTCATACGCTTAGGAGGGTCCTTCATTTGAAGTGTTTAAGTGTTGAAGATGTCTGCTAAGTGTGAAGATGGATTTTGAATCATTGAACACGTTTGCTGCTACCCCATCAAGTGTGGTTCAAAATATTTTTTTAGAATGAAATGAGTACCACAAATAAACTACCAAAACTATTAAGAATGGAAGATTATCCTAGATGGGCAGAACCTTTTTAAAATTATGTTCAAGCTAATAACTTCGATGCGTAGATGTCAATTGAACAAGAATATAAAGTTCAAAAGAACGAACAAGAAGATAACATCAAAGTTGCACAAATTCCTGAGAATGAAAGAGAAACTTATATTAGAGAGAAGAAAATGATGAACTTTCTTCAACAATTGATTAAGGAAGAGATTTTACAGCTGATCAGATATACCAGATTATCGCAATCACTTTGGCTTGCTTTGTTCAACAAATACCAGGGTAATGATGATATGTGGAAAAGCAAGGCATATGTAATAAAAAAGGAATTCGATATCTTTACAACAGTAAAGGGAGAAACATTTCAACAACTTGTAGAGAGGTTTTGTCACTTGGTTGTAGAAATGAAGAGGGTCGGAATTAGGAAGGATGAGATTGATTTAGTAGATAAATTGGCTGAAGCATTACCGAATGAAGAATGGGGTATGTACATGATGACCTTGAAGTTGAAGCCGGTTAGGGTAGAATGATTCTTCTTACTTTGCATTGAATTGGTTGATTTTTTTTATGAAAGTGTGTTTTTAGTAAGGTTTACCTATGAACTTGTGATAGTGTAATCTGTATGTTGAGTATTGATGTTTAAATAAGTTTGTGTGGATGATTTAAGTTTTCTATGAGGTTATGCATGTTAGATCTGCTTTGTTTATATGTAGGTTTGCTACCATCTCCTGCTTCATTCTTCTGAGTTTAATAGCCTTTTGGCCAATAAGCATTTTTCCTGTTCTCCAATTGGGAGGAGTGGGTTTGATATCTGGATTGAGTTTTATCTTCTCAATCCTTGTGATATCATCTAGAAGGGCTTCTGTAGTCCATCCAGTGAATTGGGCTATTGTGGCTGTGTAAGGCTTATTTTTTCATGATAAAATCCAATTAATCATCCTTTAATGCTTTTCTAAGCTCTGGGTTGTTTACTTGTCCTTGTGAAGCCTTTTGACTGACATCTTTTGCAAAGTCTTCTAATTTGTTCACTTTTGTGAATTCTTCAGATATGATTTGTTGTGTATCCTTATCACTTTTTCCCTTGCTTCTTTCAACAACAATCCTTTCAGCCTGTTTGATCTTTAACTCCAAGTACTCTTTGACATTGGAAGACTTTGGATACCTTTTAAGGGATGGAAATGTAAGTTGGCTAGTTTCAGTTGTAGAGTAGAAAGATTGTATTTATTTTGATACATTTTCTAACTTTAATGTATCCAGTATGGTGATAGATGGTGATATTGGAAGTTTGGTTGATGGTGGTTTAGTTGTGTTTGATAGTGTAGATGTAAAACTTAGTGTTGTGGTGGTTGTGGTAGATGGTTGAGATTTGATAGATAATGTTGTGGTGGTAGTGGTTTGGATAGGTGATGCATCAGAAGTTTCTTCATCATCATCTTCGACAATGAATTTAGCTCTCCTGGATCTAGTTTGAGGTGTTGGTGTTTTTAATGGTGGTTGTGGAAGCTTTGTGGATTGTTTTCTTTTGATGAGAAGTCCTTTAGGGGACTTTTGTTTGGGTGGTAGAAACAGTGGTTTGGATCGTTGGTGGTGGTTTTGTTGGTGCGGCGCTTTTGGGAACCTCTGTTGAGGAGCCTTGATTATCTTGAATTTTCACTCTTTCAATAATCTCTTGCAGTGTTTTTTGTATGTTTTCTTCCCTTCTATCTTTCCTTATTTCTATTTTAATGGCTTATTGTTTGGCCCTTTTGGCTTTAGAAGTATCTGGCCTTATTTTGGCTTTTCTTTTTACCAGAGGAGGGAGCTTTCTCATGTTATCACTCTCCCCCTTTTTGGCATCATATTTTTATTTGGGGAGAATGAGAGTTGTACCTGTTGGAAAAATTGGTGAAAATAACAATTTTCACAAATATAGGAAAATGATTTTTCCCTATTTTGGACTAAAAATAAATATAAGAAACAGAGGTTTCTTAATATATTTATTTGTGGGTTTGTGTTCTACGTCGGAAGAGCTTCGCAACGAACTAAACCACGTCCAAAACGGAGCTAAGATGAATGAGATGTCGATGCTCAAAGTTGGGTGTTTGAAACTTTGAATGCTGAAACAAAAGGGAAAGTTGCACCTTGTCCCATATAGGAGGAGAGATGAAACTTAAATGGGTATTTAAGTGGGAACTCTCCATCCTTATTGTTTCATGGAAGCACACACTAAGTGTACTCGTGAAGGGTGCGGAGCACCCTAACTCGCACTCGCACACGCATTCGTACACGCGCGCGCGTGGCGTGGGCAATGTGGCACTTTGATGCCGCACTTTGCACTTCGCACGCTCGCATCGCCGCGAGCCGCTTGAGAGCCGCATTTGTGTTTTTGACCACGTGCGCGTGGTAAATCACAGGGGCTGCAAAGACCAAGTGGTTGAAGTGGCATGTGGGTTCGAGGCGCGTGATGTGGCATGAAGGCGCGCGGTTGCGCGCAGGTGCGCATGGACTTGAGTCAGTGTGGCACACGCGCTCATGGCAGTGAGCCAAAATGGCGTACGTGCGCATGAGCGTGCAGACCTGCGCGCGCACCAGTGTGTCTTGCGCGCGCGCGTTGAAGTTTCCAGCATTTAATAACAGTGCAGTTACAGTTCACCAATTGAAACTGTCGAGTCAAAGGCTTTGACTGAGAATTAAATGACGAATTAACTTGCATTGAAGGCGTTTAATGCAAGTTAATTCTCACCATTTAATTCGTTTTTAGCTGTTTCAATTGAGATGCTATATAAATACAGCATCTCCTCCACTGCAGAAGTACACTAGCAACTACACAACATATGCAAACAACTCTCTACATACTTCTGATCTTCTTCCTACAAGTTTCAAGGTAGCCTTCGGGTTTTGGAGCCAACTCCGGCAGTACGCTGCTTCGGCTGTTGTACCCTGGGAAACAAAACGGGTGCTCCTGGGAGACTCGGAATTTGTTTTAAGGGAAGCGTGTTGAACACGTGCCTCGGCCATTCTATTTCTTCTCATTTCTTGTATTTCAATTATTTTAGTTGTAATAGTACTGTAATTCTGCTTTCTTCTATTTCTGTATTGTAATATTTGAATAAAAATTTGTTTTATTTTATTTAATTACACGAACGGTTCCTACAATCTTAAAACAAATTTTAAAACACCGTTCGTGTAATCAAAACCATTCTGCTTGTGATTCAAACCAGTTTTGTTTCACTCAGTTTGTGTTTAAAAAAACATATTTTTTTGTTTTCATTTTCAAAGGAGCGACTTTGGGTGAAAACATTCTGGTTACCTTCAGAATCTGTCCTAAAATTGATAATAAACTTTCTGCCTTTGTCTTCAAAGTTGGACTTAGAAGCCAAACAGTAACTTCTAATTATTAAAAATTTTCAGTTTTTTGGACTTCAAAGTTGGACTTAGAGGCCAAAACAGTAAATTTGTGGTAAAATTAAAATTTAATTGTTTACTTCTGTTTTTTTTTTGAGTAAAATAGAATTTTTTGGACTAAACTTTAGATTTTTTTTCAGCATGTCGATCGAAAACGTCAACGTAAACAACAACACGAATGTTGTGACGGGAACCCCCCTGAACGCCTCCACTGTAGGAGTGTCCACAGTGGCCAATCATGATGAAAGACCTGAGAAGTTCTCGGGTCTACCCTTCAAAAGGTGGCAACAGAAGATGTTCTTCTACCTGACCACCATGAACCTTGCGAGGTTCTTAACTGAAACCGCTCCCAAACCTGTGGAAGGGGAGACCGACGCACAAAGGCTGTGCGCGGTAGAGGCTTGGAAGCACTTGGATTTCATATGTCGAGGCTATGTGTTAAACAGGCTTTCGGATGCATTGTATAATGTGTACTACAATGTCAAGACTTCCAAAGATTTATGGGATGCCTTGGACAAGAAGTACAAAACGGAGGATTCTGGCACAAAGGAATTTGTGGTAGCCCGTTTTTTGGAAGTCAAAATGGTTGATTCTAAAACAATTATGAATCAAGTCCAAGAATTGCAAATTATACTACATGTGTAATACCTCACAAAAATCATGTCCAATATAATAAAGACACATGTCATAAACCCTGATCATGTTAAAAGAGTGTAAAGGTGTAAATAGAAGGACAAAAAGCATCAACATGCCAAACTTGTGCCTTTGAATGACCTCCTAAGATGTTCGTATTCGTTGTTAAATAAATTGTCAGACACAAGAAGCCGTTGTGCTTAAAAAATCAAGAGTTACAGAACGCAAGGGTTAAAAGTGTCAACATGTTAATTTTTACCTCTGAGTGGCCTTTTAACGTTCCCAAAGCTTTGTAATGCATTATTATATATCTGATAATAAAGTTTATAAATTCCAACTCAATCTTGTGGGAAATAATTCAAATTCGAGAAATTGGGATCACATGTTTAAATCACGACAATTCTTCCTTCAATAGCTTTTTCAAAAAACTCCAAGACAACACTAATCCATGGCAATGCTTTCTAGAGCAATTCAGAACTGAACAAGAGGACCCATCTGCTGAAAAGACCTTAGATTCGAGTTATAAAGATTGCATGGTCAAAATCTAAAAGTTCTAAAAATTTGTCTTCTGATTAGAGGCTTACGGACCGCAAAGCATCTGCCTTACGGACTGTAAGGCAGCTTAACTAGGCGATAAAATTTGAAAAGCGGTTAAGGACTGTAACTGGGCAGTGAAAATGGACAGCTATGGGTTGTCTCCTTCTACACCCCTTTTCTCGAAACCAGCTGCTTGCTAACGGTTTTGAAATACCTCTAGACACCTGTATGCATCAGATTTCACCTGGGGGACACCTGCATTGATCTTAGTCAATCCAAGAAACTATAAATAGGGCCTTGCTTTGCTTCATTTGAACTCACACTTCAAAATTTTCATTCAAACAACTTCTCTGAAGCTCCTGGAGTTCTAGGAAGTTTTCTTTAGTTCAAATTTCATGCTAAGGATTCTTTTAAGCATTCTTAGCTTCTCTAGTTAAGCTTTACTTAGCTTAATGACCGAAAGTCAAAGTTATCATAATGATACTTTGACTTTGTGATTAATCACTAACGGTCTAGCCATTATTCGAATTAAAAGTGGCTATGTGTTGGTAATTATGTAGGTGTTAAACCCTTAGAAGGGCACCTTCTAATTATCACGTTAACTCAGTCAATTGTCGGGTCAAAGTTATGAACAAAAAGTCAAACAGGTCAGTTTTTACAAAATAATCCATAACTGATAATGCAGAAGTTATGGAACATGTTTTAACACTTAAATAACTTGGTAATTAATATAAGAACATGTTTAGGCATGTTCAACCCGGCAATTCTGAGTTTCAGCTCGGTTCGCAACCGAAAGTCGCAAAAGTAGACTTTTGCTTTGACTTTCAGTTCTGACCCAATTTAGTTTAGTTTAGTTATGCCCGATGGTTCCTTTGGGACCATATTATATGTTAGTATAACTCTCTGAAGTTATACAACATGGTTCCTTATAAATCATAGTGTGCATGCATGTTTTCGTTAAATGCTTAAAAGTTTACCATTATGCCCTTTTGATATAAAAACGAAATTTTTGGAAATGTGAGTGGACAAAAATATTCATTAGTGATTTATAAGTATGTCCTAAAAATTTGACATCCGTTTCTGGTCTGAAATGAAAGTTATGCAAGATATCGTAAAACTAAAACTTTTTTGTTAATTAAATGGCATTTTGAGATAAAATCATATTTAAACCCAATTTTTGACACCAAACTTGCTACCCACTGTTATGATATAATATTTAAGGATTTTTGGTAATTTTTACCAAATTTTATACTGATCATAATATAGAGTTCTAGCATAGATTCGGTAATTGACGATAATACCCTTTTAGCTAATACAATGAGTTTTACACATCCTTTACATATCAAACCTTTTGCTACTGATTTTATACAATAAATAAAATGTTTTAAATAGTTAAAGCTGATCAAAAGCTCAGATTTCCTTAAACAACTCGAAAATCGTCAAATACCGACTTTTACGCTTATTAAGCGCATAGTATGGGTTAAAACCATATTTAACGCTTAAGACTTATTACCTACTGATTTTAAAAATAAATTTTTATACTTTAACAGTAAGTATAAGTCTTGAACTCAGATTTCCAAATTTGACCTTAAAACATATGTGAAATGACCAAAATGCCCCTACGGTGCATAGTTTGGCCATAAATGTTTAAACACACATATGTATGATATCTTGCTAATATAACAACACAAAATAAATATTTTTACAGAATGTTTTAGACCAGATCCTCAGTTTATATTTAAACCTCGTTTATAACTTCTAAAATGACCAGAATACCCTTACAGGGCTTAATTTGATTTTAAATTCGTTTTGGGCATAATGGAAGATATCCTACTGATATCACAACATATTTTAAGCATAATAACTTTTGGAACCTGTTCATGACTTATCCGGTTACCCCGTTATGCATATACGCGTTCGGTACGGTTTATGTAACTAGTTTGCATAAATTAGCCGAAACGGGTCAAACCTTATCATTTTTACTTCAAAATCCAGAATGTATTTAGTTTTCCCATTTTAAACAAGTCTTCATACTTGTTGGGGCTGAATCACATTCTAATCCGGTCATCGCTTAATCTTGCATTTCGTACCGTAAACCTTTCTTTAAAACAAACCGGTCTAAGTTATAACTTGAATAAGACTCGTTAGGAAACTAATAGGTTATTAAAACCTTCGTTCCAGATTAGAAGCCCAGTAAAAGATATTTGTACTTGCTGGTTTGATATACGACTGAGAATAAAAATTACTTTTAAGCTTAGGTAAATACTTTTAACTTATTTTCCCTTATACGGGCTTAGGTTACGGTATTATAATAATACCGCTTGGTCGGGTATGAAATCATTTAATCGGATTGTGATTTTTAAATTGCATAACCCGTTTTAATCTGTCTTGTTTGATCCAATGCCTTTGGGGGGTTAATGACCGTGTCCTGGATATTATCGGCTCATTCATTAGAAATGACCACGGCTTAAGCACGGGGTGTAGGCATACACCTGAAAGTTGCGTATATAAAAATGGTATCTCACTCTCTTGTGGGCCTATACTTGTGGCGTGTCTATTAATCTTGTCTCAAGTTATAAAAGATTTTATGCCTTCTGCATCCAAACCAATTTTATAAACATTTTTCAAAAGAGTCAGTTAATTGTATTTACCAGTGTAAACTGGCGTATTTTTCAAAAAAAGATTAAGTGCAGGTACTACACGTAATGGGCTGGATACTCCGAGTATTAAATAAAGAGTCTTGCAAGCTTTTAATACTTTAAATCTGTTGAACAATATTTCTTTTCTGTTTTAGATCCGCTTGTGGATCCACTTACAACCGTTGTGTAATATTTTATTATACTTTCGAATTCGGCTTGTAATATTACTTTAGACTTCCGCTGTGCATTAAACTGTGATTAATTGTCTATGATGATATCAACTACGTCACGATACTCCCCACCGGGCCCACCGGTAATACGTGGAAATATCGGGGTGTGACAACATGACATCCTAGCGGAAGGCATGACACTTAGCGACACATTCCAGGTGGTAGCGATGATTAAGAAGTTACTTCCTGGTTGGGTGGATTTTAAGAATTATCTTAAACACAAACGAAAGGAGATGACTATAGAGGATCTTATTGTTCATTTTCGGATTGACGAGGACAATAGAATTGCCCAAAAAGGCAGCCTTGCGCAAACTTTTGCTAGCGCAAATTTGGTTGAGCATGGGCAATCCTCTAAAGGCAATAAGGGTAAGGGGAAAAAGGACAAAGAGAAAGCAAATGCTAGGAAACTTGGACCAAAGAAAGGGGTTGTGAAAAAGAAACCTCAAACGTTCCAAGGGACTTGTTACAACTGTGACGAGTCGGGGCATCGGGCTAACCAATGCAAGAAACCAAAGCGTGAGCGCGCGCACATGGTGAATGAAGACGGAATGCCTTTGGTGGCAATGATTTCCGACAAAACCGCAATGTTGGATGAGGTCAATGCTGTGACCAACACTCCAAAAGGATGGTGGATTGATACGGGCGTGACCCGTCATGTGAGCCCAGACAGGAGCCTCTTTACCACCTTAAAAGAGCTTGCGGGAGATGAGAAGTTGTACATGGGAAATGCAGCTACCGCGGATATCAAGGGTGAAGGAACAGTGATTTTGAAGTTGACTTCGGGGAAGGAGCTCACTCTAAGCAACGTGTTGTACGTTCCAGACTTTCCCAAGAGCCTAGTCTAGGGATGGTTGCTTAATAAGTTTGGATTTCGTTTAGTATTTGAGAGCGATCAATTTGTACTTACTAAACAAGGAATGTATGTTGGTAAGGGCTATGCCCAAAATGGTATGTCAAATTGAATGTAATGGCAGTAAAAAAGAATATGAATAAAATTGCTACTACTTCTACTTATATGCTTGAGTTTTCTAATTCGATTAAATGGCATGGTAGATTAGGTCACATAAATTTTAATTCAATACGCCGTTTAATCAATTTAAAATGTATACCAACATTCCATATTGATTCACATTATAAATGCGAAACCTGTGTAGAATCCAAACTTACAAGATCATCATCGAAATTAGTTGAACGAATAACCGAACCCCTTGATTTAATTCACACCGATATTTGTGATTTAAAAGCGGTACCCACAAGAGGTGGAAATAAGTACTTCATCACGTTTATTGATGATAGTACTAAATATTGCTATGTATATTTACTAAAAATTAAAGATGAAGCAATAAGTAAATTTATCTTGTATAAAAATGAATTGAGAATCAACTTTAAAAGAAGATAAAAGCTTTGCGAAGCGACCGAGGAGGCGAATATGTTGCACCTTTTGCCGATTTATGCGCAAAAAGTGGCATTGTACATGAGTGTACACCTCCTTATTCTCCACAATCAAATGGCGTGGCGGAACGAAAGAACAGTACACTGAAAGAAATGATGAACGCCATGTTGATAAGTTCTGGGGGTAAGCCAGGAAATGTGGGGGGAAGCCATTCTCTCGGCTAATTATCTTTTGAACAAGATACCACTCAAAAAGAGGATCGAAACTCCATATGAGTTATGGAAAAGGAAGAAGCCTTCAAACAAATACTTGAAAGTGTGGGGGTGCCTAGCAAAGGTGATTGTACCACCTCCTAAGGCTCTTAGGATAGGACCCAAAACTGTTGATTGCATATTCATTGGGTATGCACATCAAAGTAGTGCACTTCGCTTTCTTGTACATGAGTCCAAGAATCCAGATGTACACGTAAACACTATCATGGAGGTGAATCCTAACGTTGTGTCTTACTTTGAAACTGTGTTTCCTTTGAGAAGAGAAACACATGCAACATCATCAACTCCTAATTTTGAAGTAGGTGAAAGCTCATCTACGCCAGTTGATGAGGTAGTTCATGATAAGACACATGAACGGCCAGAGGTTAAAGAAGGTGATCGTAGGCGAAGCAAAAGGCCAAGGGTTGAAAAATCCTTCGGTCCAGACTTTGTTAGCTATATGGTTGAGGGCGAGCTCAATACATATCGCGAAGCGGTTTCCTCTTCAGAAGGACCTCAATGGAAAGAAGCAATAAAGAATGAAATTGATTCTATATTGCAAAATCATACTTGGGAGTTAGTAGATCTTCCACCTGGTTGCAAATCACTTGGATATCGTTGGATATTCAAAAGGAAGATGAAAACTGATGGAAGTATTGATAAATACAAGGCTAGGTTGGTGATTAAAGGATTTAGACAAAAGGAAGGTCTAGATTACTTTGATACCTACTCGCCTGTGACGCGCATAACCTCGATTAGATTGGTTCTTGCTATAGCGGCTTTAAGAAATTTGGAAGTTCACCAAATGGACGTTAAAATCGCATTTCTAAATGGCGATTTAGAAGAAGAGATTTACATGGAGCAACCTAAAGGGTTCTCCGCCCCAGGTCAAGAGGGTAAAGTGTGTAAACTCGTCAAGTCTTTGTATGGCTTGAAGCAAGCACCAAAAACAATGGCACCAAAAGTTTGATCATGTCATGATTGGCAATGGTTTCAAAATAAATGAGTGCGATAAATGTGTTTATTTCAAAGACACAAATGAAGGTTATGTAATCTTATGTCTTTACGTAGATGATATGCTTATCATTGGGAGTAATGACAAAATTATCAAGGCTACTAAAAACATGTTGAAAGCGATTTGATATGAAAGACATGGGTTTAGCCGATGTGATTCTTGGAGTAAAGATCATAAGAACCCAAGATGGTCTTGTGTTAAGTCAATCTCAGTATGTGGATAAAATTCTTGAAAAATTCAACTCAGGAGAAACGAGTGTAGCTCGAACTCCAGTTGATACCTCCCAACATCTCAAGAAAAATAAAGGAGATGGAGTTGCACAGTTAGAGTACTCAAGAATTATTGGCAGTCTAATGTATCTAATGACATGTACTAGACCCGATTTAGCTTACACGGTGAGTAGGCTAAGTAGATACACCAGCAATCCGTGCGCGGATCATTGGAAAGCTATCATGAGGGTGCTTAGATATATAAGATACACAAGAGATTATGGACTGCATTATACCCGACAACCAGTAGTGATCGAATGATACACTGATGCAAACTGGATATCGGATAATAAAGATTCCAAATCAACAAGTGGTTACGTGTTTACACTTAGAAGAGCTGCTATTGCTTGGAAGTCTTCTAAGCAAACGGTCATAGCAATATCCACAATGGAATCCGAATTTATCGCCTTGGATAAGTCAGGAGAGGAGGCGAAATGGCTACGTCAATTCATGGAATATATTCCAAGATGGCCAAAGCCTTTGCCAGCCATATGTATACATTGTGATAGCCAACCAGTGATTGGTAGAGCTCAAAGCTTGATGTACAATGGCAGATCAAGGCATATGCAATGTAGACATAACAGGGTACGACAACTACTCTCAACGGGTGTTATCACAATTGATTATGTGAGATCAAAGGATAACATTGCGGACCCGTTTACAAAAGGATTAAGCAGAGAGTTAGTTGAAACGTCGTCAAGAGGAATGGGACTAAAGCCCGTGATAAATAGGAATATGAGGGAAACCTAACTTAGTTGACTGGAGATCCCAAGATCTAAGTTCAATAGGACAACTTAATCATATTACCAAAACGGAGTCACTGTGGGGGAGTACCCCAAACCAAATAAAAGGGAGTTATATACTTCCTAGTCCAATCCAATCAGTGACATTGAAGTGAGGCTAATCAAATTAAGGTTAACGATTTCGGGAAATCAAATAACCATGATGCTTTTAATGATTCATGGGAATCACCTATGTGAGAGAGAAGTTAGATCGCTTCGAATGGCTTTGTGGGGTGCGCAATCCTAGAGCTCTCGCAGAACCAGGCTAGTGTTCCAGGACCATAATAGGACACGACAATGAGGGGTTGGCCAGAACAGGGAGAGTATTGTGTAAAGTGTATTGTCGTTTACACAAAAGAGGGTATGTTCAAAGACATCGCGTCTACAAACCGCTAGTAAGCTAAGTATGCTTCACAAAAGAAGGTTCAAAGGTAACAACCTACCTATCTTGCAATACTCAACTGTCGAAGTATATCGTTGAAACGTGTAAGGAAAGATCGATTTCCTTACATATGGAGGATTGTTGAAAATTTGATGAAAATAACATTTTTCATGTGGGGGATTGATGGAAAAATAGGTGAAAATAGCAATTTTCACAAATATAGGAAAATGATTTTTTCCTATTTTGGACTAAAAATAAATATAAGAAACAGAGGTTTCTTAATATATTTATTTGTGGGTTTGTGTTCTACGACGGAAGAGCTTCGCAACGAACTAAACCACATCCAAAACGGAGCTAAGATGAATGAGATATCGATGCTCAAAGTTGGGTGTTTGAAACATTTAATGCTGAAACAAAAGGGAAAGTTGCACCTTGTCCCACATAGGAGGAGAGATGAAACTTAAATGGGTATTTAAGTGTGAACTCTCCATCCTTATTGTTTCTGGAAGCACACACTAAGTGTACTCGCGAAGGGTGCGGAGCACCCTAACTCGCACTCATACACGCGCGCGTGCGCTTGGCGTGGGCGATGAGGCGCAATGTGGCGCTTTGATGGCGCACTTTGCACTTCGCATCGCCGCGAGCCGCTTGAGAGCCGCCTTTGTATTTTTGACCACGTGCGCGTGGTGGATCATAGGGGATGCAAAGACCAAGTGGTTGAAGTGGCATGTGGGTTCGAGGCGCGTGACGTGGCAGTCCGCGCGCGAGTACACGTGGCATGAAGGCGCGCGGTTGCGCGCATGGTGGATGGGCCCTAATGTGACGTGCACAACGCACCAGAGTGAGCCAAAACAGCGCGACTGTGTGGCGTGCTCGTATAGGCTCACAGGTGACGTGGCGCATGCGCACATGGACTTGAGTCAGTGTGGCGCACGCGCGCATGGCGGTGAGCCAAAATGGCGCACGCGCTCAAGGGCGCGCGCGCAGAAGCTTCCAGCATTTAATAATATTGCAGTTACAGTTTAGCAATTGAAACTGTCGAGTCAAAGGCTTCGACTAAGAATTAAACGACGAATTAACTTACATTGAAGATGTTTAATGCAATTTAATTCTCATCATTTAATTCGTTTTTAGCTGTTTCAATTGAGATGCTGTATAAATACAGCATCTCCTCCACTGCAGAAGTACACTAGCAACTACACAGCATATGCAAACAACTCTCTACGTACTTCTGATCTTCTTTCTACAAGTTTCAAGGTAGGCTTCGGGTTTTGGAGCCAACTCCGGCAGTACGCTGCTTCGGCTGTTGTACCCTGGGAAACAAAATGATTGCTCCTGTGAGACTCGGAATTTGTTTTAATGGAAGCATGTAGAACACGTGCCTCGGCCATTCTGTGTCTTCTCATTTCTTGTATTTCAATTATTTTAGTTGTAATAGTACTGTAACTCTGCTTTCTTCTATTTCTGTATTGTAATCTTTGAATAAAATTTTATTTTATTTTATTTTATTTAATTACGTAAACGGTTCATACAGTACCAGTAGTTTGGAGCATATGGTCGGTCTTTAATGTCCATAAGCTCTACTAAGTTTCTTTGTACTTAGCATCCACCGTGTTTCGTATGAACTCCATTTGCATGTTTTGATTTGCTTATGCAGTTTGCTTTTGAAGATAGAGATAAATTTGTGCATGCACCTATATTTTTTTGCAATTTCTATACTACGTCCCCACCTTTCATAGAATGGTTTTAGACCCCCGTCACACAACGCAATCCAGTCAATTCTAGATAGAATTTATTATTTAATACACAGTCATCACTTACTATGTATAAACATGACCTAACAAAAATGATAAAAAGAGGAGAGGGAGGCTTGTCTTTCCTCTTTGCCGGTTGCATGGCGTAGTAGGTCACTCCATATGTTTCATTTTCTTATTCCGTACAGGTATATCTATATATTTTGTTTTTCTTTTGGAGTAAAAAACGTAACCAAATTAGGAGAGAAAGGGTGTAAGAGAAGATAATCCTGGTTTACTTTTAATTTTCGGTCAAGTAACGAAATTCTTTGTGCTACAGAAGAAACTAATGTTGTATAAATAATATAAATGCTTTTCAAAGATAAATAAGTTGCAATTTCTAATAACAAATTCATTCAACAGGAAAAAAAACAAATTAAATAATTTATTTTAATACAAAAGAAAGTAAAATACATTATGATTCAATTCTGATGAGAAAGATTTACTTCGCTAGTAAAAGCAAGATTTTCATAGCTTTATTTTTGAACGATAACAAGTGAATTAGTGGAATTACATACGTCATTAATTGATAATATAGCACTAATGACAGAAAATTCATTGGAGGAATATTTAATTTAGATGAATGATCGATCATGATTAAGAAGAAGATTGTTACTACTTAGGAAATTTTGACCACTTTAGAGATTTTTACAATCTAATAATATGGAAAACTTGCAATTCTCTCTCAAATGGGTACGTAAGTGGACAATATATAATTGTTGGTAAATATCAAGTTGGTAATTTTTAGATACTCTTTCCTTCGATGTAACATCGTCAAGTTGAGATATATCACCGTCAAGTTGAGATATATCACCTGATCAAACAAGTGGCAGATCTAAAAGAAAAATTCAGGGGCATTTTAACACTTTTTTTGGACCTAGTCTGTTTGGTATGGTGTAATGGAATGGACGAATGAATGGAATGAACGAGGTAATAGAATGGACGAGGGAATGCAATGGATCATTACCATTCCATGTCTTGTTTGGTTACCATGTGTGAATGGAATGAATTATTATTGTATATTGTTCGGTAGACAAGAAAAACGGAGTAATAAAATCAGCGGTGAGTGGTGGTGGTCGGTGGTAGTGATTGTGGGTGGTTATAGGTGGCGGTGGTGGGTGGTGGCGGCGGCGGCGAGTGGTGGTGCGACAGTGACGACGAGTGGTGGTGGCGGCAAGGTGGCCGTTGGTGGTGGGTGGCAGCAGAGGTAGCGGTGGACGGTGTCGGCGGTTGGTGGTGGCGGTGGTGGTGGTGGCTGTGGTGGTGGCGTCGACGATGGTGGTGGACGGTGGCAATGAGTGGCGTTGGCGGTTGGTCGCGGCGGTGTTGATAACGGTGGCGAGTGGGTGGCGGCGGCGACGGTAGCTGTCGGGGTGAGGTGGTGGCGGGTGGCGGCGATGGCATCGGTGGTGGGTGGTGGTGGTGGTGGGTTGTGGCGAAGGTGGTAGGTTTTGGTGTTGTTGATGAATGGTGCAAGAGGGGATGGAATGGAAAAAAAAAAAAACACGGGGGGTGGAAGGAATGATTTTGAAGGAATGGAATGCCTTTTGGAATGGGTGATTCCATTTCATTGACCAACCAAACATCTTTTTCTTCATTCCCTCGTAATCATCCATTCCATTCCACCTCCCATTCCTTCATACCAAACACTACCTAAATGTATCTTAATATTTTCTTAGGGGTATCCGTTTATGAAGAAGAAAAAACAATTGTACTGACTTTGCACTTCACCAAGAAAGTTGACAGGTAGCCCGGGCACCCCTCTAACATATGCTAAGTCCGCCCGGATCAAACCCATTTATGAATTCATTGATGAGAATGATGTATAGCTAGATTTGATGGAGGGGTTTGTTAGTCATATTAATATATAGCTAGATTTTATGGTGTATATTGTAATAGATTTTTTTGAACAAATTTCTTTTAATTCCTGTTGTATGTGGGACTTGAAACCAAGACCTCCTCTCTTTCAAACCTAGGTGTTTAAAGGCTTTGTCTTTGCCAATGGACCATAACCTCATTAGTGTATATTGTAATAGTTAGGCTTGGAATTGTTATTTATTTTTTTTTTTGGGGTAAAGGGGTATTACCCTGGTAAATTTTATAAATTGGCAATCAAAACAAAGGTGTGCCTGACATAGCACACACAAACTAGCCTTGGCATACCAAGACTAGGAAACAAGACAGAAAACACAACCCTCAACAAACCAAACAGCCAAACAAAACGCAACCCGAACAAAACTCAACCACACCAAACGTTCTATCTATCTAACCTAGTACATTTGAAATTGCCTTAACCCGGGTCCTCGTTTAGCGCCCAAACTGGGATCTGCCACTTCTTCACAACTCTATTATAATCCACATGCCTTTGAAGCTTGAAATCCATCAACCGAAGCCGAACAATGTTTTTAATCTTCTCAGTAACCTGAATAACCGAACATTCAAGTCTGGAGAAGAGCCGGTTATTGCGTTCTTGCCAAATGAAATAAGTCGCAGTCGCTAACACCAACTTACACACCACTTGATCCAATGTTTTTGAGTCCGAGTGCTGGTCCATCCACGCCGAAATAGAGGCCCAAGATTCAGAAACAGTATCCATATCAACCATAGCCTTTACATTCGTCCAGACCTGCGATTCTCGATTAGAGTCACCATCCTCAAGGGAGATTCCATATGCTTCGTTATTTTATCTAGCTTATTTATGCCAATTTAAACGCATTTTTTCTTTGATCATAAATTCTAACATTTTTGACTTATAACAACATTTCTTAAACTATGTTTGGCGGTGTCAGTTTCCCCATTTCTCCTAGATGAGAACCCACTAGGTATGCTAACATTATTAGGTATATTTAGCTCAAAGGAAACCTATTAACTGGTCGGGCTTACCCGCAAATCCCAAATTAGACACGTTTTCAACTTATTTATCATCTCATATTATTGTTATTTGAAAACCGGACACCTAAGTGTGATCTATCATCTTCCATATTTTATATAAATGCAAACTTCAAAATCAGAGACATTATTTTTTTCAATTTTTTATTTTTTTTGTTTTTTATTTTAATTTTTTTTGTATTTTTCAAAATTTTATGACTTAAAATGACTCACTATAAAGACTCAAAACGACAGTTTCCCATCCTCACACTTACACTCTACATTGGCTCATTGTAGGAATAGAACCCAACTTAAAAGACTAAAAATAAATAAGAATAAAAAGACACGGGCAAATATGAAAAGAATTAGTTGGTTATATAATCGCGTAAGCTCCTAAAACTCTTATCCAACCCAGCTCGATCGTATAACATTTCATTCGTGATTAGCTTTGACAAACTAACTGATATGCTTGGGAATTTGTCTCGGGCATCTGGTGAACCGCTCCAAAATCAACTGAATGGACATTGAGTATGGGTGGTACGATTTAAACCTACGAAATAAAAAAACGAAAAACCCGAGCAATACCGACTCTAAAAAAACGACTCAAAAACACTAACTTAGCCTCATAGTATATAAATAAAGACTCAAAATACAGGCTCATACATATCGTAAACGAACCAGGCGCGTAAAACTGAGCAAACCGGACAACAAACTGAACCAGGCTAAAAAGGTACCCCGTCTCTCAACGCGACAGGTGATAAGACTTCTCTTGCGTGGCGTGAGGAAGCTGTTGACTTCGTTTGACTTGATTGCCCTCGTGTGATGTGACCCGAATACCATATGCCCGTCGCACAACGCGAGGGGCCTATTTTTACAGAATGTTTTGTCGATTTTTGGGTTCCATGCCTTGGAATTTTTCCCATCTTTCTCTTATTTCGTCCAAAACACTTTCTATGCCAAAATTTTTGCTATAAATCACTCAGAACTCCATTTCTTTGCTTTCCCAACTCCATGACGGATACGATCTCCTACAAAAAGACTCAAACACAAACAAAAACCAAAAATCTACCAACACTAATGAAAAAGACTCAAAGCCACAACCTAAGATTCAAACTCTACAAACTCTAAAAATGGGATTTCACCCAAACCTTCTATTCTCTCTCTAACACTTATGGAGAATTATGAAGATCCAGTTCACCTATGTAACTAACTTCCGGGCCTCTAGCACAAACATCCAAACTACTACCCGTTTCTTCCAAATCTCACTATTTCTCTTACTATCATTTTCTACAAACCTAAACTCAATGTGGGAAATTTGAAACGTGAACAACAAGCCACTAAATTCTCCCCACACATAAGCTTCTTCATATCTTCTAATCTACGTTCAAACCAATGTATCTCTGTTTCTAATTCTTCTGCAAAACTATCCCCACACTTTAGCTATTTCACCACCACAAAACTAGGATCATTTAACTCTATCTCCTTCTCTATCACTCTCATCTCACCCTTACCTTGAAGTTTAATCACCGTAGACGATGTACTTTCTAATATGGCTTCTAAAAGATCAATGTCACCCTCTGGATCAAACACTCCGGTTACCTCATAAACCGACAATCCTATTAACTCTTCTCCGAACTCCTCCTCAAACAATAACTCTAGCACTTCATTCTCACCTTCTACCCGATCCTTCTCTCTCTCAACCTCACGAGTACCAACCGAGAAGACCGACTCTTTCCTATCATTCAAATTCTTCCTAGACTTAGAGACTCCAAATTTGACAGTCTCTTCACTTACCCTTGGTGTGGTCGTGCCTGCAAAGACATCTATTAACGGTTTAGCTGTGCATAGGAAAGGTCTACCTAAGATGAGAGGCACGTTTTCGTCAGCCTCGATATCAAGAACTACAAAATCCACAGGAAATATAATTTTGTCAACATTGACAAGAAAATTTTCCACAATGCCTCGTGGATATTTGCATATTTGTCGGCAAGCGAAAGAGTCATGCGCGTTGGGGTGAATTCACCAAGGCCTAGCTTTTCGTAAAGTGAGTAGGGGATCAAATTAATGCTAGCACCGAGGTCCACCAAGGCATAGTTTTCAATTTCACTACCAAATAGACATAAGATCGTGAAAATGCCCAGATCTGTTAGTTTCTTCGGAAGCTTATTCATCACCACCGCAGAACAATCTGCTGTTTATGGAACATTTGAGATCTCCCCCAATTTACACTTCCCTATCAGGAGGTCGTTTAAGAATTTAGCATACTTGGGCATGTTAGTACATAATGTCTAAACAGTCTAATGCCTTGGTCTTAGTCAGAGTCTGTTTTGATTATTGATAGTATAACATGTAAGATTTTAAAGTTTAATTTTGAATGTATTGGACTCATACTCATACGCGCGCATGAGTCATACGCGGGTATGAGGGCTAGAAACATAGGAGTCACGCGCTATGGAGTCAATGTCTATATATAGTGAAGGTCATGCGCATGAACTCATAACTTGAACTTTGGAGATTTTGGAGGGCTTATCAAAACATTGTAATCAGACATCGTTATGCTGTCCAAATTTCTAATGAAATGGATGATTATGAAACAACAAGTGTTCACAATCTTTTAGATTGGATTCTGCACTTTCAACTAGCTCGTAGATATCAAATACATGTTATACAGGTCCTATCAACACACACAACGATCCTACAAGTGGTATCATAGCTATGTATCAAATATCTATTGTTGAATCACTTCGAATTGAAGAATTTTGGCACAAAAAACATCTTTTTATCACCTTTTCAAGTTTTCTCTCATTTTCATGGTTCAAAAGCTACCAAATTCTCAGAATATCTTTTATTTTCACTTCCAAACAACATGTCAAGAGATCAGGGTTGAATTCATTCATTTTAGCCATCATCTTACAAAATTTCATTTGAAAATGAGTTCAAGCGCAGTAGCTAGTTTCTAGCGCAGGAGTGCTTGTTCACATGTAGGATTCCAGCGCAGGAGTACATACGCACATAAAAGCTCATATGTTTGAGTCATACGTGCGCACAAGCTCATACACTTTAGGTCATCCGTTTAAAAAGTGTTCATACGCTGGTAGTGGTTACACGCGAGGAGATCGTACGTTTGGGAGTTCATATGTTTGAATACTCATACACTTGGGTGTTCATACGCTTAGGAGGGTCCTTCATTTGAAGTGTTTAAGTGTTGAAGATGTCTGCTAAGTGTGAAGATGGATTTTGAATCATTGAACACGTTTGCTGCTACCCCATCAAGTGTGGTTCAAAATATTTTTTTAGAATGAAATGAGTACCACAAATAAACTACCAAAACTATTAAGAATGGAAGATTATCCTAGATGGGCAGAACCTTTTTAAAATTATGTTCAAGCTAATAACTTCGATGCGTAGATGTCAATTGAACAAGAATATAAAGTTCAAAAGAACGAACAAGAAGATAACATCAAAGTTGCACAAATTCCTGAGAATGAAAGAGAAACTTATATTAGAGAGAAGAAAATGATGAACTTTCTTCAACAATTGATTAAGGAAGAGATTTTACAGCTGATCAGATATACCAGATTATCGCAATCACTTTGGCTTGCTTTGTTCAACAAATACTAGGGTAATGATGATATGTGGAAAAGCAAGGCATATGTAATAAAAAAGGAATTCGATATCTTTACAACAGTAAAGGGAGAAACATTTCAACAACTTGTAGAGAGGTTTTGTCACTTGGTTGTAGAAATGAAGAGGGTCGGAATTAGGAAGGATGAGATTGATTTAGTAGATAAATTGGCTGAAGCATTACCGAATGAAGAATGGGGTATGTACATGATGACCTTGAAGTTGAAGCCGGTTAGGGTAGAATGATTCTTCTTACTTTGCATTGAATTGGTTGATTTTTTTTATGAAAGTGTGTTTTTAGTAAGGTTTACCTATGAACTTGTGATAGTGTAATCTGTATGTTGAGTATTGATGTTTAAATAAGTTTGTGTGGATGATTTAAGTTTTCTATGAGGTTATGCATGTTAGATCTGCTTTGTTTATATGTAGGTTTGCTACCATCTCCTGCTTCATTCTTCTGAGTTTAATAGCCTTTTGGCCAATAAGCATTTTTCCTGTTCTCCAATTGGGAGGAGTGGGTTTGATATCTGGATTGAGTTTTATCTTCTCAATCCTTGTGATATCATCTAGAAGGGCTTCTGTAGTCCATCCAGTGAATTGGGCTATTGTGGCTGTGTAAGGCTTATTTTTTCATGATAAAATCCAATTAATCATCCTTTAATGCTTTTCTAAGCTCTGGGTTGTTTACTTGTCCTTGTGAAGCCTTTTGACTGACATCTTTTGCAAAGTCTTCTAATTTGTTCACTTTTGTGAATTCTTCAGATATGATTTGTTGTGTATCCTTATCACTTTTTCCCTTGCTTCTTTCAACAACAATCCTTTCAGCCTGTTTGATCTTTAACTCCAAGTACTCTTTGACATTGGAAGACTTTGGATACCTTTTAAGGGATGGAAATGTAAGTTGGCTAGTTTCAGTTGTAGAGTAGAAAGATTGTATTTATTTTGATACATTTTCTAACTTTAATGTATCCAGTATGGTGATAGATGGTGATATTGGAAGTTTGGTTGATGGTGGTTTAGTTGTGTTTGATAGTGTAGATGTAAAACTTAGTGTTGTGGTGGTTGTGGTAGATGGTTGAGATTTGATAGATAATGTTGTGGTGGTAGTGGTTTGGATAGGTGATGCATCAGAAGTTTCTTCATCATCATCTTCGACAATGAATTTAGCTCTCCTGGATCTAGTTTGAGGTGTTGGTGTTTTTAATGGTGGTTGTGGAAGCTTTGTGGATTGTTTTCTTTTGATGAGAAGTCCTTTAGGGGACTTTTGTTTGGGTGGTAGAAACAGTGGTTTGGATCGTTGGTGGTGGTTTTGTTGGTGCGGCGCTTTTGGGAACCTCTGTTGAGGAGCCTTGATTATCTTGAATTTTCACTCTTTCAATAATCTCTTGCAGTGTTTTTTGTATGTTTTCTTCCCTTCTATCTTTCCTTATTTCTATTTTAATGGCTTATTGTTTGGCCCTTTTGGCTTTAGAAGTATCTGGCCTTATTTTGGCTTTTCTTTTTACCAGAGGAGGGAGCTTTCTCATGTTATCACTCTCCCCCTTTTTGGCATCATATTTTTATTTGGGGAGAATGAGAGTTGTACCTGTTGGAAAAATTGGTGAAAATAACAATTTTCACAAATATAGGAAAATGATTTTTCCCTATTTTGGACTAAAAATAAATATAAGAAACAGAGGTTTCTTAATATATTTATTTGTGGGTTTGTGTTCTACGTCGGAAGAGCTTCGCAACGAACTAAACCACGTCCAAAACGGAGCTAAGATGAATGAGATGTCGATGCTCAAAGTTGGGTGTTTGAAACTTTGAATGCTGAAACAAAAGGGAAAGTTGCACCTTGTCCCATATAGGAGGAGAGATGAAACTTAAATGGGTATTTAAGTGGGAACTCTCCATCCTTATTGTTTCATGGAAGCACACACTAAGTGTACTCGTGAAGGGTGCGGAGCACCCTAACTCGCACTCGCACACGCATTCGTACACGCGCGCGCGCGCGTGGCGTGGGCAATGTGGCACTTTGATGCCGCACTTTGCACTTCGCACGCTCGCATCGCCGCGAGCCGCTTGAGAGCCGCATTTGTGTTTTTGACCACGTGCGCGTGGTAAATCACAGGGGCTGCAAAGACCAAGTGGTTGAAGTGGCATGTGGGTTCGAGGCGCGTGATGTGGCATGAAGGCGCGCGGTTGCGCGCAGGTGCGCATGGACTTGAGTCAGTGTGGCACACGCGCTCATGGCAGTGAGCCAAAATGGCGTACGTGCGCATGAGCGTGCAGACCTGCGCGCGCACCAGTGTGTCTTGCGCGCGCGCGTTGAAGTTTCCAGCATTTAATAACAGTGCAGTTACAGTTCACCAATTGAAACTGTCGAGTCAAAGGCTTTGACTGAGAATTAAATGACGAATTAACTTGCATTGAAGGCGTTTAATGCAAGTTAATTCTCACCATTTAATTCGTTTTTAGCTGTTTCAATTGAGATGCTATATAAATACAGCATCTCCTCCACTGCAGAAGTACACTAGCAACTACACAACATATGCAAACAACTCTCTACATACTTCTGATCTTCTTCCTACAAGTTTCAAGGTAGCCTTCGGGTTTTGGAGCCAACTCCGGCAGTACGCTGCTTCGGCTGTTGTACCCTGGGAAACAAAACGGGTGCTCCTGGGAGACTCGGAATTTGTTTTAAGGGAAGCGTGTTGAACACGTGCCTCGGCCATTCTATTTCTTCTCATTTCTTGTATTTCAATTATTTTAGTTGTAATAGTACTGTAATTCTGCTTTCTTCTATTTCTGTATTGTAATATTTGAATAAAAATTTGTTTTATTTTATTTAATTACACGAACGGTTCCTACAATCTTAAAACAAATTTTAAAACACCGTTCGTGTAATCAAAACCATTCTGCTTGTGATTCAAACCAGTTTTGTTTCACTCAGTTTGTGTTTAAAAAAACATATTTTTTTGTTTTCATTTTCAAAGGAGCGACTTTGGGTGAAAACATTCTGGTTACCTTCAGAATCTGTCCTAAAATTGATAATAAACTTTCTGCCTTTGTCTTCAAAGTTGGACTTAGAAGCTAAACAGTAACTTCTAATTATTAAAAATTTTCAGTTTTTTGGACTTCAAAGTTGGACTTAGAGGCCAAAACAGTAAATTTGTGGTAAAATTAAAATTTAATTGTTTACTTCTGTTTTTTTTTTGAGTAAAATAGAATTTTTTGGACTAAACTTTAGATTTTTTTTCAGCATGTCGATCGAAAACGTCAACGTAAACAACAACACGAATGTTGTGACGGGAACCCCCCTGAACGCCTCCACTGTAGGAGTGTCCACAGTGGCCAATCATGATGAAAGACCTGAGAAGTTCTCGGGTCTACCCTTCAAAAGGTGGCAACAGAAGATGTTCTTCTACCTGACCACCATGAACCTTGCGAGGTTCTTAACTGAAACCGCTCCCAAACCTGTGGAAGGGGAGACCGACGCACAAAGGCTGTGCGCGGTAGAGGCTTGGAAGCACTTGGATTTCATATGTCGAGGCTATGTGTTAAACAGGCTTTCGGATGCATTGTATAATGTGTACTACAATGTCAAGACTTCCAAAGATTTATGGGATGCCTTGGACAAGAAGTACAAAACGGAGGATTCTGGCACAAAGGAATTTGTGGTAGCCCGTTTTTTGGAAGTCAAAATGGTTGATTCTAAAACAATTATGAATCAAGTCCAAGAATTGCAAATTATACTACATGTGTAATACCTCACAAAAATCATGTCCAATATAATAAAGACACATGTCATAAACCCTGATCATGTTAAAAGAGTGTAAAGGTGTAAATAGAAGGACAAAAAGCATCAACATGCCAAACTTGTGCCTTTGAATGACCTCCTAAGATGTTCGTATTCGTTGTTAAATAAATTGTCAGACACAAGAAGCCGTTGTGCTTAAAAAATCAAGAGTTACAGAACGCAAGGGTTAAAAGTGTCAACATGTTAATTTTTACCTCTGAGTGGCCTTTTAACGTTCCCAAAGCTTTGTAATGCATTATTATATATCTGATAATAAAGTTTATAAATTCCAACTCAATCTTGTGGGAAATAATTCAAATTCGAGAAATTGGGATCACATGTTTAAATCACGACAATTCTTCCTTCAATAGCTTTTTCAAAAAACTCCAAGACAACACTAATCCATGGCAATGCTTTCTAGAGCAATTCAGAACTGAACAAGAGGACCCATCTGCTGAAAAGACCTTAGATTCGAGTTATAAAGATTGCATGGTCAAAATCTAAAAGTTCTAAAAATTTGTCTTCTGATTAGAGGCTTACGGACCGCAAAGCATCTGCCTTACGGACTGTAAGGCAGCTTAACTAGGCGATAAAATTTGAAAAGCGGTTAAGGACTGTAACTGGGCAGTGAAAATGGACAGCTATGGGTTGTCTCCTTCTACACCCCTTTTCTCGAAACCAGCTGCTTGCTAACGGTTTTGAAATACCTCTAGACACCTGTATGCATCAGATTTCACCTGGGGGACACCTGCATTGATCTTAGTCAATCCAAGAAACTATAAATAGGGCCTTGCTTTGCTTCATTTGAACTCACACTTCAAAATTTTCATTCAAACAACTTCTCTGAAGCTCCTGGAGTTCTAGGAAGTTTTCTTTAGTTCAAATTTCATGCTAAGGATTCTTTTAAGCATTCTTAGCTTCTCTAGTTAAGCTTTACTTAGCTTAATGACCGAAAGTCAAAGTTATCATAATGATACTTTGACTTTGTGATTAATCACTAACGGTCTAGCCATTATTCGAATTAAAAGTGGCTATGTGTTGGTAATTATGTAGGTGTTAAACCCTTAGAAGGGCACCTTCTAATTATCACGTTAACTCAGTCAATTGTCGGGTCAAAGTTATGAACAAAAAGTCAAACAGGTCAGTTTTTACAAAATAATCCATAACTGATAATGCAGAAGTTATGGAACATGTTTTAACACTTAAATAACTTGGTAATTAATATAAGAACATGTTTAGGCATGTTCAACCCGGCAATTCTGAGTTTCAGCTCGGTTCGCAACCGAAAGTCGCAAAAGTAGACTTTTGCTTTGACTTTCAGTTCTGACCCAATTTAGTTTAGTTTAGTTATGCCCGATGGTTCCTTTGGGACCATATTATATGTTAGTATAACTCTCTGAAGTTATACAACATGGTTCCTTATAAATCATAGTGTGCATGCATGTTTTCGTTAAATGCTTAAAAGTTTACCATTATGCCCTTTTGATATAAAAACGAAATTTTTGGAAATGTGAGTGGACAAAAATATTCATTAGTGATTTATAAGTATGTCCTAAAAATTTGACATCCGTTTCTGGTCTGAAATGAAAGTTATGCAAGATATCGTAAAACTAAAACTTTTTTGTTAATTAAATGGCATTTTGAGATAAAATCATATTTAAACCCAATTTTTGACACCAAACTTGCTACCCACTGTTATGATATAATATTTAAGGATTTTTGGTAATTTTTACCAAATTTTATACTGATCATAATATAGAGTTCTAGCATAGATTCGGTAATTGACGATAATACCCTTTTAGCTAATACAATGAGTTTTACACATCCTTTACATATCAAACCTTTTGCTACTGATTTTATACAATAAATAAAATGTTTTAAATAGTTAAAGCTGATCAAAAGCTCAGATTTCCTTAAACAACTCGAAAATCGTCAAATACCGACTTTTACGCTTATTAAGTGCATAGTATGGGTTAAAACCATATTTAACGCTTAAGACTTATTACCTACTGATTTTAAAAATAAATTTTTATACTTTAACAGTAAGTATAAGTCTTGAACTCAGATTTCCAAATTTGACCTTAAAACATATGTGAAATGACCAAAATGCCCCTACGGTGCATAGTTTGGCCATAAATGTTTAAACACACATATGTATGATATCTTGCTAATATAACAACACAAAATAAATATTTTTACAGAATGTTTTAGACCAGATCCTCAGTTTATATTTAAACCTCGTTTATAACTTCTAAAATGACCAGAATACCCTTACAGGGCTTAATTTGATTTTAAATTCGTTTTGGGCATAATGGAAGATATCCTACTGATATCACAACATATTTTAAGCATAATAACTTTTGGAACCTGTTCATGACTTATCCGGTTACCCCGTTATGCATATACGCGTTCGGTACGGTTTATGTAACTAGTTTGCATAAATTAGCCGAAACGGGTCAAACCTTATCATTTTTACTTCAAAATCCAGAATGTATTTAGTTTTCCCATTTTAAACAAGTCTTCATACTTGTTGGGGCTGAATCACATTCTAATCCGGTCATCGCTTAATCTTGCATTTCGTACCGTAAACCTTTCTTTAAAACAAACCGGTCTAAGTTATAACTTGAATAAGACTCGTTAGGAAACTAATAGGTTATTAAAACCTTCGTTCCAGATTAGAAGCCCAGTAAAAGATATTTGTACTTGCTGGTTTGATATACGACTGAGAATAAAAATTACTTTTAAGCTTAGGTAAATACTTTTAACTTATTTTCCCTTATACGGGCTTAGGTTACGGTATTATAATAATACCGCTTGGTCGGGTATGAAATCATTTAATCGGATTGTGATTTTTAAATTGCATAACCCGTTTTAATCTGTCTTGTTTGATCCAATGCCTTTGGGGGGTTAATGACCGTGTCCTGGATATTATCGGCTCATTCATTAGAAATGACCACGGCTTAAGCACGGGGTGTAGGCATACACCTGAAAGTTGCGTATATAAAAATGGTATCTCACTCTCTTGTGGGCCTATACTTGTGGCGTGTCTATTAATCTTGTCTCAAGTTATAAAAGATTTTATGCCTTCTGCATCCAAACCAATTTTATAAACATTTTTCAAAAGAGTCAGTTAATTGTATTTACCAGTGTAAACTGGCGTATTTTTCAAAAAAAGATTAAGTGCAGGTACTACACGTAATGGGCTGGATACTCCGAGTATTAAATAAAGAGTCTTGCAAGCTTTTAATACTTTAAATCTGTTGAACAATATTTCTTTTCTGTTTTAGATCCGCTTGTGGATCCACTTACAACCGTTGTGTAATATTTTATTATACTTTCGAATTCAGCTTGTAATATTACTTTAGACTTCCGCTGTGCATTAAACTGTGATTAATTGTCTATGATGATATCAACTACGTCACGATACTCCCCACCGGGCCCACCGGTAATACGTGGAAATATCGGGGTGTGACAACATGACATCCTAGCGGAAGGCATGACACTTAGCGACACATTCCAGGTGGTAGCGATGATTAAGAAGTTACTTCCTGGTTGGGTGGATTTTAAGAATTATCTTAAACACAAACGAAAGGAGATGACTATAGAGGATCTTATTGTTCATTTTCGGATTGACGAGGACAATAGAATTGCCCAAAAAGGCAGCCTTGCGCAAACTTTTGCTAGCGCAAATTTGGTTGAGCATGGGCAATCCTCTAAAGGCAATAAGGGTAAGGGGAAAAAGGACAAAGAGAAAGCAAATGCTAGGAAACTTGGACCAAAGAAAGGGGTTGTGAAAAAGAAACCTCAAATGTTCCAAGGGACTTGTTACAACTGTGACGAGTCGGGGCATCGGGCTAACCAATGCAAGAAACCAAAGCGTGAGCGCGCGCACATGGTGAATGAAGACGGAATGCCTTTGGTGGCAATGATTTCCGACAAAACCGCAATGTTGGATGAGGTCAATGCTGTGACCAACACTCCAAAAGGATGGTGGATTGATACGGGCGTGACCCGTCATGTGAGCCCAGACAGGAGCCTCTTTACCACCTTAAAAGAGCTTGCGGGAGATGAGAAGTTGTACATGGGAAATGCAGCTACCGCGGATATCAAGGGTGAAGGAACAGTGATTTTGAAGTTGACTTCGGGGAAGGAGCTCACTCTAAGCAACGTGTTGTACGTTCCAGACTTTCCCAAGAGCCTAGTCTAGGGATGGTTGCTTAATAAGTTTGGATTTCGTTTAGTATTTGAGAGCGATCAATTTGTACTTACTAAACAAGGAATGTATGTTGGTAAGGGCTATGCCCAAAATGGTATGTCAAATTGAATGTAATGGCAGTAAAAAAGAATATGAATAAAATTGCTACTACTTCTACTTATATGCTTGAGTTTTCTAATTCGATTAAATGGCATGGTAGATTAGGTCACATAAATTTTAATTCAATACGCCGTTTAATCAATTTAAAATGTATACCAACATTCCATATTGATTCACATTATAAATGCGAAACCTGTGTAGAATCCAAACTTACAAGATCATCATCGAAATTAGTTGAACGAATAACCGAACCCCTTGATTTAATTCACACCGATATTTGTGATTTAAAAGCGGTACCCACAAGAGGTGGAAATAAGTACTTCATCACGTTTATTGATGATAGTACTAAATATTGCTATGTATATTTACTAAAAATTAAAGATGAAGCAATAAGTAAATTTATCTTGTATAAAAATGAATTGAGAATCAACTTTAAAAGAAGATAAAAGCTTTGCGAAGCGACCGAGGAGGCGAATATGTTGCACCTTTTGCCGATTTATGCGCAAAAAGTGGCATTGTACATGAGTGTACACCTCCTTATTCTCCACAATCAAATGGCGTGGCGGAACGAAAGAACAGTACACTGAAAGAAATGATGAACGCCATGTTGATAAGTTCTGGGGGTAAGCCAGGAAATGTGGGGGGAAGCCATTCTCTCGGCTAATTATCTTTTGAACAAGATACCACTCAAAAAGAGGATCGAAACTCCATATGAGTTATGGAAAAGGAAGAAGCCTTCAAACAAATACTTGAAAGTGTGGGGGTGCCTAGCAAAGGTGATTGTACCACCTCCTAAGGCTCTTAGGATAGGACCCAAAACTGTTGATTGCATATTCATTGGGTATGCACATCAAAGTAGTGCACTTCGCTTTCTTGTACATGAGTCCAAGAATCCAGATGTACACGTAAACACTATCATGGAGGTGAATCCTAACGTTGTGTCTTACTTTGAAATTGTGTTTCCTTTGAGAAGAGAAACACATGCAACATCATCAACTCCTAATTTTGAAGTAGGTGAAAGCTCATCTACGCCAGTTGATGAGGTAGTTCATGATAAGACACATGAACGGCCAGAGGTTAAAGAAGGTGATCGTAGGCGAAGCAAAAGGCCAAGGGTTGAAAAATCCTTCGGTCCAGACTTTGTTAGCTATATGGTTGAGGGCGAGCTCAATACATATCGCGAAGCGGTTTCCTCTTCAGAAGGACCTCAATGGAAAGAAGCAATAAAGAATGAAATTGATTCTATATTGCAAAATCATACTTGGGAGTTAGTAGATCTTCCACCTGGTTGCAAATCACTTGGATATCGTTGGATATTCAAAAGGAAGATGAAAACTGATGGAAGTATTGATAAATACAAGGCTAGGTTGGTGATTAAAGGATTTAGACAAAAGGAAGGTCTAGATTACTTTGATACCTACTCGCCTGTGACGCGCATAACCTCGATTAGATTGGTTCTTGCTATAGCGGCTTTAAGAAATTTGGAAGTTCACCAAATGGACGTTAAAATCGCATTTCTAAATGGCGATTTAGAAGAAGAGATTTACATGGAGCAACCTAAAGGGTTCTCCGCCCCAGGTCAAGAGGGTAAAGTGTGTAAACTCGTCAAGTCTTTGTATGGCTTGAAGCAAGCACCAAAAACAATGGCACCAAAAGTTTGATCATGTCATGATTGGCAATGGTTTCAAAATAAATGAGTGCGATAAATGTGTTTATTTCAAAGACACAAATGAAGGTTATGTAATCTTATGTCTTTACGTAGATGATATGCTTATCATTGGGAGTAATGACAAAATTATCAAGGCTACTAAAAACATGTTGAAAGCGATTTGATATGAAAGACATGGGTTTAGCCGATGTGATTCTTGGAGTAAAGATCATAAGAACCCAAGATGGTCTTGTGTTAAGTCAATCTCAGTATGTGGATAAAATTCTTGAAAAATTCAACTCAGGAGAAACGAGTGTAGCTCGAACTCCAGTTGATACCTCCCAACATCTCAAGAAAAATAAAGGAGATGGAGTTGCACAGTTAGAGTACTCAAGAATTATTGGCAGTCTAATGTATCTAATGACATGTACTAGACCCGATTTAGCTTACACGGTGAGTAGGCTAAGTAGATACACCAGCAATCCGTGCGCGGATCATTGGAAAGCTATCATGAGGGTGCTTAGATATATAAGATACACAAGAGATTATGGACTGCATTATACCCGACAACCAGTAGTGATCGAATGATACACTGATGCAAACTGGATATCGGATAATAAAGATTCCAAATCAACAAGTGGTTACGTGTTTACACTTAGAAGAGCTGCTATTGCTTGGAAGTCTTCTAAGCAAACGGTCATAGCAATATCCACAATGGAATCCGAATTTATCGCCTTGGATAAGTCAGGAGAGGAGGCGAAATGGCTACGTCAATTCATGGAATATATTCCAAGATGGCCAAAGCCTTTGCCAGCCATATGTATACATTGTGATAGCCAACCAGTGATTGGTAGAGCTCAAAGCTTGATGTACAATGGCAGATCAAGGCATATGCAATGTAGACATAACAGGGTACGACAACTACTCTCAACGGGTGTTATCACAATTGATTATGTGAGATCAAAGGATAACATTGCGGACCCGTTTACAAAAGGATTAAGCAGAGAGTTAGTTGAAACGTCGTCAAGAGGAATGGGACTAAAGCCCGTGATAAATAGGAATATGAGGGAAACCTAACTTAGTTGACTGGAGATCCCAAGATCTAAGTTCAATAGGACAACTTAATCATATTACCAAAACGGAGTCACTGTGGGGGAGTACCCCAAACCAAATAAAAGGGAGTTATATACTTCCTAGTCCAATCCAATCAGTGACATTGAAGTGAGGCTAATCAAATTAAGGTTAACGATTTCGGGAAATCAAATAACCATGATGCTTTTAATGATTCATGGGAATCACCTATGTGAGAGAGAAGTTAGATCGCTTCGAATGGCTTTGTGGGGTGCGCAATCCTAGAGCTCTCGCAGAACCAGGCTAGTGTTCCAGGACCATAATAGGACACGACAATGAGGGGTTGGCCAGAACAGGGAGAGTATTGTGTAAAGTGTATTGTCGTTTACACAAAAGAGGGTATGTTCAAAGACATCGCGTCTACAAACCGCTAGTAAGCTAAGTATGCTTCACAAAAGAAGGTTCAAAGGTAACAACCTACCTATCTTGCAATACTCAACTGTCGAAGTATATCGTTGAAACGTGTAAGGAAAGATCGATTTCCTTACATGTGGAGGATTGTTGAAAATTTGATGAAAATAACATTTTTCATGTGGGGGATTGATGGAAAAATAGGTGAAAATAGCAATTTTCACAAATATAGGAAAATGATTTTTTCCTATTTTGGACTAAAAATAAATATAAGAAACAGAGGTTTCTTAATATATTTATTTGTGGGTTTGTGTTCTACGACGGAAGAGCTTCGCAACGAACTAAACCACATCCAAAACGGAGCTAAGATGAATGAGATATCGATGCTCAAAGTTGGGTGTTTGAAACATTTAATGCTGAAACAAAAGGGAAAGTTGCACCTTGTCCCACATAGGAGGAGAGATGAAACTTAAATGGGTATTTAAGTGTGAACTCTCCATCCTTATTGTTTCTGGAAGCACACACTAAGTGTACTCGCGAAGGGTGCGGAGCACCCTAACTCGCACTCATACACGCGCGCGTGCGCTTGGCGTGGGCGATGAGGCGCAATGTGGCGCTTTGATGGCGCACTTTGCACTTCGCATCGCCGCGAGCCGCTTGAGAGCCGCCTTTGTATTTTTGACCACGTGCGCGTGGTGGATCATAGGGGATGCAAAGACCAAGTGGTTGAAGTGGCATGTGGGTTCGAGGCGCGTGACGTGGCAGTCCGCGCGCGAGTACACGTGGCATGAAGGCGCGCGGTTGCGCGCATGGTGGATGGGCCCTAATGTGACGTGCACAACGCACCAGAGTGAGCCAAAACAGCGCGACTGTGTGGCGTGCTCGTATAGGCTCACAGGTGACGTGGCGCATGCGCACATGGACTTGAGTCAGTGTGGCGCACGCGCGCATGGCGGTGAGCCAAAATGGCGCACGCGCTCAAGGGCGCGCGCGCAGAAGCTTCCAGCATTTAATAATATTGCAGTTACAGTTTAGCAATTGAAACTGTCGAGTCAAAGGCTTCGACTAAGAATTAAACGACGAATTAACTTACATTGAAGATGTTTAATGCAATTTAATTCTCATCATTTAATTCGTTTTTAGCTGTTTCAATTGAGATGCTGTATAAATACAGCATCTCCTCCACTGCAGAAGTACACTAGCAACTACACAGCATATGCAAACAACTCTCTACGTACTTCTGATCTTCTTTCTACAAGTTTCAAGGTAGGCTTCGGGTTTTGGAGCCAACTCCGGCAGTACGCTGCTTCGGCTGTTGTACCCTGGGAAACAAAATGATTGCTCCTGTGAGACTCGGAATTTGTTTTAATGGAAGCATGTAGAACACGTGCCTCGGCCATTCTGTGTCTTCTCATTTCTTGTATTTCAATTATTTTAGTTGTAATAGTACTGTAACTCTGCTTTCTTCTATTTCTGTATTGTAATCTTTGAATAAAATTTTATTTTATTTTATTTTATTTAATTACGTAAACGGTTCATACAGTACCAGTAGTTTGGAGCATATGGTCGGTCTTTAATGTCCATAAGCTCTACTAAGTTTCTTTGTACTTAGCATCCACCGTGTTTCGTATGAACTCCATTTGCATGTTTTGATTTGCTTATGCAGTTTGCTTTTGAAGATAGAGATAAATTTGTGCATGCACCTATATTTTTTTGCAATTTCTATACTACGTCCCCACCTTTCATAGAATGGTTTTAGACCCCCGTCACACAACGCAATCCAGTCAATTCTAGATAGAATTTATTATTTAATACACAGTCATCACTTACTATGTATAAACATGACCTAACAAAAATGATAAAAAGAGGAGAGGGAGGCTTGTCTTTCCTCTTTGCCGGTTGCATGGCGTAGTAGGTCACTCCATATGTTTCATTTTCTTATTCCGTACAGGTATATCTATATATTTTGTTTTTCTTTTGGAGTAAAAAACGTAACCAAATTAGGAGAGAAAGGGTGTAAGAGAAGATAATCCTGGTTTACTTTTAATTTTCGGTCAAGTAACGAAATTCTTTGTGCTACAGAAGAAACTAATGTTGTATAAATAATATAAATGCTTTTCAAAGATAAATAAGTTGCAATTTCTAATAACAAATTCATTCAACAGGAAAAAAAACAAATTAAATAATTTATTTTAATACAAAAGAAAGTAAAATACATTATGATTCAATTCTGATGAGAAAGATTTACTTCGCTAGTAAAAGCAAGATTTTCATAGCTTTATTTTTGAACGATAACAAGTGAATTAGTGGAATTACATACGTCATTAATTGATAATATAGCACTAATGACAGAAAATTCATTGGAGGAATATTTAATTTAGATGAATGATCGATCATGATTAAGAAGAAGATTGTTACTACTTAGGAAATTTTGACCACTTTAGAGATTTTTACAATCTAATAATATGGAAAACTTGCAATTCTCTCTCAAATGGGTACGTAAGTGGACAATATATAATTGTTGGTAAATATCAAGTTGGTAATTTTTAGATACTCTTTCCTTCGATGTAACATCGTCAAGTTGAGATATATCACCGTCAAGTTGAGATATATCACCTGATCAAACAAGTGGCAGATCTAAAAGAAAAATTCAGGGGCATTTTAACACTTTTTTTGGACCTAGTCTGTTTGGTATGGTGTAATGGAATGGACGAATGAATGGAATGAACGAGGTAATAGAATGGACGAGGGAATGCAATGGATCATTACCATTCCATGTCTTGTTTGGTTACCATGTGTGAATGGAATGAATTATTATTGTATATTGTTCGGTAGACAAGAAAAACGGAGTAATAAAATCAGCGGTGAGTGGTGGTGGTCGGTGGTAGTGATTGTGGGTGGTTATAGGTGGCGGTGGTGGGTGGTGGCGGCGGCGGCGAGTGGTGGTGCGACAGTGACGACGAGTGGTGGTGGCGGCAAGGTGGCCGTTGGTGGTGGGTGGCAGCAGAGGTAGCGGTGGACGGTGTCGGCGGTTGGTGGTGGCGGTGGTGGTGGTGGCTGTGGTGGTGGCGTCGACGATGGTGGTGGACGGTGGCAATGAGTGGCGTTGGCGGTTGGTCGCGGCGGTGTTGATAACGGTGGCGAGTGGGTGGCGGCGGCGACGGTAGCTGTCGGGGTGAGGTGGTGGCGGGTGGCGGCGATGGCATCGGTGGTGGGTGGTGGTGGTGGTGGGTTGTGGCGAAGGTGGTAGGTTTTGGTGTTGTTGATGAATGGTGCAAGAGGGGATGGAATGGAAAAAAAAAAAACACGGGGGGTGGAAGGAATGATTTTGAAGGAATGGAATGCCTTTTGGAATGGGTGATTCCATTTCATTGACCAACCAAACATCTTTTTCTTCATTCCCTCGTAATCATCCATTCCATTCCACCTCCCATTCCTTCATACCAAACACTACCTAAATGTATCTTAATATTTTCTTAGGGGTATCCGTTTATGAAGAAGAAAAAACAATTGTACTGACTTTGCACTTCACCAAGAAAGTTGACAGGTAGCCCGGGCACCCCTCTAACATATGCTAAGTCCGCCCGGATCAAACCCATTTATGAATTCATTGATGAGAATGATGTATAGCTAGATTTGATGGAGGGGTTTGTTAGTCATATTAATATATAGCTAGATTTTATGGTGTATATTGTAATAGATTTTTTTGAACAAATTTCTTTTAATTCCTGTTGTATGTGGGACTTGAAACCAAGACCTCCTCTCTTTCAAACCTAGGTGTTTAAAGGCTTTGTCTTTGCCAATGGACCATAACCTCATTGGTGTATATTGTAATAGTTAGGCTTGGAATTGTTATTTATTTTTATTTTTTGGGGTAAAGGGGTATTACCCTGGTAAATTTTATAAATTGGCAATCAAAACAAAGGTGTGCCTGACATAGCACACACAAACTAGCCTTGGCATACCAAGACTAGGAAACAAGATAGAAAACACAACCCTCAACAAACCAAACAGCCAAACAAAACGCAACCCGAACAAAACTCAACCACACCAAACGTTCTATCTATCTAACCTAGTACATTTGAAATTGCCTTAACCCGGGTCCTCGTTTAGCGCCCAAACTGGGATCTGCCACTTCTTCACAACTCTATTATAATCCACATGCCTTTGAAGCTTGAAATCCATCAACCGAAGCCGAACAATGTTTTTAATCTTCTCAGTAACCTGAATAACCGAACATTCAAGTCTGGAGAAGAGCCGGTTATTGCGTTCTTGCCAAATGAAATAAGTCGCAGCCGCTAACACCAACTTACACACCACTTGATCCAATGTTTTTGAGTCCGAGTGCTGGTCCATCCACGCCGAAATAGAGGCCCAAGATTCAGAAACAGTATCCATATCAACCATAGCCTTTACATTCGTCCAGACCTGCGAAGCAAAAGCACAAGAGAAAAAAAGATGGTCTCTTGGAATTGTTAATTTAGTGAGCTGGCAAGCTTTAAGTGTTAAAATCTTTGTTAGTCAGCTTGACACATATCACTAAGCAAAGGCTTTGGAACATTCATATGAACCACAATATGTATGTTACACTAACTGAATGGTCAATAAGAAATAGTCTAGTAAGTTTATCAAACTGAACTTATGACCAATGCATCGAAGTTCCTCTATGCGTATTCACCCAAATGTTTGGATTAGCCACAAGTTTATGTTACACATACATCTTATGATTAGTCGGGAGTGATTATTACTATTAGAAATTTGAAGCACATTAGCTGTTTTCTTTTCTTATATTCAGTAATTCAAATGTCTCCCTTTAACATGTAAGTAGTGCTCATCTTCAAAAAAAAAAAAAAAAAAAGGGACGACTGAATTTCAAAAACCAGGCTAGCAAGTAACTAGCCAGAATACAACTTTATAATATGATTTTGAAACCAAACCACCCGGCTAATGTTTGTCTTACGAGTCCTTCATTTGCTTGTTATTCTGAAAGGTACTATCATTTAAGTAACGCCAAATCACCCACCACGCAGGCATAACAATAGATAAGGTACTATCATTTAAGTAACGCTAAATCACCCACCACGCAAGATATCATTTTCCAGCTTCATAATATCCTGAAGTATAAAACAAATGTTGAATCAAAAGGGGATTTCCGGAGACTGAATTTTCTAGGTTAGAGGTGCACAAAGCGATTTGGGCAGCCGAACTGAACCGGTTCTAACCCTATTTGTCCTTTGATTGGTTGGTGGTGAAATTGGCTTGGGGGAGGGACCGGCTTGGGTCTGAACCAGTTTCGATAGGTTGGGGCAGCCGACGAAAGGGAAAACCAAGAGAATCAAGGGAACGGTATGCTTGATTTGCCTAAATGTATTTTAAAAGAATACGATTCAACTTGATCCTCTCATTAATCACAAAGGGTATATATAATACAAGGATAATCCAACTAAATCTCCTACATTTATGGAGATAATAATTTACATATAATTTACATATATACTATATGCTATTACACCCCTGCAGTTGAGACGTCAGGAGGTCCGATGTTGAGACTGGTACGAAAATAGTCAAACAAATCCGCAGAAGACCCTTTGTGAAGATATCGGAAATCTGATGCGCGACGGAACATGTAATACTCGAATACTGCCACGTTGCACATGCTTACCAACGAAGTGTATGTCAAGCTCAATACGTTTAGTCCTCTGATGCTGAACTGGGTTGCCGGAGACGTAAACAACACTGACATTATCACAGTAGACCAAAGTGGCAGTAGAGAGAGGATGATGAAGCTCAAGAAGAAGATTACACAACCAACAAATATCTGCAACCACATTGCCAACCCCTCTATATTCGGCCTCGGCACTAGATCGAGAAATAGTCGGCTGACGCTTAGAAGACCAGGAAATGAGATTTTCACCCAAATAAACACAATAACCTGATGTTGACCGACGAGTGTCGGGGCATCCAGCCCAATCAGCGTCAGTATAAGCCACCAGACGTAAATCAGGACCAAAAGCAGTTGTGCCTTGAAGATAGCGGATAATGCGCTTCAAGGCATTCAAGTGATTAATTGTAGGAGCATGCATATGCATGCAAATCTGTTGAACCGCATAAGAGATGGTTAAAGTGAGATACTGAAGAGCACCTGCCAGACTACGGTAGGTAGTCGGGTCTTCATATAAAGGCCCGGAGGCAGATGATAACTTTGACTGTGTCTCGACAGGTGTGGCAACCGATTTGCAGGAGTCCATAGATACCCGATGAAATATGTCATTAACATACGCCTGCTGAGATAAAAACATATGATCACTTGTCCTTGTCACCTGTATGCCCAACAAATACGAAAGCGGTCCCAAATCTTTCATTTCAAATTCATCGGACAAGATGTCTAAGAGTCGTGTACGAAGAGCCTCAGAGGACGTGGTAAGAATAATATCGTCCACATAAATAAAAAGATAAACAATGTCAACACCATGGTGATAGATAAACAGAGAGTTGTCTGACTTGCTCTGACGAAAGGCCCCGTAAAGTAACAAAATCCGTGAACCGTTGGTACGAGGCGCGAGGAGCCTGTTTGAGACCATATAACGACTTCCTTAGTAGACAAACATGATCAGGAAAGTCTATGTGTCGAAAACCCATGGGCTGATGCATATAAATCGTTTCCTTTAAGTTCCCATGTAAGAACGCATTAGTGACATCCAACTGGTGAATGGGCCATGACTTGGACAATGCAAGAGAAAGGACCAGCTGAATCATAGACGGTTTGACAACCGGACTAAACGTCTCACCACAGTCTATACTTGTCTGCTGCTTACGACCATCACAAACCAATCTGGCCTAGTAACATTCCAAACTACCGTCAGACCTGTATTTTTGTTTAAACAACCACAGGCTACGTATAATATTCATGTCATGTCCTCTGAGGCTCTTCGTAAGGATAATCCAACAAAATCTCCTACATTTATGGAGATAATAATTTACATATAATTTACATATATACTATATGCTATTATATTTAAACGTGGGTGCAAGTCTCACAAACTGGGCATTAATTAGATGGATTTTAGGAGTAGATTTTAAAAAGAGTGAGTGTGTTTGCCGTTACGAAAATAAATAACTGTACGTATATATTTTACAATGAAGGTTCAACAATTTCTTTATCTGTTATGCTCAGCAAGTTCGTTTCCGATGATCACTATGGGGAATATGGCTTGGAAACTTTTTGTCGAACTTTGATGCACATATTTGTATTCGAAACTTTTGTATTGAAATGTGATTGATGTGTTCATTTATTCATGTGATTATTGTTTGGTTGTTTTGATTTACGTACGGGTTATCATACATTGTAAAAAAATTAATTACTAACATAGTTGTCGTAGAGAGTATATTGGCTTCGCTAAATGTAACTAAAATCTATCTTTACCTATAAACTAATTCATCTTTTAGATAAACTAATATATCTCATTACCATTCTGTATTTGTATTCAATTAAAAACTCCAATATCCCATTCTTCATTGCTGATGCATTTATGTATGGTGCTAGTGTCGGTTCGAAACGTGACCAATGTCGAACGGCATTCCTCCGTTGTCGACTCGTAGTTCTACTCATAGTTCGACTCGAAAATGGAAGACACAAGTGACAAGATTGGTTATGATATATTTATAAAGGGAAAATTACGAAAATGTCAGTCGACCAACCAGGTTTTCAAATTTGTCACGCTCCTGCGTCCTTGGAAGGACCTCTGAGCTTCGGAAGAGTCGGCGTATCATGTTGAAGCGTCAATGTATCAACCAACTGACACTTGTCCGACAAGTTGAAGCGTCGACGGCCGACGCATTATAACCAAAAAGTTGGTTTATGCGTCCGGCTTTGAGTTTGGCTGACGCGTCCCTGTAACCTGTGTATGTGGCTCTGCCGACTCTTCCGAACGGCTTGGCCGACTCTTCCAAACGGCTTGGCTGACTCTTCCCATTTGCTAGGCTGACACTTCTCAACGGCTTGGCTGAATTACTTCTTTGGCTCGGCTGAGTTCTCCCATATTTTATTCGATTAATTATATCATAAAATGTTCCCACATAACTTATCTCGAAATATAACATAAAACATAAATTTTCAAAGTTAAACGTTACAACATAACTTAAATGTTCCCACATAACTTCTACAGCACGTTTGACGATTCCGCCCCTTTAGGGTGGTTGATGTGACACCCGGCTATTTAGGCTATACCGTACAAATGTAACACGTTTCATAAATAAATAAAAAGGCTGTATTTGACTGATACTGATGTCTATATGTGATATTTGATATGTTGGTAAATCCAAACATTGATAAAAATTATGTCAGTAACAATAAGATAAACGCTTATCGCGTAACGAACAAAATTCGAAACGAATGTCGGTGACCACCCGATCAGTGTTAAAATCCTAAAAATAATATGTTATTATTAGAATGGTAATTTTAATCATGTCCGGAAGGAAAAATAAATTAAAATACTAAGAAACTCTATTTTTCGAGTTTGAGCGCGTACCGCGTGATACTGCGCGAATCTGACAAAATACTGTCAACCCAACCAGTCAAGGCAACCGGTAATTATCTTAGTAATATTTCAGTGAAATTATTTTTATAGAATAATAAAAATAATTTAAAACGCACTAAAACAGGATTAAAACGCTAGATAAAATACTCGGTATCCAATAAAATACCAAATTTTACTCATTATTACAAATATATATATATATATATATATATAGGGGAAGGTTCAAATGAAAACCACTAATTATTGTGAAAACTCGAAAACTAATTAAAAAAGCCAAAAAAACATACCAAATTTTTTTATTTTGCACAATAATTTTTGCAGATTTTTTTATATAAAAAAATAAAATTTGTGTAGTGCACATGTGTAATACTACACATGTGTATTATTACAAACGAGTACTACAATTTTTTTTTTTGAAGAAAAGTTTTTTTTCCTATATTAAAATCAACGATTTTTATAAAAAAATTGAAAAAAAAAAATTTTGTGTGTGTGTTTTTAGGCGTTTTTTAGTTAGTTTTCGAGTTTTCACAATAAAAGTGGTTTTCATTTAAACCATCCCCTATATGTGTGTATATATATATATATATATATATATATATATATAGGGTAGGGCTATATAGAAAACCCTTATGTTTTTAAAAAACCCTAGAAAACCCAACCTCCCGACATTTTTGTTTTTTGAAAAAAATAACACATGTAATATACATGTTTTTAAGAGTTTTGGGCAAAAATAAACAAAAAAAGCGCCGAAGGGATATTTAAAAAAATAAAATAAACAAGTTTCAGCATTTTTTGCCTAACACATGTTAGTCACGAAAGTTGCTGAAATTTGTTTATTTTTTTTTAAATAATCCTTCAGCGCTTTTTTGTTTTTTTTTTTTTTTTGCCCAAAACTCTTAAAAACATGTGTATTACATGTGTTATTTTTTTCAAAAAAAAAATGTCAGGAGGTTGGGTTTTCTAGGGTTTTTTAAAAACATAAGGGTTTTTTGTCTAGCCTTAGCCTATATATATATATATATATATATATATACACATGTATGTAATCGATATATATGTGTGTAATGTGAGAGGTGGCGGCTAGGGGAGGCAAGACACACTCTCTCTCGTACACTTGTTGGCCTTGGAAACTCAAGGTGATGATTAAGCTTTTCAAATCTTACCAATATCTTGCATAAACCAAGAAAAGGAAATCAAACTCAATCTCACTCTCTCTCTCTAAAAACTCACGGCCGAAACACCCCTCACACACCTCCATCTTCATTTTCAAACTTGTTCTTTGAAGATTCAAGTCCATTCCAAGAAGGTTTCAAGGTGATTTGAAGATCCAAAGGTGTTTTCAAGGTGAAACAAGCTCCAAACATCAAACATCTTGTCAAAACCCACTAAAATCTTGAAAGGTATAAACTTATTTTCAAAATCACATTCTTGATTTTTAGTGATGATAGTGATGTTAGAATGTTTCTGTTGAACTTTGAATTAATCATAAACTTGAAACTAATAATGAATTAAATTTTAAACAAAGTAAAAATGGGTGTGTATATGTATGTATGGCCGAAAGTTGTATGAGTGTGTGTATTTAGTTGTGTTTTGATTTTGATTGAATGATTCTTGTTTGACATGATTCTTGAAAGATTGTTACATGCATGAATCAAAAAGGTGTCATAAGAGAATGTTCTAAAATGGTTTTGTGATTTGAGATGGATATGTTAAAAAGTGAACTTTTGAAAGTTCATATATGTATGTATATATGTCGGATATATGTATGCATGCATGTAAGTTTTTGTCACATGTTCATAAATGTAAGAATTTTTGCATTTACGTAAATATGATTAGATGATAATGGAATAAACATATTGTGATTTGTATGAACATGGAATAAATATGTTCTTGAATGCATTTAAAATTCATGTAAGATGATGATGTTATGATATGGGTGCATTAGATGCACATACTTGGACATGCATGTGGAAATATGATCATGAAATGATGATTTGAATATGATTTGATAAAGATAATTTTTAATCAGGCCCTAAACACTAAAAATATGAATATTTGAAGTGTTAAAATGATATAAAACTTTGTCATAAAGTTTACTAGCTTTGCATGATGTACTTGGTGCTTTATGTGTTGTAAAATACGTGAAACCGCATGATTTATGTGACTTACACAAAAACTGCACTAATCTGATTATAATCATCATTTTAATCATTAAATAACATGTATTGTGTTAAAATATCAAGTCATTTCGAGTTGGGATGGTTATGGTAACGTTTAACGCAAAACTATGCGGTAAAACGGTTAAAAATCGGCTTTTCGAAGGATTTTTATAAAACTATTTTAAATCAGTAAGAAAACTGATATTTTTAGTTTAAATATAAGTATTTTAACTAATATTAAGTTTACTTGGTGTTTCGTTAGTCATACGTGACTTCTGACGCCCAAAAACGTTACCGAATCACTAAAATACGTGTTTTACAGTGAACACTAGTATGGGTTATTTATAGGTGAACCTTATGTGTTAAAATGTGTTATATGATTTAGATATGTGTATATGATAATATGTTAAGTGTTGACATGATAGCGGGAAAATTTGACTATGCATGTAAACTTGTGCACATAAAGCGGTAGAAACGGTAAAAATCGCGTTAAATGTGTAACTTGTTTGCCGAGCATGAAAATTCATACATATAAGTTATTTTATGTATACATGCTTTAAAAATGATAAAATAAATAAGTTAACGAGATTTCACGTGTTATGATATTTAGCTATGTGTACGTTTATGTATATATATTACGACACACAAATCGTAGATGTATTACGTACAAACGGGAGTGTTAACGGATTTACATGATAATGGTCACCAATAAAATCGTTCAAGTCGCATAATCTATATATATATATATATATAGATATGAACTCATTTATATATTAATGTGCCAACATAATCTAAAACGATAACTTTTTGAGAAAAATCTCAAGGTTATGTGAAAATTCGAAGATACGGAGAAACTTAGGAATTTTTGGGATATGTTGATTGGTAAAATCGTTCCTACGCATAATAGGACGTGTAGAAATCAATTTGTGGGATTGCGCTATTTAAAATACGCACCCAAAGGTGAGTGTCACTAAACCCCCTCTTTTTACTGTTTTATATACTGTTTTGAGGGAAGAACACGTCTAAAAAGGTTTAACAATGTTTTTGAATAAAACATACCTTTTGATATATAAAATGTATATTTTCCTTGAAAATATATGGATTTGTTAAATAAATATTTTTCGGGGATAAACGGTTTTGATGAAAATATATATGTTTCAGGGAGAAACGGTTTTGATGAATATATATGTTTCGGAGAGAAACGGTTTTCGTAAATATATATGTTTCGGGGAGAAACGGGGATTTTTACGGTGTTTCAGAGAAAATGACCGTGTAGTTGGGACGAATTTGCTTTGATCCCAGGGAGTTCAGTAAACTCGTACAACATCATATATTAAATTTATCATTATTAGTAGGATATATATATATATATATATATATATTGCACGTGAGACAGGCATCATAGATGGCCTCGATATGGTCCATGCGCAAGTGATGTCGTTTAATCATTTAAGTATTACACGCGAGGAATTATTGGTAGAACTATCGAGTTGACAACCCCGTCGTGACCGGTCGCCCCATGTCAAGTCAAACGACAAATTGATATTTTGTTTATAGTCTAGCATTGATTATACCTTCATTGTAAATATATAGTTCGTAATGTCTAGCTAACTTACGAGTCCGAATATATGATCCTATCAATTTAATATGTAAACTCGGGAAGATGTCTATGGTCGGAAGGTTCTACGGAAATGCTTGTGACGGCTGACCCTTGAGTTATTTTACAAGAAAATGAATTAACTTTCTTGAAAATTATATGGATGTTTTTATAATAAACACATAATTAGAAAGTTTTTCCTTGGGTCAAATTATTTTAAATCTGAATATGTGAACTCACCCTCGTTTGTGTTGACACTTGATTTTAACGTGTTCTTCAGGTACTTGAATTCGGCTTCGGGAATTATGGCATATCTTGTGGTTGTTGATGCATGTTTGGTTTGATAATTTGTTGGACAAACTTTTAAAACTATTTGGGACAAATGTAATAAGATACATAAGGATCAAGACAACTTAACTATGGTATGGTTGTGACGTATTTTAAGACTTATGTTTTAAAATTTATGTTTTAATTAAGTTAAATTGTCCAACAATTCGATGCATCGTTCAACGAGATAATAATGGGCACCAACTTCTGTCACCACTATGTTTCAGATTCTGCTGCGACGTTTTTGTGGTGTGACAGTTGATGATGATCAAAACACATTTGAAGTCCCAATGTGTTAGCTGGGTCTTATAGTAATGTGCTATCATTTTGCTGGCTGATAACGAAGCTGCAGAATCGTCAAAGAAACTACGAACAACCCGTTCCGTAAACGATTATCGCTGATTAAATTTTATTTTAATTTAATATTCTGTTTGGAAATTTATGTTATAAAAATATTATATAAAGTTGTACGAAATGTTTTAATTATTTATGTTAATATTACTTTGGATATGTATATGTTTGTTAATGTCGGTATTCTGTTTGTTAGTTTATGTTATTGTCGGGATTTTCCCAAACAGTCCAATCGGTTAAACGCCCAAATAATGTTACTTTTTTGGTTTATAGACAAAACCAAGTTTATATTAATATAAAAAACATAAATATTAAACATTACATTAAAAAAACAGAAAAAACGAAACAAAATAAAACCTAAAACCAGATCCCTACTCCGAGACGTTTTTGAAATCACGTGTTTGAAACAAACATAAACATCTAAACTAGAATACGCCAAACTGCTATTTCCGACTGAAGTAAATCATCTTCGGATAAATACACCAAACCGCTAGTTCCTTCTGGGTAGAAGATCGGGACAGAAATAGTAAAGTAAGAATCAATCTATTTCTGCTTCCGGAATTTGCATCAAAACACCTAGCAATGATAAACGATGTGTCTTGAACTGGTAAGTTCCATCTACACGTTGTTTACACATTGGCGAAAGTGATATGGAACGTGTTGTTCGCAGTTTCTTCACCGTCATGTACCGAACAACCCGTTTGATGCTTCACGTGTCCTTTGTAGATGAGTTCTTGAACACTTTGTAGTGATCAGAGCACGTGGACGGGGAAATCAGATGACACCCATGTCATCAGACAAGTATTGTTGAGTACAAACAACGACAATTTTAAAGCTTAGGAAAACATCATCTTCAATTAATTTAAACAAATCATTTTCATAGGGTTTGACCAAATTTGGAAGGTGTGAAAACTATGGGGGTAAAGGATATTTTGAGAAGATATTGAATGTAGAATGGGGTAAAAGGTATTGTGAAGAAGTGGTTGTATATATAGGGGAAGAAATGTGCTCATTTAATGAAACCTGCTGTGCATACCTGTATTTATTTTGTCACACCCCCAAAATGCACTCGCGGAGTATCACCGCTTGGAGGCGTGACTGACCAGGATCAAGCCACCAATCATATTGAACAGGTAGATAAGTAAACATAATTCGACAAACCAATATGAAAGGTGTTCAAAACCAAAGCATAGTTAAGTGTTTAGCGGAAGCATAATTTGTGAAACCCATCGCAAGTATTAAATATGAAATAAGATAATGTCTAAAGCATGGCACACATCGCCATGTCCCACAACGACCGTTCCTCCCTGTGCAAGCTCCATGGGTAACTAATGACTTGCAAGGCATGTAGCAACGAATCAACAACAAAGTTGAGCGAGTTCACAGAAAGTTGTTCGGTTAAAGTATTCATTTCATAAATCGTATATATATATTCGTTTTGTAATCCATGTATCGCGTTAATCCTTGCTGCCAGTCCGGGCATGCGTGCGATGATTAGTGGGGGCTTCCCATGTGTTACAACACCACGCGTATCGACTGCTACGAAAATATAAGAGGTGCCCTAAGTCAATGTCTATCAGCATTGACCCTTTGCCCATAGTCCATTAGTACACGCCCGTCCGACTGGCACGGTGTGAGGTTTGTTAAACCTAATAGCGCTATTAACTAATGACCCGCTCGCCCTAGGCCTCGGCGATTAAGTCGATAATTGAGGGACTTCCTTTGATAGAGGTGATGGTCTTAAGATCGTGTACGTAGGCTTTACGTACGTGCCTTTCAATCCGAGGACAGTAGTAAGTATATCTGTACGTAGGTTTTACGTACGTGCCCTTCAACCGAGGACAGTAGTAATTTGTTTAATAGAAATAGTTGTACGAGTAGTTATTCAATCCCATTCCCAACCCCTGGGAATCCCATGCCTTGGCTAGTGTGAACTCACCTTGGTTTGCTCGGTATGCTTAACTATGTGCTCGCAAGTAATCAGTCAAGTCCTATAGTGTGCACGTATACTAAATCAGTTCACGTTCGTAAAGTTTCACGTACAATCAAGTTCACAAAGTGTGTTTAAGAAATCATCGTCATGTAACACATAACAGTTATTTCACGTTCATACGATCATGCATCATATAACTGAGTTCTTGGTCAATTCTATCATAGTTATTTAATAACACACTAAACAGGGTTTTCAGGCTTAACAAGATTAACTCATTTAACTGAGTTACATAAATAACAGAGGTGTCATCTACCAGAATTAATAACTAACTGAGTTAATGGTTTAACATAGACAATAAGTTTAACAGGATTAATAAACACTTGGGCCGAAAACACATGGGTGCCGAAATCCCTTAAGTGTCGAAAAATCCTCATTGGGCCGGAAACATTGGGCCGAAATCCTTTTGTGATTTCGTCCATATGTTTACAATTTTGATGGTTTTCGTCGACCACCACAACATCAATAACAGTCAAATCATGCAAATCATGCTCTTCAATCGACATCAGCAATATCCGACATATGTTTTAGTAATAACCATAATTTATCAGTCACTTTTAATTGTATCATCAACATGTCAAGATCATTCATTAAATAGTCAATGGCACAGGACAAGTTGTCAGATCATCATCATCACCATGCCAAACAAGAACCAAAGTTGAAACAATTAAACAATCACATGCTCTCTGACATTCACATGCAAATATGAGTACATCCATATCCTATTGACTACCCTTCTCAAGACATAGCACATGCATAATATCCTAATAATCAAAATGGGTTTCCACATAGTGGTCGACAACTAATAATTTCATCCAACAACCTCTGACAATCCATTAACAAGCATCCGCCCAAATCATATATGTCTGATCCGTTAGTGTATTCGGTCCAATAAAAAATCCGAATCATGTATACAACGTTCATGTCAGTGATCTAAAATCAACTAAATCATGCAATCTATAAATAATATCACTAACACAACAAATAGGTTATACACCATATTCATGTGATCACTCATCATTACATAGCATCCGATTCACAAGACATAATCATGTAGTACATCATGTAGTACATCATTGTTCATCATACATGCAACCCTAATCGTTTAGTCAAACATGGATTCATAACAACATTAATCAAACACGTATCATGAAACACTAACCGAATTAGAGTGTGTAGCGAGGATGATCCGAACACAGGGATCTTCGAGAGTTGAGAGGTGTTGTCGTCGGGTTCCAAGAGAAACGAGAGAGAGGGAGAGAGCTTCTAGGGTTTGTGTGTGTTTCCTTGTTTTGCAACTAATGAGAAGTAAACACCCACCAAGTGTATGTGTAAGCGTAAAAGAGAGAGTGGGCCGAACCCTTACTTGGGTTGCCCTCTTGGTCTCGAGTAGTAAAGAGTGGGCCGAGAGAGAGATGTACGAGAGGTGAAGTGTGCGGCCCTAAAGGCTTGCGTGACAAGTATACATATTCACATACATTCACATAACATGTAGCATTTTTCGTTAATACCAACATATCAAATAATCACACAGAGTTCATACACGTCACAATAAACACAAATATAGGTTCCGAAGTACGAGTTGTCACATTATCCCCAACTTGAAAGAAATTTCGTTCCAAAATTTGGTACGTACTCACTGAGGAAGCAAGGTAAGTTGTATCGTTTACTAGTTTTCCTGGGGTGTCACATCCTCCCCCCGTTGATCTGGAATTTCGTCCCGAAATTCCGTGGTAGCTTCAGCCTCAGTAGTGGTTGTACTGTTCGCGAATAACTGGGGATTCATTTCTTTCATTTCGTCTTCACGTTCCCAGGTGAACTCTGGGCCACGACGGGAGTTCCAACGAACTCGAACAAGAGGGATTCTCTTGTGCTTGAGGACCTTAACATCCCGGTCCGTGATTTCAACTGGTTCTTTGACGAAATGCAACTGTTCGTCGATAGTGAGCTCCTTCAAAGGAACTATGAGGGTCTCATCTGACAGACACTTCTTCAGATTCGACACGTGGAAAATGTTGTGAACTGCACTGAGTTCTGCTGGGAAATTCAGTCTGTAGGCCACTTTGCCTATTTTCTCTAAGACTTCGAATGATCCAACGTATCGTGGATTGAGCTTGCCTCGTTTGCCAAAACGGACCACACCCTTCCAGGGTGAAACTTTGAGTAGCACTCGATCCCCAACCTGGAACTCGAGTGGTTTCCTGTCTTTAACGGCGTATGCTTTCTGATGGTCACGAGCTGCCGCCATGCGTTGTCGTATTTGAGCAATCTTTTCAGTAGTATCAACTACCATTTCTGGACCTGTGTTTTGACTATCACCCACCTCTGCCCAACAAAGAGGTGACTGGCATTTACGTCCGTACAATGCCTCGAATGGAGCGGCTTTAATGCTGGTATTGTAACTGTTGTTGTACGAGAACTCCACTAACGAGAGATGTTTTTTTCCCAGTCGTTGCCAAAATCGATTACACAAGCACGAAGCATGTCTTCTAGAGTTTGAATAGTGCGTTCAGACTGCCCATCCGTCTGAGGGTGATAAGCTGTGCTCATGTCTAAACGAGAGCCAAAAGATTTGTGCATTGCTTACCACAGTTCTGAAGTAAAACGTGCGTCATGATCAGAGATAATGGAGGTTGGCACCCCGTGCCTTGAAACCACTTCCTTAATATAGATGGCTGCTAAGGTAGATAACCTGTCTGTTTCCTTAATAGCCAAGAAATGTGCAGACTTTGTGAGTCGATCCACGATCACCCAAATTGTATCATTTCCGCGCTGAGATCTAGGTAAGCCAGTAACAAAATCCATGGAAATTTGTTCCCACTTCCATTGTGGTATCTCAGGTTGTTGGAGTGGACCAGAAGGTTCCTGATATTACGCTTTGACTCTCGCACAAGTCAAACACTTGCTAACGTAAGTTGCTATGTGAGCTTTCATGCTAGGCCACCAATATGTGGTTTTCAAGTCGTGATACATCTTATCCGAACAAGGATGTACTGAGTAGCGAGACTTATGAGCTTCATCCATTACAAGCTCACGTAAGTTACCATAGAGTGGGACCCAGATGCGTCCTGTTACGTAGTAGGCGCCGTCTGCCTTTTGTTCTAACCGTTGCCTTGAGCCGCGTAGAGCTTCAGCCCTGACGTTTTCTGGTTTCAATGCTTCTACCTGAGCATCTCGTATCTGTGCAGGAAGACTAGACTGAATAGTGAGTTGCAACGCTCGTACACGCCTAGGTGTAGTATCCTTTCGACTGAGGGCGTCGGCCACCACATTGGCTTTGCCCGGATGGTACTTTATAGCACATTCGTAATCGTTCAGTAGTTCGACCCATCGTCATTGTCGCATGTTCAATTCTTTCTGCTTGAAAAATATGCTCAAGACTCCTGTGATCGGTATAGATGGTGCACTTGGTACCGTATAGGTAGTGTCGCCATATCTTGAGTGCAAAAACGACAGCTCCCAGCTCTAAATCATGTGTAGTGTAATTCCGTTCATGAATCTTAAGTTGACGCGAAGCATAAGCAATGACTTTATCCCGTTGCATCAACACACATCCAAGACCTTGGATGGATGCGTCGCAGTAGACCACAAAATCGTCCGTGCCTTCAGGCAATGAGAGGATAGGTGCGCTACAAAGTCTATCCTTTAAGTGTTGAAATGTTGTTTCCTGTGTATTACCCCAACGATAAACAACACCTTTCTGTGTCAGTAATGTGAGCGGCTGTGCAATCTTTGAGAAGTCTTTGATGAACCGTCTGTAATAACCCGCCAAACCCAAGAATTGGCGTATTTCTGTTGGTGTGCGAGGTGCAGGCCAGTTCTTGATCGAATCTACCTTGGATGGATCAACATGAATCCCATCCTTGTTTACCACGTGGCCTAGGAAGTGGACTTCACGAAGCCAGAAGTCGTATTTTGAAAACTTAGCGTACAGCTGTTCCGTTCGAAGGAGTTCCAAAATAAGTCGTAAGTGCTGCTCGTGTTCCTCCTGACTCTTCGAATAGATCAGGATGTCGTCGATGAAAACAATGACGAAATTGTCAAGATAAGGTTTGCACACCCTGTTCATAAGATCCACAAAAACCGCAGGTGCGTTTGTCAGCACAAAAGGCATAACCAAGAACTCATAATGCCCATAACGGGTCCTAAAAGCCGTTTTAGAGACGTCCTCTTATCGGACTCTCAGCTGGTGATATCCTGATCTCAAATCAATCTTTGAATAGTAGCTCGACCCTTGCAGCTGGTCGAATAGGTCGTCGATGCGTGGAAGAGGATAGCGATTCTTCACAGTCACCTTGTTGAGTTCACGGTAGTCGATGCACATTCTGAAAGTACCGTCTTTCTTCTTAACGAATAGTACTGGAGCTCCCCAGGGCGATGAGCTAGGACGAATAAAACCCTTATCCAAAAGTTCTTGTAGTTGCGTAGAGAGCTCTTTTAGTTCTGATGGGGCTAGACGATAAGGTGCTCGAGCTATAGGTGCCGCTCTAGGAGCTAGCTCGATTTGAAACTCGACTTGGCGATGAGGCGGTAACCCAGGTAACTCCTCAGGAAACACTTGAGGAAACTCGCGTACTACTGGAATATCCTCAATCTTTTTCTCTTTCTTCGATGTATCCGTAACGAGTGCTAATATTGCAATGTGGCCCTTTCGCAAACACCTCTGAGCCTTCAAGAAGGATATGATGCCACTCACGGCACCACTCTTGTCGCCTTGAACTTCGAGAGGTTCTTTACCAGAACGGGGAATACGAAAAATCTTTTCTTTGCATAGGATCTCTGCTTGCTATTGAGATAACCAATCCATCCCATTAACGATGCCGAAACTACCCAGAGCTATAGGAATGAGATCGATAGAGAATGTCTGACCAGCTAAGACGAGCTTACAACCCTTGGCTATGTGACCACTGTGGTGTCTGTTGCATCTATTGCACTTTGGATGATTTCCTCGATATCCACCCTGCCCTTGACTACCAGAAGAATGCTGACCAGGGCTCTGATAGTCATCAATCTTTCGCTACTGTGCCTGGGACTGATCTGAAGTCGAACCCTTGCTGGAGGTTTTATCCCACTTTCGTTTGTTGTCACTGGGAGTAGCAGAAGTAGTAGTAGTAGTAGTACCTATACGCTTAGGCAGTTTGTTCTGTTCCACTGCCTGGTCCGTGAGACGATGAGCAAGACGAGTAACATCTTGGATAGTAGCAAGGTTAACAGCAGTCACATGACTTTGAATCTCTGGTACTAAGCCTTTGAGGTCCATCTTAATGCGCTTGATGGGAGGATCCACCATAGTTAGACACAATACTGCCAATTCGTTGGATTGTTTCGTGTACGCTGCTATCGCTGACCCCGTCATCTTCAGGTTAAATAATTCCACTTCCAGCTTGTGGATGTCATCACTACTACAGTATTCACGTTTGATCAGTTCCTTGAAATCCTTCCATGGGGTGGCATTAACAGCCGCCAGCCCCAGTATCTGAACTTGCGCGTTCCACCAAGTTAGCGCAGTGCCTTCGAGAGTACCATTGGCGTACTTCACCCTACGAGCCTTAGGGCATTCACACATTTCGAAGACCGATTCGAGATTCTCGAACCAGTGGAGGAGTCCAACGGCCCCTTCAGTGCCACTAAAAGTAGTAGGACGACAGTCCATTAAAGTTTGGAACGTGCACACAGGTGGCTGAGCGTGTTGACCTGTCGTGTGTGTAAGAGTAAACATACTTGAGCACGAGTGTTGGTTTACGAGAGTAGGATCTAAAGATCCTAGAGTAAGTGGTGATGGCTGGTTACACCTCCTGCCTGGGCAGCTGCGGGTGCTGCAGTAACTTGTTCAGTGATCGAAGCCGCCAACTGGGCTTGAGTTAGGTTAATGCGTCCACTCATGATCTTGATAGCAAATATGACATAAGTGAAAGAAGTTCGCGAGTAGTGCGATGACAGAAGAGAGTAAGCACACATGTGTTCAAACAACTGTAGCTATACTAACTAAGCATATCATGAGCAAAGTTCTATGCAATTCTAGCAAGTAGGTAATAAAACATATACCATATTACCTAGGATGTTGAGTCTTGCACGTGGAGCGAGGCGTCGTTGTGGATCGTTGAGCACTGTTCTGGTTATAGTCTGGTTTTAATAAAAACGTTTTCCCCTTATTAAAACCGAGTTCTCTATAACCAATGGCTCTGATACCAATCTGTCACACCCCCAAAATGCACTCGCGGAGTATCACCTCTTGGAGGCGTGACTGACCAGGATCAAGCCACCAATCATATTGAACAGGTAGATAAGTAAACATAATTCGACAAACCAATATGAAAGGTGTTCAAAACCAAAGCATAGTTAAGTGTTTAGCGGAAGCATAATTTGTAAAACCCATCGCAAGTATTAAATATGAAATAAGATAATGTCTAAAGCATGGCACACATCGCCATGTCCCACAATGACCGTTCCTCCCTGTGCAAGCTCCATGGGTAACTAATGACCTGCAAGGCATGTAGCAACGAATCAACAACAAAGTTGAGCGAGTTCAAAGAAAGTTGTTCGGTTAAAGTATTCATTTCATAAATCGTATATATATATATTCGTTTTGTAATCCATGTATCGCGTTAATCCTTGCTGCCAGTCCAGGCATGCGTGCGATGATTAGTGGGGGCTTCCCATGTGTTACAAGACCACGCGTATCGACTGCTACGAAAATATAAGAGGTGCCCTAAGTCAATGTCTATCAGCATTGACCCTTTGCCCATAGTCCATTAGTACACGCCCGTCCGACTGGCACGGTGTGAGGTTTGTTAAACCTAATAGCGCTATTAACTAATGACCCGCTCGCCCTAGGCCTCGGCGATTAAGTCGATAATTGAGGGACTTCCTTTGATAGAGGTGATGGTCTTAAGATCATGTACGTAGGCTTTACGTACGTGCCTTTCAATCCGAGGACAGTAGTAAGTATATCTGTACGTAGGTTTTACGTACGTGCCCTTCAACCGAGGACAGTAGTAATTTGTTTAATAGAAATAGTTGTACGAGTAGTTATTCAATCCCATTCCCAACCCCTGGGAATCCCATGCCTTGGCTAGTGTGAACTCACCTTGGTTTGCTCGGTATGCTTAACTATGTGCTCGCAAGTAATCAGTCAAGTCCTATAGTGTGCACGTATACTAAATCAGTTCACGTTCGTAAAGTTTCACGTACAATCAAGTTCACAAAGTGTGTTTAAGAAATCATCGTCATGTAACACATAACAGTTATTTCACGTTCATACGATCATGCATCATATAACTGAGTTCTTGGTCAATTCTATCATAGTTATTTAATAACACACTAAACAGGGTTTTCAGGCTTAACAAGATTAACTCATTTAACTGAGTTACATAAATAACAGAGGTGTTATCTACCAGAATTAATAACTAACTGAGTTAATGGTTTAACATAGACAATAAGTTTAACATGATTAATAAACACTTGGGCCGAAAACACATGGGTGCCGAAATCCCTTAAGTGTCGAAAAATCCTCATTGGGCCGGAAACATTGGGCCGAAATCCTTTTGTGATTTCGTCCATATGTTTACAATTTTGATGGTTTTCGTCGACCACCACAACATCAATAACAGTCAAATCATGCAAATCATGCTCTTCAATCGACATCAGCAGTATCTGACATATGTTTTAGTAATAACCATAATTTATCAGTCACTTTTAATTGTATCATCAACATATCAAGATCATTCATTAAATAGTCAATGGCACAGGACAAGTTGTCAGATCATCATCATCACCATGCCAAACAAGAACCAAAGTTGAAACAATTAAACAATCACATGCTCTCTGACATTCACATGCAAATATGAGTACATCCATATCCTATTGACTACCCTTCTCAAGACATAGCACATGCATAATATCCTAATAATCAAAATGGGTTTCCACATAGTGGTCGACAACTAATAATTTCATCCAACAACCTCTGACAATCCATTAACAAGCATCCGCCCAAATCATATATGTCTGATCCGTTAGTGTATTCGGTCCAATAAAAAATCCGAATCATGTATACAACGTTCATGTCAGTGATCTAAAATCAACTAAATCATGCAATCTATAAATAATATCACTAACACAACAAATAGGTTATACACCATATTCATGTGATCACTCATCATTACATAGCATCCGATTCACAAGACATAATCATGTAGTACATCATTGTTCATCATACATGCAACCCTAATCGTTTAGTCAAACATGGATTCATAACAACATTAATCAAACACGTATCATGAAACACTAACCGAATTAGAGTGTGTAGCGAGGATGATCCGAACACAGGGATCTTCGAGAGTTGAGAGGTGTTGCCGTCGGGTTCCAAGAGAAACGAGAGAGAGGGAGAGAGCTTCTAGGGTTTGTGTGTTTTTCCTTGTTTTGCAACTAATGAGAAGTAAACACCCACCAAGTGTATGTGTAAGCGTAAAAGAGAGAGTGGGCCGAACCCTTACTTGGGTTGCCCTCTTGGTCTCGAGTAGTAAAGAGTGGGCCGAGAGAGAGATGTACGAGAGGTGAAGTGTGCGGCCCTAAAGGCTTGCGTGACAAGTATACATATTCACATACATTCACATAACATGTAGCATTTTTCGTTAATACCAACATATCAAATAATCACACAGAGTTCATACACGTCACAATAAACACAAATATAGGTTCTGAAGTACGAGTTGTCACATATTTAACGGTTGAAATGGCTCAAACGTCTTAATGAAAGAAAACGTTTCCTTTGGCTAGTTTCGAAAATTTGACCGTATATGAATAAATGCGTATGTTACTTATACATAAATCAAAACCTTTTAACAGTAAATTGTTATTGTTAATTACAATGTTAATAAATTATTGGTTAACTTTTTAAAAAAAATATAATCTTCAAAAGATTTAAAATGAAAATTAAATCAGTGACACCGCATGTGTCGGCCAGACCGTTCTAAGGCGTCGGCCAGATCCCTCTAAGGCGTCGGCCAGTTCTCGCTACGACGTCACTCCCGATGGTCTGCCAGACGACACCACATGCGTCAGCCAGACCACACGCATGCGTCAGCCATATTACTACACAGACGCAAGCCAAAGTGAAATGAAATCAGAGACGCAAGTCGTGTCTGATGCGTCCTCACTATGCGTCCACAAACGCTTCAACTTGTCGGACACGTGTCAGCTGGTTGATACATGGACGCTTCAACATGATACGCCGACTCTTCCAAAGCTCAGAGGTCCTTCCAAGGACACAGGAGCGTGGAAAATTTGAAAACCTGGTTGGTCAACTGACATTTTCATAATTTTCCTATTTATAAATGGTTCATGGAATGGAAGCATCACCTTCGTTGACATGGAATTCTAAACAAGGACCTTGATTGATATATCATGAAGACCACATGCATGGCCACCTTCGTGAGATGGAATTTCACCTTCATACAAGAGCATTCCACTTTCATTGGTTGATGTCACTGTAGTATAAATATATCATTATGTCATTTGTAGTGCAAGGTTTGCAAGAACCCTAGAGAAAGAGTGTAGAGAGAGAGAGAGAGAGAGAGTTTCGGAGTGCTTTTATTGTATAATCTTGTACTGAAACTGTGTCGATTTGAATACACGAACGCGTTAATCATTAAATCATTGTTATTTATTACACTCTCTCACTCGGTTTGTGGTGTAACTTGGATTCCGCACTCGTTAAGCCATCCGAAACAAGAGATCACGGTGTTCAACGATCTTTATCGTAACTTACAAGTGGTATCAGAGCATAAGGCTCGATTTCTTGTTGTAAACCGAGTTCTTGGTTAGGTTTTGGAGGGATTTTTGAAAGTTTCTTGGATAAAAACCTAAAACCCACTTATCTGGACTGAAAATGTGAATTAAAACCTGAAAATCGGATGTTATTTGATGTTATTTTTGGCTAAAACTTGTTAAAACGAGTGGAGACAATCGAAAGTTGTCAAAATAACAGGTATCACGAACAATCAACGCAGAATACCCAACCTTAAGTTTATTAACCCAAGAATACTCTGTTACAAGACTATAGATTCAAGCAAAAACAACGAACAATCTTCCAAACACTACTCTTACCGAGATTATCAAAGTGATAATCTCTCTCATGAATTACACATATTTTACTCTATAAACTTTAATTCGATGAGAATAAAAGCTTTTACAGATATGAACCCTAATTCGCCTGAAGGAGAGAGAAAAGAAGATTCTTAACGCACTTGAATAATGAGAGATGAAACCCTTTGCTGCACTTTATAGTATCCAAACAAATTATCCGGGTAGTTATCCTAGTTGTTATAACAACCCGGTCTTCTAACCTCCATTCTTCAAAGTGACCGGTACAAGCCCAATGTCCAAACTTTAAGTCCAGTGTCCAGTCCGAGTAACTGGTACAAGCCCAATGTCCAACTCACTCTCCACATGTAATAAAACACACCATATTAAAAATTTTAACACCCCTCCAGTTTAATATCTAAAAGGATCGAACATGTTTATATCACAACATAACTCATTATGTTGTTGTATTAACAAACCTTTAGTCAAAAGATCAGCAAGCTGATTCTTAGATTCAACTCCCACTGTTTTTCAAAATACCTCTCGAAATTAAATCTCTTAAAAAGAAAAGATCTATCTCAAAATGCTTGGTCTTGTCATGAAAGCCAAGATTAGCAGCAATAAAGATAGCAGCAGAACTATCGCAATGCAAATATATTGGTACATCTACAACAATTCCCAATTCATTCAACATGCTCTTCAGCCATATTATTTCACATGCACAGGCACACATTGATCTGTTTTCTGCCTCGGCAGACGACCTTGAAACAGTGGCTTGTTTCTTACTTTTCCAGGAAACTAAGTTGTTTCCCAGAAAGACAAGAAACCCATTTACTAATTTTCTTGATATTAGACATTTAGCCCAATCAGAGTATGCATAACATGTTATCTTAAACTCAGATCCTTTACTAAACAAAATACCCTTTCCAGGGGACAACGTCTAGTACCTAAGTAACCTGAACGCTATTTTCAGATGACCTTGAGACGGACAATGCATAAACTGACTAAGAAAATGTACAGTGTATGATATATCAGGTCTGGTATGTGCAAGATAAATTAGCTTGTCTACCAACTTTTGATAACCCGAAATATCATCTAGAATATCACTATTTTCTTAACACAAATTTGACAAAACATGATTTTGCTCAATTGGATTACTTACCGGTTTGCATCCACTCATACCATACTCAGCAAACAACTCTAAGCAATATTTTCTTCGTGAAAGACAAACACCCTTATCTACTTTAACAACTTCAATGCCAAGAAAATATTTTAATTCACCCAGATCTTTGATTAAAAACTTTGATCTGAGATTTGTTTTAATAGCTTGTATTTCATCAAAGTTATTTCCACTAACAATTATATCATCAACGTACACAAGCAAATAAACTATTACATGTTCAGTATTCTTGTAGAATAATGAGTAGTCACATTTACTTTGACTAAAACCTATGTCAAATAAAACATTTACTAACTTCTCATTTCACATTCTAGGAGCCTGTTTAAGGCCATACAATGATTTTTTTAGTTTACACACTCTATGTTCATTTTTGGAATAAAAACCATCAGGTAACGACATATATACATCTTCATACAAATTTACATATAAGAACGCATTATTCACATCTAGTTGATATAAGTTCCAATTATTTTTAACAGCAGTAGCAAGTATGCATCTAACTGTAACAAGTTTAACAACCGGAAAAAATGTCTCGTCAAAATCAATACCATGCTTTTGACTATAGCCTTTTGCTACCTAGCCTTAAATCTCTCAAATTCTCTGGTTTATTTGTACTTTATTTTATACAACCATTTACACCCAACAATGCTACTTCCCGGAGTCAATTCAACCAGATCCCAAGTGTCATTTCGATGAAGAGCTTCAATTTCTTCATTCATGCAGACACCCAATTAGGATCCTTAGAAGCCTCAAAGAAGTTTTTTGGTTCATAACTTTTATCTAACATAGAAGTAAAGCATTTATGCTCCAATGACAAGTTAGAATAATTCACTACCCGTTCTAATCCATACTTGACCTTACCCTCAACAATAAAGTCACTAAGACTCCTAGGTAGTGTAGAACTTCTAGTAGACCTCCTGAGTTGGCTTTGGTCACCAACCTCTTCATTATGATTACCCTCAGAAATGTTTTGTTCTTCAGGTATAGGTATCATAGGTTCATCCCTATTAATGACATGTTCCCTCAAACTGGTCTGCTCACCAGAAACCCTGTCCTCAATATCAGTATCCTTATCATCTAAACTGGGTGCCTCCTGTGTCCCTTTATCTCTAAGATCCTTTCCTTCATCATCGGGTGTTTTAAGTTGCTGTGTTTCTGTGTTCTCGTATGTGTCAAAAAAATTCAAATTATTTACATCACTAATCATATTATCATTAACTTGCTTCCCGGGGAAGCCACCGGAATAGTACACTTTGTCTTAGAAATATTATTTGTTGACTAAGGTGTGGGCAGACCTGTCCGTTTGGTGTCTCACATTTGCAAACATTTCTATCACATTCCTTTTGTCTCAAACCAACAACATTGTAAACTGAAAGTGACTTATCTGGTCATCTTCAACGAAAGTCCATTTTAAAACATGTCCACGAAGGTCCATTTAAATATAAAAGAAAGTCAGTGTGATGTTGGCCACTTTCGTTATCGGCCATTTTTGAGCAAAAGTCTGTTTAACATCAACACATTAATTGTGAAGTAAACAACCATACTTTACATAGTCCACCTTCATTGTTATCATAATATTTGCCATTCTCGTTATTAGCTCACCTTCGTTATCAGCTCACTTTCGTTGTTACATATCACAAGCCCATATAAGAAATTACAAATTTAGTTCCACCTTTATTTAATTCTAAAGTCAAGCCAATATCTTTTCAACATGTTCTTCAGTTAAATAAAGAGGCCAATATTAAGACAATAGTGTTCAGCAATCGATTTGTTTGACCAAAAGCCGAACATTGTTTCATAAATTTTTTAAACTAAGCCGAACGATGTGTTATAAAGTGTCACACCCCAAAAACCTCGCAACGGAATATAAAATGTAGTGGTGACGGAAGCTCGTGCCTATTAATATCTTGCTGAACGATGCATCGAATTGTTGGACATTTTATTTTAATTAAAACATACATTTTAAAACATAAGTCTTAAAGTTCATCACAACCACACCATAGTTAAGTTGTATTGATCTTTATGGATCTTATTACATTTGTCCCAAATAGTTTTAAAAGTTTGTCCAACACATTATCAAACCAAATATGCATCAACAACCAAAAGATACGCCATAATTCTCGAAGCCGAATTGAAGTACCTGAAGAACACGTTAAAATCAAGTGTCAACACAAAGGAGGGTGAGTTCACATATTCAAATTTAAAATAATTTAATCCAAGGAAAAACTTTCCAATTATGTGTTTATTATAAAAACATCCATATAATTTTAAGAAAGTTAATTTATTTCCTTGTAATAACTCAAGGGTCCGCCGTCACAAGCATTTCCGTAGAACCTTCCGACCATACACATCTTCCCGAGTTTACATATTAAATTGATATAATCAAATGTTCGGACTCGTAAGTTATCAAGACATTACGAACTATATATTTACAATGATGGTATAATCAATGCTAGACTATAAACAGAATATCAATTCATCGTTTGACTTGACACGGAGCTACCGGTCATGACGGGGTTGTCAACCCGATAGATCTACCAACAATTCCTCACGTGCAATACTTAAATGATTAAACGACATCAGTTGCGCATGACCCATATCGAGGCTATCTAGGATGCCTGCCTCACGTACAATATATATATCCTACAAATAATGATAAATTTAATATATGATGTTGTACGAATTTACTGAAATCCCTGGGATAAAGCAAATTTGTCCAAACTACACGGTCGTTTTCTCTGAAACACCGTACCAATCCCCGTTTCTCCCAGAAACACACACACACACACACACACACACACACACACATATATATATATATATAACAAAAACCGTTTCTCCCAGAAACATATATATTCACCAAAGCCGTTTCTCCCCGAAACATATATATTCACAAAACCGTTTCTCCCAGAAACATATATATTTAACAAATCCATATATTTTCAATGAAAATATACATTTTATATATCAAAAGGTATGTTTTATTCAAAAATATTATTAAACCTTTTTAGGCGTGTTTTTCCCCCAAAACATATACAAAACACTAAAAAGAGGGGGTTTAGTGACACTCACCTTTGGGTGCGTATTTTAAATAGCGTAATCTCACAAATTGATTTCTACATGTCCTAATATACGTAGGAATGATCTATCAATCAATATATCATAAATTCCTAAGTTTCTCTGTATCTTAGAATTTTCACATAACTTTGAGATTTTCTCAAAAAGTTATTATTTTAGATTATGTTGGCACGTTAATATATATATATATATATATATATTTAGGATTTTGAGACTTGAACGATTTTTATTGGTGACCAATATCATGTAAATCCGTTAACACTCCCGTTTATACGTAATATATCTACGATTTGCGCGTCGTAATATATATACATAAACGTACACATAAACTTAATATCATAACACGAAAAATCTCGTTAACTTATTTATTTTGTCATTTTTAAGGCAAGCATACATAAAATAACTTATATGTATCAATTTTCATGCTCGACAAACAAGTTACACATTTAACGCGATTTTACCGATTCTACCGCTTTAAACGCACAAGTGTACATGCATAGTCTAAATTTCCCTCTATCATGTCAACACTTAAATTTTTAACATACACACATGTTTAAATCACATAACATATTTTAACACATAAGGTTCACCCATAAATAACCCATACTAGTGTACATTGTAAAACACGTATTTTAGTAATTAGGTAACGTTTTCGAGCGTCGGAAGTCATATATGACTAACCAAACACCAAGTAAACTTAATATTAGTTAAAATACTTATATTTAAACTAAAAATATCAATTTACTTACTGATTTAAAACATTTTTATAAAAAACCCTTCGAAAAGCCCATTTTTAACCGTTTTACCGCATAGTTTTGCGTTAAACGTTACCATAACCATCCCAACTCGAAATGACTTGATATTTTAACACAATACATGTTATTTACTGATTAAAATGATGATTATAATCAGATTAGTACAGTTTTTGTGTAAGTCACATAAATCAGGTGATTTCATGTATTTTACAACACATAAAGCACCAAGTACAACATACAAAGCTAGTAAACTTTATGTCAAAGTTTTATACCATTTTAAAACTTCAATATTCATATTTTTAGTGTTTAGAATCTGTTCAAAATTCATTTTTATCAAATCATACTCAAATCATCTTTTTATGATCACATATCAACATGCATGTCCAAGTATGTGCATCTAATGCACCCATATCATATCATCATCATCATACATGATCTTAAATGCATCCCAGAACATATTTACTTCATGTTCTTATAAATCACATCTTCCATCCATTATCATCTAATCATATTTACATAAATGCAAACATTCTTACATTTATGAACATGTGACAAAAACTTACATGCATGCATACACACATATATATATACACGACATATGCACATACATATACATATATGGACTTCCAAAAGTTCACTTTTTAACATATCCATTTCAAATCACAAGACCCTTTTTAGAACATTCTCTTATGACTCCTTTTGATTCATGCATGCCACATCTTTCAAGAATCATGTCAAACAAAAATCATTCAATCAAAATCAAAACACAACTAAATACACACACCCATACAACTTTCGGCTATACATACATATACATACACACCCATTTTTATTTTGTTTAAAATCCCATCCTTTATTAGTTTCAAGTATGTGATTAATTCCAAGTTCAAGAGAAACTTTCCAACATCTCTATCATCTCTAAAAATCAAGAATATGATTTTGAAAATAAGTTTATACCTTTCAAGATTTTAGTGGGTTTTGACAAGATTTTTGATGTTTGGAGCTTGTTTCACCTTAAAAACACCTTTGGATCTTCAAATCACCTTGAAACCTTCTTGGAATGGACTTGGTTCTTCAAGATCAAGATTGAAAATTCAAAATTTAGTGAGAGAAGGGGGTGTTCAGCCGTAGCTTTTAGAGAGAGAGATAGAGTGAGTGATTGTTTTTGAAATGCTTTGTGATATTTCTTGAATTTGATGGATATTGGAAAGATTTACAAGGGACATAATCATCACTCACATATCCCCTAGCCAACACATGGAGGAGAGAGGAGAGAGAGTGTGATATATGGCTGCCATCTTGCATTATTCACACACATACCCGTATACAAACATACACATATATAATATAGACAAAAACTGGTATTTTACTGGATACCGGGTATTTTATCTAGCGTTTTAATCCCGTTTTTGAGCGTTTTAATCCCGTTTTTGTGCGTTTTAAATTATTTTTATCACTCTATAAAAATAATCTCACCAAAATATTATTGAAATAATTACCAATTGCCTTAACTGGCTACGCTGACAGTATTTTGTCTGATACGCGCGATACGCGCTCAAACTCGAAAAATAGAGTTTCTTAGCGTTTTAATTTATTTTTCCTTCCGGGCATGATTAAAACTACCATTCTAATCATAACAGATTATTTTTAGGATTTTAACATTGATCGGGCGGTCACTAACGTTCGTTTCGCATTTTGTTCGTTACGCGATAAGTGTTTATCTTATTGTTGCCAACATAATTTTTATCAAAGTTTGGATTTACCAACACATCAAATATCACATATAATCATCAATATCAGTCATATACAACCTTTTTATTTATTCATGACACGTGTTACATTTGTACGGTACAGCCTAAATAGCCGGGTGTCACATAAAGTCTTTAGTAAATTGATAGTTTGTTGATATGATTTTAATTTTTGAGAAACATTATCCTTTAAAGCAATTATAAAACTTTCAAAAACTAAGGTCAAGCCCACATCCCCATTCATTAAACACTATTGCTTGGTCCATTGACACTATCGTTCAAGCTTTACTAACAAGCCCATTATTGTCTAAACCTAAGAAGCCCATTATCGTTGAACATAATCCCATTTTAGTTACTGTTTAAATCGGTTAAAAAAATTGTCTGAACCTTTTAACGTTCATAAAATGGGAACCAACCCATGGGATTGGTCAAACCCAAACAATCCAAGCCCGAGCAACTCTTCACATTCATCTGGTCATTCATCATGGGCTCAGTCGATGTTGCAATCTCATTCTAGAAATAAGCCTCCTCCACAAAGTAAACCTAACATGTCCTAGGTTCAGTCTCTTATATCGTCAAATAATCTTCCACCGCCACAAATCAACTATTAGAATAAACCTTCTGTTAGTTGTGATCAGACTTCACACCTAGGAAATGACAGTCAAACAAAAATTGTGATTTATGCTGAAATTGTCAAGAATGTCAGTGATGGTGAATCATCGGGAAATGATGACAGTTCCCGATACAGCGGTAGTTCTGATGAAGATGTTTCAAGTTCAAGCGAGGATGGATCCGAAGGTCTATTGAGGGAGGTTGTTGATTCTGAAGCAGAAGGGTTACTGTCTGAGGGTGAATCCAGTCAGGTAGGTGTCAATAAACCTATTTTTTCTAAGTGTTAAATGCATAGAATTAAAAGATAAATACTTAGAATTAGAAAGTAAACTTGAACTGGCAAATAGCCACAATCAGAGCATGATAATCCTGTAACGCCTCGCGTTTTGTAACTTTCTTTATTTAGCAAATCCTTTGTACTTTCCTTTTTTGGAAACTTGTAATCCTTTGTATTCGTACTTCATTTCATACGTTGTAATATGAGACTTCGATGATATTGGAAAACTTTATCTTTTATACTTGTGTTGTACGTTATTCATAAATACTTGATGCTTATTCATATTACATACACACTTGGTGCTTATTTATAAGCAAATTCATACATATTCATACTTGTTATACATACAAAATACATTTTTACGCTCTTTTAATCGTACATGACACTTATACATTGCATTTATTCGCTTAAAACACCGAAAATCAGCGAAAATATAAAAAATGCATCATTTGGGCCTTGGGCCTAGTGGATCCGCACGGATCTACAGCCCAGATCCGCACCAAAAGCCGGTCCGCGCCAAATGGGCCGATCCTCCCTAAGTTCATCCGCGAGATTAGTGCCAATCTACCTTAAACCCTAATTTTAGTTTATAAATACAACACCTCTCCTTCACTTCCAACCTTCCACTCTCACTTTACTCTCTCAATTGTTGCTGTTCAAGAATCATAAGAAGCTCACATCAGTCACTTTGAAAGTGAGTATGGGCTAATAACTCCTATTTTCTTCTACCTTTCTTGTCTTTTTACAACCATTTTTATTCACGAAATATGTTGGTACATCAGCCTTGCCTAGGCAACTGATATGAACTCTCAACTAGGTTGAGGACCAACATAATGTGAATCTAATATATCAAAAACCCTTTTTACAAGACTTTTAAACTAAAAAATAACTGAAACAAAGCTCCACCGAGCTCACAACCTTAGAAAGTAGCTATGGATTCGTAATAGGACTGATTTCAGTCGAATGGAGGGCAAGTTCAAGCAAAACCGAGCTAATTCACCTCAAGAACAGTAGATCCGTATGAACCTACAAAGTCGATCCGTACGAATGGACACGAACCTGGCTTCTCCATCCGTGCGAACCCACTATTCAGAACAAGTTTCGACGATTTCCAACGTCAACTATTGCTATACTTGATGTGGTTAATTATGGACATAACTAATATTATTTATATTCTGTGATTTCTTTCTGTAAACATGACTAATCGATCAGTTCTACTGATTCATGCTTTGGTGTTAAATAACGAGGTGAAACAACCTCCATGCATAACTTCTATGATACTTCAGTTAACTTAGACTACTAATATGCGTATAACATCTTTAACAGACTAAACAAAATCATCGAATGTAACCGATAGATAGTTAAAAGTTCAAAATAGAAATCTGACCGACGAACAGTCCGTTTGTACGGATGGACTTGTCCATTCGTACGGATGACCATTCGCACGAACAGTGCATCCATCCAAAACAGGCTATTAACGAACTGTTCGAAATTCCGTTTGTATTCTGATTCAGTGTTACTCAACGCTGGTAATCAGAATACACTCCTGTTACTTTACCTACTGTTAAATTCTTAATCTATTTAGTACTTTAAATTCCGTAACATAAATCCTCTAACTCCAACTCATTCCTTCGTTTGGCTATAGGGTAACCTCGGCATTATTTTACTAGTTCCATCGTAACCTCGGCACTCCTGTACTACGTTCCTCAACTCCTATCAAACCTATGCTCACAAGAATTCTCGAAGAATTACGCAAAACTGTGAGTATACTTGAACCCCCCCCCCCCTTTTCCTTTACCATATTTTGGGGTGTGACATGTTAAACTATTAAACTTACACTCACGCTTTATTTCTAAATGCACAAACAATCCTTATACATGCATGCATACATTAATACTTGATGCTTTAATCTGGGTTTGTACGTTTTGTGTTGAACTGTCATTAACTTCGTACGAGCCTAACTTTAACATGTATAGCGCTATAGGACTAACGCACCACCTGTGAACGTTGGGTTATGTTAAGAGCTTATTGTGTTTCAACTTTGGTTTGACTGGTTTATGCACGTGCAAGTTTATTGTTGATCTTGTTTAGCTACCTTGCCATATGGATTTGTTTAAACTAATTTATTTATGGTATGTATGAAAACCTGTATACTCTCCAATGCATTTTTGTGTTGAACTACTTTTAACATGTTGTAGGATGATGCTGATGATATTGAACTAGAATAGTGTTGATGCTTTAGATACACATATAGATGTCTTAGGTTCTAAATTATTGTATCAGTTTTGTACTCTGTTTTGTTGTAGTTGTGTCATTGTATTAGAACTTGTTGTACTCGTGTTCCTTGTATTGTAACACATTTTGAAATGAAATGAAAACAATTTACTTTAACCTTATTGTTACTTTAGTGTAATGATGTAATGAACAATCTCGTTTTTGTCTCACTCCGATGATTTCAAAATACACTGAGGCAAACATGGTTTTAAAACATAATCAAAATATTGTAAAACGATGATTGAAACTTTAAAGAAAGACATTTCTGAATTAAGGAAAACTAGTCTAAACAAACAAACATCTATTAATAGTTATATTAATATCACTGAAGAAATGAAAAAAGGAGTTAGCATATGCAAGGTGTGAAAATGATGCAATCAAACTTAAGTTGGACAGCTATTCCAAGTCATGATACGTGTTAGATCACATCCTTGACACCCCAAAAAAGAAAAGCAATGTCACATGTATTGGTTATAAATTGTTTCCTCCACAAGTAAGACACAATTATACCAAGTTTCCTGATGAGGAGGATATGCCTCGTTTTGAGCCATCAGTTCCATTAGACATTGAAGAATTCACAGTTAGTCTAGGGTTCAAAAAGATAGGGGTGCTAAAAGGGTCGTGTTCGCAGGTTGGCAGGTTCAACTCCACCCGAACCCGAAAATTTTACACGAGCCTGAACCCGACCCGAACCCGAAAATCGTATCATACATATGAACCTGAACACGACCTGAAATTTCATGGGTTGACCCGAACACGAATCGTTCAACTTGAATTTTTTAATTTTTTCTGAAATTAATATGTTAAAATTTAAATTTACTTAAAAAACACAAATGTATAGAATAATATCATATTTAAATTATAAAATCTATGTTAATTTCTCTTTTTAAGTTATAATCATGGCCTAAAATACACACCCCATTTAATTTATGACATAAAATATATTGTAATAAATTATAATATAGTATAAATGTGTTAAACAGGTCAACCCGCCAACCCGACCAGGTTGACGCGAACCCGACCCGTTAACCTAAACGGGTTCGCGGGTTCAACCTGAAACTGACCCGAACCCGTTTAGACTAAACCTAAACCCGCGAATTTCGTGTTAGGTTCATGTCGGGTTTTCGGGTTGTGTTAAAAATTCACACCCCTACAAAAAGGAGACATCCTCCAATCAAACTGAATCAGTTGAAGTCAAAGATTCAACAACTGTAAAGAATTAGGATCCTATAGTTGTTGAGGATTCTGATACTTCGAATGATGAATCGGAAAAGGATGAGCTGGAACAGTTTAACACAGTGACAAAAGAGGAAATTATTCCTCTTAAGAATCACATCTTCTGTGGTCCTCCAACAAAATCTAGTGAGACTGTTCTGGTAAATTTTTTTCCAATAAAATATGTTCATTTGACAAACTCTGAGAGTGTGAACTTGTTGTACACTCTGACTTGTGACGATAAAGTTTATTCAAACAAATACTTTCCAATTTGAAATGTAAATCAATCACTTTTTGATAAGTTTTTGAGGAATCTACAAGTATATTTATGTTGTTGTGGTGACAGAGTGTGTTCTTATCCCAAAGGCTAAAATTCGGAAACCATATGGAAATCAAAAGCTTCCAGTCAAACAATAGCAAAATCATGCTACTCAAGAAAAGAGAAAGGGAAAAAGAGCTCAGAACCAGAAGAAAAAAATTCAAAAGATGAGCTTCATGAAGTCTCGAGGGACTGATAAAATTAAACTTTCGAAAACAAATCCAACTCGGATTTTGTTTAAAATCTCCAAATTTTGAAATGAAACTGTCAAACCGATCATGTACAACACACAAATTGTGATGACCCTAGACCAAGTACCTCCAAATCATGAAGTTCATCATCAAGCTTTCACCTTCATGATACTCTGAGGTTTGTTAAGCAGAGATCTTGTTTTGAATGCAGTGAGTATGGACACATTCTCAAGAACTGTCCATATCTCACCAAGGGAAAAGAAAAGGTAGATTCCCCCATGGTAAAAGTTACCATACAAGATATATTTCACCAAAACAAGACCCTCGTCTTGTTAAACAAAGAAAAATGGAACATAGAAAGAAACAAAGAAAAGAAGTTGAAAAGGTTTTAAAACCGGAGTCTGTTCGTACACAATCTGTTAAACAAAATGTTAAAATTGGCAAACAAAAAACAGATTTGGAAACTAAAACCAGTAATTATTTCAGGGGGAGCTCTATCCATTCCAAATCATTGAAAAATCAAAATGATAAGTCTCGATGACGCCAGACAACCCAAGTCCAGGAAGGATTGAGTCCCCCTCTCCAACTAATCGTTAAATGAGTGTGCAGGATGTTCCAAGAAGAACTATTAATAGTCATAGGATTGTTAATAAGGGAGCATCCATGCACATAATAGGCGACATGAGGCTTCGAAACAGTGTCAAATCTAGGAGGATATGTTGTCGTTGATGGAGAAAAAAGAGGATAAAATGTCTGGTGAAAGAATGATGATGAATGAATTTGAGAACATTGACAAGATAAATCAAGTACAACAACGGTTGTTCAAGGCTATGATCGGGTTTAGAGGATATATTCCAACAGAATGTGAGCGCCTGCAGCACGTCTTGAAACTTTCAGATATTCAAGGGTTATACTTCCCACAAGAAGTTTAACGCTTACAAGAGGGACGTTTAGTTTGCATTTCTCAATGGTGTGATTGAGGAAAATGTGTTTGTTGAAAAACCAATGGGGTGTGTGGATGCCAATGCGTGAATTGATCAATCACGCACTACTTCTCAAGGAAATAGACGAAGACCTTTGTTGGTGTAGAAGTATGTGGATGACATTATCTTGGATTGTCAAATGATTATATGTACAAGATTTTCCTACATGCTTTCTTGTTCATTACCAGCCGAACCAGGAGGTTTCTCATCTTGATGTTGTAAAGAGGTTTTTCAGTTATCTGAAGGGTTTTCAAGACACCGGTCCTTGGTACCCTAATGATAATAACTTCGACTTTAGTGCCTGTTGTGATTTCATTGATCGTGGCTGCAAAATCAACATGAAATCCACATCAGTGGATATCCAGTCTGGGAGAACACTAAATCACCCAGCAATGCACGAAGCAGTTGTAGGCTTACAGTTTTGAATTTCTAATCTCTCCTATCTATATCAATCTTAAAGTTGATTTATAGATTACTAAACATATTGTACATCACTCCAAAACCAAACACATTGATCTCAAATATTAACTCACATGTGATTGTTTCAATACAAAACTCATTGATGTTGTTTAGGTCCACATCGACTACCAACGTGCCGACTTATTTTCCAAAGTTTTGATAAATCACTTTTGATTAACTAATTGTGGTAAAAGATGAGTTAATCATCACCAGGAAATCATTTTTGTAAATATTTTTCTTGGAAAAATCCAAAAAGATGTTTTTAAAATTTTAAATTTGTTTGAATTTTAGGGGGTGTAAATTCAAATCAGAAAAACACAAAAACAAGAGAAAAATAAAAATGAGTTTCCTGGCGAGAAATAGAGAAAATAATAGTAAATCAGTGGTCTGTCGAAACCTTTTTGAACTTAAAACGAAAAACAATAAGTAGCTCTACTAATGATCTATCAGTAGGATCACAATAATTTTAAAGTGTGTAGTGCGATATAAACATAAAGAACTGAAGACCGTGTGGGAACCGCTCATTTGCGTATGGTCTTGGTACCGAAATTGTGTTTGATAGATTGTCGAGGTTCTAAGATATGTGGCCTTTATATTGTTTATCACCTGGGCTTAATGGTTGTTCTTTTACCGACAAAACGGGGACACAATTCTAGAACTTCTATGACGTCGTACATACTACATACGACCATCAATAAGTGATAAGCTTATAACATCCATCCCTGAATAAGTGATTTTATATCACATCTATCATCCGAGACTCAAGTTCGTCACTTTGTCGGTACGATTGTACTAACCTATTCACGAACTTGCTCTGGTGCCCTGCATCCATCCAAAAATCCAGTTCCTCGTTAAAAAGTGATTTTATCACATAGGGCTTGTTTTCAATAAAATATGTGAGTATCTCATATCTTATACGTCAAAACAGATGAAAAACAGTATACTCACTGGTAAGATGAACTCTCGTGCATACCTTGATACGAGAATGTGTCGTGAGTGGATGAACACCAGTCGGTAAATATAAATCATATCTAAATGTATCCCCGAACTATGATTACATCTGATTGTTGAGTTTTGGTCATGGTTGTAAAACAAGGTCTCCAAGGCCGAGTACTCTCCGAGTAAGCGCTACAAGGTAGCTTGCCGAGGCGACTTGCTTCAACTCCGCCTAATTACTTGGAATCGATCAAACGCGGTCAACCTTTGTCATAATCGGATCTAGTAGGTCAACTCGGGCAGAGTTTGACTTTAAAAAAGATAAAACATAATTCGTATGTCTATCATATTAAAGAAATTAATATCATTTTCACGTATTTTGTTATAACTATTTGTAAATTTATGTTATTTGACATATTTTTAATTTCCGAAAACTAATTTCTTTATAATTTAACATGTACGAGTACTCTCAACTCCCCGGTCGCCCGCCTAGGTGGCGCCTAGCGACTTTTGCAACCATGGTTTTGGTAGACAACAATACCAATAATTATTATAGGATGCTTATAATAAATATTGTTGAGTGTACTGACATCAAGTGTGTTTTGACATTGCTATACACTGATATGATTCTCTTACTTTCGAAACTCGCAAACAGAGTGTCTGTAAATAAATATTTATTACTTTGCGTCTTTACATTCGAAAAATTCAAAATACCAAAAAGATTTAGTTGTGTTTTAATATAAACTTTATAAAAGTCAAAAAGATTTTACTTTTGTTAGTACATATGTCTATTGCTTACGTCTTTGTATTGTGTCTAGTTGATTTATAGGATATCATAGCATGTAATAGTGTGTGAAAGTTTGTTTTGTAAATGGACACATCCAGACGGATGAGCCACATCCATGCAGATGAGACTCATTCGTATGGATGAGTCAACCAGCCCAATAGGTAACCCACCCCAAACCAAATGTCTATATATATATGATGTTTGGGGCGCATAACCACATAACTTTGGGATTTCACACTTGTACTCACATTTTATCAAATCATCATATTGTACTGTTATGTTGTCCATATGAATGAAGATTGAAATATTTTGTCAAAGAATCTTTTTGCAGATGTTATTAATATTAGAATAGTTAAGATGATTGTATTTGCAATTCATACAGTTGGAAAATAGTCTGAGCTATTTCTAATATACTAAAACATCAGTATGTTTGATAATTTTACTAGGTAATAAGGTGTCAAACAACTTAAAGTCCATCACTCAAAGCGCAACTTCATGAAGACTAACACGTCTTAAGATCTTTGTCTTTTAATTCCTTCAATTTTTATAGATAGAGGAAACTAAATACTTTTATACTTTTTGTATAGTTTATATCTTCTTTAAGAGAAGCACTCGCTTGATCAACAATGAACTAACAAATTAATTAACTTTAAATTCTCATCGGTAAAATTAAGACTATTGCTCACTTGAATTCTCATGAAATTGTTGTGTCATACAAATGGAATGCTTTTAGGGGATACGAATCAATGCTCAATTCTGTTTTAGCAGCATCGAGAAACATATCTTTCGAGAAACATATCTTTCAATTGTCAATTTCTACTCACCAAATTCGCCGTTCATAATCTATCTATATCTATATCAAAATTACATAATAAATGTATATATTTTTTGTGTTGTGTCACTTTCTTAGAACTTCTATAAGTGTTTTCCTGCCCAATGCATTTCCTTTCACCCTAATATTATTGTTTTTCGTGGCATCTCATTCCTTTTCTCATACAATATCTTTGTAAAAACTCTAAAATCCATTTTCGATTGGTTCTTCATTCAATCATAGCATGTTCTTCATTTTGTCACAACATGTAGTTCATTTCTTATTGATGACAAGACTTTCCACCAAAACAAACTCTACTCCATCGGCCTCTCGATATCATTGTCATCATTTGCCTTCTAAGCACAACAGAATGAACACACACCCTGAGAAGGTAATTTATCCCCTTTTGTTTTCTTCATTACATTCCTTCTATCCTACTGATTACAAACCTTAACTCTATTTACTGCTTTAATAACTCACGTTTCAGGGTTTCTTAACCCGTAAATTTTTTTGATAATTTTTCAGATTAATTGTGAAATCAATCTTCTTGTAATCTGTATATGCATATTCTCTCAATCTCACACGTGACCATGTGGATCAATAATTAAGAAACACAGCTTAAAAGCCGTGATAGGACGAAATCAAAGTAATATGCTCTTATTTTTGTAATAAGAGCAGACTTTAGTATTAATTTATACTGAGATTGTGTAGAACCATAAATAGTTAATTTTATGTAACTAATTTCCTGATTATGTTCGATCAATTTGATGGTAAATCGTGGGAATATACTGCAATTTTAACCCTTGAAGATTACAGTGCCATGACAACAAGAATGATTATTCCTGACTAGATTACTTAATTAAATCTCCCTTCAATTTTGTTTTAGATTTGATAAATTATTCCTAAACTTACATAAATAAAAAATTATTTCGAATCTCCTAGTTTGTGTTGGTAATATTAGAGATAATGTAACACTCAATATTGTTGGAATTGGATAACTTTATTCATCACACTTGAAACTTAAATACATAGAAAAAAAACATGCAAACACACGGTGACACCACATACACATCATGAAAACATAAAGAAAACCTACCCACTACTTGACATCATGGACTCCTACTCTATCCGGTTATAACCCAACGACTCTTTTCTAGAATGCGACTCAAAAAGGAAAAAAGTAATCTTAATGAAATAAACACATGCATAAACTCTAAAACATAAAGGACACCATGCAGATTATAGATTAGCTTCAACATCGCCCATTAATCCATAATCAGTCGAACTCCCATCTTGTTCCTTGCCCAAAGCCATTGTTAAACCATCTGCCAGTTGCTCCTGTGTGTAACATCAAACAATATTCACCTGTTTGCCTTCAATCAGTTCCCTGATGTAGCAAAACTTCACATCAATGTACTTGCTCCTATTGTGAAACCCCGAATTCTTTGTCAAGAAAACTCTAGACAAATTGCCACAGTAAATTGTTGGAGCAAACTCCAGAGACTGACCCAGTTCAAACAGAAACTTCCTCAGCCACACTCCTTGGAAGGCAGCAGCACTGCAGCAATGTATTCCGCCTTAGTAGTTGACAAGGCGACTACTGGTTGTTTCTTTGACATCCATGTTACAGCTGCAGAACCAATTGGGAACACATTTGTTGTCAGGCTTTTTCGATCTTCAAAGGAACTGCCCCAATCACTATCTTTCTAGCATGTCAATAACACATCTTGCTTTCTACCATACCATAGACCGAAGTTAGTTGTGCTTGCGATGTACCTGAGTATCTTCTTAGTTGCACTATAGTGAGCCATTGATGGATTCCGCATGAACCTTGAAAGAATACCAACTACATACACAATGTCTAGCCTGGTTTATGTGAGATAAAGTAGATCCCCAAACAAGCTTCTATACTATTGTGCATCAGCTGCAACTCCACCATCAACTGACTTGAACTTGTCTTGAGGGTTCATTGGTATTGCTACTACTAGTTTATACTGCCTCATGCCAAATTTGGCAACTAAATCAGTTGCATACTTTTTTTTGCATAACAAAAATACCATCCTCTTTCTAATTAACCTCAAGACCTAGAAAGTAATGCAGATCACCCAAGTCAGACATTTCAAACTCACTCACCATCTTCCTTTTAAATTCAAGCAGCAAGGAAGAAGAAGTGCTAGTGTAGATGATGTCATATACATACATGCAGATAACAATAAGATCACCATTTTCTGTCGTTTTCACATACATTGTGGGCTCAATAGTAGTTCTTCTATAACCATTCTCCTACAAATAAGCATCAATTCTCCCGTACCAAGCCCTTGGGGCTTGTTTTGAGCCATACAATACTTTGTGTAACTTGAATACCTTGTGTTCCTTATGTGCTAAAAGTGGTCAACTAAAAACTTACTAAGATTCACCAAACCTAGACACTCTAAGCTTTAAATTTATAAACTCAGACTCGATCTAAACCTAAACCACACAATCGGAAAGTGTACCGATCGGTGTAGTAAAGCTCAAATAAGTCCAAGTATCGAACCCACGAGACTCTACTGATTACGTAAATTAGACTAACAAGACTATAAGACTGACACAAATATTTGTTTTTAAATGTTTCAAGGGGGTTTTCTAAAATTCTAAAATTGCAATTAAATTAACTATTAACTAAATAAACGAACTATAGATGTAGACGAGATCTTGGAATTTTGCTCAGATGATGGTGAAATAACTACCTAGACTGGAATCCTATTAACTCAGAATGGAATTCTATTGACGTGACTAAACTATGGAATCGGGATCTTAAAATACTAAACTTACTAAGAAACTGAACAGGACCCCCAATCGTTCTTAGGAAGACACCTATGGAAACTAGCAAGTTATTATAATACCAGTTATGAGTAAACTGCCAAAATGGTCCCTGAGTTTTGGTCACTTTTGCCACTTTAGTCCAAAACTTAAACCTTTTGAATCTGGGTCCTGTGGTTTCAATTTTGTTGCCATTTTCATCCAAAATAAAAAATCTGGTCAGATTTTTCAGTTAACATCCAGTTTTTTTTATTTATTTTTTATTTATTTTTTTGTCTTTTTTCTCAGTTTTAATGAAGGGTAAAATGGTTAGATCTTTCTATAATTTGTTATAAAAAATGTTAAAAGACCATTTTCACCTTCCTAAAATGGAGGAAAAAGACAAAAAAAAATATGCAGGTGAACTGAAAAATTTGATCAGATTTTGATTTTGGATGGAAATAGCAACAAAATTGAAACTACAGGGACCCAAATTAAAGAAGTTTAAGTTTTGAACTAAAGTGCTAAAAGTGACCATTTTGGCAGTTTACTCTACCTGTTTTATATGGATTTCTTTACAGTCCTCCAATTGAATTAACTAAGTACTTTAATGTGATAAGTTCCCTTACGGTGTAGTTATCTAAGGTGACTATGGTAAACTAGATTGACCTGGTTAGCACGAATTACAAAGTTAACTAAATCGGTCTTTTTTACAAAGCACCAACCTGGAGTGATCTAACAACCTAGACACAACGACAATTGTAGGACCGAGTTTCGTGACCGAAACCGTGATTATCCTGATTATGTTCATAGACAGGAAGATCATAGACGGATAAAAGACTAACTTGTATTGATTTGATAACATTTGAGTACAAGCCGGACAAAATCTGCATCAACAACAATCCCTCACTTTATAGATTTTGAGATTAGTAGTCCACCTACACCTACTTGATTCATGAAACTACTTCCTATGGTGTATTGACCAATTAACCGCAAAGAATATGAACACGAATGCAAATAATCTAACACGAACCTATGATATGAAAGGCATTCATCAAGATACGTGTGAAAGTAATAACATGAAATCAAACAAGTAAAGATAGTCAAACACACCAAAATCCAAGAAAAATAGTCACAAACAATAAAAATCCAAACTTTGTCAATTATTCATCCAAATCTAGGTAGTTTATAAGGTTTTAGCGTAAAATCTTTAAGAAATCAAGAACAATATTCATCGAAAAGTAGCAAAACATAATAAAAGCAATAAACATGAGAACAAGTTGCTTAACAAGCGAGCCGAAACGATCCCCAGACTTCACAACTTCAACCAATGCTTTGTCTTGCTCAATTATGCTCCGAAAGATGTCTAAAATTCGTCCAAAAAGCTCCCAATTCGTCTAGGGTTGTCTATGGATTGATTAGGGTTCATTATGAGCTTAAATAGGGTCAAAATGTTGACTTTTTCACGCTGACCAGGGCTTCACACCACGTCGAGCGGGCTGTTATGCTCCGCTGGTCGCGCGACGCGACTAACATACAAACTGAGAATATGGTTTTCGTCATAACTTCTTCGTTTCAACTTCGTTTTCTTTACCGTTTTCGCCTACGGATTCATAATTCAATTCTCTATCTTCTCATCTCCTTAAATATCCATTTTCATTCCATCAGAATCCTTCACTAAGCCCAAACCTCCTCTTGTGTGGTCGTTTCTTTAACATTTCAGCTCGTTTTCACTCCCGAGACCCTGCAAAGGACACAAGACACCATAATATACAAAACCAGTGGTAAAATGACATAAGATGACTCAAATTACTATACAATATATACATGGAAATAGATGTAATTTACATTACATCAGTTCCTCACCATTAACTTCAAAACCAAGAGGTTGCACCACATACACTTCCTCACCTAGAACTCCATTCAAAAAAGCCGACTTAACATCAAACTGATACACTTTCCATCCCTTCTGAGCAGCAAGAGACAACATAACCCTTATTGACTCAAACCTTGCAACTGGAGAGAAAGTATATTCATAATTATCTATTCCATACTGTTTCACATACCCTTTATCCACAAGTCTGGCCTTGTACTTCTGAATCTTTCCATCTTCAGCAAGCTTCACTTTAAAGACCCACTTAAGACCTGTTGGAGTCTTGTCATGAGGATGGTCTGTCAAAGTCTAGGTCTCATGATCCTTTAAAGATTTTTGTTCACTTTTCATTGCATCTACCCACTGTTTGTGATTTGCAGGCTCCTTGTAGGTTTGAGGTTCAAAATTTGACAACATAAACTAGCATGTAGAAATGTCTTATGTTTCTTGTATTTCAGTTGTGTGTTCATACAAATCATCTAGAGCACTAGTCTTTAGCACCCTAGATGGACTAGACTTAGTGCTTCCTCATGAGACTTCTGACCCACTCTCATGACCCTGTGAGTTATCCTCACTTGTGGCAACATGTGAGGAACTGGGACTACTATCAACAACATGTGAGGAACTGGGATTCAACATTATCTTGTAACACTGCACTATAATTATCTTCTTCCCATCTTGCAAGTTCGTCAAAGATAACATCCCTACTAACCATCACACTTCCTTTCACACGGTCGTAGAGGCGACAAGCTTTAGACTGAGAGCAATATCCAATGATGATACACTTCCTGGACTTTGGGTCAAGCTTCTTTCTTTCCTGTGTTGGAATCATTCCATATGCAACACACCTAAAAACTTTAAGGTGTGAAGCAGATGGTTTAACTCCATGCCAAGCTTCAAATGGAGTCATTTGTAACACATCTTTAGTTGGAGACATATTAAGTAGATACACATCAGTAGCAACTGCCTCACCCCAAAACTTAGTGTCAAGCTTCTTATCTAGTAACATACTCCTGGCCATCTCAACCACAGTTCTATTCTTGCGCTCTGCCACACCATTTTGTTGTGGTGTGTAGGGCTCAACTAGTTCTCTATAGATCCCGTGCTCATCACAGAACTTATCAAATGCCTTAGAACAAAACTCACCCAACCTATCTGTTCTTAGAGTAAGTATTCTTACACCAACTTCATTTTCTATCTTAGCTTTGAAGATTTAAACTTGTCTAAATATTCTGATTTTTAACACAAAAAATAAAGGGTGTGCCTATTGGCACACCAAACCCTAGCAAAATTAGGGTTTACCTACGCAGCGTATTGGTCAATACGCAGCGTATTGGGTTAACCCTATACGCTGCGTATTGATCAATACGCTGCGTAGATAAACCATGGATCTCAGTGCCTGATAACCAATCATTGCACAGAAAACAAGGGTCATATACGCTGCGTATTGGTCTATACGCAGCGTATATAAACCATTAGATTTTTTTTGGTCATTTTGAGAGGTTTGAGGGATCATTTTTTCACAAAGTTTAAATAAGCTGCGTATTGACCTCTAAGCAGCGTATATAAAGGTCTGAAAATGTCTTTTATACCCTTGTGTTGAGGCTATACGAAGCCAAATACAAGGGTAGTTGTGTCATTTTTGTCTCATACGCTGCGTAGAGACCTCTAAGTGTGCAGATAGGCAAACTGGGTGTGCAGATAGTTAGGGCCAAAATAAACCCAAGACATTCTGTTATAATCATCCATAAGTAGCTGGAAATACTTATTACCTCCCAAAGAGGGTGTTGACATTGTCCCACAAAGATCTGCGTGTACAAGCTGCAATGGACACGTGGCTCTAGTAGCATTTGTTGGGAATGGTCTCCTTGCATGCTTCCCATAAGCAAAACCTTCACAAACAGACAAATAACCCACATGTGGCAAATCCAAGACCAACTCTTTAGGGTGAGCGAGGCACTCCCCTAAGAGGGGAGTCCCCTCTCTTACGCACACCCAATCAGGTTATGCCACGTCAACTTCCCTCTTAAACTTCCCTCACACCCCAATTTGATGGCGGCACTCCCCTCTTAGGTGACTTATTTTTTTATTAAAAAAAAAAGAAAATCACTGATTGGTTGAAAATGAGGCTGGCCCCAACAACAACCCTCCCCTTCTTCTGTGAACTCCCCCTGACCACCCTCCCCGAATTGGGTCACCGCAGGGATGGCGGCGGTGTTCCCGCTGGGGGAATTGGGTCACCGCGGCCACTCCCCGCTGGTGCCCCGCTCACCCTTAGTATTCGAAAGCTAGAATCCTTGCTTGTATAAGTGTCCATAACTTAGGTGCCATAGCTTGGTCTTTTGACTGTTTAAAGCAACCAAGGCAATACTTTGTACCAGGTTTTCACCAACATTTAAAGCAAACACTCTATTCTTTGACATTGGAATACGATAGATGACTTTACTTACTCCTAACTTTGAGATAGTACATATTCCTTTATCAAAGAAAAGAGCATAGTTGGACTCCATAATTTGACCTACACTGAGCAAGTTGTACCATAGTGCAGGTGAATATTGCACTCCATGTAAGACCTGGTGTTGCCCATTTGATACTACAAGCCTAATAGTGGAAATTCCCTCAACATGGATATGCTTCCCATTTCCCGTTGTTATTTTCACTTTTTGTTTCATCCATGTTGGGTTTACTCGGGTTTGTTCGCGGATCATTGGTTCGACACGTTATCGGGTCACGGCTAAGGATCATGCAAGGTTCAAGTTTGCATGAAATAAACTTGAGTTTCAAGTGGTCACGTGAGTGTATGCATGGCAGCAAACTTGGAACCATGAAGCATTTATTGGTTTATATTTGGATTATATTAATAGTTTAAGTAGGGGGGACTTGGTATTTGGTGTGACCTATTTAATTGGTGCACGTTGGTAGAAGAGTGGGTCTCCAAGTTTACCGGTTCTTTAGGTAGATAAGTTATTTTATTGTTATTTCAATTTCTCACGTTGTAATCTTGTATGGCTATTTAAAGCCATTGGCTTTATCAAATATTATACAGTAGCTTTCTTTTCTTCTGCATATTTCACCTACATAAGTGTGAGTTTTGTGTGTTGAGTGAGGGACCTGAACCAACATTTGGTATCAGAGCTTAGGGCTCGAGAAGATCGGAGGAAGCCTCCGCCGCCGGCGGGTGTGTCGGTCGGTGGAGGGCAGGCGTAAAAGAAGGGCTGTTCGGGAACTGTGTTGCAGCGTTAGACGGAAGCGTTAAGGTGTTTCGGTAGGCCGTTGTTGTGGTAAACGTACCGGTTAAGACGACGGGGGTGACCGGTGATAAACACTTGTGTTCCGTGGCTGTTTTGGTTGATGGTTGCGGGTTTGCGCAGCGGGTGTACAACCAGTGATAACAGCGGTAGTGTTATGATGGTGCCTTGGTCGGTTGTTCGTGATAAGAGGAGACCGGCGTAGTGCGTGAAAAGCGGGCAGAATGGATCCGTCAAAGCAGGTGGCTTTGGATTCGTCTCGTTTGGCAAAGTGAGAAAACGGAAGAAGCGGGTGGCTTGTTTTCTTTGTCGGTGGAGAGCCTCTTGAACAAAGGTGATCGGAAAAAGGTAAAGAATGGAGAAAACACAGTGACATTATGGCGTTGGAGTTCAATCGGGTGGCTTTGGATGTGACTAGGGAGAGGTCGTTGATCCGTGATAAGTCGTGATGTTAGTGAACGGTTTCCAACGTAATGCCATGTGAGATGTTACAAGTGTAGAGAGTTTTATTCGGGTTGAATCGAGACATTGGACGTGATCGAGGTGAAGATCGGGTGTCCGTTAGATGTCATAGTGGTTCGAAACCGAGGTGATTCGGTGTTGCGGTGAAGGCGTGAACAAACACCGATTAAGGGGGTGATTGTTGGGTTTACTCGGGTTTGTTCGCGGGTCATTGGTTCGACACGTTATCGGGTCACGGCTAAGGATCATGCAAGGTTCAAGTTTGCATGAAATAAACTTGAGTTTCAAGTGGTCACGTGAGTGTATGCATGGCAGCAAACTTGGAACCATGAAGCATTTATTGGTTTATATTTGGATTATATTAATAGTTTAAGTAGGGGGGACTTGGTATTTGGTGTGACCTATTTAATTGGTGCACGTTGGTAGAAGAGTGGGTCTCCAAGTTTACCGGTTCTTTAGGTAGATAAGTTATTTTATTGTTATTTCAATTTCTCACGTTGTAATCTTGTATGGCTATTTAAAGCCATTGGCTTTATCAAATATTATACAGTAGCTTTCTTTTCTTCTGCATATTTCACATACATAAGTGTGAGTTCTGTGTGTTGAGTGAGGGACCTGAACCAACAATCCAGACTTTGAAACAGTTCGCGCATACCAGACATATGATTTGAGCAACCACTGTTAATGAGCCTTACTCCATTTCCTTTCACACTCTGACCAAGAGCCATTAGAATCATGTATTCATAATCTTGTTCCTTGGTTACTTGCATGGACACTCACAGTTTGGGTTCTTCTTATTCATCGGTAGTATTTCCAAAAGTGCTGGTGCTGCTTGAGGACTATTGTACCAACACATAGACCTGAGATGCCCAAAACGATTGTGGTTATAGCACTGAATGTTACCTCGACCTCATAGTGAACCTCTGCCTCTACCACGATTACCACGTCGGTTACCTCCCCTCCCTCTACCTTTGAATGAACTAAAGGATGGAGAGATCTCATCTTCCTTAGCCTGAAATGCTTGCTCTTCTTGACTCTTTTCAACGCCTCGGTTCACTCGTCCTTCATGAGATTGCAACGATCCCATGAGTTGATCAAAGGTCATAGTTGTAAGATCTTTCGATTCTTCTATCGCCATCATAATATGTTCCCATTTCTGAGGTAAACTGCGGAACACTTTCTCAACCACTACTTGATCGGTAACTGCTTCTCCAAATGCTCTCTTCTGGTGCACAAACCTCATTACTTTAGACAGGAAGTCTGCAATGACTTTGTTATCTCCCATCTGCAGAGTCTCAAACTCTCTTCTTAGACCTTGTAACTTAACTGCTTTCACTTTTGAATCTCCTTGGAATTCAGTCTACAACAAATCCCAAGCTTGCTTCGCCGAAGTTGCTGCTGCAATACGCGAGAAGATACTTTAATGCTTTAGAATCCTTCTTCTTGTTCTCCTTCATTTGCTCTTCAGTTCCTTCCGTTGGACGATAACTGTTTTCAACATAATCCCACAGGTCTTGAAACAGTAGCAAAGTCTTCATCCGAATGCTCTAGAATTCATGCCCATCACCTTTGAAGACAGGTACATGGGACTGATTTCCAGATGCGGTTGTTGTTGCCATTGCAATGATACCTCTGACACTCTTAGAACGTGGCTCTAATACCACAATATTGGTAATATTAGAGTTAAAGTAACACTCAATATTGTTGGAATTGAATAACTTTATTCATCCCACTTGAAACTTAAATACACACAAGAAAAAAAACTGCAAACACGCGATGACACAACGTACACATCATGCAAACATAAAGAAAACCAACCCACTACTTGACATCATGGACTGCTACTCTATCCAGTTATAACCCGACTCTTTTCTAGAATATGACTCAAAAAGACAAAACTACCCTTAATGACATGCATGAACTCTAAAATATAAAGGACACCATGTAGATTGTGGATTAGCTTCAACAGTTTGTGGTTAGGAAAGCTTTACATGAATTGTTTATATGCATAATGTATCTTAAATTTTTTAATTAACAGTAGAAAGTAATAGTTTTCTAGCACAAAACCCATCCCTTATTCGGTTTATATATTCTTTGAACAGATCGTTATGAAAGACAACTTACTCTGCACAAACTCGTATAGCCATATTAATGCATGATAATTTAAAAATAATTTGAAAGCATCTTCACAACCACAAAATTGTGAATGTTATTTTGAGTGTATGGCACACTCTTAGAGATGGCAGATGGTTGGGCTGATCATATTGGATACTGGTCATGTTTAGATATGGTGGGGTTGGGTCATAGGTCATTTTTAGTGCGGGTCAAGTTGGATTGAGCCCAAACACTTTTTTGGCCCTTTTCTATTTTATAAATGATTTATAAATTAAATACAACTACAATACTAATCCTTATCGTAAACTTTGTGTTAACTAATTTAAGCCAATTTGTTGTTGATACGCATTAGTTAATTATGCTAACTAAGAAGCATTAAACCTGGTTTCTTTGGTATCAAATCAACAGTTTACAAGTTTCAACACTTAGTTTTCTATAGATTTTATAGACCGTGACTGAAAACATTCATGTATCTCTGATGAAACATAATTTGAATTGACATGTTTATAAGTAACTTGGTTACTATGACCACCTCTCTGTCAAATCAATAGCACTTGATTATCTGTTTTCCATTTCTTCTAATGCACTCTGCTGTAAAATTTTGTTGTAGGAGACGGGTGACTGCATCCAAGTTATTAATGGCAGTTGAAGCACGTTTACTTAAGAAGGCAGACTTTGACCAGAAATTCATTGCTTTTGATCACCACAAGAAAAATTATATCAATCAATATACACTCAGGAGCTTAGAAGGTCGGCTAGAGGTTTGTTATTATCTTATAGATTCCAGTTGAAAATCATTAATGTTAGATTTGAATTCTATACAACTTTAAAGTGGGTTATTTTTGTTCTAAAAATCCCAAAACAATTAGAGAAAATGCTTAGCAAATTTATTTCATTTGCAGGTTTGTTCAACGTCTAAACGTCCTAGGTGGATATATATGGAGAAAATCATGAGGAGACTCTACTTTCGTGAGAAAACTCATGAAAACTTTAACAAACAATTTGTATTTGTTGTAAATTCGTTAAACTTGAAAGAGAATTTGCTAGGGTTTTGCAGAATTCGAAGGATTTTGTTCATATGATAATGAATTGATAAAAACAAATGTGATGATACAGAAATATATATATATGTACATAAAAGAGATATAACCTATAACTGCCCTATAAATATAACTTATAAATAATAATAATAATAATAATATCTAGCTTATATATCGGATATATATGTATACATATATATCTAACACCCTCCCGTAAGCTAGATCATCTAGGTGACATGCGCATAAGTTCTTTTAGTCGAATGAAATCCTTTGGTTGTAATGCTTTTGTCATGATGTCGGCTAACTGATCTTTTGTTGCACAAAATATAACAGTTAATTCTCTTTTCTTGATTAGATCTCTGATGAAATGATACTTAACCCTTATATGTTTGCTTTTCCCATGATAAACGGGATCTCTGGCCAGACATATAGTAGACTTATTGTCACAGTATATAGGGATTGAGGAATCATCCTTTTCTTGTAAGTCATCTAAGATTCCCTTGATCCATAAAGCTTGACAACCAGTTAATGACAATGCTATATATTGATACTTAACCCTTATATGTTTGCTTTTCCCATGATAAACGGGATCTCTGGCCAGACATATAGTAGACTTATTGTCACAGTATATAGGGATTGAGGAATCATCCTTTTCTTGTAAGTCATCTAAGATTCCCTTGATCCATAAAGCTTGACAACCAGTTAATGACAATGCTATATATTTGGCTTCGGTTGAAGACAATGCCACCACCTTTTGTTTCTTTGACTGCCATGAAATAGGACCTGATCCTAAATGAAAAATGTATCCAGAAGTGCTTTTGCTATCATCCATATCTCCTGCATAATCACTGTCACTAAAGCCTACAAGATTTTTCTTTCCTCCTTTGGAGTATGTAAGTCCTTGATCTTGTGTTCCTTTGATGTATTTGAGTATACGCTTAGCTGCTTCCCAGTGACTCTTCTTTGGATGTTCCATAAATCTGCTGACTTTGCTTACTGCAAACATTATGTCTGGTCTTGTATTGGTTAGATACATCAGACTTCCTACTAGGCTTCGATACACACCTTAATCTACAAAATCTTCTGGGTCATCTTTGGACAACTTTAGTCCATATTCCATAGGGGTGGATACAATATTGCATTGTGTCATTCTATACTTCTCTAACAGATTTCTCATGTACTTTCTTTGAGAGAGAATGATGTTTCCATTCTCATATAATACCTCCATACCAAGGAAATAGTGCAACCTTCCCATATCAGTCATTTCAAATTCCTTATTCATTGACTCTTTGAATTCAGTAATTAAGTGCATGGAACTACTAGCAATGATTAAATCATCAACATATAAGCATATCACTAACTTTCCTTCATTAGTGACTTTAATGTATAAAGTGTGTTCGTATGCACATTTTCTAAACTCACGTTGCATGAAATATGAGTCTATGCGACTGTACCATGCTCTTGGTGCTTGTTTAAGACCATAGAGAGCTCGTTTGAGATGACATACCTTTCGTTCTTCTCCCTGCTTAATATATCCTTGAGGTTGCTCTATGTAAATTTGTTCATTCAGTTTTCCATTTAGAAAGGCTGTTTTAACATACTTTTGCTTGTATACCATACTTTGTGCGGCTAGAGCCAACACTAATCGAACTGTTTCAAACCTTATTACTGGTGCAAATACTTCTTGATAATCTATACCATACTTTTGCTTGTATCCTTTTACTACCAACCTGGCTTTGTACTTGTCTACATTTTCTTTTTCATCATACTTCGTTTTGTAAATCCATTTTACTCCTATTGGCTTTTGATGTTTTGGTGGATCCACCAGTACCCATGTTTGATTTTTGTTGATGATTCTATTTCCTTGTCCATTGCTTCTATCCATCTCGAATCCTTACTCGCTTCTTCATAACTTGTCGGATCTGTGCTTGTATAGAGGACAAAATTCACCACTTGACTTTTATTCTATTTTTGCAATACCTCAGCATTAGTGAGTTTTCTGGTATTACGGTATACATTTCTGATGCTTTTGGTTCGAATGACTTCATTTTCTGAGTCTGTTGATGAAGAGTCATCATTATGTTGTCGGTCTTGACTAACATTCTACTGTTGAGTCTCATCCGTCCCTAAGTCACCAAAATCTTGCTGATTATTGTTGATTGTTTCTTGAATTTGCTCTTCACCTACCGTGTCTGCAGTGGAGTTATTTACATCCTGTTCTCGGTTCTTATCTGTTGCACTATCATCTCGGGTTTGTTTCTCATCTTCATCAGAAATAACAAACGGTACATTTGATACTTCACAGTCGAAAACCCATCTTTTATTTTCATTAAAAATCACATCACGACTGATGAAAATCTTGTTGGTTTGAGGGTTATACAGCTTGTAACCCTTGCTGGCTTTACTGTATCCAACAAATATCTTTTTTTCAGTCTTGTTGGACAGTTTATCTCTCCGTTGTTTAGGTATGAGAGCATAAGCTAGACAACCAAACACTTTCAGATGTTCTACGTTTGGTTTCTGTCCATACCATGATTCATATGGAGTAATGTTTGGTCTAGTCTTGGTGATGGTTCGGTTTAGAATATAGGTAGTGCATACTACAGCTTCCGCCCAGTAACAATTTGGTAATTGCTTTATATTCATCATGCTTCTGCTTAATTCCATCAAGGTCCTATTCTTCCGTTCGGCTACTCCGTTTGCCGAATTCCATTGAGTTTCAGATAATCCTGAAATAGTTTACTACAATATTCTCCTCCGTGATCCGTTCTTAGAGTTTTAACTAAATGATTCGACTGCTTCTCGTTCAAGGCTTTGAATGTTTTAAAAGAATTCAGTGCCACGGATTTAAATTTGAGAAAATATACCCACGTCTTTCGAGTGTAATCATCAATGAATGTAATAAAATATCTACATCCACCTATAGATTCTGTTCTCATTGGACCGCATATGTCAGAGTGAACTAGCTGTAGTGGTTCAGTTGATTGCCAAGTCGTTTTCTTTTGAAAAGGTTTCCTTGCTTGCTTTCCGGATATGCATCCTTCACACACATTATCATCCTTCTTCATTTTTGGTAATCCTACTACTAGCTCCTTGTTTCCCATATCAATCAAAGTGTCCATGTTGACATGTCTATAACGTTTATGCCATAGATGTGAAGTGTTATAGATAGCCATATTCATGGCAAACTGCAAGTCCCTTTCGGGATGTAAGGGAAACATCTTATTGTTAGTCATCTTGACCATGCCTAAAACTTCATTATGTGCATCTTTGATAGTGCATCTGTCTCGTTTGAATGAGACTTCATACCCTTTCCGTATGAGTTGTCCTACACTTAACAGGTTATGTTTCAAACCCTTCACACAAAATACATCTGGTATCTTTCTTTCTCGTCCTCTTATTGTAATAGAGACGTCTCCGCTGCCTAATACTTCCAACCGCTTATCATCCCCCGTCCTCACCTCTTTCTTTAATGATTCATCGAGGTGAGTGAAACATTCTCGGTTACCAGTCATATGGTTACTGCAACCACTATCGAGATACCAACAGTCACTTTTGACTGTCTCCTCCATATTGAATATCATGAACATAGTATCATCTTGTTCATCCGTTTCTTCCTCCTTGTGAATTAACACGTTGTCCGATTTCTCACGTTCATCCTTCTGTTGACAAAACTTGGCAGTGTGATCAAGTTTATGGCAATTAAAACATCTTATCGAATTCATATTCATGTTCCTACCCCTGTTCTTGTTCCGTCCTCTTCCTGCGGATTCGTTTTTAAACATTTGTTTATACCGATCTTGGTTCACATTTGTAACTTGAAATGCATGTTCGACTGGACTGTCGCCGTATCGCTTCAGTCTCAATTCATGAGATTGAAGTATCCCCATTAATTCTTCAGTGGAAACATCTCCCAGATTTTTCGTTTCCTCTATCGTTATAACGACTGATTCATAATTTCTAGTTAGGCTTCGTAAGATTTTCTCTACAATTCTCTGTTCATCTATTTTTTCTTCATTCATTCTTAATTGATTCACTATATGGGTTATTCTGTTGAAGTATTCTTCAACGGATTCACCCTCTTTCATATTCAAAGAATCAAATTCACATCTAAGAGATTGAAGTTTTACGGTTTTTACCCGGCTTTAACCCTTGTATGATTTATGAAGAATGATCCATGCTTCCTTCGATGATCTTGCCTGAGAAATTCTTTCGAACACTGTATCGATTACGGACTGAAAAATAATGTGCAGCGCTCGTTTATCCCTTTTTACAGAATCTCGATATGTTGCAGTTGCCTCTTCGGTAGGATTTACTCCCAGTTCTTGATATCCCTCATCAACAACCGTCCATAATTCTTGTGATTCAAGTAATACCTTCATTTGTATGTGCCAATGATAATAATTTTGTCCAGTCAGTTTAGAGATCTGTGTTTGATTCATGTTCTTGAATCCGAGAGAGAAAAAAACTTTTTACCGTAAATTGAATGCTTGTGTCTTGGATCGGATGTGGCTCTGATACCACTTTGTTGTAAATTCGTTAAACTTGAAAGAGAATTTGCTAGGGTTTTGCAGAATTCGAAGGATTTTGTTCATATGATAATGAATTGATAAAAACAAATGTGATGATACAGAAATATATATATATGTACATAAAAGAGATATAACCTATAACTGCCCTATAAATATAACTTATAAGTAGTAATAATAATAATATCTAGCTTATATATCGGATATATATATATATACATATATATCTAACAGTATTTGTTTTGAATTTTTTCCAAAGTTTAGTTTTTAGGGTTTAATTTTTGGAGTTTAGGGATTAGCTTTTAGGGTTTAGCTTTAGCATTTAGTTTTTAAACTTGTAGACACTAGCCTTTAGGTTATAGTTTTTAGAGTTTAGGGTTTAATAATTGTTAGACAGAGTTTTCTTGAGTTTTCTCACCAAAAGAAGTTTTCTCATAATTCCTTCCCAGCACGTACATATATATACTCATACATATAATAAAGAATAGTACAAGTTTCCATGTTGTTTCATAGGATTTGATATCAATCATGGGTGTTAGTATTGTTTTACACTGGATTTGATTTTGATGACTATGGGTTTATCTTGATCTTCACCATGTTTCATGGTGAGGGGGAAATCGTGTGACCGAGGAGGGACGTCAGACGGGGGAACAAATAATATAACAAATTATATATAACGTCCGATCAAATCATGTATGAATATTGAAGGAAGAGTGCTAATAATTTCTAGGTAGAAAATTTATCAACAATTATGAAACACCCACTTAATTATCTACCCATATCAGAAATGATTGCAAATTTTTTGCATTATTAATGTTAAATTTTAAAATTCTTTGAAGTGGTAAATATTCTAATTACTAATATTCTTATTTTTAATCATGAGCACTTATCTATATTCAATATTCCTCCAATGAAAATCAGACATCTCACCCTTCCCAAGTATTTTCATTTCTTTAGTGCATAATTTATAATTAATGACGTACTCCCACTAATTCACTTGTCGTCCAGAATAAATGTGCATGACCTATAATCTATGTAAATCTTACTTTTACTAGCGAAGTAAATCTTTTGCATCAGCAGAATTCAATCATAATGTAATTTACATTCTTTTGTATCAAAACTATTTTATTTAACTAGTTTTACTTTTAGTTTGGTGAAGTTGTAATAGAAATTGGATTTTGTTTTTCTTTGAAAATCGATTATATAACAGGATCCAATTAACAATTACATTGCATGGATTAAAAAGATCAAAAAATAAAAATAAATATATAAAAACCAGAAAACTCTACATAATATTATCGAGTTGAAAATAAAAATCAATTATATTATGATTTTCAAACTCCTCATGCATACACCACCAAGAGACATGGTGGTCGGTGTATGTACATGCATGGGACAACTTACCCCCCCCCCCCCCCCCCCACATTCAACAATTACATATACTTCAACTTTTATACATATATTATGTGTTGTGATGCATGCATATGTTGTATTGTATAATTCTAGATGCTCCTAGATATTTTGGGAGCTCTTACAATTTACCCAAAAAGATTGGAGGATACCACTTTCTTTCTTACCGAAGTTCTGCATTGCATCGGACTCAGTGGCGGATCCAGCCGGAGAAATCACTGGGTTCCTTTTACCAAATCATACAAGGTTTACACTACAAAAAAACGTTTTTATCAATGGTCTTGTGGATTTGGTGCCAAATTTACATGAATCGGACAACCAATACGATGAGAATATTGCAAATAAAAGTGGGGGAATTGTATTTATAGTTTTCTTGTTTACCTTTTATTAGGGGGTGAGGGTGGTCACTAGTGATAGAATTATATGACTCATAAGCATCCAATCAAGTTTCATCATGTCATCAACCATTTTTCCATCACTCACAACCTTTTTTAGTGGCATTGGTCATCACTCACAACACCCACAATAAACCCTCACACCCCCTCACATGTTCCATGACTAAAATCCCATAACGCGTTGAAAACATCACGCACATAAACCATCACTCGTTGAAGTTGAGCAGTGGCGGTGGCATAATTCATTGTATCACGCGTTATGGAGTTTCATCACCAAAAAATAACGCTACGCCCCCACTCCCTTTCCATATTGTTACTCTAAAATTATAAATTTACACCAAAATAGAAATATGTTTATCTTTGAACTTCTAAATCATCATCATCATCATACTCAGTAAATCTCACCAATAGCAAAACAAATGTAAGACCTGAGGAGGGTAATATGTAAACAACCTTACCTCTACCTCGTAGGAATAGAGAAGCTGCTTCCAGTGAGACCCCGACTCGATAGTAGTTTTGCATCAAGCCTTGGACATAAGGCACATAACACTCAGCAATCGGGACAAAGACCGATTAGTGCATGTACAATTTTGTCTTTCAGCTATCAACGCTACCACATGATGCATGATTAACCGTCCTCAGCTTTTAACGTTATTTTCACGAAATTAGTAAAATAATGTTAAAATTAGTGCACTTTTACTTTTGCCCTCCGATGTACCACACATATATACATTATATTCACATACCGCAACTTCTAAATGTTAATATATAATACCGAAGCCGGTTAGTTATATACCTATAATGCCGGTGATGTATAATAAACAGGTCAATCTGACAACCCACTAGGTTCACTTTGGACAACATCATATGATAAATTTACAGGTTCGATTCAGAACAAAAAATTCCATACACATTTATATCAATATCGCAGGTAAGCGAGCAACAAGCTGCGCCGCTACCCCTTTCTGGATAGCAAACCCTAGCCTATTAAAGACAAACCCCTGCCTCCCTGTTGATGAGCCACTGCTGTGGACAACCTGTTGGACCCTAGTCAGTAAAATGATAGCTTCTGGAGCTAGGGATCCAAAGGTGTCGAAGGCGAAAGGGACAAATGCATGTTGGTTATCAGCACATGCTTTAGCGTGTTTATCCACATTTTTAGATTCTGCTTTCTTTACCGCTTGTCCTGCTACAAACCCATTTTCCCTTAAACCAGCTAAGGGGGAGACTCCTGTGAGATCTACACAAGCATGTTTCCCTCCCGCCCAGCCAAAGACGAGCAGATCCGCTGGTCTCAATGTAGATCTCCCTTCTATGGGGTCTGTAAAGAAATTCACAGGGGCCTCCTTCTTTGGCAGAAACCCCAGCTCTCCTCGAGATGTCCCTGCTCTCCTATCAATTAAGTTTGTGTCATGTAATACGTGTCGATACATATACTCTCCTATTTGCTTGAAGATCTACCAACAACTTATTGGCACGCTCACATGCAAGTTGATATATAACTGTGGATTGGATTTTTTTTTAGTGGAAAACCAATATTAAATTAATGTTACCAAAATAATGTAACCATTTAATCAACCACTTGAGAACCATTATTTGTAAACTAAAGCGATGTCATTTGGTAGATATAGAGGTGGTAACAATGACCACATTGTAACACACATTAGTTCACATTTTAACTTAAAGTGTTACACGGTAATTATTAAACTTATCTTGAAACATTAAGTTATTTAATTATCTTATTAACTGAAAAAATATTACCTTATTTAAAGTACCTAGTCAAAGGTTGATTTTTTTTAAAGAACATGCGCCTGAAGAGTATATAAATGAATAAAAAGAGCTTGAGCGGAAAAGGAAAAGATCAAATAGGAAGATTAATTTTGCTAGAAAGGATAGGAAGCAATAAGGGGATGACATGTGACAACAATTAAAATAAAGAAAAAGGGTATTTTAGTCAATCCAACCCTTTCTTCTTCATTTTCAAAACCCAGTAACTTCAAAACCCACCATTTTCAAAACCCACCATCTTCAACTATTTCTTCACTTTCTATCTCAATAATCACTACATTATAGTGCGATTTTCATCACCAATCAATGATTCAAACACCCGATCAACGTGTTCTTCAGCTTTTTTGAAGAAAACCCAGTTTAAATTCATACAAAATCTTGTTTTTTTCGGGTGATTTTGAAGATAATTACTCGATTCGTTCGATTCGAGAGCTGATAAGTGTTTCAATCATTCAAAATTCATCAATTGTTGAAGAAATCACTTCGATCCAGGTAACAAATTCTTTAATTTCATTTTTACGAACTGGGTTTTTGATTTAGTCATTGCGTTTTACGATCTTGGCCGGGGTCCGGGGGCGGCAGCCCCCGGTAGCGGGGTCCCAGGGGCGGTAGCCCCTGGCGGGGTCCAAGAGGCAGAGCCCCTGGCTGGGGTTGAGCTCCATTGCGTTTTAGAACGCATCAGAAAAATTAATTTTCCAGAAATTGGCTCCATTGCGTTTTAGAAATAAGAGAGTTTTATGTGTTTTCTAGCTATGGCGTTTTAGAAAAAACACATTTTTAAGTGTTTTTAGTTATTGCGTTTTAGGTAAAACACATTTTTGAAGTGTTTTTAGTCATTGCGTTTTAGGTAGAACATATTTTTAGGTGTTTTCAGTCCATTGCGTTTTAGAATGAGTAATTTTTAAGTGTTTTCTGGCCATTGCGTTTTACAAGTAAGACATTTCTTTGTGTTTTTTGTGCATTGCGTTTTAGGTAAAACACATTTTTATGTGTTTTTGGTGCATTGCGTTTTAGGTAAAACACATTTTTATGGGTTTTTAATCCATTGCGTTTTATAAAGTACATTTTCTTTTGAGTTTTTAGGCTATTGCGTTTTAGAAATAAAACATTTCTTTGTGTTTTCTGACCATTGCGTTTTGCAAATAAGTCATTTCTTTGTGTTTTTTGGTGCATTGCGTTTTAGAAAAATGTCATTTTTAAGGTTTTTTTTTTTCATTGCGTTTTACAATACTGGGGGTTTTTCTATTGCGTTTTACGCAACTGGGTTTTAATTTTTTTTTTTCAAAATATAGCAATAGTATACTCGTTTTAAAGATAAAAAAACGCTCGTTTTTTTGGTACAATTTTTATAAAAAAATAATGTCGTATGAAAGAGTTATTAACGTTTAAAAAATGGGGGGGGGGGGAATTGGAGGAGAGAGAAACTATTGGCTTACTTGACTAGAATGCCCCTGAAAAAAGTCACGCGCCTCTTTTCTTACTTTCAATTTCTCTGATTTAATCTTAGCCCTTGATTAACTTAATGGATGGTCAAGATCACTTCCTAGCCTTCCTAGCCAAATTAACTTTCTATTGTATCTCCACCCTGAGGGGAAAACCTATATATGCATTAATCCAAACTAAACTATTTACCCATTCTAATCCGAACTTGTTTATGTTTATGTGCGTTGTGTAAGTATTCCCAGTCTTTTTTATTTCCCACTTCTAGTTTGTGGATAATCATGCCATTATCAATAAATCCCCTAAGTATGCGTTTTCTATTTCATTTTTTTTATCTAGATTTTTATAAACTATTATGTAATAACTTTATGAAAGTGATATTTATCAAAAAGTTACATTTATTATGAGAAATTGAAAATAAGCTACACAGTAAATAACTTCCCCTATATAATCCATGGTTATTGAAACCACTCATCAAGACATTTTCTCCAAAAAAAGAAAAATATCTTGTGGTATGTTATTCTAACCCTTTCTTTTTGTCAATACCTAATACTCTTCTTAATGCATAGGTTTTAATAATATGTATTCGCCAAATAATTTGTATATTGTTATTTATATTATATACTTATACTGCATACCGGACGACTAATTGAACCAAAATAACGTTACAAGTAGTTTGTTTATTGCTATATATATACTGGATATGTGTATGCAATATCCAAATCCTTGCTACATAGCACTTTGTTGTAGATAAAGTAAGTATAAAAACATAGTTATTGGCTTGGAACACACGAAATAAGTAAGTTAATGAAGTATATTTACATATTTCTGTCAATTGGAGTATGTAATTTCGATCACATGCAATAATCTTTTCAAGAAATATGAATTTAATATAAGATACGAGACAAGTTACAAACTAGGTGAAACGAACTTTTGTTATATTTGTAATAGACGCAGGTGATACACCTTGTGTACCCTTTTTGGTAAAGATTTAAACACTTATGCGAATTTTTAGTAAGATTTAAAACTTGCAAAACCACGGTAGTATGAAGGTTTTTCTCTTTGACTACATAGTTTTAGTAGGTACCTAGGTAAAGAACGGTTGATTTATTGGTCAGGTATTATATAGCCATATAGGATCGAAGTAGTTTTAAATAGAGTATTGCTATACAAACAGTTCTGAAAAGGGGGAATGCACGGCATCAATCCATACCCGTAACATAACTTTATCAGTCATATATATATTATACTGAAGTGTAACATTTTTAATTATTCGCTTACCTCTATATGGGCATACACCATCATGTTTGTTGCCTTATACATGCATAAAACGTAACGTACCATACAATGCCTTGTACGGGAGTATAACGTAACATGCAATGCTATATACGCAGTGGCGAAGCTTGAGATTTCCGACCGGGAGTCGAAAACGTATATAATTATGAAACTGGGGGGGGGGGGGGGTTCAAAAACGTATATACCTAAAAAATTCTATACGAAAACTACATACCGGACACTACTGAGCGAAAAGTTCGGGGGGTCGCCCCCCCCCCCCCCCCCCCACACTCCCCAGCCCCTACAAAGCTGTGCCCCTGCGTATAGGGACGTACATGGCCACGTATTATCAAATCATGGTGTTCCTATACTCTCTCCGTTTGAATAGTGATCTTAGTGTTTTCATGAGGAGGTTTAGAGATATTATTTTCCTAGAAGCTCTCCAAATGTTTGGATAATTGGAATATTACTGAATTAGTTATCATTAATCTTGTTAAAATGACTTAGGTGAGATGTAAAATTGTATCCCTTTTTTTAATTTTTATCAGGAATTTGGAAATATATCAAGAAAATGCCCATCAAGATCAACTGGCTTATACCATTTCTTGCCCTAATGCTAATCTTCTGGACAACTGAGGCTGGTTCAGATCATCCTTGGCAAGTGAGAACTATAAAAAGCATTTCACCTGAAACAAAATCTACCATTGAAAAACAACCCAACTCAAACAATTTCAACAATGATGCTGGAACAGATTCTCATCACACATATCATTTTGACAAACGTCCAGGGACTCCAAGGAACTAGCTTCTCTCTAAGATATTATAAGGGAAACATAGTACGTGAAGCCGTAAGGGGATGTGTGTGCTTGAATAAAGTCATTTGGGTCTAGCATGGCTGACTCACTGACACATGTTACAATGTGTCTTTAGGTTTATGATTATGTGAACCGTAAAGGTGTGTAATATATAGGTGTGATACTTTTGTGGCCTGTTAAATATTTGTGTGCTGATAAATGTAAACGATCATGGCTTAGGCTAGGTTTGTTTTTCATATTGTGTTTGTTTATGTCACAAGTGAAGCGTAATAACTGGAGAGAGGGATCTAAACTAATTTATTTTTGCGAATGCAAAAAGTCATACATTGATAACCCAATCCAACCAAATAAATATAATTTAGGTTTCAATTTATTCTATAAATTTATGGGTGTTGCTAAATGCACTCCTATTTTTTTTTTTTAATTTTACTGGTTGCACTTTCCTCTGAAGTGTCACACCCTCAAAATCCGCACGCGGAGTACTACCGCGAGGCAGGATCCAGCCACGAATTATTTAGAACTGATTAGTTATTATAACAAGTAATGGTATAATTAGTGACCTAATCTAAATTTTTCAAAACATAGTTTAAGTTTGCAGCGGAAAGGGAAAGAAAACACATCGTAATTTAAAACCACAAGTTTGTTAACATGAAACTTACAAACCACGCACTTCATCCGATTGCAATGTCCATCCAAAGTTGTATCGAGCAATTACCTACAAAGCGTGCAGTAGAGTGTCAACCTAAAGTTGACGAGTTCACGTGTTTACCGTTTTCCCAGTTTTATTTTCCAAAAACATTTTTGTTGATTAATTACTCATTTATATCATGTGATGGGGAGCTACCCAATATGTAAGCTACTAAACTGCGTAATACCAAATACTTAGGGACAGCACGATTCCGTGATTTGCCCCGTTTTGTCAATGTCTATCACCATTGACGGTTTGCCAGAGTCTATTAGTTCACACCCAATCCTATCCAGGCACGGTGTGAGGTTGGTGAGACCTAATAGCGCTATCAACTAATAACCCGTTCGCCAGGCCCCAGTGACTAATAGGTGTCGTAAGTGGGGACTTCCGTGATAGAGTTTCGTTTAGTCCGCTCGTTGCATCTAATATAAATAGTAATTAATAAAATGTCCCACACAAGGGGAAAGTGTTACCCGTATCCTACACAAGGAGATAGTAATACCGTATCTCACACAAGGAGATAGTAAGCAATCTTAAACCAGGGAAAGTGTTGCAGTTACCGTTCAGCGTATCCCGCACAAGGAGATAGTAAGAAATCCCAAACCAGGGAAAGTGTTGTTTGTACCGTTTCCCAACCATCGGGAACGCATGCTTTAAGTAAAAAGTTGTGAACTCACCTTTGCTTTGCTCGACAGACAATTTACATGTGTTAAGTTGGTCAACCATACCCTATTATGGTTATTAATATTCATTAGGTTCGTATGCAAGTAGTGTCACGTATAATCCTACACGTATCTAACACAAAGCAAGCATGTCATACTAGCGTATACGATATTGGGCCTATCCTAGGATATGAACAGTTAAACAGTAACAATTAAGCAACAATATCACACAGTCCATAGCCTCAGTTTGTGCGGCCCAATAATCAAACCGGCCCACAAAACCAGTTCAGTCGAAACCGTGAGGTCTCGTCTCGAGACTAAGAGATCTCGAGTCGCAACCGCGGGACCCGAAGTCGAGATCAGGAGATCTCAGGTTGTCCATGTAATACTCGAAACCATGGTTTCGAGTCAATCCTTGAGTCGTAACCCTGAGTCGAGATCAGGAGATCTCGAGTCGTAACCTAGCTGGTCTCGAGTCTCCTGATGTGCATGTTCTGGTGTAGAGTTGTAGTCACTAGGTGGTCTCGAGTCGACACCACTCGATCTCGACTCGCAACCACTGGGGGAATCTTTCTAGAACCTTATCCATTTGTACGGACCAGTCACAATTCCTTAACATGTTTTATCATGCCGTACAATCATCAAACCTACACATTTCAAATATGTTTGGCATCATTCAAACAGTTCATCATGAAAAGAACATACAAATAAGCAACATCACATTCTCAGTTTGTCATTAATATTTATTTACATTCCTTTCATGACTCGAAGATTACAAGAAACGCAAGGCACACATATATATATATGCTAGGAGTTGGCTAGAAAGTCGAAATTTCCTAAAAAGTCATAAAACACTGTAATGTCAACCATAAAACACACCAAAATCCACAAATAACATAATGAATATTACTAAAACATCATGTATGTGGGTTTTGTGTTGTGTTTTATATGTTAAGGCTCTGATTATGGAATGACAAATATTATTGTGTTTTGTGTTGTTTAGCATTTTGTGTTTTATATTCATAGTTCTACGATGGTGTGTTTGAAGTTTTTATGGACTGTTAGAGTTTGAATATGGTGTTTTAGTAATCTTCATTCTATTATTTATGAGTTTTAGGTGTGTTTTATTACTGAAATTATTGTGTTTTATGACTTTTTACACTTTTTAGGAAACTTGGACTTTCTAGCCGAACCTCACCCTATATATATATATATATATATAGATATATATATATATAGAAACGGGATCAGGATAAAACGGCCAAATGTGTGAGAACGGTGAGAACGCATCATGGCCCAACAAGTGGCGCGGGATATGATTACTGGGTGAGGGGTTTTTTGTCTTTTCAATCTTCTTTTATTTTCCCAACGCGCTATACATTTTCTGGCGTCTAAGGTTATTTTGGCGTTAATAGTATTCATTAAACTTTTTGGCATTGAATTAATTGTTTTTGTGTCATATAGACAATTTTTTGGCGTTATAGCGTTTTCTGGTCAATTTTTTTGGCGTTGTGTGGTGTTGTATAATAATTCATTATGAGTCATTAATATTTTCATTTTCATAAGATTACAATAAGACCAAATATTTTTTTATGGCGTTTAGTCAATTTTTTTGGCGTTGTGTGGTGTTGTATAATAATTCATTATGAGTCATTAATATTTTCATTTTCATAAGATTACAATAAGACCAAATATTTTTTATGGCGTTTAGTGAATTTTTTTGGCGTTTAATACATTTGACAAGGTGCGTTGCCAGCACCCGTTCTCACAGTTTTCATACTACTAGCGTTTTGGTGTTTGTAGTTTTTGGCGTTTTATATAATAATGTATTTTATTTGTAGAGAATTAGATAACAAAACAACAGATAATTTGATAACAAAACAATATAAAATGAAAAAGAAAAAAAATAAAAAATGGTAATCTAATTTCTCTTCCGAATCTTCACTGTCATCGGCCTCTTCTTCTTGAATTTGTTTTGGCATTTTGAACATTTGAATACCTTAGCTAGATGTCAACTTTCCTACATAAACCCCGTCTTTTTTTAGACGAAGCTGCTTAGTGGCATCCTGTTTTTTGGTGTGATATTGGTGGCATGTCATTGAAGATCAACTCTTGTGTGATGCTATTTATAATAATGGAGTCCAAAATAGCATTTTACACTTGTGTTGATCCCTTTATGTCATGCCTATATTCATCAAGAACAAAGCTCGCATAATGACATATCACTATCATCAGTCTCTTTTTTCTTGAATATTTGCCCATCTCATTCAGCAAAAGATTATAGAGATAACCCCCTCAGATAAGAATCCATTAAGTGAAAGCTTTGCCATCTGTGGTTATTTTAACTAACCTTTTTTGTCGTTTTAAAGTGAGTGGTTTCTAAAGAACATGGCGTTTGTTTTTCTGGATGTGAACAATTCATTGGGTGTAGACCCCTCTCTTATAGGAGTTTTTTGTCACGTAGTTTAGGCGAGATTTTTTTATTTCTAATAAATGATAGTAATAAAGTAACCGTCTTTTCAGTTACTGTTTGTATTTACAGTTTTGATCAGCTTTATCAGTTTATAGGGTGATAGACGTCCCATCTTCAAAGTTTGGCGTTTTTTTAAATGGCGTTATGCAGACCAAGATGACAATACAATAACGGAGAAAATAAAATATTAAGCAGGAGAAATATTTTTTGTTATTTCTGGCATTTTGTAAACAATAACCTTTTTTAGTATTTTTTTTTTTGCGTTTTGCAAATAAATAGAGAAATATATCATTTAATTAGCTTAAAAAAAGAAGATTACACAGAAGAAAAAAAATTAAAACCCTTCATCAGAAGGTACTTTATCCGAAAAGTATCCATCACTTGCGTCATCTTCTTCATCGGAGTCTTCATCTGGATCTTCATCCATGTCATCACGTTCACCTTCATCGGCTTCTTGTTCCTAACGATTCTGAGGCCTCCAATTGAACATGTCTTGCATTAACGCCAATTTTGAGTCCATTTCTTTGTTCAAACAAGTCGCGCTATGCAAATCTTCCATGAAACCAAGCCCTTGCTTTGTCATGATGTTTTCAAGCCAGTAGTCTTCCTGCTCTCCGCTGTTGTATATAACGGTCACCATGTTTGTTTCATCATCAAAAAGCCATGATGTCATGACAGGGTCTGGCTTTACATCTGCTTTGATTGGTCCAAATTTCCTTGTTAATGCTTTCATAAGCATACGTGTTTCATGGCATTCGTTATCCAGAGCGATGCCAAGAGATAGGATACCCCTCTGTACCTCTTCTTCCATCTTCAAAGTTGCCTTGATCGTCCTAACATACACCCTCCTTCTATTGTCAAAATACAGGTCGAATCGGCTGATTGCCAGAGTGTATCTCCACCAAACGATTGTTGACACTTTTGGCATTTTGGTTAAATTGGCGTTTTTTGTTAAAGATGTTTTTGCAGAAATGGATAGATTGAAGTGATTATGGAAGCTATGTTTTACGTCGTTTATATAATGATGTTTTTGGCGCGTAATTTAAGAGAGAATTTCTTCTAATAAATGTTAATAACTGAAATTCAGTTACTGTGTTGTTTCCTCTTCCTGTAATATCCAACGCGTTTTATCACTAATTTTTAGTGTTTTGTTTTTAATGGCGTTTTATTTTTTTTAATGGCGTGTTATCATTTGTTGGCGTTTTGAATTTGAGCGGTAAAAGACCCTTTTACACTTAATGAAGCGCGTCCCAATTAATAAAATTGATGTTATTTACGAAAACTCCACCGCGCAATCTAGTCCATGGATTGTTTTGCTCTGACGATCCATAAGCGTTCTCACCGTTCTCACACTTTCCCCCATTTTCTCTAAATCCTGACCCTATATATAAGGTAGTATAATTGTTAAAATGCCAAGTCTGCTGAACTGTTTGTGCATTAAGATGTGAGTGTTTGATGATATTGAGTAAAAACTAGAAAGTGTATAAACTGTTTATATGATGTTTTGAAATATATATATATATATATATATATATATAGGACAATGCTAGACAGAAAACCCTATTTAGGTAGAAAACTCTGGAAACCCAAATCTCCCCCCATTTTTACCCAACCTCCCGACATTTTTTTTTTTTGAAAAAAATAACACATGTAATATACATGTTTTAGAGTGTTTTGGGCCAAAAAAAACAAAAAACCGCCGAAGGGATTTTTTTAAAAAAAATAAACAAATTTCAGTGCCTAACATGTGTTAGGCACAAAAGGCATAAATTGCTGAATTTTTTTTTTTTTAAATTATCCCTTCGGCGCTTTTTTGATTTTTTTTGGCCCAAAGCTCTTAAAAACATGTATATAACATGTGTTATTTTTTAAAAAAAAAATGTCGGGAGGTTGGGTTTTCTAGGGTTTTTTATATAGATAGGGTTTTCAATATAGCCCTACCCTATATATATATATATTTCAAAACATCATATAAACAGTTTATACACTTTCTAGTTTTTACTCAATATCATCAAACACTCACATCTTAATGCACAAACAGTTCAGCAGACTTGGCATTTTAACAATTATACTACCACAACATCATACGGAACATCTTGTATACCAAAATACCAAGCAATTGAAGCATGGCTATATTTATATGTGTATAACCAAGGTTCACAAAACCCATCAACATTCAAACCTAACATAATACACTCAAACAGTTCAACAAGGATTCAAATTAAGCATCAACATCCAAATCGTCAAACAGTAACAATCACCTATTATCATACACACACACGAATCGAACAAACTGCCAATCATTATACAAGACTAAAACACAAGTACCAGCAGTGGTATAAACTGACCGAATGTTGAGGAACTGGTGGTTGTGCGACCCGAGACTGGACCAGACAAGACCCGAGCAGAACCCGAGGCTCTTCAGGCAGGTTTAGTCTGTAAAGCTACCTTACCGATCCTTTCAGGAACTTCGAATGGTCCAACATATCGCGGATTAAGTTTTCCCCGTTTGTAAAAACGTACCACACCCTTCCAGGGTGAAACTTTAAGTAGAACCCAGTCCCCGACCTGGAATTCTAGAGGTTTCCTAAGCTTATCAGCTTAGCTTTACTGAGGGCCTCGAGTTGCCGCCATGTGTTGTCTGATATGGACAATCGTATCCGTAGTATCAAGTTGTCTGGGCCGGTAATTTGGCCCCCGCCAACTTCCGCCCAACATAGAGGTGATCGGCAACTATGACCGTACAATGCCTCGAATGGTGCTGCCTGAATGCTAGTGTGGTAGGTGCTGTTGGAAGAGATATCTACAAAAAGGAATTGTCACTTGTTTTCCAAAATCGATAACACATGCTCTCAGCATGCCTTCAAGGGTTTCGGAGAGTGCGTTCAATTTGACCACCCATCAGCGGGTGATAAACGGTGCCTACGACGAATCGGACGCAAAACGTGGGTTACGATCAGGGATAATAGAAGTTGGCACTCCGTGCCTAGCATGAAACTTACAAACCACGCACTTCATCCGATTGCAATGTCTGTCCAAAGTTGTATCGAGCAACCTGCAAAGCATGTAGTAGAGCGTCAACATAGAGATAGCGATTTCAAGAGTTTACCGTTTTCCAGTTTTATTTTCCAAAAACAATTTTGTTGATTAATTACTCATTCATATCATGTGATGGGGAGCTACCCCATATGTAAGCTACTAAAGTGCGTAATACCGAATACTTAGCGACCGCACATTTTCGTGATTTGCCCTGTTTTGTCAATGTCTATCATCATTGACGGTTTGCCAGAGTCTATTAGTTCACGCCCGATCCTATCCAGATACGGTATGAGGTTGGTGAGACCTAATAGCGCTATCAACTAATAACCTGTTCGCCAGGCCCCGGCGACTAATCGGTATCGTAAGTGGGGACATCCGTGATAGAGTTTCGTTTAGTCCGCTCGTTGCATTTAATATAAATAGTAATTAATAAAATGTCCCACACAAGGGGAAAGTGTTACCCGTATCCCACACAAGGAGATAGTAATACCGTATCCCACACAAGGAGATAGTAAGCAATCCCAAACCAGGGAATGTGTTGTTGTTACCGTTCAGCATATCCCACACAAGGAGATAGTAAGCAATCCTAAACCAGGGAAAGTGTTGTTTGTACCGTTTCTCAACCACCAGGAACGCATGCTTTAAGTAAAAAGTTGTGAACTCACCTTTGCTTTGCTCGACAGACAATTTACCTGTGTTACGTTGGTCAACCATACCCTATTATGGTTATTAATATTCATTAGGTTCATATGCAAGTAGTGTCACGTATAATCCTACACGTATCTAACACAGAGCATGCATGTCATACTAGCATATATGGTATTGGGCCTATCATAGGATATGAACAGTTAAACAGTAATAATTAAGCAACAATAGCAGCACACAGTTCATAACATCAGTTTGTGCGGCCCAATAATCAAACCGGCCCACAAAACCAGTTCAGTCAAACCTGTGAGGTCTCGACTAGAGACTAAGAGATCACGAGTCGCAACCGTTGGACCCCGAGTCGAGATCAGGAGATCTCGGGTTGTCCATGTAATACTCGAAACCATGTTTCGAGTCAATCCTTGACTCGGAACCCTGAGTCGAGATTAGAAGATCTCAAGTCGCAACCTAGCTGGTCTCGAGTCTCCTGATGTGCACGTCCTGGTTTCGAGCTATAGTCACTAGGTGGTCTCGAGTCGAAACTACTCGATCTCGACTCGCAACCACTGTGGGAATCTTTCTAGAACCTTATCCATTTGTACGAACCAGTCACAATTCCTTAACATGTTTTATAATGCCGTACAATCATCAAATCAGATCAAACTAACATATCTCAAATATTTTTGGCATCATTCAAACAGTTCATCATGAAAAGAACATACAAACTAGCAACATCACATTGTCAGTTTCTCATTAATATTTATTTACATTCCTTTCATGACTCCAAGATTACAAGAAACACAAGGTACATATATATATTTCAAAACATCATATAAACAGTTTATACACTTTCTAGTTTTTACTCAATATCATCAAACACTCACACCTGAATGCATAAACAGTTCAGCAGACTTGACATTTTAACAATCATACGAAACATCTTGTATACCAAAATACCAAGCAGTTGAAGCACGGCTATATTTATATGTGTATAACCAAGGTTCACAAAACCCATCAACATTCAAACCTAACATAATACACTCAAACAGTTCAACAAGGATTCAAATTAAGCATCAACATCTAAATCATCAAACAGTAACAATCACCTATTATCATACACACACATGAATCGAACAAACTGCTAATCATTATACAAGACCAAAACACAAGTACCAGCAGTGGTATAAACTAACTGAAGGTTGAGGAACTGGTGGTTGTGCGACCTGAGACTGAACTAGATGAGACCCGAGCAGAACCCGAGGCTGCTGCCACTGCTTCTCTCCCGAACAAGGACTCGAACTGAACCTGACCCGAGCCATCATTAACATCAGCTCAGGTCTAAGCTGAACAACATCAGCATCAAATTTTCATCATCTTTTCAGAAAAGGGACAAAGATGAAAGGAAACGGGGAAGAAGGGGAGGTTCACCGGTAAGATTCGTCGGACAACCAGAACCGCCGCCTCTGCTTCTCTTTCCGGCGGCTATAGCCGCCGTCGATCCTATCTCCATCAGCATCATCAATCATCTTTGACCATCATCATCCTCGATCACAAGTACGGCCTGAGCAGGTCCAACTCCAGAACAGGATGATGTGTGCAAAATGCAACATATAAATTACATCAATTGTGGCATAAAACTAACCTTTTTTTCGTACTAATGTTGGAAAAAGTGTGCTTTTGTCTTCCTTTTGTATTTTCAGGATTAAATAAGCTCAAATTAACAAAAGAAGCAAAAAGACATCAAAATCTAACATAAATACAAGAAAAGGAACAAGACGTGACATGCCCGACCCCACGACAGCATCTTCCAAAGCAAAACAAGGCAACAGAGGACTGAACACGCCCCGTGCTCAGCCAGCACGGGGGCGTGCCCAGGTGTCAGCAGAAAAGACAAAGTGGTAGAAGCTTCTATTGCCCAGCATGGGGCCGTGCTCAGCGGACATGGGGCCGTGGTCAACTATAAGATTCGCACAATCCAGGCAAATCTTCATAGTACAAAGATTCTTCTGCACACGGGGTCGTGCTCAGCGGACACGGGGGCGTGGTCAACTAATAAGACAAAGCGGCATTAAATGAAGAAAGAGAGGATGTGGACACGGGGCCGTGCCCACTGGACACGGGGCCGTGCCTGAGCTTCTGTTCAACCTATAAATAGGAGTGCTTGGCTCAAGCTCAAACCATCCCTTGGCACACCACCTCTCTCACACTTCACCCACCACCCACCACCACCATAACACCATCATCCACTACCATCATCCATTGTCCATCGTAGAGTGTGTGAGTTGTCTCGGGATCCAAGATTGATCGTAAGAGTTCTTGACAATCAAGGCCATGTTTGCCTAAGTCTCTTACATCACTTGGTGAAGACAAAGTGTCTAGTGTAATACTTTTTATTTCTAATCTTTTCGCACTTTTTACTTGGTTTTGTATTAATGACTTTAATAACTAGTTGCTTATGTTGAAGGTGATCTTTCCTTATCGTTTGTCCGTGGTGTCTTGGCATTATTTTACTGTCTATATAAAATAAAAGATTTTCACCATTCATATCTCCACGGTCTATATAGAGGTATGTTGGCTACCTGGTCGGGGGTTAAGTGAACGGTTTGGTAAAGGTCTTGCCATTGTTCAGCGTTTAGAGGTCCTTCAATGGACCTGGGTCAAATTTAGTAGGACCTCCTTCAATACTTAACGGTATTGGATGGCGGGGGTCCAAACTCTTTGATCCCCTCATAAGTTAACTACTATTAATACTATAACCCGGCTATTTAGGACTGTATCCCTGCTGACTCAGACTACTTAGTTGAGGTTAACGTCACCTTCAAAAGTGGGGCCTACCATAATTTGCATTAATAACTTAATTAATTATCTTCCAATAATCCACCCTTTTAGGATTGTATCCTTGCTGACTCAAACTACTGGGGTGAGGGTAACGTCACCTTCAAAAGAGGGGTCTACTACAATAACTAAGATAATCTCTTAAAATAGTGCAAAAGTGCGGAAATAATAAAAAAGGTTACACTAGATACGAGTCAGAACCAAGTGATTCATCTTGTCTATCTGTTTTTCTTTTTATTTTCTTTTTCAGCATTTTTAGTTAGTTTTTATTTTTCTTAGTTTAAAACATTTTTCTAAACTTTTTATTTTGATTAGACGTTGAGGATAAACCGGTACTAAAAGCTCTTGTGTCCTTGGACGACCTCGGTATCTTACCAACACTATACTACGCTCACGATGGGTGCACTTGCCCATATGAGTGTCTAGTGTTAGTAAATATCGTGTTTTATAAATTTAAAACTTGACTAAAAAGTGTTAAAGGGGCTTAAAATCTACACCTAAAATATATAACACTCGACACCCATCAAGTTTTTGGCGCCGTTCCCGGGGACACAAGGATTTTAAGAAAGTTAGGAATCAACGGCCTAATCGTTTTTCTTATTTTTCATTTTTTTAGGATTTTTTTTTAGTTTTTCTGTTTCTGCAGAGCTCAGCACGGGCCGTGCCTGGTCGGACACGGGCCGTGCCCAGCATCATCCCTGGCAGTTTTTATTTTCTTAGTTACAGAGAGCTGAGCACGGGGCCGTGTCGGTGCAAAACGGGGCCGTGTCCAACTCCCAGTAACAGGGATCCGAAAAACAATTACTGTATCTCTGACCACGGGCCGTGTTCACTGAGCACGGGGCCGTGGTGAACATTCTGACCAACGTTCTTTTCTGTTTTTATTGCAGGACTTGGATCCCAGGCGGCACAGTTGAACCTCCTACGTAGTGCATGAGCTCCAGTTCTAGTAGAGACATAAAAGAACCTCTAGAAGAACCCGAACGCTTTCTCAGAAAAAGACTTAAAGCTAAAAATCAAGAGAAAGTTTCGGGGGACCAACTTCCAATGGCGGACCAGCGTACCCTCATGGATTACCTACGGCCAACCGTAGATAATCTCGGCGCCGCTATCAATGCACCGAATGTCGAAGCCAATAACTTCGAACTTCGGCCACACTTGATACAAATGCTTCAAAACTCCGCAACCTTCCATGGGCTTGCGGACGAGGATCCCCATCTACATATTACTAATTTCTTAGAAATATGTGATACCTTTCGGATCAATGGAGCATCAAATGATGCCATCCGCCTTCGAATGTTTCCATTTTCACTAAAAGACCGAGCTAAGGCTTGGCTTAACACCCTCCCAGTTGGCTCGGTAAACACCTGGGATGAACTAGCCCAAAAGTTTCTATATAAGTATTTCCCTCCGGCTAAAACGTCTAAATTAATGACTGAAATTAATACATATTCATAAGAGGATGGGGAATCCTTATATGAAACTTCGGAAAGGTTCAAGGAGCTACTAAGAAAGTGTCCTCATCACGGTCTTGCAGTATGGCAACAAGTATCCACTTTCTACAATGGGTTGTTGCCACACACAAGACAAGCACTTGATTCTAGCTCCAGGGGAGTTTTAGGTAATCGTCGCCCAAATGAAATATATAATCAAATTGAGGAAATTGCTCAAACAAATTTTCAATGGCACACTCCCCGAGGTAATAAATCTATTGCCCCGGGCGCCCATAAGGTTGATGAAAGCACCTCTTTACAAGCCCAAATCGAGGCCCTCTCTTCGAAAATCAAAAAGCTAGAAATGACAAAAACGGCCTCGGTTATGGCTTGTGAAGGGTGTGGTGGGTCACATGAAAATTGGAGTTGTATGAAAGAATTAGATGAACAAACAGAAACGGTAAACTACATTGATAACAGACCTAGGCCGTCGGGTCCACCAACGGGTACCTACAACCAAGGATGGCGTAACCACCCTAATCTTGGTTGGAGAGATCCCGACAATAGTAGTAACCAACAAAACCAACGAACTAACTTTCAACAACCACAAAATTTCTCTCAACAACAAGGTGGACGAGAAAGGCTTGAAGATACTGTATCTCGCCTCATCTCCGACACCGAAAAGAAAAACTCGGATCGATTTCAACAATTGGAATCGAATTTTAGAAATCAACAAGCTAGCATTCAAAACATTGAAAAACAATTAAATCAACTAGCTCAAAATTTCTCCGAGAGACCACGAGGCGCGTTACCTAGTAATACCGAAACCAACCCAAAGGCACAAGTACACCTCATCACATTAAGAAACCGAACCGTGGGTCCCGAGGATGCCCCGCTACCGCCGGTTGAAGGAAGTCAACTCAGCCAAAGCTCGACTTCACCCACACCTCAACCAGAAAAGGTTTCTCCACCAAATCAAGAGCCCACCAAGACTCCTCCAATTCCGTACCCCGGTAGGTTAAATCGTCAAAAGGCCGATGAGCAATTTGCAAAGTTCGAAAATTTACTAAAACAATTGCATCTTAATATTCCTTTTATTGAGGTCTTAACCCAAATGCCTAAATATACAAAATTCATGAGGGATTTCCTCACTAACAAAAGGAAAATTGAATCATTGCAATTAGTTAACTTAGGCGAAGAATGCTCCGCCTTAGTACTCAACAAACTTCCACAAAAGAAAATCGACCCCGGAAGCTTCACAATTCCTTGCTCGATTGGGGAATCCCCCGTTCGTAATGCATTAGCCGATCTTGGGGCCAGCATTAACCTCATGCCCACATCGATGTTCAAACGACTCGGCCTAGGAACAAGAAGCCCTACAAAGATGAGCATACAACTCGCCGACAGATCCATCAAATTCCCACAAGGTGTCGCTGAAAATCTATTGGTAAAAGTTGACAACTTCGTTTTCCCAACCGACTTTGTCATCCTAGACATGGAAGAAGACACCGATGTCCCTCTCATCCTCGGGAGACCATTTCTAGCCACCGCCCAAGCGGTGGTGGATATGAATGACGGAACATTAACATTGATGTTTGGGGACAAGGAAGTGAAGTTTGAATGTGGAAAAAGAGTAGAGGACGAAGACCCGATCAACTACATGAAGGTCATAGACTCAAGATTGGATGACGCTCTCCGACGGTGTAACATGGGATGCAATACATCCCACTTGGGTAACATATGACCAGGCTTTGGGTCTAGCCAAGGACCCTTATAAACGTGGCGCACCACGGAGGCATTCCGCGGAACTATCCTTAGTTTAGTTTAGATTAATTTTTATGTTTTCTAGTTAGTTTTAATTTTCAGGAATAAAACACACTTGAGATGGCAAAGTATGCAAAGGGGAACTTGAACCAGCACCCCATGCAGGAAAACAGAACCGTCCGACAAATTTCTTCGTTTATAGTAAGCTCGGCACGGGCCGTGTCCACCCAACACGGCCCCGTGATGCACAGTCTGCAGAAAAAAGACCCAGTTCAGGTAACTGGACACGGGCCGTGTTCACCCAACACGCCCCTGTGTCCAGGCTTCTGTTTCTCTTGATTTAATTTTGTTACTGGCACTTGAACACGGGGCCGGGCCCGGATAACACGGGGCCGTGTTCAGCGCCCAGTAAGACAAAAATTTTGCTTTTTACACCTTTTTACACATTCAATCCACATAAAAACTTATTTTTGGGACACATTGAGGACAATGTGTAATTTAAGTGTGGGGGGGGGATGCTAAAACCTTGAATCTTGCAAGTCCTAAATACAAGCCTTACACAAAACTCTATTGGAACCGCTAATCACCCCAATTTTTTTTCAAAAATTTTCATTTTTTTACTTGTCTAGGTTTAACTCGGGAAATTCGAGTTCTCAAAAAGGTTATATTTTTACGAATTTACAACCGATAGCATTGTGATAAAAAGAATAAACATAAGAAAATTATGAAAAGTCATGACAAACTTAGTTAAAATTTAATCATATATACTTGATCACATAAAACCCCATTCCCACAAAAGTGAGTTTTGAGCCTTTATTGAGGAAACACTTACATATCATTAGACTAAATGCTCATTTTCGTTTCTTGTGTGAATAGCTGCTTGGTTCTTACGACTCTAGAACTTGCCATGACCATACATTCCCGGTCCTTACCAACTTAAACCCGAGTAAGTAAATGATGGAGGCATTAGGACTAACCCTTTTTATTTTTACACCATTATTTTTCTTTTTTTTTTTTACCACCTACCCAAAATCCCCCTAGTTAGCTGATGCGTGTGAAGTGTTATATATATTAGGTGTATATTTTAAGCCCCTTTAACACTTATTTTTAGCAAAGTTTTAAATTTATAAAACACGATATTTTACTAACACTAAACACACATATGGGCAAGTGCACCCATCCTGGGCGTAGTATAGCGTTGGTAAGATACCGAGGTCGTCCAAGGACACAAAAGCTTTTAGTACCGGTTTATCCTCAACGTCTAATCAAAATACAAAGTTAGAAAAGGTTTTAAACTAAGAAAAATAAAAACTAACTAAAATGCTGAAAATAAAATAAAAGAAAAAACAGATAGACAAGATGAATCACTTGGTTCCGACTCGTATCTAGTATAACCTTTGATTATTCCCGCACTTTTGCACATAATTAAGAGATTATCTTAGTTATTGTAGTAGGCCCCTCTTTTGAAGGTGACGTTACCCTCACCCCAGTAGTTTGAGTCAGCAAGGATACAATCCTAAAAGGGTGGATTATTGGAAGATAATTAATTAAGTTATTAATGCAAATTATGGTAGGCCCCGCTTTTGGCGGTGACGTTACCCTCGGCTAAGTAGTCTGAGTCAGCAGGGATACAGTCCTAAATAGCCGTGTTATAGTATTAATAGTAGTTAACTTATGAGGGGATCAAAGAGTTTGGACCCCCGCCATCCAATACCGTGAAGCATTGAAGGAGGTCCTACTAAATTTGACCCAGGTCCATTGCAGGACCTCTAAACGCTGAACAATGGCAAGACCTTTACCAAACCGTTCCCTTAACCCCCGACCAGGTAGCCAACATACCTCCATATAGACCGTGGAGATATGAATGGTGAAAATCTTTTATTTTATATAGACAGTAAAATAATGCAAAGACACCACGAACAAACGATAAGGAAAGATCACCTTCAACATAAGTAGCTAGTTATTAAAGTCATTAATACAAAACCAAATAAAAAGTGCAAAAGATTAGAAATAAAAAGTATTATACTAGACACTTTGTCTTCACCAAGTGATGTAAGAGACTTAGGCAAACATGGCCTTGATTGTCAAGAACTCTTACGATCAATCTTGGATCCCGAGACGACTCACACACTCTACGATGGACAATGGATGATGGTGGTGGATGATGGTGTTGTGATGGTGGTGGGTGGTGGATGAAGTGTGAGAGAGGTGGTGTGCCAAGGGATGAGTTGAAATGAAACCAAGCACTCCTATTTATAGGCTGAACAGAAGGCTGGGCACGGCCCCGTGTCCGCTGGACACGCCCCCGTGCCTGTCTGACATTCTCTCTCTTCATTAATTGTAATTCGCAATTACAATTAATGCGCCTGCTGTACTTTCGCCACGCCCCCGTGTTCACTGGACACGGCCCCGTGGTGGGCAATAGAAGCTTCTATAGGTTTGTCTTTTCTGCTGCTTCTTGGGCACGGCCCCGTGCTGGCTGAGCACGGGGCGTGTTCAGTCTTCTGCCTTCTCTATTTTGCTTGGGAAGATGCCGTTGAGGGGTCGGGCAGTCCACTTATGATCCTTTTCTTGTATTTATGTTAGATTTAGCTGTCTTTTTGCTTCTTTTGTGAATTTGAGCTCATTTAATCCTGAAAATACAAAAGGAAGACAAAAACACTCTTTTTCCAACATTAGTACTTAAAAAGGGTTAGTTTTATGCCTTATTTGATATAATTTATATGTTGCATTTTACACACATCAAATACCCCCACACTTGAACTTTTGCTTGTCCTCAAGCAAAACTCTTTAATATGTGGCTTACACTCCCAAATGGAATGGGTAGAAGAGAAGGTTTTGGCTTGTCATAGAGTGTTGGGAATCCAAGATATTTTTGGGTTTTTTTTTATCTATTTACAATCCTATTCGTTATGATTTGTTTAGAACGTTTCATAGGAGAAATTACTTATTTGGGCATAACATGCCTTTTTTAAAATTCCATTTATATACAAGTTCACATACCTCACGGGAGAAATCACTCACACTCGGCCGAAGGTGTATTTTTAGTGAATCACTCGAGAGCGGCATGGAACTTATTCCTACCATAAGCTTGCCAAGCAATCAATCATCCTCCTTTTTAACTTTTATACCTTTGTAAATATCAAGAGGACTTTGTGGGTGAAGGGTTAGGCTTGGGTTAAAGGTAGGTGGTTGGGTTAGTGGTTAGTAGAAAAAGGGTGAAAAAGCGTAACAAGTGTCGGTTTTCGTACGACTTTCTATTTTTGTAACTTTTATTTTGATGAAGCTATTATTCAAACAAAGTTATTTTTGATGAACTTGTTTGTTTATTTTCTTTTGCTTCATCATCAACACATTTTTTTTTGAACGATCATACGAAAAACCGAACTTGTTACTAAAACAAAGGGTTAAACATGAAAAAGGTTTTGGTGGGTAAAAGGGTGTTTGGTTTGGGTTATGAAATGAAAAGGTTTAGGCTCAAAGGGGCTAACTAGGGGGATTTTTGGGTAGGTGGTAAAAGAAAAAGAAAAAAAAATGGTGTAGAAGAAAAAAAAAGGGTTAGTCCTAATGCCTCCATCATTTACTTACTCGGGTTTAAGTTGATAAGGACCGGGAATGTATCGTCATGGCAAGTTCTAGAGTCGTAAGAACCAAACGGCTATTCACACAAGAAACGAAAAATGAGCATTTAGTTTAATGATATGTAATTGTATGCTCAATAAAGGCTCAAAACTCACTTTTGTGGGAATGGGTTTTTATGTGATCAAGTATATAAAATCAAATTTTAACTAAGTTTGCTATGCCTTTTCATAATTTTCTTATGTTGGTTCTTTTTATCACGACGCTATCGGTTGTAAATTCGTAAAAATATAACCTTTTTGAGAACTTGAATTTCCCGAGTTAAACCTAGACAAGTAAAAAAAAAAAATTTCAAAAATTTTTGGGGTGATTAGCGGTTCTAATAGAGTTTTGTGTAAGGCTTGTATTTAGGACTTGCAAAATTTCAAGGTTTTAGCATCCCCCCACACTTAAATTACACATTGTCCTCAATGTGTCTCAAAAATAAATTTTTAGGTTGATTAGATGTGTAAAATGGTGTTAAAAGCAAAGATTTATGTTACTGGCAGTCTGGACACGGCCCCGTGGGGACCGGACACGGCCCCATGTTCAGGTGCCAGTAACGAAAATTAAAGAAAAGAAACAGAAGCCTGGACACGGGGGCGTGTCTGGTGAACACGACCCGTATCCAGTTACCTGAACTGGGCATTTTTCTGCAGGGGATTCAGCACGGGGCCGTGTTGGTTGGACACGGCCCGTGTTGAACCTTCTGTAATGGAGAGATTGATGTCGGGTTGCCTTGTTCTTGTGCATGGGGTCATTTTTCTCGTTCCCCTTTTCATCCCTTACCACCATGAGTGTGTTTTATTCATTATGAACCATCCAAACTTTAAAAACCATCATTTCATTGCAATCATAGAGAGACCTTACATAGTCCTAAATTTATATTAAACTAGATATGAAAACAAAGAAATATTAAACCATGGAGTTCTAGCCTCTACTTTATTTTAATTAGCAAAATCTCCAAGAAGCTACTAATCTTGGTTAGACAAGGCCTTTTAGAACTCCTTCTTCCCGGTGCAGCTTTCCTCACATGTCGGCGAGCCACTCCTCCACCTCCCTTGGAAGGAGAAAAGAAGGCTCATTGGCATTAGTTTGAGGAGTTTCGATTTCCACCGGGATCTCTTGTTGGTGCTCCACGGGAGGTTCTACTGGAAGGTCTTCCCACCCGGTAGGGTTGTTAATTCCGAGTGCCAAGTTCCAATCCTGTTGAGGGAGGACTGGTTCCATCGGGGGTGCTACAAGAATATTTAACCTCTGGTGCAAGAGGTTAATTTCTTGGAAGCTGCTTTCGAGTCCCACCGTAAGATCGTTAATATGGTCGATTAGGACCTCCTCTACAGACGTCATTTCGTCGAGAGCCTCCCTTAATGCTATCACATAGTGCACAAGTGTAGCTTCAACGGAGGGCCTCCTTCCTGTTCAGCTGTTTGATGAATGCACGGAAGATGTTTCGTTGTTCTCACTCGACATTCTACGAAAAATAAACTGAAAAATAGTTTATTTGATGAAACAGTGACCGGACACGGCCCCGTGCTCATTGAGCACGGCCCCGTGTTCATCTTTCTGCAGAATTTTGGAGCAAGGAAACTTGAAATTTTAAGTTATTTTCTAAACTTGTGGGGTCTTTTCATTAATAACTTAAAACAATGTTACACAACATATTTTTACCAAGATTCCTTGAACAAAACTCATTAATCCCTACCACAAAGTTGGAAGAATTCAAACTTTTTAATGGTAGTTCTTGGGGAAAGATGGAGAAGAAGGAAATGGCTAAAAGAGGAAAGGACAAAATGGGTTGTTGGAACCTTCTTTTAGACTTACCTAGGATAGTTGAGAGAAGATTCCTTCAAATCTCTGTCCCAAGTTGGTCCAAATGTGCAGAATTCTTGGCTGCATTTATAGAAAACGACAGCATCCTGGACACGGCCCCGTGTTCAGGTGGAGTTCTGACACAGTTGTCCGTATTCTGACGTACTGATCAGAAGGGAATCTTTTGGTGAACACGGGGGCGTGTTGGCTGGGCACGGCCCCGTGTCGAGGGACTGTTTATGAAGTTGTCTAGTTTTTTAAGGAACTCACTAGTATCGGGTGGCTCCTGATTGGTCGGAACAACCCCAAAGTGCCTAAGATACCTTAATTGTCCTAAACTAAGGCGAGAACGCAAGAGGTTGTCGGTGAGGGTAATTCCTATTTTCATTCTAGGTGGACAAGTCCAACCCTTTCCCGGGATCTCGTTAAAGAAGGTGTATGCCGAATCGCTCAGGTCTATGTATGCACCGAACGAAGTCGATGGAGAGTCCTTCACGGCACAATCGGCACAGGGACGACTATCGTCCAAGTCTTTGCTAGGTATGAAGGTATTTTTGGGAGCAACGAGGTTGTCGGAATGCGGTTCCAACATTTCTTCATGGTCATCGTCTTGGGTCGGATCAATAAAGTCCTTCCTAAGCTCTTTTAACCAATCCAGAATTAGCTTTTCTAGTTGAAATAACTCATCAAGGAGCATTTCCATTAGAATATCTGGCTGGGCGCATTCGAGGGAGAGATAGTGCTTATTTTTACTTTCGCCCCTCTTAAGGTTATAAGGAATCAGTGGGTCTATGTAGTGGGGCCTATAATTTAGAAAGTAACATTCTAATTCTTTATGTTTGCCTCCACATAATTGACACCACGTACCATAAGAGTGCCGAAAGTAAAAACAATTACTATCACTCATGTTTATGTTAGAAATTACCAACCGCCGGGATCTAACGGTTCTGTTTTCAGTAAGTGAATCTTGGGCACGGGGGCGTGTTGAGTGAGCACGGCCCCGTGTTCAGCTTACTGTCTGACTTAAAACAGGATTGCCAGTTCCAATGATTTAGCACGAGGGCGTGTTCAGCAGGCACGACCCGTGCTGAGCTCTGCAGAAGCTGAAAAACTAATAAAATCCTAAAAAAATAAAAATAAAAATAAAAATATGATTAGGCCGTTGATTCCTAACTTTCTTAAAATCCTTGTGTCCCCGGCAACGGCGCCAAAAACTTGATGCGTGTGAAGTGTTATATATATTAGGTGTATATTTTAAGCCCCTTTAACACTTATTTTTAGCCAAGTTTTAAATTTATAAAACACGATATTTTACTAACACTAAACACACATATGGGCAAGTGCACCCATCCTGGGCGTAGTATAGCGTTGGTAAGATACCGAGGTCGTCCAAGGACACAAGAGCTTTTAGTACCGGTTTATCCTCAACGTCTAATCAAAATACAAAGTTAGAAAAGGTTTTAAACTAAGAAAAATAAAAACTAACTAAAATGCTGAAAATAAAATAAAAGAAAAAACAGATAGACAAGATGAATCACTTGGTTCCGACTCGTATCTAGTATAACCTTTGATTATTCCCGCACTTTTGCACATAATTAAGAGATTATCTTAGTTATTGTAGTAGGCCCCTCTTTTGAAGGTGACGAAACCCTCACCCCAGTAGTTTGAGTCAGCAAGGATACAATCCTAAAAGGGTGGATTATTGGAAGATAATTAATTATTAATGCAAATTATGGTAGGCCCCGCTTTTGGCGGTGACGTTACCCTCGGCTAAGTAGTCTGAGTCAGCAGGGATACAGTCCTAAATAGCCGGGTTATAGTATTAATAGTTTTGTTAACTTATGAGGGGATCAAAGAGTTTGGACCACCGCCATCCAATACCGTGAAGCATTGAAGGAGGTCCTACTAAATTTGACCAAGGTCCATTGCAGGACCTCTAAACGCTGAACAATGACAAGACCTTTACCAAACCGTTCCCTTAACCCCCGACCAGGTAGCCAACATACCTCCATATAGACCGTGGGGATATGAATGGTGAAAATCTTTTATTTTATATAGACAGTAAAATAATGCCAAGACACCACGGACAAACGATAAGGAAAGATCACCTTCAACATAAGTAACTAGTTATTAAAGTCATTAATACAAAACCAAATAAAAAGTGCAAAAGATTAGAAATAAAAAGTATTATACTAGACACTTTGTCTTCACCAAGTGGTGTAAGAGACTTAGGCAAACATGGCCTTGATTGTCAAGAACTCTTACGATCAATCTTGGATCCCGAGACGACTCACACACTCTACGATGGACAATGGATGATGGTGGTGGATGATGGTGTTGTGATGGTGGTGGGTGGTGGATGAAGTGTGAGAGAGGTGGTGTGCCAAGGGATGAGTTGAAATGAAACTAAGCACTCCTATTTATAGGCTGAACAGAAGGCTGGGCACGGCCCCGTGTCCGCTGGACACGCCCCCGTGCTTGTCTGACATTCTCTCTCTTCATTAATTGTAATTCGCAATTACAATTAATGCGCCTGCTGTACTTTCGCCACGCCCCCGTGTTCACTGGACACGGCCCCGTGGTGGGCAATAGAAGCTTCTATAGGTTTGTCTTTTCTGCTGCTTCTTGGGCACGGCCCCGTGCTGGCTGAGCACGGGGCGTGTTCAGTCTTCTGCCTTCTCTATTTTGCTTGGGAAGATGCCGTTGAGGGGTCGGGCAGTCCACTTATGTTCCTTTTCCTGTATTTATGTTAGATTTAGCTGTCTTTTTGCTTCTTTTGTGAATTTGAGCTCATTTAATCCTGAAAATACAAAAGGAAGACAAAAACACTCTTTTTCCAACATTAGTACTTAAAAAGGGTTAGTTTTATGCCTTATTTGATGTAATTTATATGTTGCATTTTACACACATCATTAGCCCCTTTGAACCTAAACCTTTTCATTTCATAACCCAACCAAACACCTTTTTACCCACCAAAACCTTTTTCATTTTTAACCCTTTGTTTTAGTAACAAGTTCGGTTTTTCATATGACTTTCCTTGAAACAAAAATATGTGTTGATGATGAAGCAAAAGAAAATAAACAAACAAGTTCATCAAAAATAACTTTGTTTGAATAATAGCTTCATCATAAATAAAAGTTACAAAAATAGAAAGTCTTACGAAAACCGACACTTGTTACGCTTTTAGCCCTTTTTCTACTAACCATTAACCCAACCACCTACCTTTAACCCAAGCCTAACCCTTCACCCACAAAGTCCTCTTGATATTTACAAGGGAATATAAGTTAAAAAGGAGGAGAATTGATTGCTTGGCAAGCCTATGGTAGGAGTAAGTTCCATGCCGCTCTCGAGTGATCCACAAATACATTTTCGGCCTAGTGTTGAGTGATCCCCGTGAGGTATGTGAACTTGTGTATAAATAGAATTTTAAAAAAGGCATGTTATGCCCTAATAAGTAATTTATCTTATGAAAAGTTTTAAATAAATAAATCATGACGAATAGGATTGTAAATAAATAAAAATAAAACTAAATAAAGAATCTTGGAAATCCCGACACCCTACGACAAGCCCAAAATCTTTTTCTCTACCCATTCCATTTGGGAGTGTAATAGCCACATATTAAAGAGTTTTGCTTGAGGACAAGCAAAGATTCAACTGTGGGGGTATTTGATGTGTGCAAAATGCAACATATAAATTACATCAATTGTGGCATAAAACTAACCCTTTTTTAGTACTAATGTTGGAAAAAGTGTGTTTTTGTCTTCCTTTTGTATTTACAGGATTAAATAAGCTCAAATTAACAAAAGAAGCAAAAAGACATCAAAATCTAACATAAATACAAGAAAAGGAACAAGACGTGACATGCCCGACCCCATAAACAGCATCTTCCCAAGCAAAACAAGGAAACAGAGGACTGAACACGCCCCGTGCTCAGCCAGCACGGGGGCGTGCCCAACTGTCAGCAGAAAAGACAAAGTGGTAGAAGATTCTATTGCCCACCACGGGGCCGTGCTCAGCGGACACGGGGCCGTGGTCAACTATAAGATTCGCATAATCCAGGCAAATCTTCATAGTACAAAGATTCTTCTGCACACGGGGTCGTGCTCAGCGGACACGGGGGGCGTGGTAAACTAATAAGACAAAGCGGCATTAAATGAAGAAAGAGAAGATGTGGACACGGGGCCGTGCCCACTGGACACGGGGCCATGCCCGAGCTTCTGTTCAGCCTATAAATAGGAGTGCTTGGCCCAAGCTCAAACCATCCCTTGGCACACCACCTCTCTCACACTTCACCCACCACCCACCACCCACCACCACCATAACACCATCATCCACCACCATCATCCATTGTCCATCGTAGAGTGTGTGAGTCATCTCAGGATCCAAGATTGATCGTAAGAGTTCTTGACAATCAAGGCCATGTTTGCCTAAGTCTCTTACATCACTTGGTGAAGACAAAGTGTCTAGTGTAATACTTTTTATTTCTAATCTTTTCGCACTTTTTACTTGGTTTTGTATTAATGACTTTAATAACTAGTTGCTTATGTTGAAGGTGATCTTTCCTTATTTGTCCGTGGTGTCTTGGTATTATTTTACTGTCTATATAAAATAAAAGATTTTCATCATTCATATCTCCACGGTCTATATGGAGGTATGTTGGTTACCTGGTCGGGGGTTAAGGGAATGGTTTGGTAAAGGTCTTGCCATTGTTCAGCGTTTAGAGGTCCTGCAATGGACCTGGGTCAAATTTAGTAGGGCCTCCTTCAATACTTAACGGTATTGGATGGCGGGGGTCCAAACTCTTTGATCCCCTCATAAGTTAACTACTATTAATACTATAACCCGGCTATTTAGGACTGTATCCCTGCTGACTCAGACTACTTAGTCGAGGGTAACGTCACCTCCAAAAGAGGGGCCTACCTTAATTTTCATTAATAACTTAATTAATTATCTTCCAATAATCCACCCTTTTAGGATTGTATCCTTGCTGACTCAAACTACTGGGGTGAGGGTAACGTCACATTCAAAAGAGGGGCCTACTACAATAACTAAGATAATCTCTTAAAATAGTGCAAAAGTGCGGAAATAATTAAAGGTTACACTAGATACGAGTCGGAACCAAGTGATTCATCTTGTCTATCTGTTTTTCTTTTTATTTTCTTTTTCAGCTTTTTAGTTAGTTTTTATTTTTCTTAGTTTAAAACATTTCTCTAAACTTTTTATTTTGATTAGACGTTGAGGATAAACCGGTACTAAAAGCTCTTGTGTCCTTGGACAACCTCGGTATCTTACCAACGCTATACTACGCTCACGATGGGTGCACTTTCCCATATGAGTGTCTAGTATTAGTAAATATCGTGTTTTATAAATTTAAAACTTGACTAAAAAGTGTTAAAGGGGCTTAAAATCTACACCTAAAATATATAACACTCGACACCCATCACAGGACATCGAAAAAGAGAGAACGAGAGGGGTGTGTATGTGTGTGTGTGGCCGGAGACCATCGCCGGAGTGTCGGCTCCGGTGACCGTCGATCAGCGAGAGATAGTGCAGAGGGTTTAGTGTGCGGCTGGATCTTCTATTAGGGTTTTGGGTTTATGCAAAAATAAGGGAGGTGGGGGGTTTGAGTTTATATTTAAAGGGTAGGGTTTTTAGGTTAGTTGGCTTGGGCATAGCCCAAGTGCGTGAATCCGTTAAACGATTAGGCGTCTTGCTCACCAGACTAGCCCGGTTTTGTTAACTCATACGTAAGTAATTGGAACTCTCGTCACGGATTATTATTATTTCACAAATAATAATAATTGTAATAATAATAATAA